>VDFB02000002.1:135719356-135803742 GCA_007258455.2 Sequoia sempervirens | reverse complement strand
CATCACCCAAAAATAGTTAATTTTCAAGTTTCTCATTTTTTTAGATGTTTTAATATTTTGGATACCCTTTTCATCATAATGAAATTCCCAATTTACGGTTCTTCATTTCGGTTTCTGGGTTGAAAGATATTGCAGTTTTAGTTTCCCATATTTCCACCTGAAAATATTCCGAGTGGGATTTGAGGCACTTAGAGCTTCTGGAATGGCCCCGAAACTTTCCAAAATCGGCGTAGCGAATTTCGAGTGCGTTCTTGACTTTGAGAAATTTCCAACGGTTCGAACGGTTCGCGAATCGAAGTCCTGGATCAAAAGTTATGACCCCGTGAAGTTGGCGCACTTTCTAGAAGATGCCATTGCAAATGCTCTTTTGAATTTGAACTTCATGTTGTAAATTTTCAGCGCCAAACCGCCTAAACTCAAATTTAATGTTGTTTTGGCTCCAAACAAATGAGGAGCTCTATTTATGGGCGGGTTTTCTAATTTTTGGGTAACTTTTTGGGGACAAGCTCGCATATTGTGAAAGGGTTATTCTGTAGCTTTCTGTAGCTTGCATATGTTGTAAAACTTGGGGATTTGAGATCCTCTACGTGTAAGAAGTTCCATTTTCTGAATAATAAAATTATTCTCTAGTTTGTGGTTTATTTTCTGTGTCTCGGGTTTGCGCCCTCATCAATTTTTTTATTCAAACTTTGTTTTCTTTAATAGACATAGTAGTAAAAGAATATTTACAAGTACAAGAATATATACACTATTTCATAGAAAATAAGGAATGTTTCATATAATATACAAGTACAAGAATATATACACTATTTCATAGACTTCTAAATTTTCAAAGTTATTTAGAATCTATTGGGTCTCAAAAATGTAGGTTTTTAGACCATAAGAGGGTGCCAATCTCTAAGAGGACTTTAATCCTTAATACGAACCAATTAAAGTAAATTATTTGAAAGGACTTTAATTCACACCTAACTAGAAAGAAATCAAAGCATCCACACAGTAATAACAAATTTTCCTTGATAAATCTTGTAGATTTAAACAACTTGAAAAGACCACTTTGGAGATAGCAAAGTAATAAATAAGCATGAAAATCGACACAATAATTGAACATTGAAAAATGGATTACTAGTTATAATGTATCTACTCCATTATATTGCTCAAAATATAAACATACATAACATGAGTTACTTTGATATGAATAAGTGGATGAGATGGTCTAGTATCTATTCTAATGGATTGAAATGATGATTATTTGATGATCAAAATTAGACTTTGGTTTCCCTATTGTATGGGAAGAAACAAGCTTCAATTCTATTCACAAAAGTTACATTGTTTCTTAACTAAAGCATAATTAACATAACATAGAAACCTAAAAAGAGTTTATTGTTAGATGCACCACAGTTTGTTAATCATCAGCAAGCACCCATAACCACCTAAGATTTGTTCAATGCTCAAGTACCATGTTAATGCATCCACAACAACCAAACTCTAACTACCTCCTCATACAACTTGTGCAAGGAACAAATTAACCTTTGACATGTGATCAATGTATTTCTCTTGGGCATAAGTGTTTTCATTCTATAGAGTGTTTATTATTACATTCTCCAATCTAGAAATCCTCTTGGGTTGCTTGTGCATTTTCCTAAGTACCTCTCCTCATCATTGATGTCATCAAGGATGCCTAGAAAATATTTTGATATCTCAGTTTTCCAAGTTTCCTGATCCTTCAAATTTGTTTCTTCAAAGAAATATAGCATGCCCATACATAGTGGTTGGCTGAAGTCATTCAATTCCTATGTCAAGATATTCTAGAAGTTTTCATGTGTATTCATGAGGCTCTGAGATTCTTGGAGAAAATCATTATTATCTCCATCTTTTTCCTTGATATGTGATTCCATTTCCTTCATCCTATCAAGCAAACTTCCATGCTCCACGAGAGCCTTGTATGTTCCACTGTGAGCATGCCAAACACCATCTACATGTTGGAACATATCTTTGAATTTCATACAAATTATCCTTGATGATACTTCAAAAGTAGTAGCCTTTAATTTTCTTTTTAGTTCTTCTTGTTCCTTTTGAGCCTTTTCAAATTTGTGCTTCCATTGAGTAGTCTCATACATTTCCTCTAACACTTTTCTTTCATGTTCAATTAAAGGAGAGTAAATCCTTGTAGAAGCAGGCAACCTATCTTTGTAGTTGGTTAATTATTGTTTCAACCTGTCCTTTTCCTCTATCAGCAATTGGTTATCTCTTACTACCTTTTGGATCTAGGATTTGGTGAATTTGGCTACATTCACATTCAAGTCAGTAGTCTCCAATGGATTTGTCTCCCCTACTCTTTGCACTAGGAGATGTCCAAAAATCTGATCATGGTCAATGTGATATGGATTCTTGCCTGTGTGGTAAAGAGCCCAAATTTGAAAAGTGGTATTATCAGGATTGTACCCTGACCCTATATAGACCCTACCACCTGCTTCATCCATTATTTGCAAATTTTTATTCTTTCTCTTCGAAAACATGTCAAACGCAACATCTAAACTAATATCCCACCTAGGAAGGAGCATAACTCGAACTTCTTGCAATAATTCTCTTCCTCTCTCAGCAGTCATGTTTCTCATTTCCCTATCAACTTCATGTTGGAACTCTTTCAAAGCATAAGCCTCTTTCTCAGGGTCAATTCCTTTAACCGTTATCTTATTGGTCTTCCTTTATACTCGTATATAAAGGAATTAAATTCAAGGGTCTACACAAAAGTATCATCTGTAACAAATTCCTGACTTGCACAATGTCTCACATAATATAATAGCTCATTGGAGGCTTCAAAGGTGATCACACTTCTTTCCAATGGAATCTCATATTGGGGTATAACATGAGAATTAAATTGTGAGACTTCTTCCTCCTAAGTGTTATCTTCTTCCATGGATGGGGAACCAACAGAAAAGAACACTTTAGTAGTAGTTTGAGGTGATAAGTGATCTAGTGGTTTGATATTTTCTACTTGCATCCTAGGACTGATGCACATTCGTCTTTCAAATGCCACAAGTGGCACATCTCTTATCATTTCTTCTTCAAGGAGGATTAACTATTCAATTCTTTCTATGGGATCATGTACCATAGGGAAAGCCCCTACATATCCTGGTTTATTATTCACCTTCCAAGCCTTAGCCATCATAACCCTACTATAGGAATTCATTCTCATCATTTTTTTTTCTTCACAATTTCTTATGACATCTTCTAAAAGGAAACTATGCTCATGCCCTTTCAATTTTTGAAAATTTTTGGCATCACAAGTGAAGTGTTTAGGATCAAAATTTTCCCTTTTGTTTCCAACCAGAAAGCCATAATAATCTAGTGTTCCACTAACCAAGTCATAGCCTAAATTAGAGATAATAGTGAAATCACCAAAGCATAAAGTGGAAGGCATGAAAGTTTGCCTCCCATAGCTCTTTAAATTCATGAAAGTTGAAAATGACAATTGACTTATGATCTCTAAATAAGAAACTCTATCTAGCACACTCTTAGGTAGCAAATAAGGTGCAACTTCAAATTCATAAACCATGATAATAGTAGAATCCCCAAACATGTACCAGCACCCCAAATTATGATTTATCCCTTATTCATGACCCATATCCTTTGGTCACAAAAATCTTAAGATCTCTGAGGAGAGGTTGTAGTCACATTTGTGGCCTAGCATCTTCTATAGTGGTTTGACAAAATATTCCTCAAAATATAGGTAGTGGGACCTCCCACATAGATTTCCACATTTGTATAGGACTTGAATTTCCATCATTATCTAAGTCTATTATTCTTAATTCCTCACCCCATATCCTCATCACCTACCCTTCATATAATATCAGGTGCATGAAAAGAGAATAGTGCGTGAAATTAATGGCTTCACTATCATTCATGATGATATTGAGGGCATTATTGATGGCCTCTGATAAATACTCTGCATAAACATAGGGTCAGGAATTATGGCTTTGGATGTCTATGGATAAAACCATGGGATAAATTGTTATGTTCTTAGGAACATCAATTCCCAATACTTGACTGACTAAGTAATAAGTGTATTGGAAGTATTCTTCAAACAAAGCCATGGAGAATGAGGACTTATCTTCACTAGAGAACCTCATAGTTTGGTTACCCACACCTTTAACCCTATGTAGAGGAAATTTTCACCTCTTGTAAATTGTTTCCTTGGTTCGGTATTCCTCCAACAAGGCTCTAATTCATATTTTTTTTAGGGAAGTGTCTAGTTGAAAAAGCATGGAAATAAAATCTGGGCTTATGACCATGAACTGTGACCCATCAAGAAAATGAATTTCTCTCATTTTTAGATTGTAATTATTTTCCAACACCTTGATTAACTCTACATTCACAAGACATTGGGTACTACAAGTTTACCAAAATTCATATTCCATAGGTTTGACATTAGGCTATGTAAAAATTTCTTCCTATAATGATAAATAAAGAGGTCGTAATCCCTACACAGAGTCCATACATCTCCCATATTTTTCTATTTATCTACTAATATCACACACAATGGGTTAAGCTATGTTATTCCTCTGGATTGGTCCAGACCTAGGACACTAATCGATTAAGTCTTGATTCAATTTCCTAGCTTCAATTTTCTATCTTTTTGCTTTCTGTTTGCCTGGGGTTTTCCATCTCAACCCTACCCATGCAATGCTTTCATCTACTTACTGAGAAAATATTTTGGGATGAGTATAGACTACTTACTTGGATAAATGCTACAAATTTCCAGCTGCCTGTTGTCATCCAACTTGGTTCTCCAAATCCTTGAATTACAATTCATAGTGATTTCAACTTCTCTAAGGTCATATTTATCAAATTCTAGGACAGTGAACATCTAACCCTGGTTCATAAATGGTGCTTGCTCCAGCTTTATGATCAATTTCTTCATTAATAGCGGTAGTCTCATCAATATTTTCATTACTCACATCAATTAGACTAATCATCATTTCATAACTATCGAAGAGACTTTTAATTAAAATTCTCGTTGTTTCTTTGATATGCCGATATAGTGGTTTTTTTCCCTTCCCTTCTAATATTTACCACACTACCACCTTGCTCAAAGCTTCTTGTTGTGGGGTTGTGGTGTATACTGCTCTACCACATATGTTGCTCACATTCCCGGTGGTATAGTGGTGTATGCTTTTGATCATTACTTGAAGAGTGTCGATGAGACAATATTATTTGTTTTACCAATATCTCAATGTCTCATCGAAATTAGACCTTATGTTCCTCTGATGTTGGTTGTCGATGTCGATGAGACAAGTTAATGTCTCTTGCTAATATGCCACTGTCTCATCAACAATTACTCCATTATATTCAAGAGTTGTGTTTCACCGAGCATTTGTAGATATACCTTGTTGATGTGACATAAGTGATTCTCTCCTCGATATGCATGTATCTTTTTGACATTCACTATTTTACATCATTAATGAGACATATAAATAAGTCTTTTCAAAATAGGGTTGTCTCATCTACATTTTTTATTTGTGCTTTGTGCTAATGTTGGGGAGACTTTGGAGGGACTCTCATTGACATGGTGTTGTCTTGGCGATATGCTATGAGCAATCATAGGAGTATTTCAAAGGAGAAATACACTTTGATGCTATGATCAAGGGTTTTATTTGGAAGCTCACGTGAGGGATTTTATTAAATTTAAGTTATTATGAATGAATTCTATGCATATGGTGGATGTAGGAGATGAGTGAAAATGGAAGTATGCAAAAATAATTAGGATGGAATTTTGGCTACAACACAATCCATGTTTAAAAAAGGATGATTCTTATGGCCCAAACTTTGAAATGCTTCAGTAATATTATTTGTTTTGTTAAAAATTACCTATTGCAATATCCTTAAATTGTTCAATCTTTGGTATGAATTGTTTGAAAAAAAATTAGGATTACTTGGATGCTTCTTCCATTCATTTTGTATCAACATATGTTTGTGAAGACACAAAAGTTAATAGCTTAATCAGATAGAACTTTTGTGATTTTCAAATGAAGAGTAAGGTACATTTTTATTTCTACCACATTACATTCATGTGCATAAAAATAATCAAAAGATTACATTACTAGATTGCACTTATGTATATGCATATAATATAGGAAAGATTGCACAATCCTTTAAAAAATATATTTTTTATTGATAATGTAAATGTACATTGTTCCACACAAGTCGTGGAACTAATTATTTGAATGCATATAATTGAAAAAATATACATTTATAGATACAAAAGAAAAAAATGCACATAAAGAGAAAGGGGACAATGATGAATCCTAGTTGCTTTGTTCTACATCATCTTCAGTCTTCCCACTTGTCTAAGCCTCCAAGTTGATGTCTTCCTTGCTACTCCTAGGTTCCCTGCATTTGAGCATGAGAAGAGTCTTGTTAGAGCAATGAAGGATCACCATTCAAAATATGTGCACACATCTATAAACATATAATTTGATCATCATGTGCATTCAAATAACTTGCATACCATAGATGTCCAAGAAAACAAGAAAGTTATCAAACATATCTATCATATGCTAGTTTTATCTAACATGTTTTCTCATTGTGTAGGTATAGATAAAATTAGGTTGTTTTGTTTATCTAGTTATAACATGTGGGGTGAAATGTGGCTCCCACAAGGGATGAGCCTAGCTTGCTGCCCTATTGTTTCATTTGAGAAGGATAATCACAAGTAAACCATCCATGAAGCATTAAAGATCAATCTTTGCAAGGATAGTGGAGTATGTTGGTAAGGGGTAATCTCCTTATTGATAAAGATTTATCCTTATTAATAAGAACATTCCACTATCAAGATAGCCATGATTCTAAAAAAAATGATCATCAAGGATTCCAAGATAGTTTTCATTAATAGTTTGGTTAAAAGTAAGTAGCCCCAAGCATCATAATAGTCACAATAATTGAACATGAGGGGTAGTCATGTAGATTAAAATATTACACAATAGTCATCACTTGCAAAGACAGAGACATGTTTCCACATAACAAATTAAATCAAATGCATAAAAGGTACAATGATGAAGTCCATAATAGTGAATGTTGATTAAAAAGGATTGAAGGACAACATTTTGTATCAAGGAGAACAAGGTAACCTTAAACTATATTGTACCTGAGTACATGATAGTACTTGAACTTTTGGTGTTTCTAGATGGAACCTATAGAAGAAAAGTGTAGTCTCCATCTGAAGGAACCATCTTTGGAGCTCTTCCCTAAAATGAGGGTTAAAAAGATTAGAAGAAAAGAAATACCATAATTCTAAAGTAACAATTTGTATCAAGACAAATGCCAGAAAGTATAATTAAAAAGATAGATCCTTACAATTGGACCTCAAATTAGATCAAACAGATTTATGATTTTATCTTTAGAATATAGGAACTTTCTTTGTTCAATATTCAAGACCTCAAATTAGATTAGAAGCTAGATAAGTAGATTTATGATTTTATCTTTAGAATGTACAAAATTTCTCTATCAGATATTAAATATGTAAGGTTGGATTAGAAATGAGATAAAAATATTTATGATTTTATCTTTAGAATGTAGGAACTTCCTTTGTCAGATATTTGGAAATTCCTACACACAATTTCTACTTCAAAGTGAAAAAACCCAAAAGTATTTCACATCGGCTCAAGGTACAATCCAACCTAGTTATGACACCAATGGCAATCCATTTTTTCTTGAACCATCCATACTCAAATGTTGCATCACAATCTATTCTTCTTGCACATAAAAATGCCACATATTAACCCCTTCCATATAAAACTCAAAATACCATGAAATAATGAGTCCCCTATATTAGTAAGTAGGCAGTCTATAGGGCATGGTTTGATTTTATACAAGGATGCTCATGAAAGGAATCTTCAAGTGACAGTGGGTGAGTTGTTTGAGATTGCAGTTGATGGTGCAATATCCAATCTTAAAGGAAGTTAGCAACATAGTAAAAGTGCAAGAAAATTAAATTGTACACAACAAACAATTTACATTGTTATATCACATAATGCCTTAATTTTGAAGTCAAAAATCTCATTGTATCTTGACGAATGTAGTGACCTTAATAGTCAATCATTGGAAACCATGATTTTAAAACATGCTATTGTGGTTATGGAGGTAGTATTTTAAGAATGGCGGTGAGTGGTGGTTTGGAACAATGGCAGGTATGAAGGACTTGCTTTATATGCATACTATGCAGTCTAGCTTAAGACAAAATTATTAGAAGCGATTGAAGGTGGATTATGGAACTCAAGGGTTACATGATAAAGATAAAATAAAAGACTAAGATCTATTTAAAATCCACTATCATGAAGATATTAAAGATGTCAAAAGCAAAACCCTAGCAGTTGGAGTAATGAACACAGTGTGAAAAAGGATAGTGTGCTAGGGCAAATTTAGGAGATCTCCAGATTACCTAATCACAAGAAAATGCATCATTTATTTATTTTTTTAAAATCAAAAGAAATTATTCTAAACCCTATATAGGACACATTGATACTTCAAAAGCATCTAATTTATTTTTTTAAATTAAAAGAAGTCATTCTAAACCCTATATAGGATACATTGATACTTCAAAAACATCTGAAGGAATTTGAGATTATGCAAAATATGTCAATTAAATACTTTGATTACAAATAGTAGTGCGAATATTGTAACCCTTGTTAATCAGAGTAGGAATGAGATAAACAACAATGAATCCTATGCCTCCTTACCATTCTCTATCATTTTTTATTGAAACACTTCTCCATTTTGGTGGGCTACACTTGAAAATAAGGTTTCAATGAACGTTTTATTGTATGTTTATTACAATGAAAACTCCATTCTAGCGGGCTATGCCTAAAAATAAGATTTCAAAAAAAAAAAAGATTATGTTTATTACAGTTTTAGTGTATTTTGGTGGGCTATATTCTTGATTCCTTAAATGATTTATTTAAATGGATTGTGACTGGTCTGGTTTTTTGCATTCAGTGTTATAAATTGTAATGATGCTGTGATTACTATACAATTTATGTCTCTTTTTATACCCACTGTGGTATGGTAGGGTTTTTCCCTTCCCTTCTAATATTTACTGCACTACCACCTTGCTCAAGGCTTCTTGCTGCTGGGTTGTAGAGTATTTGCTCTACCACATATGTTGCTCACCTTCTTGATAGTATAACAATGTATGCTTTTGATCATTACTTGAAGAGTGTAGAAAAGACTTTTTTTTTTTACTGATATCTCAATGTCTCATCGACATTAATTCGTTATATCCAAGAGTTGTGTTTCACTGAGAACTTGTAGATATACCTTTTCGATGTGACATATGTGATTCTCTCCTTGATATGCATGTATCTTGTTGACATTTCATTGTTTTACATCATCGATGAGACATTTAAATAAGTCTCTTCAACATAGGGGTGTCTAAACCAATGCTAAACCTGAAGCTAAAATTGAAGCTAAAGTTGGAGCTAAAAGTGGTGCTAAACTCAAAGCTAAACTTGAAGCAAAAGGTGGAATTTATGATAGTACCACACTCAGAGCTAATATCAGTGCTAAAGTTGGGGCTAATTTTGGTACAAATTAGCACTGTTGACTTTCCTCATCACCACAAATAAATTCCAAAAATAGCGCCATCCCAATAAATAGTGCCAACATTTTCAAAAAATTGGCAAAAAATACATTAAAACAGTGGGTGGAAGCAAAGAATAGAGCAAAAAATGGTGCAAATCATAGGGATTTGTTGTAGTGTATCTTATCTTCCTATCTAATTCATAATCATTCTTCTCATTCAAAAGGACACATGACTACCCTTCCACAACACTCATCTTTCCACTAACTCTCTCTCAACCAAAGGACACGAGACTATCCTTCCACTTTTCTTTTCCAAGAAATATTTCCTCTCTTTTTCATAATTTATCCTTGACCTTCCCTAACCAAATTGTCTTTTCATCTTCTCATATACTTCCATCAGTGGAGTACTCTTCAAGTTGCAAACTCAAGTGCTTCTTTAGATAGGTATCCATCCTCTTTACTACTTCACCACACAACTCAGCAAACGAAGCAAGTTCCTCCTTACTTCCAACTTCTCTCAACTTTCTTTTTCCTTTTCTTGGTAGCAACCAAGTTATCATCTCAACTTGTACAAACTCACAAAACTCACAACTTCTCTCTACAACTTAGATGGATCAAGCACCTACAACCAAACACAACAACTCAACATCAACAACTTAACCAACTTATCAAAATCAACGAACTTTGATACCAATTGATGCAAGGGCATCATTCAACAACATCAATTCATTAGGGTACTTCAAACCCAAAATCAATTGAGAAGATCAAATTGAACAAGCATCTTTGATTCACTAATATTTTCATCAAAATCTCAACTACCAAAAAAAATTAGATCAACAAACTTGTCTCTTAACCATCATTAGACTCCAAAACAACTTAGCCATCACTAATTAACCTGATCACAAACACAAAACCATTCACCACTTTCACTATCCATTCTTTCACCCTTTAATACAACTCCCCTCTCAAGAAAAAAGTCAACTCAACTTACATTATTTCTTACAAACTATTATCAAGCTTCAATAACCTCATAATCATCATGTTTTGACTCAAACAAACCAATACATCCTTACAAAAATATTGAAACAATAGACCTTATTTATGCAGTCAAGACACCTTCTTTACAACTTGAAACATTGTTACTCAATCACCAAAAACAACTAGATTGGCCTCAAGATTACTTCCAAAACATTACAACACCTTTATGATCACAAATTAAACATTCACAATACAAAATTAATCATATATACCTTTCTTTCATAGATTTATGCTTTATAGCAGTCAAACACCAATTTGCACCTTTTGAACCATATTACTCAAAATAACAAATTTACAAGTTAACTTTCTAAACCTTTCCCCAAACACTTTGACTCCTTTTACAACACCAATTAGGTTGTTTCAACAAAAAATAAATAACATATATCACTATTTACTCAAACATCTCAATTTCATGCATTCAACCACCCATCTCCTAGTAGCACAACAACTTGATAAAAGTGGGTATATCAACCTCTCCAAACTAAATCTCCATAACCAAACACACATTTAGAGAATCAATACACTGTCCACTTGAACATGCACCAATCAACCCAAAATACAAAGGAGGTAGTCTCAATTCATCACCAAAACACCAAATGATATCAAATAGTCTTTTAACTAGTTTCAAAACTCAATATTTATTAGCTTCTAGGAAGAGAAAGGTACAAATATTTGTTGGTCTTCAAAACCCTTGTTTGTAGGCTGAATAATACAAAAATAGTGAGGCTTTATTGAAAGTAACCGTTACAAAACTCATGATACCTTTCCACCATGTGAAACATGTTAATAAATGTCTACCAAAGCTTTAGTAACAATCTTTTAGTCTCTACCATTGTTATCTTGCAAAACCCTAGTCTATAGCAACTTCCCATGCATGAAATTCATAGTATTTTCCCTTGAAACAACATCACCTTTGTATTCTTGAATTTCCTATCCCTTCCAACACATAAACCACTTAGAGAAATCTTAAAACACCCTAAACAATCCATCCCATCAATATCCAAAACCTACATTGGTGGGATGGTGAATTCAACCTTTACAAGACCCTCAAAACTCTTGACTGAGTTTTCAAACCTATTTTTTAAAATTGATTAAAACTGATGTAGTCGAGGTAGGATGATCCAATTAAGGAGTATCCCAACTTGTAGTCTAAACTACCAACTCCATGATCACAACAAATATGCAATAGAAATTAACAGCTAAACAACAAAAAGATAAATGACTTTCATGAACATTGGACACAAGATATATCCTTGGAAAACCCTAACAAGGAAAAAACCAACCTTCAAAGCTCATTCCTCATTATATTATAATCTCAAAACATATTACATATGCCTCTAGGGCTTAAAAAATTCTACGCCGCAACCTAGGGATTACAAATAACTCAAATAATAACAATCTTCATAATAATCTTCCATCAACTCCTTTTCCTGCTCTACACTCCCTCTGCTTTGAGATTCTTCCATATCAAAATACTTCATCACCGTGCTTCCTACTTCACACTATCGATCACCTTCTTGATCCATCCCCCTTCTTTTGCTTGTAACAAATAATTTCTCTTCTATTTATATATGTAGAACCCCAACCCTAAAACCTAAAAACACAATAAACAAACACATAGTTAGATCAAATGCAAGTGAGAATCAAATTTCCCCATGAAATCCATTAGCAAAGCTCAAATTAGGAAATAAAATGAAGAACACAGTGAGAAAGCAATGAAATCGTAATTAACCAAGCAAACTCTTAATCCCATGGCGGAATTGGTGCCAATTTGATGTGAAAATTGGTACTTTCCCAACTCCTATGATGCAATGTTGATGAATGATGAAGGTTGATCCACTTTGTTAAAGATTCAAATATACCCCATGATGAAAAATATGCATAACCTAGCTAAGACTTTGATAAAATTTATGAGAATAAATATGCTTGAAGATAAAATTGAGTATAGTAAGTTTACTCAAATTGTGGATGATCAAATGAGGAGAGAAACCTCTTAATTATAGAAAGACAAGATGGAGAAATGCCTAAAATGAAGCTATGTGGGACTAACTTTCAACCAATGGCCAAATTCCACTTGTCAAGATGTGAATGGGAAAAGGATATGCACATTTTGATGAATGTGCCCATAAAAGTAATTAGGTGGAATTTAAAAATAGTGAAATGATATGTAAGAGGGAAAAAGAATGTCATAAATGCCACATGGCTCAATGCATAAAAGGAATAAATGTCTTGTTGGAAGGACAAATCCACTTGGATGGATTTCAAATTTGGAAGAATATTCCTCTAAAAGATGCCAAGTTGAGAGAAAATGAAGATTTAATAAATGAATTAAATGTATTTTCTTGTGCAAGTGGCAAAAGTTGGAGGATGGGACATGGATTTAAATTAATCAAGGGTTAATTAATTTAATGAAGAAATAGATGATGTGACTATTTGATTTAGATTTATGTGCTGATTTAAATCAAAAGATGAGAAGAACATGATTTAGATCTAATTAAATAAATGATTTTTTATTTATTTAATTAAAGGGGATGAATGTTAGATTAAATCAAACAAGGTTTTAATTTATTTAATTCAATAGGGTGACTTTAAAGAATTAATCAAATAAAATGAATTATTTATGCAAGAATTGGCTATGAAGGTAGCCACCCAAGATCTAAAGGCCTAATAGAAAGCACAAGAATAAGAGAGATAGAAATAAGATGACAAGAATAAACTATATTCTATCAATAGAATAGAATGTAATGAGCCAATAGTACATAGGAGACCCCTTGGTTATATAGCTAAGGTGAGAACATAGAAGGGCATAAGGTTATGACAAGTGTCGTAATCTTATGACATGAGACAACAATGAAAAGTTATCACTCCACCTAAAGTGGGAAAGAGATAATGTGATAATCACCACAAAAGGTGGATCACCCACAAAAGGTGGAGAGATAATCACATTATGTGTCCACAAAAGGTGGAAGTGATGTGGTAATGACATGTCAAGTCCACCAAAAGTGGAAATTCTCCAACAACCTTCTATGTGGTCCCTAAGTAAACTTAACTAAGGTGTAATCATGACCTAGGACAAGCTACAAGACATTTAATTTCACCAACACCTCCCCTTAAGTGCAACCTAGGGAGAATTTATACAAAAGCAAACAATGCAAAATGGGTCTCGACTACTAGGCCATGTTAGGTAACCATGTACAAATGCAATGAAATCTCTCACAAGTGGAGTAAAGATAGAAAAACCCAGCGGGAAAAAAATAGCCCCCAAAAGAGAGATACAAAATAAGAATCATGCTCTAGGAAGGATAAAATTGCAAGTGAGGAAAAAGTCCCCCCATAAGAGATAGTCCATGCAACCCCCCCTCAATGGAGAGCCACTGCTCAAATGTCACAATGTCAAGAGTCCCCAATCTAAACTGAAGAAGGAGAGAATGTAGAACAACGTGAAAGTTGAAGTAGAGCGGACCAAGGATGACGATGAGTCCTCCAAATGTTGTTCCAAAAGAAATGCCAAACTGTGCAAAGCACTGATGGAAAGAATCAAGTACAATTGCAGAAGATGCCACATAACTGGTGACTGAGCTGAATCTGTCAACTCAAGAGTAACTGCAAAATTTGTCAATGAAGAACTGTAGAAGAATCCACACTGCAACAGGAATAAGGTCCAAACCAAGAAGAAAACTGTGTGAGCATCAACTGAATGCCCAATAATAGCAGATTGGTACAATCCATGTCTCACTAGAGCCATGCACAAATTGTACAATCCAAGTCTCACTAGAGCCATGCACCAAGTCTCTAGATGTAGAACTACAATAATCATGATGCAAAACTAGAAATGTTGATGAAGAAGCCAACCAAAGGAACCCAAAGCTGAAGACCGTGAAGAAAGCCTTCCAGGTGGATGTCGATAGGAGCAACTGACCCCCATTTGACAGCCGATTAGAGGAGCAAATGATCCAAGACAAGGCTCGATCAGGAGGAAAAATAATTTTCCCAAGTTTACTTATTAATGCATGATTTGTTTTTCAAAAACAACTTAATTAAAAAGTTCAATTTAAAAAAAAACATTATTTATTGGAGAAAAAAAACTTTATTAAAAAGAAAAAAACAATCGTTTTTTTTTTTTTTAAACTTTATTCAAATTAATAAAGAAAAACATGATTTATTTTTTAATTATTAAAAAATTTATAATTTATTAAAGAAAAAACTTTAAAAATCATAAAAGTTTTATTTTATTTTAAAAACTTTTAAATATATATATATATATGAAAAAACATAAAAAGTTTTATTAAAAACTTTAAAAAAGTTTTATTAAAACTTTAAAAATATGTTTGGCCG
Source organism: Sequoia sempervirens (assembly GCA_007258455.2). Lineage (NCBI taxonomy): Eukaryota > Viridiplantae > Streptophyta > Pinopsida > Cupressales > Cupressaceae > Sequoia > Sequoia sempervirens. The sequence goes on along the minus strand of VDFB02000002.1, from coordinate 135,788,793 downwards.
CCGTGGGGGCAGCAAGGACGCTGGAACAGCGGATGGCCTGCCACCACCGCCGCCACAGACTGTGGTTCGTAATGTACCTACGTACCGCAGGTTTCAATAGTTTTTTTTAATTTTTTTTAAAAAAATTGTTTATTAAAAACTTTACAATAAATTAAAAATGCGAAAAATAAAATTTTTGAATGATTTTTTTTAACTAAATATTTTTCAAAAAAAAAAAAAAATCTAAATATTAAAAAATCGTACCGTTGCGCAGGTAGGGCTGTACGGCCCGCCTGCTAAAAAATTTTGCCTCTGAGAGCAACTTTGTTCAAATTCAACAATTTGGTAGTCGATTTAGGAGTTTTTGGCCCTTCTAGATGCACTGGCGATGTCATTTTCGGCTGAAAATACTCCGAAGTGGCAGCTAGCTTCTAGATCTAACAACCACCTCTAATTTTCAACCCTTTGCAGATTTGGCCTCCAATGTCCAACTGAGACGAAACAAAAGGCAAATCTGACTATCTCGGACACTCTGAATGCAATGGCAAGCTCAGATCTGATGGAAAAAGCTCCCAAAATGATCCTACAACACAAGGCCAAAAAATGTAACCCTCCAGGAATCTCTCCAAAAGACTAACTAAAGGCACTCCAATAGCTCTGATACCATGCAAGAATTGGCTATGAAGGTAGCCACCCAAGATCTAGAGGCCTAATAGAAAGCACAAGAATAAGAGAGATAGAAATAAGATGACAAGAATAAACTGTATTCTGTCAATAGAATAGAATGTAATGAGCCAATAGTACATAGGAGACCCCTTGGTTATATAGCCAAGGTGAGAACATAGAAGGGCATAAGATTATGAAAAGTGTCATAATCTTATGACATGAGACAACAATGAAAAGTTATCACTCCACCTAAAGTGGGAAAGAGATAATGTGATAATCACCACAAAAGGTGGATAGATAATCACATGATGTGTCCACAAAAGGTGGAAGTGATGTGGTAATGACATGTCAAGTCCACCAAAAGTGGAAATTCTCCAACAACCTCCTATGTGGTCCCTAAGTAAACTTAACTAAGGTGTAATCATGACCTAGGACAAGGTACAAGACATTTAATTATACCAACAATTTAATTAAATAGAGATATAGGGTTAATTAGATCAAATTGATTGATTTAATTAACAAAAGAGAATGACTTCATCAGATCAATGATTATTTATTTAATTAAGGGATGAAGAGTGATGTAGATGATAATTCAGGTTGAAATGGTGTTAGTAATCAGCATCAAGTGTGTAATGCCAATCAATGCATTTTACCTATTTACAGTTTTACCCTCTTTGAAGTGATGCACTTGTTGCATTCATTCAAAGAATAAATTGTTTCAATCAAAAGCCAAAAAAATATTAATTTTAAAAATTTCCCCATTGCTGCCTTAGTGAGCGAAACATGCCAATATACTACCCCTTTGAGAGATCGAACAAAAATTTCAACTTTTTGGATGATCTTACAAAAAAATAGGACAAGGTACTCGATGGGTTTAGAAAGGTTCCACGAGACCAAAAACATGTCCAAACACAATAAAATGATGCAAAATGGGCCTCAAACAGACAAAAACAAGCTCAAGGGTCCAAAACCCTAAGTGGACGATTAAACAGGGTTGAAAAACCCTACCTTTTAGGCTTTAAATAGGCCCCAGTGGGCCACTTCCAATTCATCTGCACATTTAGCCTATACAGATCCTGGCATTCTAAGCTAAAAGCACTGATTGAGATGGCACAATGCACGCTTCCATGACACATTTTTGACCAAGTATGAATGTACTAGCGATAGCTAGGCATAGGACCTTTGGTGAGTGACCCTAACCTTATCTCATTTTTTGATTTTGCAAGCATTTAAGTGCATTTAATAGGGCTAGGAATTTTTTTTAGGGTTATTAGTGCAATATTGCACCTCTTGAAACTAAGTTTTGGCACTGTGTGGCCCCAAAGTGCATCACATATTCATGGGATGTTATGGTGGCAGATTTTGCAAACTAGAGTTTAGGGACAAACAATTTTGTGTATACACAGAGAGTTGTGATGGTCAAGTTTAGGTTTAGGTTAATGGGTTGCAGGAAAACTACACTGTCGTGGTAGATTTTGAGAGGTCAAACTCCTTCAACAGTGTAGTTTGAAATTTTCAAACTACACCACCTTTGCAAAGAGTGACACATATGCTATTTTAAAGGAAAAATGCTCGACCAGGAATAGGATTTTTTTTAGGAAACTTGACGCTATGACATTGCTAATGCAAGAGGAGGTTAGGATACTACATTTCCACAAGCACATGATTCTAGTTATGTTCAGAATTCTAGAGGGCATGCATGAGCATCTACTAGAGCATCTAGGGGCCCTAGGGTTTTGGTACATTGCATACGTGCACCCAGTCCGCACACACTTGGGTATGATGACTGTGTTGGCTGAGATATGGCACAATGAGACATCATCGTTTCACTTTCCCACTAGTGAGGTGACCATCACATTGGAGGGCATCTAGTGTATTCTCTGACTACCCATTCATGAAGAGTGCATGATTTACGATGTAGAGGCTAGTAGAGAGGCCTGCTATGAGGTTATGGTTCTTGAGGCTATGGTCTTCTCAAAGGGACAAATTGACCTATAGTTTATTTTTGCATTGTTTGACCCTTTAGATTGGTTATAGTAGCTATCATTTTAGGGCTCGTGGCACCGAATCAGCGGGGCTGATATTTCAACGTCGGGTGGGGACTAGCTTGGGAGAGAATGGTTTGATTCAAGACATGCTTTGCCTGGGGTCCACTATTTTTTGCATTTTTATACAAATACTTGCATGAGGTAGCCTATTTCAATGGTAGGTCGATTGGAGCTAGCATCACCTTGTTACATATTTAGGCATGGGAGCACCATTTTGTGCTTTGTCCTGTCAGAGTGGTACTAGTAGTGATGGAGTCAGATGACTCAGTAGTCTGGTGATGTAGGGGTAGAGTGTCTTTTGAGTGTACTGGAGAGCATGGCATCCCCCACTTGAGGAGGGTCATGGGTGATATGCAGGGGTTCAGATGGAGGCCTTACCTCATATTACCAGCCTAGTATGATGATGACCAACAGTTCTTTGCTCACCAGGAGCAACTCATGTAGGGGAGAGAGCATACTATGATTGAGTAATATCTTCTTGATTGGGTGGCTCAACAGTTCAAAGAGGTACATGACAGACCAAATGATAGGTACATTGTTGTATTTTCATGTACCATGAGGGGGACATCCTAGGGGTAGACTATCCCAGTAGATGAGGTTGTATAGAGCTTCAGACAGTTAGTGGCATGACCATGGGCATATGCACAAGGGGCAGCTAATGCAGGGACCACTAAGGGGTATAGGGATTGATACAGGGATCCACTCATATTTACATTACCAAGAGTAGCAGTGGTATGATGGTGGCCTAGGGTCCAGGCAAGCAAGTGAGGATAGGGAGGCAAAGGAGGTGTCGACGAGGATGGGGGAGGTGGGGGTCTAGGACAAGATGGTGGACCACCTCCCAGGGATGGAGATTAGGAAGATGGGCCTCCAAGGTAGGACATGAAGGATGGAGATGATGGGAACTAGGACTGAGATGAAATCATGCCAACACCACCCCAAGATGGTGACCAAGACAAGGACTAGGATAAGTACAAGCACCATCAAGGGTTCAAACACTACAGAGGGATAGGGATCACAATTAGCCACCCGTACAGCCACCCCTCTAGCTAGATGCGAGAGATGGATAGATTTTTTTACTACAGGCCTAGATATAGACACTTATGGCCTAGAGGGATTAGGCTAGAGTAGAGCGAGACTAGGAAATTTTGCAAAAATAGGCCGCAAAGCTGCAGGAAGCCATTGAGATGGGTAGACAACATCAACTAGAGAGCATGGTTTCCTCCTCGTTGAGGAGCACTATTTCACTATAGGTCATTCATGAGGAAGATTATTATAGGATGTAGTATCATTAGGCAATACCATGAGCAACATGTATCTCAAATTTTTCCTAGAGGATAGGGCATAGACTAGTAGAGGATCATGGCAAGAGAGTAGGTGGTGAGGGCAACAACTAGTGGGCTATCCCCATTTTTGATAGCCCCCATGGGAAGATGTACCTTTTGAAATACACATGTATATTTTGATCCAATTTTGTACCATGATATTACACACCTTGATGATATATATATATATATATGATGGTTTGATGTGATGTGATGTACTATTATTTATTGATGCATAATGGATGCTTCTATATGTGATACAATGTGATGATGTTATATGACTCATTTCTCTTTTAGTATCCTTTTATGTATGCTTCTATGATGTTGTATGGATGCAATCTATATGATTTACATGTGATGAGGCAAATGTGATGATCTATGATGATTATGCTATGAAATGATTTATTTCTCAATACCCCTTTCTATTATGATGTGATGATGATGCAAATGCAATTCTCATGATATACAACTAATAGATCTATATTATGCCCCTAATGTAATATTTTTTTTCTTTCTAATTATCTTTTCTCATGCACTATATGGTGATGTATAATATGATGATGATATGATATGATGAATTTAAATGATGTATTGATGCATTTCTTTCTTTCGTACCTTTTATTATGCACCTTTCAGGAAGTATGCAAAATATTATGGTATGCAAATGCTTAGACTAACGGATCCATATTTTTATGCTATGATGGATGATAAGATGTGTGTAATTTTATCATGTATGATATGCACTTGTGATGTTATGATGGTGACTTGATGATATTACATGTTGAAATTATGTTTTATGAAACACTATATATATTTTTTATGATATTATGGTTATGATATGCAAAATGGATGCTTATATGTGCTATGGGATGATTATGCAATGTTATGATATGATGAGTGCAAATGTTACTATGATGATGAAAATTTTTATACTGCTATGGGATGATTTCTTTTGTGTTTATATAATGGATGCATATGTATGGTTTACGAGATGCTTAGAATAACCAATCTATATTATATATGGATGGAAATGCAATGCATGGTGCTATGATTAATGTTTTCTATGTGATATGATATGTAGTATGTAATATGGTAATAGTTTTGTAGATACAAGATGAATATAATAATGATAATGATTTGTGATTAATTTTCATGGTACCATGTTAGCATGAAAGAAGATAGAAGAAATCAAGAGATTCCAACAAGACACTAGATGATGATGGTGATGATAATGATGATTTTCCAAAGAGTTGGGATTTTCAAAGGGCCAACTACCTTATGTTTGATTACACACATAGGTACGATGCATCAAGGTATCAAGAACTAGGATGGCATTACACCTAGTGTGATGGACTTTGACTTGACAATAAAATAGGAGTATTCTTACTCACACTTGGCATACGAAAGTTTATTCAAAATGCAGTTCAAATATTCCAAACATCTCAGACCAAAAATAGAAAATAAATCCTTCCTATGTGGTAAAAAAAATACTTAAAACACCCTTCCTACACCTAAAAAAAGGACACATAACCAGGGTTATATTAGAAAAATATCCAACAAGCACATAAAAAAAAGATAATGATCATTAACCCATTCCTATCTCTCTAAATCCTTTATTTGGACATCATCGAGGGGTCCTTGGAATGAGCACAATAAGATAAATCCAAAGAGAAAGACAAAGTAAACAAACAAGTTGATGTTCTCCAATACCACTAGCTAAGACTAAACTACGATGATTCCTAATGTTGATGTCCATTGTAGGAAGGATGCATCCTAGGACATGACAATATCAGATGATTTGATATGAGACTGATTAGATGATTTACTACTAATATGAAAATTTGACCAACTTGTTTGCCTACTAACCCAGACTTTAGACTTTGATGTTTTGAGTTTTCACTTTTGATTTGCTAGACTTGTTTCCAATTTTTTTACCAAATGTTGGGGATGATGATTTTTTTATTATGAGTGATGGTTATTTTAGGTGGAATCGAGATGGGGATGGATGGATTTTTTGGGTTTTCTGAATGCTTTTTTTTTTAAATGTTTTGAGGTTGTTTTTGGTATTTTTCAAAAATTTACAAATGTTTTGGGGTTTTCTGAGAGTTTGACCAAGAGACCAACCTAAAGACCTATCCTAGGGGCCTTAGAGGCTGATCAATAGATGATCCTTGCCTATGTTATACATGCAAATACCACATAGTTCGATTGACACAAACTCAATTATTGATGAGATATGAACAAATGGATTGCGAGTTTATTATGATGGACTCATAGAGGACTAACCTAACTATCTTAGGGGATGATCAAAGATCAACCTTGCCTAAGTTCAAGGCTTAGAGACCTGTAGCTTGACAAGAAAATTCTATTTTTGAAAATTTGACTAACTTTTTGACCTATTTTGGGATTTTGATATGTTTTGAATTTGTTTGGATTTTCTTGGTTTTATGAATGTTTTTAGATTTTCTAGTTTTATGATGTTTTTAGATTTTTTTATTTTAGGGACCTCAAGAACATACATGAATTTGATCTGATGAGAACATGCCCCCAGCATGAAACAATATAATACTTTAGTAGTGGCAGGAGAAACTAACCTTGAGAATGGGTCAAGTAGTACTAGGAGGGATTGTGACAAGAACACAAGACAAAGATATGATGCAAATGTTGAACAAATGATGGATGGATGATGCAGAATGAGTCACAAAGATCCCAGTGGTTGGAAAGTGCTTATTTATACAAGGTTCTTGTTTGCTAGGTTTTCACCAAGGTACTTGCCCAAAGTGCCACCGAAGTGGTTTTCACTAGAGGACAATTTTTCTCTTTATTGTTTTTAATCCTTTTTTTTTGGATTTTTTTTTTTGTCACCATGACGCCTATTTTCCAAGTTTTCATCAAGGAGACCAATTTTTCAGGACATTTTCTGATTTTTTAATTTTTTGGTTCTATACCTTGAAAGATTTAGGCATAAAACTTTTTAAGATGGGAGTTGTTCATGGGCTCTTTCAAGGTATCCCCTTTGGGTGTTGATAACTGATAGGCCCTTGACTTGCAGCTTGTTGTGATGATGAATGGCCCCAACTAGTTGGGTTCAAATTTTCCTTTGTCATTTGGATTTGGAATTTTCTTCTAATTTTCCTTTAGCACAAGTTCTCCTACCTGAAAGGTCCTTCTCCTGATCTTCTTGTTATAGCTCCTTTTGAGTCAATTCTGATAGACCTACAAATGATTTAATGCTTCCATACACTGTTCATCTAGCAACTCCAGCTCATTCGGTCTTGATACTCAATATTCTTCATCCATGATGAGATTTTGCAGTGATATTCTCAGTGATAGAAGCTCGATCTCAATGGGTAATATGGATTCTGATCTATAGACCAGGGAGAATGGGGTGACACCTATGGGTGTGCAAATGCTAGTTTGATAGACCCAAAGGGTGGGATTCAGCTACAAATTCCAGTCACAACCTATGTCATTGACTATCTTTTTGAGGATTTTTAGAATGGTTTTATTGGTAGCTTCTGCTTGGCTATTTCCTTGGGGATAATATGAAGTAGAAAAGTAATTTTGGATTTTAAATTTTTCACAAAGGACACAATCATCCTAATTCTTGAAAGTGTTGGATGTAGGGAACACTGAGAGGGGGGGTGAATGAGTGTTCAATAATTTTGATTTGTAAAATAGATTTAAGACAATCAACAACAATAACAAAAATTTATATCATTAGCAACACATAACAAATGAAAACATGCAGTCACATTAATGAAAACCATAAGACCAGATATTTTTACATGGAAACCCTATTAGAGGAAAAACCACAATGGAGATTAATCCACAAAGTTTACTTTGTTAAAAGTAAAGTAAAAGAGGGGAATGTACTTGCATTCACGCACTCCCTAGAGCTCACTACCATACAATTATAATATAGATTACAACAAAATTTGAACTGAGAGGATAGCATCTACAAATGCCTATATTTAGTTCCACTAAAGTGCACAATCTAACTTTAGACCTTATGCTCAACTCTGTTCTACTCTAATTTGCTCTCCTACTAAAAAATCCTTCTGTAGCACAACTGATCTTCTAATATCAATTGTTCTGCTCTTTTTCGCACACACATACATCTCTTTCCACACCACACTCTATTTCAAAGTGAATTTCCAATCTTCTTGATATATCTGTTGACCCAAAAATTCAATACATGTCGGCCTTTCAACAAAACATAATATTTTTTTCTTATATCGTCCATGTCAGCCCTAAATCTTTAATTAGAAATGAAGCATACCTCCATAAGTTAGGTAGACTTATAGAAGGGACCCACACCATGGTTACAAAATATAAGAGTTAGCAAAATAATTATTCCACATACATCCGCAATCCACCACATCAAGCATGTAGGCCACTACAAAAAATAGATCATAAAACATGCCACTGAACCTCTTAACTTAAACTATGATTAATGAAATAGCACAAAACTTCTTTAGTAGAATAGTGTACATTCTAATAAAACTTCCTTGGAGATCCACACCTCAAAATAGTGATCTGGTGAAGTAGTCGGATCAGCTAACCTACTGGATTTCTTGTTCTTTACTTTCTCTGCTAGTAGAATAAAAAGACTTAGATTCTCTACCGGTATAATCACAACTGATATTGTGGATGAAACTATAGACTCAAGTTTCCATCAATGACAACACAAGTATCCAAAGTCGACCTCTTCAAATCCCTATACCAACAATCTCCCCCTTTAGCATTGATGGCAACACTAGCGAGAAATTGACTAAGTGTCAAAACCAAAAAACATATCAAGGCCAAAACTACTACTCCCCCTTTAGATGTTAGGAAATTTTTCACTTCATTCTCTCACCCTTTGACATCAATGGAAAAGCACTACTATATCTGCTCTACAATTCTCTTCTTATTTTCTCCTCTAAAATATTTTACTGCACTTTCTCCTACTTCATTCTCTCCCACAATACCAATGCAAAAATTTATCAAAATTTGACAACTGTTATAAAAATTTAGAAAATTATTTTATACTTAGCTTTCAATTCCAGAAGGAATTTCTTCCAAGAATCCACTACAATCCCAATGGCTATGATCAGGATATTGTTCTTTGATGTTATGTTGATTATTTGAATAAAAGGCTCAGGAATAGTGATTGCTACTTCCAGTTCCTCTCCTAATTTAAGAGTCAATCATTTGTTCTAATCTCCCTTCAGTTATATCTTTGAATTTCCAAAAAGCATCAATGAGAGCATTTTTAGCTGTATGAACTTTTGCATGCTCAATTTGTAAGTCATGAACTTTCTTCTTCACATATCCATTCTTATCTAGAAGCATACTATAATCTTGTCCAGTGTTAACAAGCTCACTTTCAATCTTTTAAAGCTTATCCTTGTACTTTCCTACCACACGAGACCACTTGAGACAATAGTTAAAGAATTTATTTGCAAAATCAATGCACTATCTCAGCTCACTCATTTTCTTCTTCAATCTAGAAAGCGACAATCTACATTACATTTTTAAAATGAGAAATAATTTCATCTTCCTTCCTTTCTAGGGGAACAGACTCCATAGATATCTTGACACATTCAATGATATCTTCCGGGAGAACATCCTATAGACTTTCCAACTCAATATTGTTATCAATTAAGTACCTTTCTTTCCAAAGTGTTTTCAATTAAATCCTACTCATAGGATGGACCATTTAGCCATATACCAGATATCTTTTGCATATCATCCTCATCTTGAATGATTTGCAATATCTTTGTCTTAAACAAATCACTTTTTTCATCATTGTCTTCAGCTATTATTATTTCCAGTTCATCTGGTTTCAATTGATCTTTTGGAATACATTCTTTAGAAACTTCATCTTCTACATCCACAACCACTTGACTTTTCCCTTTTTCTTCAAACTTTGTAGACTTGGGTGTTAGAGGAGTGACACCAGCTATATCTATTTCTCTCTTTTTCTTTTTCTCTCCTTTTCTAGAGGATGATCCAACCTCAGTTATTTTTGTTGAAAGAGGCACAACACCTTCTCCAAACCCTTCTAATACCTTTATAAAGAAAATTTAATACACTTGTTCACAATATTCAAAAGAGTTGCAATGATTGAATATTTTCTTACAAATCGACATATTCTCTCTCCACACTACACTGTCCTTCAATGGAAAACAATTTAGAAAGTACATCATAATACATATTGCTAGAGTATCAAACCTGAATTGGTAGCCAATCTCCTTCATTAATTGAACATTCTCCATCAATTGATCCTTCAACAGACTACACAAATCAAAGTCTTCATTTTCAATTATCATTTTTTGGGTGATATATGCAGTACCTACCAAGGTTGATCCTTCTCAGTTTCTGAAATAAGTTTTCTATGAGACTCCATAATTCACATGCCTTGTTAAAGGGTCTTTAATAATTGAAATTATTAGAGCTCTTTGATCTACCCTTATTTCAGTTAGGGCTTCGACCTCCAAATTGCAAATTGAATTTTTCTTTGGTACATCACCAACATTGCATAAGCTCATTAAATTTCTGATCACATTCTTGGTAATTTGATATGGTTTATCCAAAGTGAGAATATCACTGTCTAATTTTTTTAGGAAAAAATGAAGCACTTCCACATTGACGAAATGAGGATAGTCATTCCATATATCCAAATTCTTATGCTTTGATCCTTCAAGCCTTATGAAATTAGAGAGCGACAATAAATTTCTTTCATCCCTAATCTTCTAGCTGCTATACTTGTCTAGGGTTATGGTACCTTTGATTTACTTCATGTTTCATTCTAAACAAAGTTCTATGGATTTCAAAATAGATGTGAAATCAATGATTAACAAGAATAGTTGGAGATTCACCACTAGAATGACCTTTCACCCTTGAAATTTTACAGAAAAATACTCTCTAACTATTCTCCTTCAATACTTCGTGCTAAAATAGGGTTCAAAATTCACTTTTCTAACTTTACCAACTTTAATCTTTACCACATTAAATGTGTTTCCCAAGAAGTTTCAGTTATGCTCCAATCTCAAATAGAAAGCAAAGAATTCAACTTCATACCTATACCATTTCATCCAGTTCATCATATCATTGCAAATACTTCCATCAATGAATAACACAATGGCTGATGACATCTAGAGATTCAATGCCAACAATACATAGGGGGGAAAGAAATTTTCATGAAAAACCCCCCTAGGAAATTAGCATGATATCAATTACCAGAGGAGCTACTGGAGGGAGCTTCTGATATAGCTTTATTTCCTTCATCCATTTCACTTTTCTTCACCCATGTCTTCTTCATCTGATCTCTTATCTCTTTCATAGATGCTTTTTCTTTTCTTTTATTGTCTTTTTGTGAATTTCTTCCTTGGTAGACCATACCTCTTTTATTCATGTTATTGTTCTGGTAGAATTTTTCAATGTGACCAAGATTGTTACAATTGAAACATACCGAACCTTTTTTCCTATACCAACCATTCCACTAATTTCCTTTTGACCTACATTGATTAGTAACATGTCCAAATCTTCCACAGGTATAAAATTTAATATTACTTGCATTGACAATTATACTTTTGCAGTCTAATGCCTTATGCGCAATTTTTTTGCATTTAAAACATTGACCAGAAAAATGATAGAGTACTAGGTTTTATCTTCCTTCTACACTTAGAAGCCATATGTCCAAATTTATTACAAGCCAAGAAATATCCATTAAATATTTGAGCATTAGGTTTCCTTACTAGATGACTTGCATTAGGTTGCCTTAATAGATGACTTCTTCCTTTGTTCTTCTTTCAGGATTCTTTTGTTTAGATCTAGAGAATTCTCCCTTCTCATATCCAAGACCTCATTTATCATTTATATCCTTCTAACCTTTGGTTATTTCTTCAAGCTTGGTAGAGCTTACCCTAAAACTTTTTTTTAATTCCTAAGAACTGGCATGGCAGCTCATTTGAGTATTCCTCCTATCTTTAATGTTTGTTCCATTATTTTAGGTTGTTTGTTAATCTCCATTTGAATGCAATCCTTAATATCTTTTATAGTTTGATTCAAATGGAAATCATCCGAACCTTTGTTTTCTTTCTACTTCAACTAATCATAAAGTTTTGTTCTTTTCTCCCTTGAGTCAATAATTTTTTCCTTCAGTGACTGAATGAATTTTTCCTCATTTGCAAGATTTTCCTTAAGTTCCATGACCTCTTCCTTAGATTGATCAAGATCATCAAGTGCCACCATCAGTTGTTGTTGAAGACCACCAACATCCATTGTAATTCAAGATTCACCTCAAGCTGCTAAGCTACAAAAGTGGAACCTACTTTGATACCAATTGTTAGATCCAAGGAACACTAAGCGGGGTGGTGAATTAGTGTTCAATAATTTTGATTTGTAAAACAAATTTAAGACAATCAACAACAATAATAGATCTTTATATCATTAGAAACACATAACAGATGAAAAAATGCAGTCACATTAATGAACATCATAACACCAGATATTTTTACGTGGAAACCCTATTAGGGGAAAAACCACTGTGGAGATTAATCCACAAAGTTTACTATGTTAAAAGTAAAGTAAAAGAGGGGAATGCACTTGCATTCAAGCACAGTTCCTAGAGATCATTGTTCAAAGAAAGAGGTTCACTTCCATACAATTATAATATAGATTACAACAAAATTTGAACTGGGAATATAGAATCTACAAATGCCTAGATTTAGTTCCACTGAAGTGCACAATCTGACTTTGGACCTTCTACTCAACTCTATTCTACTCTACTCTGCTCTCCTACTAAAAAATCCTTTTGTAGCACAACTGATCTAATATCAATTTTTCTGCTCTTTTTCCCACACACATACATATCTTTCTACATGAAACTATATTTCAAAGTGAATTTCCAATCTTCTTTATATATCTGTTGACCCAAAAATTCAATACATGTCAACCTTTCAACAAAACATAATATTCTTTACTTATATTGGCCATGTTGGCCCTAAATCTTTAATTGGAAATGAAGCGTACCTCCATAAGTTCACTAGATTTATAGAAGGGACCCACACCATGGTTCCAAAACATAAGAGATAGCAAAATAATTATTCCACATACATCCATGATCCACCACATCAATTAGGTCAGCTGCAATGAAAAATAGATCATTAAACATGCCATCAAACCTCTTAACTTGAAATATGATTAGTGAAACACCACAAAACTTATTTAATAGAATAGTGTACATGCTAAGAAAACCTCATTAGATATCCACACCTCAAAATAGTGATTCGGTGAAGTAGTCAGATCAGCTAACCAACTAGATGTCCTATTCTTTACTTTCTCTACTAGTAGAATAAAAGACTTAGATTCTCTACTAGTATAAGCACAACTAATACTACAGATCAAATTGTAGACTCAAGTTGACATCAATGAAAACACAAGTAGCCAAAGTCAACCTCTTCAAATCCATATGCCAATAGAAAGGTGTCCCATTATCTGAAATAATAGCTTGGGGAACACTATAGCAACATATTAAGTATTTCAGGATGAACTTTGATATTTTATTTCCAGTGATGTATGTCATGGGGATGGCTTCCACTCACTTTGCAAAGTACTCAGTGGTGGTAATGATAAACTTGTGGCCATTGGATGCTCAAGGTGGGAGTGATTTTTCCAATGAGATCAAGCCCCCACTGGGAAAAGGGCCATGGAGTGATAATAGGATGAAGCTCTTGAGCTGGTGCATGGATGAGGTCCCCATGCTACTGGCAATCTCAACACCTTTTGATGCAGTCATGTGCTTCTGTTTCCATAGTGGGCCAATAGTACCCCATCCTCAACAATTTTTTGGCTAAAGTCATTTCACTTGAGTGTGAACCACAAATATTGTTATGTACCTCAATTAAGGCAGACAATTCCTCCTTAGCATTTAAGCAATGTAATAGGGTTCCTTCTATGCTCCTATGATAAAGGGTATTTCCTAAGATGAAAAACTGGTATTCTTTCTTGGAAAAGGTTCTTTTTAGGCTTGAGGGTAAGTCACCATGTAGGACCCCTATTCACAAGTAGGTATAAATGTCATGGTACTAGGGATCACCGAGACCAACGATTTTGCACACAAATTATGACTCTAGTACCTTAAATGAAAGCACGAGAAGCTACTCTACAAAAAATTCATGGTTTGGGACATTAGGAGGGATATCCAATAGGGATCCAATTTTCACCATGGTTTGTATTGCTCTGTTGTTTGCTCTAGGAATCTACTCAAATGTGATATCAATGAATGGACCCTTCAAACTCTCTACCAACATTTTTATATGGAGCCATATTATCATCCTTTGTTTGGTACTCATCATTCACTTGATGTATTATTAGCTGGGAGTCTCCATATACCCTAAGGGCCATGATGTGCCACTGCACTATTGTTTTGAGACCTATGGTTAAAGCCTTGTATACTGCAATGTTGTTAGTGTAGGGGAATGCCAACTTGTAGGATCTAGGTATATAGTACCCCTATAGGGTGATGAAGAAGACACTAGCTCTTGATCCATGCTACATGTAGGAACCATCAAAATAGAGTTTCTAGTGCTCAACTATGCTGAGATTGAAGATGGATTCTTTAAATACATGGGTGCTTTTGCAAGCTGATCTATAATCACCCAGCCTTTGATTTCTTTTCATTCCATGTACTTGATGTCCTATTTAGATAGAATCATGACCCACTTGTCCATCCTTCCTATGAGTATTTCCTTTTACAATAGGTACTTGAGTGCGTTGATTTTGGTGATGAGTTTTATTTTTTGTGCCAACATGTAGTGTCTAAATTTTTGTGAAGCAAACACTACTACTAGACATGCTTTTTTGATGAATGAGTAGTTTCACTCATGCCTGACCATTGTGTGGATGATGTAATAGATGGCCCTCTCTATTCCATTTTCATCGTGTTGAGCTAGGAGAGCACCGAGGGCTATTGTTGTTGGTGATGCATAGAGGATTAGTGGATTTCTTTAGATTGGTGGCATGAGGACCAGAGGTGTAAGAAGATATTCTTTGATTTTGTTAAAGGCTTCATTACACTTGTCATCCCACTTGTACGCTACCCCCTTATGGAGTAGGTGAGAATAAGGGATTTTCTTGTTTTCCAATTGTGCTATGAATCTATATATGGACTGAAGCTTGCCTGGGAGGCCTCTCAACTATATCAATGTTTTAGGAGCCTCCATCTCGAGAATTTCCTTTACCTTGGAAGGATCTATTTCAATAACCCTGATTGACACTATGTATCCCAAAAAATTTCTTGACTGTACACTAAAGACACACTTCTTTGGATTTAAACGAGCCTTGTATTCCTCCAACCTGTCGAAAATAGCACTCAAGGTTGCTATGTGATCTCTCCTCTTTCTAGATTTTGTTAGTATGTCATCAATGTAATTCTCAATAGTTTTATGAATCATTTCATGAAATATTAATGGCATGGCCCTTTGGTAGGTGGCCCTAGCATTCTTTAGCACTCAAGGTTGCTATGTGATCTCTCCTCTTTCTAGATTTTGTTAGTATGTCATCAATGTAATTCTCAATAGTTTTATGAATCATTTCATGAAATATTAATGGCATGGCCCTTTGGTAGGTGGCCCTAGCATTCTTTAGGCCGAATGGAATCATGTTCCAGCAGTAGGTCCCCCATGGACAAGTGAAGGCCATTTTTTGTTGGCCTTCTTTGGAAATCATCATTTGGTTGTACCCAGACAAACCATAAATCAGAGAAATAATTTCATGTCCCACTATCATGTCAATGTTAGGAAATGGGAAATCATCTTTCAGAACCAGATTTGTTTAGGTTTCTAAAATTTGTGCATATATGGATGCCCCCATCAGGTTTTGGAATAAGAACCAGATTTGATACCCATTCTAGATAGTCAATTGGTCGTCTGAATCCTGCATCTAGTAGCTTCTTCAATTCCATTTTGACTAATAATGCTATCTAGGAATGCATTTTTTTTAGTTTCTTCCTGACAGGCTTTGCTTCAGGGTAAACTGCTAGATGGTGGACAACAATCTCTAGATCCAACTTGGGCATGTTAGCATAGCTCCATGCAAAGTTGACCTTTCTCTCCTTTAAAAAGGCTACTAGGAGCTCTTGTTCCTATGATAGTAATGACTCTGCATAAAATGTGATGTGCGGTGTCTCCTCTATTCCCAAGTTGATTGGGTTGCATTTTTCGGTTAGAATCGTTGATTTTTCCTAATGTAGAGCTCTGAGAGGAAGACTGAATCCCCGATCCTTAGGCACCTAGGAGAGGTTTTCACCATCAGATGTGTCCTTTATTTTTACTATTTTTGGGTCAGAGAGTGCCACGGTGTGGTTTTCACTCAAGGACCTAGAGATTATTCTCAGTTTTTCACTTTTGTGACTGAGGGATTCAATCATTACCCCATAGTATACATGTGTATCTAGTTCAATGATAAATCTAGCTTGATGATCCCCACATGGAATATTATCCCACAATCCCATGAATTCCAAGAGAACTTCATTATTTTTGAATGTGTCCAGAATTGGTGGTCCTCATTGGTTGTAATCGATGAGCTAGGGGTAAACTAGGTTGATTTCATGGTTTTGTCTGGTTGACTCAAATGACACGATACTAAGCATGAGGATATAGGAATTCTCAAAGAGCCTAGGTAAATCAGTTATGGAATCTTCCTCATCACTACTATAATAGAAATCAGTTATGTTGAATGTGAAATTATTTAAAGGTAGGCTAGTGGATATGGGAAATTGAAGGGTGGCTACCATTTGCTAAGGATTTTTACCTTCTTAATTGGGGGATTCTGGCCACATATGGTTATACTCAGAGGGGTACATCCGAGGCTAAGATTTTTCATTTGCGTCTCAGGAATGATAGGTATTAGAAGCCTGTTTTCATTTTGTCCAAGCTTTTGGTTTCTATCATAGCCCATGGCGAGCATCATTTGTAAGCCTTTACTACTATCATACATAGGTACATCGACTTCCAATCTATTTTCTTGGTACATGAGATGAGATGAATCTTCTATTACTTCTTGGCCTAGATCTCCCCAACTTCAAAAGTTGGAAGAGCCTGTTACGAATGTTTGAGATGATGAAGCATCCTTTGATTGTGGTTGTCCTCGTGACCTAGGAGATTGTGGTAACTCTCCTACCACAAAAGGATTTTTTTGGATTGTATAGTGTCCACAACCATTTCCCTGGATAATGACCTTAATGTCAGAGATGGAAGGGATGGCGAGTGTCTATATTGTAGAAGTGGAGGGAAGAGTAACTAGATCAATGTATGGAGTTGATGGGCCTTCATCATTCTTTGGCACTTGTGGTATTTTGTAATATTTGGCTTCTAGGCATTAAGAAAATGGTTCAAGATTCCCATGTATAGTGACCTCCTCGCCTTGGTATGTGAATTTAACACATTGGTGGAAGGTTGATTCCATTGCTTGCATCCCATGGACATCCTAGGAGAATTTTGTAAGGTAAATTAGGGTTAAGGGCCTAAATGGTGTTTTCCATAATTTTTGGCCCTACTTGAACATGGAGTTGGATAGTGCCCTGAGACACTCTTTCTTGATCATCGTAAGCCCTGATTGTGATGCATTTTCCTTTTTCAATGGAATCCTCTGAGATTCCTAGATTCTTTATGAGCTTGAGGGAGTAGATGTTTAAACCTACACCTCCATCCACCAAGACCCTCTTGAATTTTTTATTATGCACTAGGACATCCAGATGGAGTGCATGATTGTGAGATGGTTAGGTGGGAAAGCATTGATTGGAGAATGTAAGAAGAATTAGGTTAATGATGTTTCCAACCATAGCTTGGAATTGCTCAGCATCAAGATCCATAGAGACGATTGATGAAGCCAATGCTTCTTCAAGAATCTTTTTCTAGGTTGATGATATCTTTGGTAACTCCATGATGGAGATCTGGGTTGGGGTTCTTTTTAACTGATCAAGGATATTATAGCCATTGGGAATGAGTCTTAGGTTGGAAGTGGGTGATCTAGGAGGTTGAGATGACCTTGCGATGGTAATTTATCCACCTCTTGTGGTGACTCCACAATCAACATGCAATCCATTGATGTTGATTGTTGATGCCAAAAATTAGCAAGGTAACAACCCTTTATGCGAAACTCAATTATGGGGGACCTATTGTGCTAAATTGAGTTACCTTCATATTTTTTAAAGAAGTCGGCTTCTTCTGTAATTAGGGTTTGGAGAGGGAAAAGGAAACATATATAAAATGAAAGTCTAATCTAAGGTGATACACCAAAAATCAAATAATAGGCAAGATAAATCATAGATCTAAGGGTCTGATCAACAGTTTGCAATGTCCCAGTAAAGCAATAAACCAAAGCTTAAAAATATAAACAATTCATTCATCGACATAAAATAATTTTGCATGAATATGTACTGAAAAGAAGAGTCACATGACATGATCTAGGACAGTATACTTGCATTCAATTTATAGAAGTCTTGTAAATGAATCATCCAACCATAATAGAATATTCTAAAGTTAATAAAATACATAAAAAAGAATAGAAAGGTCGAATGATTGGAATAGTCTAAGAGTCTTTTTGCAATAATTAAATAACAATAACAAAGGCTTGGTTTCTTTTTAAAATCTATATTCTTTCTACTAAATCAGGGAACCCTTCCTCCAAAGCAAAGAGGAGTATATATAGCCAAAATGCTCCCACCACCTTGGCAAGTAGTAACAAAAAAGATTTGAGAATCTTTGGAAATGATGCAAAATCAAAGATTTCTCTCGGTCGTTGTAATAGAAAGACTCTGGACAATGTATCTAGTTGCTCCATGTCCAAGTGCATCCTCTACAAATGATGGTAGTGCTCCAGCAGAGCCTTGTGTAGAAAAGTGTTGCCTTTTGAGGTAGGTGGTTAAAACACATTGAAAAAGCTGCAACTTGTAGTTCACTTCATCCTCTATGTTGAAGTAGTGTGTACAAAAGAGAAGCGTGGAAGAATTTTTCTGTTTGTGGTCATTATTTCATTCCTTTGCTCAAAGCTTACATAGAGTAGACACGTAGAAAAATGTGTACTACAAATGTCGATCATGGGGACCACCAAATTTTTGTGCGAATGGGAGCTACATGGCACTTGAGTGGGGCCCAATGAGGAAGCAAAAGGGATACAATCAAAATAGCCCACAATGATGACACGTGGGAGCATTTTGAGGAGTCAATGGAAGAGCAAAGAGGAATTGCATTTGGAGTGTGGGGAGCAGACAAGTGGAAAAATTCATAGTACCAACCAAAGAAAGGGGTTGAAAGCAATTATTGATAGCATAGGCTAGCACTTAGCCAAAAATCAAAACCTGAAGGGAGCATGGTGAATTTTGAATTCACAGTGATAACAGTGCAATACTCATCTAGTGATGCGACATGGTCATATACATGATTGGAACTTTTGAATATTCCCTTCCCTTATCATTTTTATTGTTCCCTTTGTTGTTCTGATTGGGAATTAGATTCGTGTAGATTTTGAGATTCTAATTTCCCGCTTGCTACTACACATTTTTTATTTTTTGATGAATGAGGTGTTGAATTAAGTTTTTCAACCTCATAGAACTGACAGTTGTGTGTCCCTTGATTTTATGGAAATCACAAATGTGATTTTCATTATACCATAGTAGTTTGACCAATGGCTCTTGATGGTTGTCATAGGTGGCGATTGTGATGACTTTTTCTGGGGATAGCGTCTTCATGATGGATTCAGCTAATTCCCCAAGGATTGTGTATTTCTACTTAGGGGAGTTTTTGTTTTAATGGGGTGGCCCTCTTTGATCATTCATGTTGTTGATTGTTTGATTGTTTGGTTGATGAGTCACCATGTTAGCTTGGTGATTGTTTTGATAATTGTTTTGGGGTTGTTGCTAGGGTGTTGGTGTGTTTTGTCAAGGAGCACTGATGACAACATTGGCATTGACAACACCATCATTGGTAATTTTTCTATTTTTTCCCATGTGTAAGGTTTTTCATTGTAGCTAGTGGATGGGTGATTTTTTTGTTTTTCAGGATATGTGGGTGTCCCTCCTTGTGTAATAAGGGCTCATTCAATGCAAAGCACCTTGGATATCAATTGATTGTATGTGGTAATACCTTGCACCTTGAGATGGAATGCCAAGGCTCCTTCGAGATTGGAGATGATGGTGAAAACTTGTTGTTCTTCTAGCATGACCTATTTTCTCCTATTGGCCTTGGATCGCCATTGTTGTAGGAATGGAGCAAATGATTTGTTCTTTCCTTGTTTAAGAGTTGAAGGTTCCTCTAGACTAACATCCATACTGATATTAAATGCATAATTTTTTATGAATGCATCTACTATCTCTTGGATACTTTTGATGCTAGGAGGAAGGTGATAGAGCCACTCCATGGCTTGGCCTACCAAACTTGTAGGAAATAGCCGCATCAGATATGTATCGTCATATGTGACTCCCATGCAATGAACTTGGAATTCCCTAATGTGATCTTCAAGGTTTCCCATCCCTTAATATTTATCAAATTTGGGGATCTCAAATCCCTTTGGGAATGGTTTCATTATAAGACTCCTATCAAATGGATAGGGACACAAGTTATTGGGCGTTTTCATGGTTTTCCTTGATTGAAGATCAAACACTCGTTGTGAGAGTAACTTGATTTCTATTGTTACATCATTTGTAGATTAGGGCGTGGGATGAAGTTGTTCTGTGGTGGCTCACCTATTGGAGGGATGGGTGGATTGGTTGGTGTTTTGGTGGATTTTTCTTGCACATTTTGTTGTGCCAAGTATGCTTGTTGTTGGTCCTATTATTTTTGTGCAAATAGATCTTGTTGCTAAGCTTGCTACTGTTGTTGCACCAACAATGCTTATTTTTGGGTTGCTAGTTGGGTTGCTTCTTGCTGTTCTTGGTATTATTTTAGTGATTGCTGGTATTCTTTTTGTTGTGCAAGTTACTATGCTTGCACCCATGCTTGGGCTTGTGTCTGTGCTTGTTGAGATTGGTATTGGGCTCGAGCTTGCACTTGTTCTTGACCTTGGGCTTGTGCTTGTTGGGTAGCTTGTGTGGCATGTGTATCTTGTGTGGCTTGAGAAGCTTGTTGTTGTTGTAATAGGTCTTGGGCTTGAGAATCCTTTTGTGCTTATTGTGCTTGTTACGCTTGTTGTGTAGCTTGAGTGGGTTGTGTTGCTTGTGTTGCTTGTTGCGCAGCTAATTATGTTTGTGCTTGTTGAGTGGCTAGTTGTGTATCTTGTCAGTTTTGGATTTGTTGAAGTGCATTTTGATAGGTAGGTTGTTGAGAACCTTATATTACAATACTATATTGGCTTGATGTATTTGTGTTTGGTGGTGGAGGTGGTGGTGGTGATGGTGATGGATTTGGTATAGTGTTTGTTGTTGTGATGAGAGGCACCATTATATTGATGATTGGGATTGTGGTGGATGATGTAATTGATATGCTTGGTCCTTGAAAGACCATGTTTTGGGGAATGGTTGATGATGTGTTGGTTTCTTGTGTTATTGGTATGGTTTCCATCTATTTTTACGATATCGATGGCAAGATGGGAGGATTTGGTATGATGTTTTGATTGATGATTGGGGGATTGTTTTGAGTGAGTGGTGGTAACAAAGGTAGCCCAAAAATGAGAGTTGATGCTGATGTTGGTTGTAAGGGTGGAAGTGGTTGAAAAGTGAGTGGCATACTTCCTTGGGGAAATGATGAAGATTAAGGGTCAAAGATGCCCCTTGGTCCAAATAAGTCTCCTCCTTGTGAGGTCATAGGTAGAGAGGTTTGTGTGTTTAATGCGTATGTTGGTGTTGCGTGAAATGATGATGGTGGGTCATTTGGATCATGAAAGGTGAGGGGGACATATGGATGTGATGGATTTTTGGGTATGGATTGCCCCAAGATTCTGTTTGCATCCAAATCTTGGTTACTCATGATCAGGTGAGTTTGCAGTGCATTGAGAAATGTGCTCCCTTTGTTAACACTAGGTTGAGTGGGAGCAATGGATGATGTAATTTGGGGGATGGGTTGGGTGATGCTTTGGAATGGAGGTGTAGATGAGATTGGGGGCATAGATAAAATTGGAGGCATGACCCCAAAAGGTTGTTCCACAATGGTGCTCACATCAAAATCGGAAGGGAGTTTAACCCCTTATTTTGCTAATTCAAGCATGTATTTTGAGGGATGGAGCATCATCATGATGTTGACAATTCTATGATTCTTAGGATTTTGGACCATTTTGGTGATCTCATCTTGTGTCATCCCAAAGGAATTATTGGTGATATCCTCCACTTGAGCTTCCTCTTGCAGATTTTTTGATGATGAAGGAAAATTAGTTAGAGGATTGCTTGATCCAATGGGATTCATTTTGGTATTGGTTTGGCTTAGGTCACTTGAAGTTGATGTTTCTTTGTTGGTCTCCATGTTCTCATTGTGTTGCAATCTTTTTTGAACCATAAAATGAGGCTCAAAAGGGAATATTTAGGATGATTAAGGATCAAAGGTGTGATGGTGAAATGCATGAAAGGTAGGTGATATGGATGATTAAACTCTTGGGAGATCTTGAGGGGGATGCTAGAATTTTGGAACTTTTTTGGATTCTTGGATTTTGATTTTAGATTCTTGGATTTTTGGATTTTATTTTAACCCTGACTTGGTTTTGGATTTTTTTTCATTTTGGATAATGAACAAATGGATCCCAACATGTTGGATGTTATCTATGAGGTAGACTTGCTCACAAGATGATAATTTGACAAAGTGTAGGGAGAAGGATGCATCTACCCACACCTAATCAAACAAGAATATTTGATGATAATTCAAATAAGCATATGGAGAAGGATACATCTACATATACCTAGCTAAACAAGATGATTTTGATGTTTTGATTAAAGGATTTTGATTTGTTTCAAGGATTTTTGATTCATGGATTTTCCAAAAAGTCTAGCATGGAGGATGATTTCAAGATTTTCAAGAGTTGTTAGTGAGATGATCTTGGTTTGATGTTTGAGAGATGGATAAAGATTTTATTTTGATCCTATGTGTACCTAAAAAGACTCTTGTTTACAAGACCTCAGTTTTCAATAACATGCTTTACTCTAAAAAAGGTGTTCAAATTCTCGAAAAAGATTTGGATTTTGACAATAATAGAATGAGAACAAGCCAAGATTGTTTCTTGAATATTTTTTGTAAAAGTTAAAAAGAAATATTTTTTTGAATTCATAGAGCATGGAGAGACGCTTTTGATGATCTTTTGGACTAAGAGCTTTTGACTTTGGTTTCTGGATTTTGATCTTACGTGAAATCATTTGAGACACATGTGTGGGGTTCAATTGTTCTTAGCTTTTCTTAGCGAGTTATTTTTACCACAAATAATTCTTGATTAGGTCTTTGAGATGGATGTCTAATGTCTTAACTTCTTATCATCCCACAAAGTATATTATGTGGAACTTCAATGAAATCAAGGAAAAAGTTACCTATTGTTGACATTAGTAAGAAAATCAAGATGTAAATACAAATGTTTCAAAACCTCTAAGGATAGAATCCCTAGGGAAAGAAATAACACTTGAATTTTGTCAAAGATATTTGCTTCTTAAAGGGTTTGAAATTTGATGAAAAATGTTGAATTTTTTTTTTCCCAATGTTTACAAACAAGCAAAGTGTTTTGTTTCCAAGAACATGCACAACCCTATGGATATAAAAGACTGTATTTGTTGAATCCCCACTTGGAAAAGTCTAGCTACACCTACTTTTAGTGAATGATTATATTCTTGACCACACATGCTCTCCCTTATAGTGCACTTGCTTCCCAAGTCAACCAAGCATTAGTACTCATGAATCTCCCATGGCATACTTTCCATTTCTACTAAAACCCGTAAAAGGGTGGGAGGCTTCAGAATGAACATTCTTGCACCAAAAAATAGATCAAGGATTTTGGCCTTTTCTAAACAAGGGTTTTAATGTGGGCATTATGATCATGGGGGACCATCCATGTGGTGAGAGACCATTGCTTCCCTTCTCATCAGAATAATCCTCATGATATTGGCCTTTGTTCCAATATCCACACTTATATCCTAGGTGGAAGTCGCTTGGATTTAGCATGTTCCCGATTGAGTCATTCCCTTGGGTGATTACTTTTTCCCACAAAGTAGGCCCTCTAAGATAAAAAAAAGTGAGCAAACATATCCGTAACTCAATCAATCTTTGTTGTGAACCAAGGAGATAGAATGTACACAATATGCTACACTCACACTCACAAGATTTGTTCAATTTTAAAGTCCAAATTGAATTGTATGGGTAATTACTTAAGCAATTTAATGTCACCAAAAGGCCTTTTGATTCTCATGATCATCGTGAGGTGCGAGAGAAGCGCATACGTCATTTTAATGATATTATTTTGAGTAAGTAATTACAAAAAAAAGAAGCATTTGTTCATTTTAAAATCACAAAGCAATGATTTGATTCTTTTTAGAGCACCAAAACGAAATATGGAAATTTCCTTGTTCAATTTTTAATCCTCAAACCAAATCTAGTGCATTTTTCCTAAAGTTATTTTTTTGTAATCCCTTTGTAGCAAAAATTTCTAATTTTTATATTGTTCTTTTTAGAGCCCAAAAGAAATTTAGTAGGTCCTAAGCACATGAAGAGAGTTACAAATCTTTAGAAGAGATTAAAAGTTCTCTAAAAGTGTTAAAAATACTAAAGTGTTAAAAAACACTTGATGAAATAGGAAAATGTCTTCATAACAAATCTTCACCTTTGTTTCCTCCTTCACCTCAACCTACAAAAAACTAATTAAAGCTACAAAATAGAGATTAGGAAAAGAAATTAATAGCCCAAAGTAACAAAAATTAAATAGTACATGTGAAAATTAAACTATTTTGAGCTTTTTCCTTCACTGCAGTAGTGTAGTTAGCACAGGCAGAATAGTTTCAGAGAGGTCAGCGGTGCTATATGGCACCAATGTTAGTCATTAATGCCTTGTAGCAAAGATAAAAGAATGATCGTGGTGCTCTTTTACCTAGCAGCGCAGTTTGAAATTTGTAAAAGTTAGCAATCCAAAATTGACCTTGAGACGTAGTTTGAAATTTGAATTTCTAGGCAGAAAAAGGCCGAGCGACATAGTTTGTAGTTTAGAGCAGCATTGTATGGCACCGTTGGTCTGGTAGTGGCTCTGTATGGCACCCCTAGATTGTGAGCAATGAAGTTTCTTGTATACACCAAAAAAATAGAAAAAATCAAGGAATTTGATAAAAAAAATGTGATTTAAACTTCAAGAGGGCCCTCCTTCTAGTGCCAAATGTAGAACCCCAACCCTAACACATACAAAATACAATAAAAAAACACATAGTTAGATAAAATGCAAGTGAGAATCAAAATTCCCCATGAAATCCATTAGCAAAGCTCAAATTAGGAAATAAAATGAAGAACACAATGAGAAAGCAATGAAATCCTAATTAAGCAAGAAAACTCTTGATCCCATGGGGGAATTGGTGCCAATTTGATTTGAAAATTGTCCCTTTCCCAACTCATATGATGCAATTTTGATGAATGATGAAGGTTGATCTACTTTGTTGAAGATTCAAATATACTCCATGATGAAAAATCTGTATAACCTAGCTAAGACTTTGATAAAATTGATGAGAATAGATATGCTTGAAGATGAAATTGAGTATAGTAAGTTTACTCAAATTGTGGATGATGAAATGAGGAGAGAAAGCTCTTATTTGTAGAAATACAAGATGGAGAAATGCCCAAAATGAAGTAATGTGGGACTAACTTTCAAGCAATGGCCAAATGCCAATTGTCAAGATGTGAATGGGAAAAGGATGTGCACACTTTGATGAATGTTCCCATAAATGTAATTAGGTGGAATTTGAGAATAGTGAAATGACATGTAAGAGGGAAAAAGAATGTCTTCAATGCCACATGGCTCAATGCATAAGAAGGAATAAATGTCTTGTTGGAAGGACAAATCCACTTGGATGGATTTCAAACTTGGAAGAATATTCCTCTTAAAGATGCCAAGTTGAGATAAAATGAAGATTTAATAAATGAATTAAATGTATTTTCATGTCCAAGTGGTAAAAGCTAGATGATGGGACATGGATTTAAATTAATCAAGGGTTAATTAATTTAATGAAGGATTAGATGATGTGACTATTTGATTTAGATTTATGGGTTGACTTAAATCAAAAGATGAGAAGAATGTGATTTAGATCTAATTAAATATTTATTTATTTATTTATTTAATTAAAGGGGATGAATTTTAGATTAAATCAAATAAGGTTTTAATTTATTTAATTTAATAGGGTGATTTTAGAGATTTAATCAAATAAATGGAATTATTTAATTAAATAGAGATATAGGGTTAATTAGATCAGATTGATTGATTTAATTAACAAGAGAGAATGACTTAGTCAAATAAATGATTATTTATTTAATTAAGGAAAAAAGAGTGATGAAAAACTAAGAGGATGATTTTGGTTGAAACGGTGCTAGTAATCAGGATCAAGTGTGTAATGTCAATCAGTGCATTTTACGTGTCTACAATATCATTCACAAATCATCGAACCCTCAACATGTTGGCCCAATTACAATGGCTAATAATATAACTTGTAGACCCAAATAAGTCAACCACAAACAATAAACAATTTTCAATGTGAACCACCCAATGTTTTCCACCACATAAAAAGGACCCAATACAATGTCCTCGAACATGAAGCATTTTCAAATATTATTCCTCAAAGATCCACAACATGTTACAAACACCCTGTTGGCTAAGAATATAGAAACTATGGGCTCACAAAATAAATTCACCAATTGTGAGCACAAAGATCAATTTGGACCAACAACACATGATCTAGAAAAATCCACGATCATCATGAATCACCACAAAAATGTCCACAAGAACTCAAACCACCAGAATCACATCTTCCTTTAGGAACTTTGACTAGAACAATTGAACAACTGTCAGAACTTAGATACTCATAACTCAATCAGATCATCATGTGGATCTTTGAAACATAATGTGGAAACACTAGACATAATTGACAACAAACCCTTTAATCCACAACCTTTGATCATCCACATAATGATATAGCCAACATATGAAATTTCATTACATCACTTCACTAACAACCCTACAACTTTATTGTCAACTTCCTTAATTTTCTAAATGCTTCTAGATGCACCTACATCAGACACTTGGGGTTATTTGAAAAGTGAGCCTTGTCACTTTGGTTTGTTTTTTTTTTAATTTGTTCAGTGATCTATCCATAGGAACTTGCAACAGCCTTAAGGTTAGAGTTCTATTCAATTCCACCTTGCAAAACTACCTCAAGTTCTTTGAGTTGATTTGGTGATCTACTTGCAAGCCTTGCACAGCCTCACTATTCAACGATCTAAGCAATCCCACACTACAAGTTTCCTTAGGTTCTTCATCTTGTCAGGTCAAGGTTCGGTGGTCTACTTGTAAGCCTTGCACTACCTCACTGGTCAACGATATGAGCAAGCCTTCTCCGCAAGTTTCCTCAAGGTCATCATCTATTTCTATTCCTTCATTCACATTGACTTTTCTCTCATACATAAAATTTCTTCTTAATATCAATGCTTCACCTTCTTTTGGTTCTGTAAAATTTGATATCTCTAAAGGTTCTCGTTCCTCTACATAAACTAATTCAAGCTCTTCTTCATCTGCACAAACTATCTTTGCATCCTTTACTACTTCCCTTTCATTAGCTACTTTGGTATTAGGTTCTTGATGACTTTTAGTGCTTGATTCTTTCTTCCTCCAAACTTGAAAACAGGTTCCCTTTCTATCAAATCCTCTTTCACTCCTTTGGTACCCTTCATTGTGATACACATTGTGACTTTTGTCACCTCTCCCTCTATATTTTGAATAACTGTCCATGTTTTTATCTACATAAGGTCTTCTTTCTTTGCATCTTGCTTCCTCTTTTTCTCCAACATATGAGTTCTTCCGGCTGTACAATCTTCTAAACATACAAGTAACATGTTTCCACCTTGCTCCATCAATCCATCCATAATTCATCTACTTACAATCATTCATATGATTTCTCCTTCTCATTTTATCCCAACACATATTTTTAGAATGATTCTTTAATCCACATAACTTACAAGGATATAGATCCCAACACAATTCCTTTTCATGTCCATGCCTATTACAATGTGAACAATACATACTTTTCTTTTCTAATTCAAACTTGCAATAACATTCTTACCTCTATCATATCCAAGGCCTTCACTTCTTGATCTTATTACTAGCTCAATAGGTTATGTAATTCCTTCTTGATGCTTTCCCAATCCTTTTCATTCATATCCCATTCTTTGCATGATTTTGAAACCAATACCATCACCAACAATTGTAGGATTTGGTGACCTTCAAATTCACCTTCTGAATAAACTTCTATAACATTACACAAATCATCAGTATCACAAGAAACTTCACAAAATTCAGGCTTTGATCTTAGATTCTCATTCTCCTTTTAGCATGCTTTAAGTGATTGCTCCAACTGATTAACATGTTCCTTCAAGCCAAATATTTCCTTCTTCTACAAACTGTTCTCCTTGTTTAGCTCCTTCAAACATTCCTCTAGATCTTTTTTCATCTTCTCCACCTTTACAAACAACTTGAATCCTTATACAAATTCCCTTTCAAGATCCTCAAAAATTTCTAGCTCTGCTTCTAGTTCTTCAATTCTCCTTACATTTTTCATTTTTTCTACAAGAGCATCATACTTGTCACCTCCTATTTCTTTCATCATCTCCATCAATTCTAAATTACACTTCTTGATTTCACACAATTCATCCTCCAAAGTATCCCTTTCACATATTAAGGTTTCATTTTCCTTCTTCATCCTCTTCCCAATCTTCCCCATTGAAACAAACTAGATAAACAACTAAATTTGAATGCTTGCCTAAATCTTTCTTTCCTAGACACTTATTACCACTAGGGTTTCACACTTCCATCAACACTGTCTTCTTCCCAATAGATTCACAACCAAATCTGATACCATTTGATGCAATCAAGGTAGGAGGATCCAATTAAGAACTATATCACTTTTCAGCCTAAACTACCAACTTCATGATCACAACAAATATGCAACATAAATTAATAGCTAAATAACAAAAAGATAAATGACATTCATGAACACTGGACATGAGATATATCTTTGGAAAAACCTAACAAGGAGAAAACCATCCTTCAAAGCTCATTCCTCATTATATTATAATCTCAAAACACTTTACATATACCTCTAGGGCTTAACAAATTTTAGGCCGCAGCCTAGGGAATACAAATAACTCAAATAATAATAAGCTTCATAACAATCTTCCATCGACTCTTTTTCCCACTCCACACTCCCTCTACTTTGAGATTCTTCCAAATTAAAATACTTCATCACCATGCTTCATACTTTGCACTATCAATCACCTTCTTGATCCATCCCCCTTTTGTTGCTTGTAACAAATCCTCTCTCTTCTATTTATATCATCTGCATATCATCTAACCCTGAACATGTCAGCCCAATTACAACAACTAATAATATAATGTGTAGACCCAAATAGGTAAGCCACAAAAAATAAACAATTTGCAATGCGAACCACCCAACATTAGCCACCAAAAAACAAGGACCCAATAAAATTTCCTTGAACATGAAACATCTTCAAAAATTATTCCTCGGAGATCCATAACACACTACAAACACCTTGTTGTCCAATAACATGGAAACTATGAAATCACAAAATAAATTCACCAATTGCAAGCACAAAGATCAATGTGGACCAATAACACATGATCTATAAACATCCATGATTATTATGAATCACCATAGAAATGTTTGCAACAACTGAAGCCACCAGAATCGCATCATCTTCCTTCAGGAACTTCGACTAGAACAATTGAACAACTGTTAGAACTCAGATACTCATAACTCGATCATATCCTCATGTGGGTCTCTAAAAATTAACAATGGAAATACTAGACATACTAAAAAATAAACCCTTCAATCCACAACCTTTGGTCATCCATGTATTGATCTAGCCAACATAAAAAAATTCATTGCATCACTTCACTGACAACCCTACCACTTTACTGTCAACTGTCTCAATTTTCTAAATGCTTTCGGATATCCCTGCATCAAAAACAATCTCTAAACTCAAATGAACCCTCTCAAAATCAACTTAATTTGAAGGAATAAAAATTCCTTGATGAGTTCAAAAAAAAATATCGATCCCTAAACTACTGTACAGTTCATACAGAACTGGTAATTGAGAGAAAACACAAAGAAATATAGGACAATGAACTTTATTTAAAATTTTAACTCAAGATTACAAAGTATGATGTATTCCATGCCTTTACCATGCCTTTTAAATTCTTTACAACTTTCTCCATCGAATAAAACTACCCAAACTACCTCATGACCTTTGGTATTCCTGATTTTGTGCACTTTTTTTATTTTTTCCTTTTTACAATTTTGACATCAAATGACAACTTTAGAAATATAATTGATCACCTAGAGACCTATTTGTGACTTCAAATACATTATTTATGACCATTTCATGACCTTTTACAAATATTTACATGATTTTACACTTGAAAGCTCAATTTTTACAATTTTCCAATTAAAGGCATCTAATGAGCAAGGTGCTACACCACCAAATCCTGGAAACCTCAGTTGGGAAGAAGTTAGTTTCCTTTCTTAATGGGTTTAGTGGGTATAACCAAATCCATATTTCCTTAGAAAACAAAGGAAAAACTACCTATAGTGTCTTACCTTTCTAATTGTGTAATGCACCTGTTACTTTTGAACGATCTATTTAAATTATTATGTTGATTCAATTCATGATTGTGTAGAAGTGTATATGGACTAATTTACTGTTTATGGTGACACATATGATTAATCTAAGGAAAATCTTGAGAAAGTTCTTAAATGATGTATTGATACTAATCTTTCTTTAAGTCATGAAAAATTTCATATCTTAATGATTGAAGGAATTATTTTGGGTCACTATATTTCTCAAAAAGCAATTGATGTGGATTTGAAAAAAGATACAGATTATTCAAGACTTGCCTGTACCTAGTTTCCCAAAGGATGTGCATAGTTTCCTAGGACATGCTGATAATTACATGAGGTTTATTCAAAATTTTAGCAGGGTTTCCTCACCTCTTTTTGCATTGCTAGGGAAAGATGTAGAGTTCTTATGGACACCTGAGTACCAATAGGCCTTCAAGGAAATCAAAGGTAAGTTGATAACTACACCTATGCTATGAGGACCCAATTGGAATTGTCATTCCATATACATATCGATGCATCAAATAATTATATGGGATTCATCCATGAACAAAAGGAAGATGCTCTCTTTTACTCTATTTACTATATCAGTAAGAATTTCACTAGTGTTGAGGTAAACTATACTATCACTAAAACAGAATTCTTGGTTGTAGTTAATGCAATAAATAAATTTTTCCACTATATCACTGGATATAATTTTTTTTACATATGGATCATTTTTCCATTATATTTTTGATGAACAAACCTATCATTGTAAAATGAGTGATTAGTGGTTGCTTCTTTTGCAAGAGTTCAATATTACACTCCTTGACAAACTAGGATGAGAGAATTTAGTGGTTGATTTTCTCTCTAGGTTGTAGCATGAAGATGAACCAATTCTAGTTGATGGCACCTTTCTAGATGAACATGTTTTTGATATATCAACAAAAATTTTGTGGTATGTTGACATGGAAAATTATTTGGCTACTTGTAGGTTCCTACCTCATTTTTGTTCAAGGGAATGCTGAAAGTTGGTTAGACTCAGTGGTGATTACACATGGATTAATGCAATGCTCTTATGATGAGGCCTTGACAATACCTTGTGTCAGTGTGTGCCTAAGGAAGATATCTTCACAATTTTGTTTGCATGCCACACAAAACCTTGCGGAGGAGATTTTGATACTCACATGACATCCCAAAATATTTTAACCATTGGATATTATTGGCCGAAACTACGTAAGGACAGTAAGCATTATGTTCAACATTGTGACAAATGTCAACATATGGGGAGGCCTACCATCTTTGATTAAATGCCTCTACACCCTCAATTATCCATAGAACCATTTGTAAAGTGGGGTTCAGATTTTGTAGGGCCCATTAGTCCTCAAAATAAAGAATATATATTGGTTTGTATAGATTATGTCACTTAATGGGTAGAGGTAGTAGCCTTAAATAATTTTAGGGATACTAAGGTTTCTAACTTCTTATATTTAGATATTTTTACCAAGTATGGTGTGCCTCACAAAATTTTCATGGACCAGGGAGCATAATTCACCTTTGAATTGATTGCCCCATTGGTGCAAGAATATGAAATTAAGCATTAGAAGTATTCTCCATATCATATGTAGGCCAATGGGAAAGTGAAAGTAACCAATTGAGAGCTAGAGAATATTCTCATGAAGATAGTAGCATTGCACAAGAAAGAATAGGCAGAAAGACCTCCTAAACTAGTTTGGGCATATCACACAACCTAGAAGATAACCACAAGACTAACACCATATGAACTCATCTATGGAAAGAAGGTTGTATTTCCAATTAAATTCAAAGTGAAGACTCTCTACACTTCCCTTCAGCTTGGGGTGAGTCTTAATGAAGCACAAGAAAATAGACTTTCTCAACTCCATTCTCTCAATGAAATGCATTAGAGGCCCTTTTCCATCCATAAGTGGTGCAGAAGAAAAGACGGAAGTGGCATGAATTCTTCATTTAGTCATGGACATTCCAACCTAGGGATTGGGAATTAATTTATGACTCCCAGTTCTAGGAATTCAAAGGGACTATGGATTCTTCTTGTTAATAGGCATCATTTGAAGCTCTACAAATGACCCCTTTCAAAGGAAACAGTTGCTTGTACTGTGTTGGAGGAACTGACTCTTGTTCTTATCACTTCTTCTGAATAATGATATTAAAAAAAGAGTAATAAAAGATCCAACAACAAAAACCTTTGGGCGTAGTTGGCCAGTTAACATTTGAAAATCTATTTTCAGTGCATGTTAACTATTCAATAATCTTAGGGGTGAAAACTAGTTTTTTGGTGCCTCTAGGTGGTGATAGGCTTAAAACTAGGTTACTAGTGGTTTATCATCATGAAAAAAAAATAGAATAAAAAAGAGGAAAAAGAGAGGTAAAAAATAGAAAAACGAAAAACGAAAAAGAAAAAAAAAAGAGAAAAATATGTTCCTGTCACTTTTGTGCCAAGAACCTGAGAGGAGGTCAATATTCCTATCACTATCTATTCTATGGTGTGAGAGGAACAATGTTATTCCTACCCCATTATCCTTTCAACCATCCTTCTTGATCATTTTCTACTCTAGTTTGCTTGACATTAGTTCCTCTTCTTTTTCAAGGTAGGACCATCTATCTCTTATTGATACTCTTGTGATTAGCACCTGTTCTTGAAGTTATTAGCACTCTTCAGGAAAGAACTTCCTTTTTTTCTAGTCTAGAGCCCTTTACATTTTTTATCATTGCTAGTTGTGTTGTCACTTCAGTCCTTTGTCATCCTTTTTTCCCTGTCATCAGTACACCTCTTCTGTCCCATTGGCATTTTCCATCATTGATGACCCAACATCCTTTTCTCATGTGTTTGATTCTTTGCTTGGATTTTCATGATGATACATACTTCTTACAACAATTCACTATTTCCCTTTCAGCTCCATATGACATGAGAAGATTGGTGCTTCACATCAGTATTGGTAATTTTTAAAGTTTTATTTTTCTTTACATTTCTTAAGTACTTTTATTTCTTGTGGCCAATGGTGATATTCCCTATAGATGGTCCATTGCTAAGATGAGGGGTAAGCTTGTCCTATTAGATTATTTTATTGTTATTTGATCTTATTGTCCCTTCCTTGATTTTCTCCACTCTCCTTCATTATAGAAACTTAATTTCACTTGGCTTCACTAAACTTGCCCACATCCTTTGACATAAATCTAACCCTGTCTATCACAATTACTAAATTTGAAATGCTTTTTTCATGATTTGATAAAACCACTCTTGTTTTCTTCTTGGGAAAGCTTATTTTTAGTGTTACTACTACAATGTTCATTGTTGAAATTTTTTGAGCTATTGTTGCACTTCCTGTAAAGGATTTCCCATGGCTAAGGACAAGAGGCCTCATTATGAACCTACCTTACTAGAGGAGTTGCAAACTCATGGAAATAAGGAATTTTATGCAATATTTAGAGAGGCCAAGTGGGATGCGTATTTCAAGAAATTAAGGGGTTTTAATAAGAGGGTTGCTCAAGAATTTTCTTTGAGTTTTGATGGGAAAAATATTTATGTGCAAGGATTGGAATTTCCTATTATTGTTGTAGTCATGTCTTATGTCATAGGATTTCCCTCAATAGGTAATAATTATTTCCCCAACTGCTTGAAGAAAGTAACAAAATCAAAACCTCTATGCACAACATTTCTAGAGAGGGCTGAGTCCATGGAAATTGTGCAGGGACAAGGAACTAAATTGAGTTCATTGCTAGACATTTGGAACAAGTTTTCTAAGTTTGTAATTTAGTATGTCACCTATGAGGGAAGGTATGCTTACATATACTCCCAACATTTCAAATTGTTAAACACATTTAAGGTGGAATCAACCTATAAATGTACCTTATTTCCTATATTTCTCTCTACATAGAATGACTAAAGATGTTTGAAAAGGAAAAATAAATTCACTAGCTCATCATGATCTTATTAGTTGTTAGTTATTGATGTTCTCAAGAAGCTTTCTCCACCAAGTGACTCAAAAAAAAAAATGTTAACCTAAATGGTGGTACTAGCTCTGATGCCTCTAAAGATCCCTCAGATAAATCATCCTCTAAATATTTTGATGAGGAAGAGAGAAACCTTGCCAAACCTAAAGGAAGTCCTAAGGAAATTCATGAACCTAGTAAAAACCCTGCAAAGAAATGAACCACTAGGAAGTCACCTAGGAGCCCCTTGAACATTAAATAAATTTGTTCTTCCAATGGTAAGTCTTCTAAAGCTTCAAGGTCATTTGGTAAAACAACTAGGAGGAAACAAATTGTGTTTGAGGGATGTTCAAAAGAATCTGGTTTTGAGTCTCCATGTGATAAGAAAATTAAGAAAGTTGCCACTAGTCCTGTCATTTGACTAGAAGACTTGGCCCATGTGACTAGTCATATGGACAGTCCTAAAAATGTTGACATAGATTTGTATGTTGAGATTTTTCCTAAGGTTTTGAAGAGAAAAGGAAAGGAAAGTAGGAAGTATAAGAGGGAAAAAAGGAAAACTTCCTCTACACCAAGAAGAAAGAGAAAGGGAAAGAAGCAAAAAGCAATTAGGTCTCCTCCTCACAACTCTAAAGATTCTGCTAGTAATTCGCCTATAAAATAAACCTTAGGTGAGAAATACCATGTTGCATCTACCTCATAGAGTCCATCCCCACTGCATTGTAATGATGATACCAATATAGAAATAGAGGAAATAACTGAAATAGGGTTACTACATCAAAACAAAGAAATTAATGAGGAAATTCATGAAATTCTAAACTAGATTGGCAAAGAAAAATTTGTTGAAATTAATGTGGAGGAAAAGGAACTAGATACAGGGGTGAAAAATAGGTATGAGGACCCTCTCTCTCCATTGCATCAGTTTAATAAGGAGAAACTTAATGAAGTTGATGGGGGAGCAAGAACTAGTCCATCCATGGTACAAATAGGGCCTGAACAATTAAATGTTTCAAAGGGAACAAAATTGGATAATGAACAAGAAAAGTGGGTATCCATAGACCTTATTGCTACTAATGTGGGTAAACAAGGCATTTCATTTTCCCTTGTTGAGAAGTTTGGTGCAAAAAAATTGATGATAGTAGAGCATGTTGAATAGAGAAATGAAGAAATATTCATTGACTGAGACGAGAAAAAGTATGAAATGAAGACAAAAAAAAGGGTTGAGACAAAGGTTGAAGCTGAAAGGAGTTTGAGGAAAATGAAATTTTCCTCAAAAAAATCAAAGAATTGTAGGATTCAGTTGAGCACTTACAAAAAGAAAATAATCAATTGCAGGATTAGCTTCACCAAACCAGTACCAACTCTTAGCTCCAAGGAAGTGAGATTCAGAAGCTAAAAAAAAATTGGAACAAGTAACAAACTCCAGGGATGAATATATGATTATCAATGACCATGAGGTATAGATGGAAGAGATACAATAATGGTGGTCCTGTGAGATCACCAGTACCATTCAGAAGCTAACCAGGTTAACTTGGTTTGTACTTTTCCTCTCCTTGCATTGCAACATGCAAGATCATAAGTTGGGGGTAAATGATGGGGGTCAAACTATTCCAATAATTTTACCATTTATTTTCCTTTTTCTTTCATATTTCCTACCATCTTGTCATTATTTATCATAGGAAGTATAGTATTTAATGAAATGTAATAGGAAAATAAAATGATTAAGAAAGTGCCAATGTTAGTTGAAATGCTAACTAATCTATGGCTAACTTAATGTAATAAAAAAGATATAGAGATGTTTGAGGACATAATCAAAAAGCTACAGAGATGTTTGAGGATGTAGATGAGGAGTGATCAAGATTTCTTTGTGTATACTTATTTTGAGGAAATTTTTTGTTAAAGACAATTTTATTTTTTTGGTTGGTGGCCAAATGCTAGTTTTATCAAACTTGAATGTTTTGTTGTTTATTGTTTATTGAACTTAATGGTTTGTTGGTCGTAGACCATAAAAAAACCATGTAAACTTATCAATGCTTGCTCTAGTATAAATATGTGTAAGCCAGACATCATGTATAGATATTAATATAATATTGTCTTGATGTTCAAAAATCACTTGAAATGCATTGTATGCATGTATGATTGAGTTGAATTAAGAGAGTGCATTAATACTTCTATTATCAATCAGACAAGGAGGCAAGGCCCACTCCTTGTGTCAATTGATCATCTTTTTTATGTTTCTAATGTGGTAATTAAATGTGTGATTTGATTTCAAGTTTATTTCCTTTTAGAATATAAGTTAATTATCTACAGTCTTGTGGAATTCAATTTTCTGTATGCAAATTTGATTATTCAGAATTGTGATTGGTTTCTTTACTCATTCATGTATTTATTAATCATTTGGGAATTCAATATTTGGTTCATGTAGATTGGAATTCATTGTTGATAACATATTTACTCGAAAGTACACTTCATTATTTCATTCACACTTTATATTACAATTCATGTTACTACAATTCCTATCACAGTTTATAACACTCTTTATGTCTCAATTTTTGCTAGGAAGCAAGAAAAATAGAATCAAACTTAATTCACAATTAAAATTTTATTATGTAATTCTAGGGTACTAGTTTTAATAGTATTAAATGAGGATTTGAGAAGTGTGTGTGCTAGATTAAAGATAGGATTCTATTCATTTGCAAATTGAAGAAGGTGTGCTTTATTTTAAATCCTAGATTAAAATGTGTGTTTCAATCCAATTCTTAGATGCATCCATCCCCCCTTAGTTCATTAGTTTCAAACCTTAGGTAGATTTATGCAACACTATTCACAAGCTTACACCCATGGATTGACATTGAGGAGTAAACCGAGGAAATTCTAAAGATTGATCCAAGTCCAAACCAAGATAGAATTACAAGGATCTAGTTTTACTGATAATATCAACCATAGTTTAATCCAATCAGAAGGCACCCACTCTCCTGAAAAATCTTCAATTCATGATGTGGGAAAGTTTGACTTTAGGATTTCTCACATGACCATTAAGGGAAGCCACAAACTATGTAGTATTGCAGTGGAGGAATACAATGACACTTTCAAAGGTTGAGGAGTTGGGATTTACACCCACTTGTTTCATTTTATTAAAATTTTGTAATGATTCTTTAGAAAAAACCATTTTGAACATATCCTTTAATCATGATATTCCATGATATCACATTCCTTTCAGGCATTTTTTGAAACAGTTTGTTTGCCTTGTCCATACTCCCACATTTTCTTGTATTTCTAGCAAGGCAATTGTAACTACAACATATGACAAAAAAAATCCTTGTTGTTATGCTTTGATGGATGTCCCTTCATTATTACTATATATCTGATGTAGTGCACATTATTATAGTGCAAGCCTATTCTTCAAATTTTTTCATTTAGCATCACCAATATTCTCCATAAGAACATTGTCCCTATTTAAAATTATGGAAATGGTTCACATCTCTCAGAAAAATTTCTCTTGCAACAATCTTGAAGATGAATTTAGATACAGTGTGAAAATTAAACCATACTCAATGGTTCTTAACTACTTGAATAGTTGTACCAGGGGGCATATTTAACAAACCAAATGTAATTGCTAGCTTTTC
The DNA here is from genome assembly GCA_007258455.2 of Sequoia sempervirens. Classification (NCBI taxonomy): domain Eukaryota; kingdom Viridiplantae; phylum Streptophyta; class Pinopsida; order Cupressales; family Cupressaceae; genus Sequoia; species Sequoia sempervirens. The sequence goes on along the minus strand of VDFB02000002.1, from coordinate 135,750,374 downwards.
ACTATGGTGCCAAAGAAATTATTCTTTTACTATCAGAACATTATACCTTCCATTCTCATTGTATCTACTACCATAGCTCTCACTAACACTATTATATTTTTGACACCATTATCCTACTACCTCTACAAAATAGCTCCATTTGAAGGTATCTTGACTACATATTATGCACAAAAAACTCTACAAGTGAAACAATAAGTTTGCAAGATAAAATATGAATTCAATAAAGCATTACTATCTAAGAAACATAATATCTTTAAATGAAGGAGCATTATAATTGCGACTAAGAAAACAATGTGTAGGCATTGTTAGAAGTGAGAAATGAAGAATATAACAAATTGAATTAGGTGACTGAGATCACTGAAAGGAATATCATTGTTAGAGAGTTACAAACTATGAATTGTCCTCTATCTTATAGGATTGAGAAAGGAAGAAAACTATCAAACAATGATTGAATCATAACAAAAATTCCAAAAAAAATGAAAGTTATAGTCAAATAGTGACAAAGATATGTCCTCTAATTCATTTTCACATGGTGATTGAGAACATAGTGAGTAATAAGTAAAAGAGTACTAGATCATAGGACTACAAAATGGTCATGAGTTATGCAATGAACTTAACTATTCTATTGATCAAAAAGGCGATCAAGATAATAACCAACATATTGGTGTGCACAAAGAATGTTCATGGAGGATTGAAAACTTACTTACAAAGAAATTACCAAAATAAAGTTTGAGGTGAATTATAGTTTCTATTTTATGCTGATATGGATATGTTCTAACCTGTAGTTAATTGTTGTAGCATAACAGATAGGCTAAATAGTTTTTCATAGACCATTGTTTCTAATTAAAAATTGTTATACCTTATTCTAAGATAAAATCATAGGGGGGGTATATACATAAGACACCATTGTTTCAAATTCAAAATTGTTGGCTTGTTCACAATTGTTTGCTTCACGTATTTGATCTAAGATAGCCTGCTATATAGAATATGCTCTCAAAATCACAATAAAATCCTTTATTTCAAGAATACTATTTAGAATCTTCACATCATAATAATGAACAAAAGCATTAGTCATTAACTTTAATTTTGCAAGAGTTTCATCAAATTCTACTTTTCCACTCCCTTTTGAATTATGAATTTTATTCCCAATTTCATCCATAAATAACTTCATCAACTTGTAGATCCTATTGTTAGCCATAACTTTAATAGGTTTTGGGGATGGTTTTGAGTTTTTAGCCAAGCAAAAATTGACAAAATTTGGCCTTACCAAATAAAATGTGTTGAAAATATCTTTGAAGTTATTGTAGAAAAGAGTTCCTAAGAGTATAATGCACATATTTTGAATTAACCTTTTTGCATGAATTCCATATCTTTGATTGGTTATTTCAAGCTTGATGACCTTCATCAAGAACAAGTAGACCTATTCTCTCTAAAATAAATTTTCCAATATGCTTAGCCTCTTTAGGAAGGCTCACATTTGTCTCACAAATTAATTATAAAAAAAATATTGTAGCCAATAACAAGCACACTTTTTCTTCTATGCCACTCATGAAGCATCACCAAATGCCTCAATTTTTTCATTTTTTTCCCATGATTTGGTTGCTCTTAGCCAATTTTATAATCTCTTCATATTCACAGTTTGAATGAATTTCATTCCAAAAGGTCCTTGATTTTTTATCATGTAAACTAGAATGTCAATACTCCACTTCTTGAACTCTCTTTCCCAAGGGAAACTAATTTTTTTTGGAGCAATAATCAAAGGCCTGCTTCTTGGAAAATTCTAGGTAGGTCTTTAGAAAACTTATTTCTCATGCTCCAAGCATAGGAAAAACATTTATCATTATAAGTTTGTTGTTTCCTATTCCTGGAGCATGAGAAATAATGAGAAAGGTTTTGCATGCTCCTAGAGCATGAGAAATAAATTTTCTAAAGGCCTAGCTAGAATTGTTTCCTAGAAGAAAGCCTTTGAATATTGCTCCAAAGAACATGTGTTTCCCTTGGGAAAGAGAGTTCAATAAGTGGAGTATTGACATTCTAGTTTACATGCTAATAAAATCAAGGACCTTTTGGAATGAAATACATTCAAACTGTGAATATGAAGAGATTATAAAACTAGCTAAGATCAACCAGATCATGGGAAAAATTTGAAAAAATTGAGGCATTTGGTGATGCTTCATGAGTGGCATAGAAAAAAAGTGTGCTTGTTATTGGCTACAATCTTTTTGTATACCTAACTTATGAGACAAATGTGGGCCTTCCTAAAGAGGCTAAGCATATTGGAAAATTACTTTTAGAGAGCCTAGGTCTACTCATTCTTGATGGTCATCAAGCTCCAAATAATTGGTCGAAGATATGGAATTCATGCAAAAAGTTTAATTCAAAACTATGCATTATACTCTTAGGAACTCTTTTTGAAAATAACTTCAAAGAGCTTTTCAACACATTGTATTTGGTAAGGCCAAATTTTATCAATTTTTCTTGGGTAAAAACTCGAAGCTATCCTTGACACCTGGTAAAGTTATGGCTAATAGCAGGATCTACAAACTAAGGAAGTTCTTCATGGATGAAATTGGGAATAAAATTCATAATGGAAAAGAGAGTTCAAAAGTAGAATTTGTTGAAACTCTTGAAAAGCTTAGGTTAATGAATGATTCTTTTTTTCATTGTTATGATGGGAAGATTTTGAACAATCTTCCCAAAATAAAGGATTTTACTATGATTTTGAGAGCGTCTTCTATACAAAAAGTTGTCTTAGTTCAAATAAATGAAGCAAACAATTGTGAAAGATCCATCAATTTTAAATTTAAAACAATAGTGTCTTATGCATAGGCTCCCCCTATGATTTTCTCCTAGAATAAGGTATAGCAATTTTGAATTAGAAAAAATGGTATATATGAACAACTATTTAGCCTATTTGTTATGCTACAACAATTAACTATCACTTAGAACATATCCATATCAGCATAAAATAGTAGGAGCAATTCACCTCAAACTCTACTATGGTAATTGCTTTGTAGGGAAGTTTGCACTCCTCCATGAGCATTCTCTGTGCACATAGCCAAAAATTTAAAGTTATTAACCAAAGATCCAAAAATGAGTATTTTTTCATTGCATGACTCCTACTTTTTCTCTAAGTATGACAGTACCTGAGCTTCTAGTATTTCTAGATGGAACCTATAGCAAAAAAGTGTGGCCTCCATCTAAAGGAACCATCTTCTAAGCTCTTCCAAAAAATGAGGGTTGAAAATATTAGAAGAAAATAAATACCATAATTCTAAAGTAACAATTTGTATCAAGCCAAATGTTAGAAAGTATAATTAAATAGAAAAATTCTTACAATTTGGTTCTCCAACATCAACAAATTTTGAACTTAACTAAAATGAAATATCTCCTATTCTTTTATAATAACAAGACTCTTAGGAAATTTAATAGAAAATTGAGAAGAAATCAAAGGATGAATCATTATAAGGCATGTGGAAAATGACAATTGGCAGAAAGACTTCTGAATAAGTCAATAAACTCGATCTTCTTCAGCAATTTTAACTTTTGGGACTTTTCAAAATAATATCAAGACCTCAAATTGGATCAAGTAGATTTATTATTTTATGTTTAGAATGTAGGAACTTTCTATGTCAGATATTTAGAGCGATCAACTGGGAATTTGAACTAATTGACTGACAGTTCCTAAGATGTAATTAGGTAGAAAATAATGTTTCAATCAACAAACATTTGTATTCCTACACTCAGAGTCTACTTCACATCCAAAACACCTAGAAGTGTTTTACACTAGCTCAAGGTACTCTCCTTCATCAAATGCATAATACTTTATTTCCTGATACTTAATTATCTCAAGTTCCTCCTTTGCATGAACTCCTGCATCATACTTCCTAACTTGGTTATGTCACTAATAGAAATCCAAGTTTTCCTAACCATCCATACCCAAACATTGCATCACAATCTATTCTTCTTACACATAAAAATGCCACATATTAACCCCTTCTAAATAAAACATGTAATCATCATAAAACCATAATTAATACATCATTTTAGTTTTAGAAAGAATCCAATGTCATTTACTATCAAAACAAAAGTTGTATAAATAAAAAAAAATCCATGAAGCCTCATAAATGTAGCTTAAAGCAAGTTTATTGGATGGGTTTTAGTATAAGAAGCTTTCTACTACAACTCTAAATGATTGTATTATAAGCACGAAATAAAATTATTAACACTTGAAGTAATGCAGTCAAAAATTTATTCCAAAAGTATGTTATCAAGTGTTAACTAACAACAAAATGATTTTTTTCTTGGTTTCTTTTATGAATATGCCACATGGAAATGGAATAATCACTAAGAAACCCTAACATTAAAAATTAAAATAAAGGTTCAAGAAAGGAAATTCCTATGTACTATTGTGTAATGGTGACAAAGGCACTTATATGAGCATGACCTACATACAAATATCTGTCATTGAATTACCATCCATCCAAAGAGAAAATAAGTAATGTAAGGATTTGAGCAATACAAGTCCAAAGGGTTATGTTGTAATAGTAATGTAATCACCATAAGAGCACAACTGAGGAACAAATTCTTGTGACTATAATTATCTTATTCATAACTCTATTGGTCATGTGGCACAGTTGTGTTATTAAAAAAAAATGTATTCATGATTAACCCAACTTTAATATCGCTATGTTGTGATAGGAATGGAGGCATTCATATGAGCACAATTCATGTATAAATCACTGTCATAAAAAATTAGGTGTCCAATTACTCTAGTAGACATTCAGTGCACCTGTGGTATACAAATTATGGGGTGCATTTAGGTTGACTCAAGTTTAATAGGTTATGATGTAATAATAGCATGACACAAGAGTGATTACCTCTTGTTGCAATAAAGAGCCTATAACTCTGGTTGATATGCAGACTGGTTGTGTTATATCAATTATATGTGGTGCATTCAAGCACAACCCATATTTAATGGGCTATTCTAAAGACTAATCAAAATTTTCTAAACCTTATGAATGTTACTTAAAAGTGTAAACTATAGACCAAGTTTGTTAAATACTTGAATGCAATCTTGGGTTACAATAAACTATAATAATGTGATATGCTAATAACCATTATGGGAAGTATTAAAGAAAGAGCCATGCTATATAGGGTGCATTTCCCTAGTCAGGTTTACATAACTTAACAATCAAACACAAGATTCCCACACACTCTAGGATACAATCCAAGATCATACCACACCCTATCAAGACAACTAATTTTTTGACCCAAGATTTAAGGTTGTTTTTTAATACCAACAGAAGCATTGGTAAGATCATGACTAGGGTACAAATCCTAGGCCTCTGTAGAAACATAAACCATAACTCTAGCAGATTAGTGAGGTTGCAATACTAGAAAGATTGAGACATCGTTTGTTTTTTAGAATAATTTTAACTCAATAGAAAAAAATACCCACTATCATTTTTTTTAAATACCCATAAAAAGAAAATGCCCAACATCCTTTTTTTAAATACCAAGATAGTCAATAACAAAGGGTTCACTGAGCATCAAATTTTTTTTAATGCCCAGGAAAAAATGATACCATAATCAAAATTTAGAAAGTTTCATGTAATACCATAAAAGGTTGAGACCTTAGTTGTTTTTCGAAAAAACATTATCTCATTAGAAAAAAATATCCTGTACCACTTTTCTAAAATACCCATTTCAAGTGAAAACCCATCATCGAAATACCCAAACAACCAATAACAAAAATATTGAGCATCAATTTTTAAACATACCTTGATATCCAATAACAAAATTACCATCATCATAAAATTCAAATAGCCAAATAGTACTTCACAAAAACACCCAACATCAAGTTTTTCAAATACCCAAATAGGCATAACGTATACATCCAACTTTTTAAAAAAAATTAAGAATGGTTTGCTTATCTCTTAGACAATCCACAACAAAAAGCTCAAAATCCTCAAGACATACTTCGAGGTGGGGAGTTGTTTGATAGATGGATAGATTTAGCCACTTTCTAGACCCATACTTTGAAGCATTGTTGGTAAGATATTCCTCCACAAGGAAAGCCCTTCAATTACTATTCAATATCTCCATCTTAAAAACACTTCAACCTCTGTTTGTTTTCCCAGGCTATTTCTTCTAACTAAGTGATAGTTAAAAACCACGAGAAAATAGTGGTCTTTATATCATTTTATTTTTTTATGAATTTATATATGTGTGTGTGTTTATGTATGCATAAGTGTCGGCTAAATCCTAAATTGATGCCTAGGAAGATTTTCTCTAAAAAAAAAAGTTTGATGCAAAAAACTAGTCATTTATAGCAGTGTTGCAAAAAATGAGTAGAATTTAGTCATTTTAGTTGTCATGACTAAAAAATTTAGTCACTTAGTCTTTTATTTTCCAAATTCTATTAGTGTTTGTCTTCTATAGGTTCTCCATCAATTTTTGTCTTAGGAGTTCACACATTTATATATGTCCAAACCTTCCTTCACCATTTGGTGAGTTGTGTGAATAAAGGTAGTAGAAACTAAATTGTCCCTATTTTTATAAAAGATCTTATACCCACTCATCATTGATACATATTTCACCACTAGATCATCAATTTATTTAATTGTTAGAGCTCATTTGTCAAATTTCACACTAGTGAGCTTCATCATCATTTCATTCTTCATGGCCTTTAGTGCCAGAAAGGTCCATTTGAGCACAAACCTGTAACAACGCTAATTAGTTCGTTGTTTATCATCTGTGATATGTCCAACCAAATGAACTTATCATGAACTCATCCCAGCACATATTTAACCCATTCATCCTCATAGCAGAATTTGGGAAAGTTATTCCATACATCCAATTTCTTCTCCCTCAAACACTCATACTCAGGTTTTAGCTCAAAATAATTTCTAGTAAACTCGTTTACCCAATATTATTCTATCTTCCTATGATCATACTCTTCCATTTTATTGTGAATATAGATCCACACATCCTTTGTGTGATTTACACTATATGAAATCCTTGAAAATTCTCCTTCAGTGTTTGCTTCTATGGAATTATATGGGTGCTTCTTAAATTTAGGTCTTGGCCACTCCAAAACATCAATTACTTGAGGGGTAAACATTTTGAACCTTCACAGAACTAGGGTTTTGCAAGAAATTGATAAATACCTTATAACTCTTTGTTAGTAGGGTTTTACAGAAAACACCACAATTGCTTCAATTATCCTTTTATTTTATCTTCACTTTAATTTCTCATTCATGAATGACTTAATAATATGTGAAATGAAATATAAATTCTTTTTTGATGACCTAAAATGCATTAATTGTGTAGTTGATAGGGTTAGGTCAAAAAGCTAGAAAACCTTCATTGTGTCATCACAAGCACCTTCAACCACTCTGCAAATCTCTGCAACAAAATATTACATGCCATATATACCACCAAAATATCAACCATGTAAATATGCACATGTACCAGTGTGTTTAAGGAATCAAAAACACATCTTTGGTGGGGGAATTAAATATTTTCTATTAAAACTCCCCCTGAGCCAAAGCTCTTCAACTAGTTTCTAGAGGAAACATTTACACCAAGGGCAAGCACAAACTCACTCTTGACCTCATTATCTTCTTTCTCCTTTTAGATATTATTCATTTCCTTCTCCATTTCAACTAGATCAATATTCTTCTTTACTAGATCAACCTTCTTTTATGAAACAGAGGGTTTCACATTCTTAGGTCTACAAAACTTAGCTATGTGTCTTTGTTTATTACATTTATGTCATATGGCACCTTTTTTTCTTAATAGACTAACTTCTTGCCACTTTGGATCTGCATTAAAAATCCTTATGCTCAATCCATTACATATATAATAGTAACCATTGAAAGATTGCACCATCATACCATTATTGTAATCATTCATCATCTAACATCTACATTCACTAGCTTTATGACCAAATCTATTACATGTAAAAAATTGAGTAGAAAAGGATTGAATATTATGATTCATTCTAGTTCTACATTCTAAAGATTTATGTCCAAACTTATTGCAAGAATAATAGTAAGCATTAAAGGATGAATAGCTATATACAATAGGTTTTCTGATAGGAGGCCTGATGAATCCTTCTAAGGACCTAATATATTTTGCAATATTAACACTTAATACTTTATGTTTGGCTTAAGAACTTATTATATTACATTTTATGTACTTCAAATATGAACTTAATTATGCATAAGAACTTTGAATATAATTTTTTTGTATGAATTTTTATTTATATTAAATGCATGATTAAAATGATATTTAATGTGTGATTGTTTCATGATGGTGTGTATTTAATGCATAAATGGAAGAATCATTTACTTATCAAAATAAAATGCTAACCATTTCCCATCCAATATGAGATTGGTGGCTATCCTTTTATAGCTTAATATCCTCGACAAAGCTACCTATTAACCGAGCAACAATTCTAGCTAAGTACATGTTCTAGCTCTAAAGTTCTTGTTCGAATCAATTAAGATAGTTGCAAGATATTCATGACTATTTCCCCTGTGCTCCAAAATATATTTATAGAATAGAGCTAGTTTAATTTCCCACTTTTCCCTATTTTCAAATAAGAGATGGATATATGTATCCAGTCTCAAGCTAGTTCATCATTAGATTATCTTAGTTTTTTATTTCAAAATTTTCTCTATTTTTCAATTCCCCGTTGAAACAATTTGTAACTCACCCCTCTTTGGGAACATTTGATAAAAATAAATAGAAGTTGATCCAAATTATGTGTTGGATCCCTCTAGGGGTAGAGTAGGGTCCACACTACTGAATGAAGGTGTTTATGTTAAGTTGATAGTTGATCTTCATTCAGTTAAAACTACATCATTGTTCTTGGAATGGTTTTAGAAAATTGAATGTTAGAATAGATCTCAAAATTTTTATTGCAATCTTAGATCAATTACTGTGTTAATTGAATCTTAGATTGATTACTATGTTAATTAAACCTTAGATCAATTACTGTGTTAATTAAACAAATAGAGTCCTTTCACTTTACTTCGCAGCTAACTAGATTGCAAATCAGATAGTTAGTTTAGCATTGATAAATGATTATGTTTTTAATGGAATATGAGCATAGTAGAAATTATTTCTTGTTAAATTGACAAATGAGGATTGGAGTAGTTTTTTTCAAGTTAAGTTTAAATTCTAGATCTTGAATTCGAGTAAATGTTAGATTCTTGTTTTCCTACAATTAGATTAAGTTAATCATCCAATCCTCACCATTTGATTTAGCTTGGAATATGACCTATCTCTATATGTTTTCTAGTTTGAAGTAATTTTGATTCAAATATTTAGAGTAAGTTAAGTAAGAAACAAGTTAGAAGAATAGCATAGGAAAACATAGAGCCACTTCCAATAGGGGCGAAACAACTCCCAACCACTCCTGACAAGGAAAAACCACAACAAACCCCCCAAAACCAATCTAACTCTTACCGCAAATAACTTTAGACACCCTTGGGTTGAAAAATAAAGATTAAATGATTAGGGAATTGTGATAGCAATCACACCAAAAAAATGATGGATAGGGGTCATTTCTATCACAATTCCCTAATCATTTCATCTTTATTTGTCAACCCAAGGGTGTCTAAAGCTATCTATGGTAAGAGTTTGATCAATTTTGGGCGAGGGGGTTGTTGTGGTTCCACCTTGTCAGGAATAGTTTTGAGTTGTTCCTTCCTTATCAAAAGCAGATTTATGTTATCTTATGCTATTCTTCTAATTTGTTCTAACTTATTCTAAAGCTTTGAATCAAAATTACTTTAAAACTGAAAAACGTATAGAGATATATCATATTTCAAGCTAAATCAAATGGTGAGGATTGGATGATTAACTTAATCTAATTGTAGGGAAACACGAATCTAACATTTACTCAAATTCAAGATCTAGAATTTAAATTTAACTTTTAAAACCAACTACTCCTGGAATCGTCATTTGCTCAATTTAACAAGTAATAATTTTTTCTCTACTCATATTCCATTAAAAACATAATCATTTATCAATGTTGAACTAACTTTCTAATTTGCAATCTAGTTAACTGGGAAGTAAACTAAAAGGACTCTACTTGTTTAATTAACATAGTAATCAATCTAAGATTTAATTAACAGAATAATTGATATAAAATTACAATAAAATATTTGATATCTATTATAACATTCAATTTGTAAACCATTCCAAGAACAAAGATGAATTTTTAAATGAATGAAGATCAACTATAATTTAATAGAATCACCTTCCTTCAGTAAAGTAGGGCTTGCTCTACCTTTGGAGGGATACAACATAGAATTTGGATCAAATTCCTTTTATTTTCATTAAATGTGCCCAAAGAGAGGTGAATTGAAAATTATTTCAACTAGGAATTGAAAAGAAAACAAAAAATTTAAATCAAAAACTAAGATAATCTAATGAAAAAGTAGCTTGAGATTGGATACATATATCCATCTCTTATTTGAAATAGGGAAAAGCAGCAAATTACACTAGCTCCAGTCTATTAAATATTTTTTGGAGTGTAGGGGAAATAGTTGTGAAGATCTTGCAACTATCTTCAATTGAATCCAAAAAGAACTTCAGAGCTGGAACATGTTCTCAGCTAGAACTACTACTTAGTTGACAAGTAACTTGGTCAAGGGTGTTGAGCTATAAAAGGTTAGCCACTAATCTCATTTTGAATGGGAAATAATTAGCATTTGATTTTGGTAATTAATTGCTTCTTCCAATTATGCATTCAATACACACCATCATGAAACAATCACACATTAAATATCATTTTAACCATGCATTTAACAAAAATAAGAATTCATACAAAAAAAATTATATTCTAAGTTCTTATGCACAATTAAGTTCATATTTGAAGTATATAAAAGGTAATATCATAAGTTATTAAGCCAAACACAAAGTATTAAGTGTTAATATTGAAAAACATATTAAGTACTTAGAAGGCTTCATCGTCCTCCCCCTCCTGCTCATAACCATGTCATCATGGTTATAGATTGATGATATCAGGAATTTCCTTGTTGAGTGTTTCTATCCATAAAGCACAGTCAAAGAATCCTCCTCTATAATCCTTTGCTAATTTTTTTTTGTTGACATAACCAAGATTTTGTTCTAATTTATCATACCAAGTTTTCAAAACTCCATCTAGTATTTTGTCTAGTGCATTGATTTTTGGTGTGGGCATGATGATAATAGGCATCCTGAATCTCATGCCAATCCACATTTCCTTTTGTTGATCTATGAAACTAATTATATGTCTTACCTTGGTCAAGCTCTGCCTAATGTTATTTGGGATGATAGGCTTCCTTCTCTTTAGTGGATTTAAAATCAAATTAAATCTCTCTATACATGCATGGATACATATATCCATCTCTTATTTCAACTTTGGACATCATTTATTTCAATCTTTATTTGTCACCCTAGGGGTGTCTAAAGCTATCTATGGTAAGAGGTTTAATTTATATGTATATTCATATACATATATCCATATCTTATTTATATGCCTGGATACATATATGAATTACCAATTGTTTCAAATAGGAATTGAAAAGAAGAGAAAATTTTGAAATAAAAAACTAAGATAATCTAATGACGAACTAGCTTGAGATTGGATACGGGTATGTGCAGGATCATCATGCAAAAAACAGGCCCTTAAGTGGTAAAAAATTCAAAAATCAAGTTAGAAACTTGACGAAATATTTGAATAAGTTATCTATATTATTTCAAAAATATGTAAGAATAGAATTTGTAGAAAATTGAATTTAGTTTCTAAAATACTAGGTTTATTTAAAAATAAATAAAATCTATTTGGTGAAAATTTGAAATTTCAATGCAGGGTACTTAAATTTTAGGGAAAAAATAAGAAGTAGGTGTCCTTCGACCACCCTCAACCATAATAAAATGATAATATTTTTTGTAAGATTTTATATATAAGTAAAAGATTCATGTATGGATGTGATGCATATTTTTGTAATTTTTTCCAAGTAAATAATTAATTATGAATTTTTTATTACAACTTTTAGAAAATATAAAAACTCATATCTGACCACCTTAACTTGGTCAAACTTCATGAAATTTAATTTTTCTTTTTTTAATCCTATAGTATGTGAAGCATAGAATTTGACGATGTTTTGGATTCAAAAATATGATACCGCTTGAAAGTTATAGATGTTTTTCAATCAGCTCTATTGATTAGGACTTTAGTCGTAATTCTAATAGAAAATGAATAATAATTATTTATTAAATTCAAATTAAATCATAATTTATATTTTTGGAAAGCTGAGAATCTCCTCTAAAAACCCTTTTTGTTTCATTAATTTTGGTGAAAAAAAAGTCGTCAGCCACATACCCTCATAATATTGCCACTTTTTGGCGCACCATGATCCTGCACATACCCATACATATATCCATTTCTTATTTGAAAATAGGGAAATTCGAGAAATTAAACTAGATCTAGTCTATTAAAGATATTTTGGAACATAGGGGAAATAGTCGTGAAGATCATGCAACTATCTTCAATTGACACTGAACAGAAATTCAAAGCTGGAACATGTGCTTAGCTTGAATTGTTGCTCAATTGATAGGTGACTTGGCCGACAATGTTGAGCTATAAAAATTGATCTACCAATCTCATTTTGAATAGGAAACAATTAGCACTTGACTCTGATAAGTAAATGCTTCTTCTAGTTAAGCATTAAATATGCAACATCTTGAAACAATCACACATTAAATATCATTTTAATCATGCATTTAACAGAAATAGGAATTCATACAAAACATTTATATTCTAGGTTCTTATGCATAATTAAGTTCATATTTGAAGTATATAAAAGGTAATATCATAAGTTCTTAAGCCAAGAATAAAGTATTAAGTGTTAATATTGCAAAATATATGAATTCCTTAGAAGGATTCTATAAATCTTCTATAATAACAAGCATTTCCTAAAAAAAATCTTATTAAACCCTTTTGTAAATCTTCTATAATAACCATCATGTCCTAAAAAACTTCTTACTTCAATTTGACTTTGAGGTACTAGTATCTTCGAGATAATTGCAATTTTCCTAGGGTCTACTATGATTCCTTCTTTTGATAGGTGATGTCCTAACACAATTCCTTCAGTCATCATTAATAAAATCTTTTTAGTGTTCAGTGACAACCTATGATCTTTGCACCTATTCAAAACATTATTTAGATTATTCAATGACTCTTCATAAGTTTTACCATGAACTGTAAAATCATCCATGTATACCTCAACACATGTTGCTATTAATTATACAAAAATAGCAAGAACAACACGTTGGAAGGTAGGAGGTGCATTAAAAAATCCAAGAGGTAAGACTCTGTAACAAAAGGTACCCCATGGTAAGTAAATGTTGTCTTATATTGATCTTCTAGAGCTACCTAAATTTGATTGTATCCACTAAAACCTTCAAGAAAAGAAAAGTAACTATTGCCTGATAAGTTATCCAATACTTCCTCTATGAAAGGTAGTGGAAAAGTCTCTCTTAAGAGCCTTGTTCAATTCCCTCTAATCTACACATACTCTCTGCTTACCATTTTTCTTAGGCACTATGACTAGTGGAGAAACCCATTAACTATTAGAGATAGTGTAGATGCATCCTACCTGAAGCAATTTTTCTATCTCCAACTTCACAATATCTTTTAGTGCAAGGTTAATCCTTCTTTCAACTTGTCTTACAAATTTGACATTTTTAGTGTATATATGAAGTGTACAAATATCAAGATGAATCCCTCTCATTTCCTTATAATCCTAAGCAAATGCTTTAGTAATATTTTCTAAAATTTCATTTAGACCATCTTCTTATTTAGTTGATGAGGAAGCAATAATTAGCAAGGGCTTATCTGTTTGTACTAATATTTTCATAGTCTTGTTTTGAAGAGTGGAGGGTTCTCCAATAAAAGTATACAAAGGACAAGGATGTGGAAAAATTTGATGGAGAAATTGACTATGATATGAATCAAAATTCATGATATTAGTTAAAGGACAGTGATCTTGATCGTCAATAACCTCATGAACTTCATGGTTTCCTTGTTTTTCATCCATAAATTCTTGATATTGTTCTACATGCTCTGCTAATGTTACCATAGAAATTTCTCGAACCTCATCATCTTATGAACTAAAATAATTAGTCTAGCTATGATTTTCAGATGAAAAAGACCATTTTTTTGGTGTGTAAAGAGGTAGTTCTTTCTGTCTAATTCCATTAGAAATAGTCATGCTTCCAGACCTGCAATGAATAAGGGTAGTAGATGTTGCCAACCAAGGTCTTCCCAAAATGATTGGATAGCCTGTATATCTTTATTTATTTTTCAAGACAAGGAAATAAACAAGATATTCCCATGTGTCAATAGTAACAATGGAATCCTCAAGAACCCCTTCTAGTTTTGCAATAGATTGATCTACTAATTGTAAGATTGTGGTTTTTGGTTGAAGACCTATAATTCCTAATTTGTCAATTGTTTCAGTTGTAATAAAATTAATGGAAACTCCTAAATTAATAAGGAAATTTGAAATCTCAATTCCATTAATGTTAAGGGTAATTAATGGGCTTCTTGGATCACCATACTTCTGAGGAATCAACTTTCTTGACAAAGCATAATATAATTTCCCTCCAATTTTAGTTGTAGAAGGTAACTTATTTTTCCTTCCAGGTGTTTTGACACATAAAGAATTAACCAATTTGTTAATCTCTGGGATATCACAAATGTCTCTTAGTAGTGGAATATCAATGTTAATCTTTTTAAGTTCCGTGACAATATAGGAATCTACCAAATCATCCTATTTTTCCTCGACATGTTTCCCAAACACCGATTCTTGTTGAAATTGTGTACAAAATGGTATTTGTTTTTTAGAAGAAATTTCTTCATTCTTTTGCAATGTAGGTTTCATAAAATCTTGTTGTTGTTCATCCTTTCTCAAATTAGTTTTTGTTGGTACTAAGTTCTTAATTGAATATCTTTAAATCAATGTTATTTAAACCAACTATATTAGAATCAATATTGTAAGCTGGATGTTGAGGTTTAACATTTTTAGGATTGGGAAATAGTTGAGTTGGAATTTGAGGTCAATTGATTTACTGCTTCAAAGTTTGAAGGTTGTGTGGAACCAAGAAAAAGTGACTAATTTTGATTCCGAGGTCTTTTTGATCCCTAGTTTTTCCACTGAGAATTATTGCCTTGATTAGGTTGTAATTGAGGTTGATTAGGCTACCATTGATATTGATTGGGTTGCCACTAAGGTTGGTTATATTGAGGATTAGTCTATTCAGGCTTTCCCCAAGGTGGTTGCATAGAAGGAGGTGGGATTGGAATTTGTTGGGCATTCCACTGACTAGGGGGATTCCATTGATTTGAACCCCAATTGGCATTATTTCTAGAATTAAATTGCCCTCCAAATGTAGGGTTAAATTTCCCTTTTCCTATATAGTTGAGTTCTTCCATAAGTAAGGATTGAGAAGGTTTCTTCACATGGTTTTTAATCTCTAGAAGGGGATTACATTTACCAACAGAAGGCCTCTTCTCACAAATATCACACAAATCTACCTGATTAAGAGGAGATTCCCTTAATGGATGTTTGTCTTTACATTTAAGATAATATATATATAATGGTTATATTGTTCTTTTTTTAGGCTAAGAACTAAGATGAAGTAAGATATCAATTTTCAAATTTGTTATTTCTTCCATGGCCTTAGAAAAATTAGTTGAGGAACCTCTATTTTTATTTCTAAGGCTTAGTCTTTTCCTTGAATAGTTCCTACAAATATCAACTATATCTCCAAAGGTAAGTTTGTTGATGTCCCCTTTTCCTATTAAGTTCAAGGAATCTCTTGAATCATCATCAATGCCTTTTAGGAAAATGAACTTACTAATCTCTTCATCCAACCCATTTCCACATCTTTTCCAAACAAATTGGTATCTATCTACATAATCTTCTAAACTTTCTTCTTCTAATTATTTCATTTTAAATAGTTCCTCTTTCCTGTCCCTAACTCAGTATCTATCTAGACATAATCTTCTAAAAAAAATTCTTCTAATTGTTTCATTTTAAATAGTTCCTCTTTCCTATCCTAAACTTGACAATAATATTGGTACTTTTCTAGAAAGACTCTTTCCATTTCTTCCCAAGAGTGAATGGAATTGGAATTTAATCCCATGAACCAACACAAGGCTAATTTCTTCAAAGTGGATGAAAATAGCTTCAAATTTTCATTATCAGAAGTGTAATCATAATTTTGACATAATACTTTAAATTCAAACAAGAATTGATCAGGGTCCTCCAAAGTTTTCCCACAAAATGTAGGAAAAACAAGCAGTGAAATATTCTTCATGGGTGGTTCATTAACTTCCCTATTAAGAGGAATGGGGAAAGAGAATGTTTTGTTAAGAACCTCTTCTTCTCTATCTCTTCCTCCTTGGTCTTCCATATATTCTAAATAGATGGAGACTATTCAATTTGAAGATGATGAAATCAAAGAGTGTCATGGAGACCCTTCTAGAGAAGGTATCAGATCTCTTATTATAAATATTACAAACTGGTCTATTTGTCAATTCATCAACTAAAAAATAGATTATTACCAACACTTAAGGTTTAAATTTTCTTTTTGAATGCAAGATATTCCCCAGCAATGATGCCAAAAAATGATGGATAGGGGTCGTTGCTATCATAATTCCCTAATCATTTAATCTTTATTTGTCAACCTAGGGGTGCCTAGAGCTATTTGCGCTAAGAGTTGTATTGGTTTTGGTGGGGTTTATTGTGGTTCCACCTTGTCAAGAATGGTTCAAAGTTTTTCTATCCTTATCGGAATTGGCTCCATGATATCTTATGCTATTCTTCTAACTTGTCTAACTTAACTTATTTTAAATATTTTAATCAGAATTACTTTAAAACAAAAAATGTATAGAGATAGGTCATATTCCAAGATAAATCAAATGGTGAGGACTGGATGATTACTCAAATCCTTGAAAAAAAAACTACTCAAATCCTCATTTACTCAAATTCAAGATCTAGAATTCAAATTTACCTTGAAAAAAAAGAATATAACATTTACTCAAATTCAAGATCTAGAATTTAAATTTACCTTGAAAAAAAACTACTCAAATCCTTATTCATTTTATTTAACAAGTGATAATTTTTTCTCTGCTCATATTCCATTAGAAACATAATCATTTATCAATGATGAGCTAATTATCTGATCTGCAATCTAGTTAACTAGGAAGTAAACTCAAAGGACTCTATTTGTTTAATTAACATAATAATCAATCTAAGATTTTAGTAGCACAATAATCAATTTAAGATTTAATTAACACAATAATTGATCTAAGATTGCAATAAAATATTTGAGATCTATTCTAACATTCAATTTGTAAAACCATTCCAAGAACAAATATGAGGTTTTAAATGAATGAAGATCAGCTATAAACTTAATAGAATCACCTTCCTTTTGTAGAGTGGGCCCTGCTCTACCTCCAAAGGGATCCAACATAGAATTTAGATAAAATTATTTTTATTTTCATCAAATGTGACCAAAGAGGGGTGAATTACAAATTATTTCAACTGGGAATTGAAAAACAGAAAAAAAAAAATTGAAATTAAAAAATTAGATAACCTAATGATGAACTAGCTTGAGACTAGATACATATAACCATCTCTTATTTGAAAACATGGAAAAGTGGGAAATTAAACTAGCTCTAGTCTATTAAAGATATTTTGGAGCACAAGGGAAATAGTTGAGATCTTGTAACTATCTTTAATTGACATTGAACAAAACTTTAGAGCTGGAACATGTGCTTAGCTAGAACTGCTACTCGGTTGACAAGTAACTTGGTCGAGGATGTTGAGTTGTAAAAGGTTATCCTACAATCTCATTTTGAATGGGAAATGGTTAACATTTGATTATGATAAGTAAATGCTTCTTCCAGTTATGCATTAAATACACACCATCATGAAACAATCACACATTAAATATCATTTTAATCATGCATTTAACAAAAGTAAGCATTCATACGAAACATTTATATTATAAGTTCTTATGCATAATTAAGTTCATATTTGAAGTATATAAAAGGTAATATCATAAGTTTTTAAGCAAAACATAAAGTATTAAGTGTTAATATTGAAAAATATATTAAGTCCCTAGAAAGCTTCATCATCCTCCCCCTCCTTCTCATAACCATGTCCTCATGGCTACAAATTGTGTTGGAAGAATTAAGAAGAATGTCTAGTTGTGTAGACTTTGTTTTTTCATTGATGTCATCCTGTTGATTGAGAAATTAGTTTGATCTGGTACTTTGAACTGCTATGAAGAACCAGTTTACACCCTCCAATATTTTGGTCCGCATATAAAGTATAGATAAGATTTATCCCTATGGTTTATATATGGTGTTCATTACATATATCTACGTCTATGTTCCTGATTATAGATGATGCTTATCTTTATATCAAAATTTATTAGTATCACAATGTTGATTGGTTGAAACAAAGACTAGTGTCGGTATTTTGGTCCGCAGTCCTCTGCTAATGATTATCTTGTAACTTCAAAATCTTGTGTGCTCATGTGCTCTATGGTGAGTTGGCATTATTCTATTGATTTCAGTTTTTTATTAGGTATATCCCTAGCCAAACTAATGTATAGTTGATATTGTAATGGATTCATTTGTGTTACAGATATATGTGTGACCTATATTTGGTCCATGCCGACATATTGTAGTGTGCTACACACTTGGATTATTTTTTGGAGATGTTTTGTACTAACTTGGAGCCAACAATTATTCTTTTTGGTGAATAAAGATTGCATTTAATTAGTCCAACCTAATTGATGCTTTTGGATGAATTAGATATATATTAGATAGTATTGAGATCAAGGAGTGTGTGTGGATAGGATGAAATGAAAGTAGTATTGTGCACGAGATACAAAGATGAATTGTGAAAAGTTTGTTTACTGAGCAATGTACCAAAACTAAATCAACACTTGTTAGGTGTACTCTTACTAGCTCACTTTGGTTGTGAATAAAATTCTCTATTTTAATCCTTTTGTAGGTAGTGATCCTCCTTATTTGGACAATGAGTCCTCTTTGTAAGTAGTGAGATTTTGTATCTTGGGAAATGAGCCTTTTTGTATTTAGTTTTGAACTACATTATATTGTGAGTTGATCCTCATTGTGGTTTTTCCTTTATTGGGTTTTCCATGTAAATCTAGTGTCTCTTGTGTTGATATTGGTTTCTATTACTTTCATTTCATGTTCATACTTACTAAAAAAATTGTTAGAATTGGCTATAGCTGCCAAGATCTTGAGACAAAATGGAAAGCACAAAAGAGAGAGAATAGAATATGACAAGAATAAATTGTATTCAATGTCAATGATATGATTGTTGTATACAATGAGAGAGACCCCTTGGTTATATAGCCAAGGTGAGAACATAGAAGGGCATAAGATTATGAAAAGTGTCGTAATCTTATGACATGAGACAACTATGAAAAGCTATCACTCTACCTAAGGTGGAAAAGTGATAATGTGATAATCACCACAAAAGGTGGATCACCCAAAAAAGGTGGAGAGGTAATCACATGATGTTTCCATGAAAGGTAGATGTGATAAAGTAATAACATGATAGATCTGCCAAAAGTGGAAATTCTCTGACTACCTCCTATGTGGTCCCTAAGTAAACTTAACTAAGGTGTAATTATGACCTAGGACAAGGTACAACACTTTTAACTACACCAACACCTACCCTTAAGTGCAACTTAGGGAGTGGAAAATTGTTATGCAAATGACACAAAGATGCAAAGACGGGTCCTGGATAGTAGGCCATGTTAGGTACCCATGTACATGCAAATGAAAATCAATGCAATCTCTCATAAATGGAGAAAAGGAGAAAACCCAATGGGACAAAAATCCTCCCCAAAAGAGAGATTCAAAATACAAAATAGAAATACTCTCAATGAAGAATGAGAAGGTAAAAACTGCATGTGAGGAAAAATACCCCCGCATAAGAAAGAAGTAGAAGAGAGACAAGGATTCCCCCCCTCAATGTCGAGTCTCTTGCAATGATTGTAGAAGCTCGACATTGAATGTTGAAGATGATCCAATCTCATCAAACAATGTTCCTCCCCTTAGGAAGAAACAAAACTAGGGATGTATGCAGGATATCAGGAATATAAATGATGTATGATGTCTCTGAAGCATGCTCAAGTGTCTCCATGTCGATGCTAAAAGTTGAAACACTCCGAACAAGCATTCTAGGCCACACTACTGAAGAGGACAATCCAACATCTAGTAGAGACTGAAGTAGAACATTATCCAAAGACAAAGATATCCCCTTTAAAGACAAAGAAACCTCCTCCAAATGTTGTCCAAAATTATCCACATTCACACCAATCTGTGAAGAATGATCATATAGAGGATGAACAAGAGGGTCATGGTGTTCCCTCACAACAACTGAAAAAGGTTCTTCTCCATCAAAGAGAAGATGAATGTCATCAATGGTGTCCTCCAAATCTACAAGATGAGACTTCACAAACAAGTTTGAAATACCTATCAGTAATTCATCCAAAGTAGCCATATCTTGAAGACAATGAGGATCCTGCTACATTAAATCACTAGGAGCCAAAATTGTAGCAACACAAGCATCATCAGGTACAATAGTAGATGGAGGAGATGAAAAGAATGGATCAAGGACTAGATCTGATGTGAGAATTCCCAAGTTCAAGAAGCCAAATGTCTCCTTTGAATCATGGTGTATGTCATTAATAGTGAAAGGAACAATGTCACCATCATAACCAAACTATGCAAAGGTGTACAACCAAGATGAATGACCAGCCACCCCAGTAGAAATGATCTCTATAGTCTCCAAGTCTCGAATAATGACAAAATCAAGTGTGAACTCCATAGTTCTCCCATCTCCACCATGTGTAATCTGATAAATGGAAAGAAGATTGTTTGTCAAATGAGGAACACAAAAGACATCCTGAAAAGTGTTGTCCCTAATGCTAATAGATCCATTCCCTATTACACTCGTGTATGTATTGTTTCCCATCAAGATAGGGGACATAATACAATGCTGAAATGAAGAGAAGATAGTTTGTGAAGATGCCATATGATGTGATGCTCCTAAATCTAGAAGCCATCTCCCTGATCCTAGACCTGAAAGAGCACAAAGAGCTTGTCCTTTATTTCTTGATGTTTGAACTTTGTCCTTTTTAGATTGTTTTGAAGTAGAAGGAGAAGAAGATTCAAACATTCTAGAAGGAAAATTAATGTGATTCTTTTTGAGAAGATGTTTCAACTCATCAATATCCTTCTTATAACAATAATGTTCTTCATGTCTATCCTTCTTGCAATATGCATAGAAAGGGTCTCCTTATTTGATGATTCTCCTTTTGATGATGAGGATTCTGATTCTTTATGTGGCTTGTTCTTTTTATTCTTTTGCTTCTTATCAAGATTCCTTGATTATTTTTGTACCTTAGACTCATTAGCCACCAATGCATGTGACTTGGAAGACTTGATTAGACCCATGTTCATTAACTTAGCTTCCTCTTGAATTAGGGGATTTTCAAAGTCATCAAACTTAGGATCAGCATATGATGCTCCCATAGAAATTCAATGGGTATGAAAGCCAAAAACAAATATAGGATACTTAGGATCAATCTTGGATAACACATTCAGAATCAATTGTAAATCCTCTTTATCAATATTGCATTCTTTCAATTGTGTTCTTAATTTCTTGATTTTGGAGATGTAGTCTTGGATGCGGTCAAAACTTTTAGGATCAAGATTCATCAAATCATTATCAATCTGATAACATCTAACTTATCTGTTTGACCATATAATTTTAAAAAAGTCTCCCATGCCTCTTTAGGTATATTACATGATTCAATATGAAACTATAAATCAAATGAGACTAATGAACATATGAATCCAAGTGTTTTCTCATGATCAATCTCCTACTTTGCCAATTATTTAGCATTAGTAGGTTTTTGAATTGTGTCCTTTAGATGACCTATTAGACCTTTCATCATGAGATAGTTCAATACTGATTTTCTCCATGTAGCATAATTATGTGGAGTTAGAAGTTTAATTTGATATTTCCCCATTGCAAGAACACAAACCAAGCAAAAGAATGCAAGCAATCATTGCAAGATTACCCCCCCAAATCACTCAATCAAGAAAACCCCCAAGCAATATCTGATTTGGCACTTTATATTTAGTGCATTTATAGTTGCCACTTGCCAAAAACAGTGAAGTGAACTTTGATCTTGGTACATGTAAATGCCAAATTTGGCCATAGAATCAAGTACAATTTTTTGCACAAAATGATATCAATCTAATCATACCATTGATAAGTACACAAAAAATCATGCGCTTTCAAAAAAAATTGTACCCAAAAATGTTACTGTAGGAGCAAGATATGAGCTCTCAAAGTTCCCAAAATGAGGATGAAGTAGAAAAACCTATGAGAATCTACAAATTCTAGAAAAACCAAACACCAAAAACAAATTCTGACTACACCACCATGTAGAGCATGAAAAATTAGCCCCAATAAAAAAAACTACTTGAAAAAGGGATGTAAAATGACTGAGATATGGAGCTTCAAAGTTTTCCTTCAAAAACCAAAAAACAAACCGTGAGGGGGACAAAATTTCAAAACTGTGCTAATGTATTGCTGATTTCATCAGTCCACTGTCTTAAAATTGACAGTCACACAGACGTTGAAAAAGAATATGCCTCTTCTGTAGAATATTCTCCAGAACCTGATGATAAAAATGACGTGTGCTTAGACATCACAGGTTGGCATGGGTTTGAGGGTTGATGAGAATCTTCAATGAATATTCCCATAAGTCTGTGGTAGCTAGAATCTTCAAATTTATAGCAGTTGATTGAAGATTCATAGATGTCAGATTTAACAAACTACCTAATGGTGATTACTGTGTCTGCCAAAATTTTTAAGAGGCGTGATCTGATATTTATTAACCTACCAACATTGTTTAACCCGATAGGGTTCTTTGGTGGGGCTAGTGTGTGGGGGCCACAACAACTAGTGGCCTCCTATCACGTGGTGTGTTGTAGACCACTAATGGTACCAGCTATTATGTGGCTTCCTGTGGGGCCTATGTACCTTTGTGGTATGTCCTTCTGTAGTATGCTACAAATATTCCGCAAAAATAAATTCTTCCCTTTTTTTATTTTTTTGCATTGATTTTAAATCAAACTTTTTACAAATGAATTTTGATCAGAGAATTAAAGTTTTCAAAAAAAAAATCAATTTTTTTTTTGAAAAATTGTATCGATGCAATGATGACGACCTGGGGGCCGTACATCTCTTTGGGAATTTTTTTTTGCCTCATCGGACAACTGCTCTGATTTAGATGATTTGACAGTCAATCTTAGGGTTTCTAGCCCTTCTAGACATGATGGAAGGGTCAAATTTGACCCAAAATGCTCCAAAATTGCAACTACCTTCTAAATCTAGCAACCACTCTTTAGCTTCAAACCCTCATAGATTTGGCCTCGTATGTTTTATTTGGAAAAAAAAAAGAAGGAAAAATCAACTTTCTCAAACCTTCTGAATGCAATGGTGAGCTTAGATTTGCACCAACAAGCTCCGATATGAACCTACAAGAAAGAGCCAAAAATGGAACACCCCCAAATTTGGTATCTCTCTTTAGAAAAAGACTCTCCAATGGCACCCAATCTGCTCTAATACCATGTTAGAATTGGCTATGGCTGCCAAGATCTTGAGACCAAATGTAAAGCACAAAAGAAAGAATATAATATGACAAGAATAAAATATATTCAATGTCAATGATATGATTGTTGTACACAATGAGAGAGACCCCTTGGTATATAGCCAAGGTGAGAACATAGAAGGGCATAAGATTATGACAAGTGTCATAATATTATGACATGAGACAACTATGAAAAGCTATCACTCCACCTAAGGTGGAAAAGTGATAATGTGATAATCACCACAAAAGGTGGAGAGGCAGTCACATGATGTGTCCACAAAAGGTGGATGTGATAAAGTAATAACATGATAAATCCACCAAAAGTGGAAATTCTCAAACTACCTCCTATGTGGTCCCTAAGTAAATTTAATTAAGGTGTAATTATGACCTAGGACAAGGTACAACACTTTTAATTACACCAACAAAATAAAGTAGTTGTGAAGTTGAAAAGTGTTTGAGATTTGTGATTGAAGTCTGGTGGCAATTGATTCACCCCCCTCTGAATTGTCTTGCACCATTCAATAATTAGTATCAGAGCTTGGTTCCTCTAGAGAAGCTTAACACCTTGAGGAAGATTTTGAAGATTGAAAAAATGGATGATAAAGATGAGCTTTGAGCTGCACTTGAAGATCTTGACATGGCTCAAAGTGAAAATAGAGATTTGAAAGAAAATCTTGATGAGGAAAATAAATGTTTCTAGAAATTGAATGTGAAATTGAAGAAATTCAAAGAAATACATAAAGAAGTGAGTGAGCAGTTAAAACAAGAAAATGAAGAGATTATCGGATTGAAGGTGCAAGTGGAGGAAAATAAAAGAATTGAAGAATTTTTGAATAAAATGGTGCAAAGAAAGATAGATGAATGCACTAGGCTTGAACAATGAGTGGTGAATCTTAAAGTATAACTAGAGAAAACAAAAATTTGTGAAGATAATTTCAAGACAAACTCCACCAAGCTTGGTGAGTTGATTGCAGGGAAAAGAACTTCTAAAGGCAAAGGTGGTTTGGGAAATAAAGCCAGTGAAAGTTCTAATGCCGTGGAGAATCCAATGCATAATCAAAAGACTCAAGATAAAGGGAAGCATAAAAGAAATCCAAGGAACATTGCAAGAAGACTGCCTATCCGACAACCAAATACTCAAAGGTACCTATCTTTCAATGGTATTTTCTTTTCATGTAATAAATTTGGTCACAGGGCAACAAAGTGCAGAAGTAAAATAAACTAGTATTCTAGTTCCTTCTCCGGACAATGTTTTGCATGCAAGAAATTTGGACATAGATCTACCAAATGTAGATCTCAAGTGAGGATGATTAGTCGAGTAATGATGAATAGGTTTAATGGAGTTAGAATGAATCATTCTTTTGTTGGCTACTATTATACATGTCACAAGTTTGGACACAAATAAAATCAATGCAGATCAAGGGTTAATGGAGGTCAAACAAATTAGAGAAGTGTTGTCTACTGTAACTAAAACAAACTGAGACATGTTTCAAGAGTTTGTAGAAGTAAAAAGGGAAAGTAGTATGCTATAATAAAGAAGAATGAACTAGTGAAAACAATTGAAAAGAATGAGGTTAAGCAAGAAATGAACAAGATATGGAGGAAGAAAGAAGAGCTAGAGATGACAGATGTGTAAAAGCCCTCATCCGGTGTAGACAATTCCTTCAAGAATTAGACGTAGCATGGTCTTAGGGAGAGCATTAATAGAAAATTATTTAAACCCCTTGGATATATTACATGTAATATTGAAGAGATTTGGAGTGATTTTGAGGCAATCTAGAGAATAAAAGATGGAAATTTTCAAAATCATCTCTCTTAGTTTACAAAAAAAAGGGAAAAAGAAGAAGTTTCATAGAGCAAGAAAGAGTTTGAAGAAGATAAGTGCAATGATGGAATCTATTGATAGAGGATCGAGTGGTGATATTCCACTAAGGCTTAAGGTAGTTGGATTGGAAGAGTTTGATCGTCAAAAGATGAAGGAAATGGAACTAGGGTTGAAGTCAAATGAATTGTAGAACATAAATGCTCTAGGTATGGATTTATGGGGAGAATTTCCCTAGTTTGTAGACAAAGAATCTATCTTGTTCCTATTAATTCAATTCAAGGATGGCAACATTATTTTGGACAAACTCTATTTGATCACCAAGAAGGTAATTGAAGCTATTGTTG
Organism: Sequoia sempervirens; assembly: GCA_007258455.2. NCBI lineage: Eukaryota > Viridiplantae > Streptophyta > Pinopsida > Cupressales > Cupressaceae > Sequoia > Sequoia sempervirens. Next base: position 135,724,418 of record VDFB02000002.1, on the reverse strand, counting down.
GTTTGTGTAGTGTTGGTGACCTCCTTGGGAGAAAACAATGAAATACAGAGACATGGACGAACTTACTGGCATAAAAAAAGATCGTTGAGCTCTACTAATAAATATCATTGCCGATCTTGTAGTAAGGTATGTCACCTATGGCATCACTTATAAAGTCTATTTTAGAAATCATGAAGGTTATACTTGAACTATTGCTATATATCTTGCAAATAAAATGGTGAAGGAAAATAAGCAGTTTGATTTGTGTAGCCTAATTATGGAAAACCTAATTGAGAATATCAAAATTTCTTTGGTCGAGGGTTATCCTTTCTGGTTTGGGTCTCTTCTCATATGTTTGGTATTTTACTTTTTGAGTTGGCTACTAGCAAGAGAGAATGTTAAGTGGGAATTTGGCATCCCTGTTAGAAATCAAGTTTACAGGTATTTAGAATGTATTAAAAATAAAGAATGTGCATGCAAAATCTATTTCTCATCCCTATAGATGAATATGTGCTTTGGTGTGTTAGTGTCTAGTTAGTTTGAAGAGGGTTCCTCTTCTGGGAAGAAAGAGTTGGAAGTTTTTATTGGTGGTTCCACTCCAAAATATAAAAAGAGAAAAATTATCATAAAAGATGTTATCACTATCTCAGAAGAAAAGGAGAATGAAGAAGAGGGTGAAATCACAATACCATTTCTCACTGTTTTCCCAAGATGGAAATTTACATCAATATTTTTAACTAAATCATCATCTTATAAGACCTATAGCAACTAAACCATTAAGAATTTGAAGATGATGCAAACTAGTGATTTTGTGGCAATTTGTGTGTAGATTCTATATATATATATATTAAAAAATCAAAATAAATCATGTGAATATTTCAACATCTCCTTTAATACCTAGTTTTCAATAGAATTTTTTTTTAGAAAGTAACATTTGTGTTGTACAACATAACTTATTTTCTATAAAAGATAAAATTCTAATTTTTGAAATTTGGATTCTCAACAATAATATCTAGGGAAAGGATGTTTTTTCATAATTTTTTGTTAATTTTTTTTTAATTAATTTTTGAAGTCACTATAACTATAATTTTGACATACGTGTGTGTCGTACAACCTAACTTCTTATGTATATATCAAAATCCAATTTTATTTTTTTGGGTGAAACAAGGACATCAATACCTAGGGAAAGGGCATTTTTGAATTTTTTTACAATGGTTTACTATTTTTCCACCTCTATAGAATGAAGAGCTTGATGTTTGAAGAAAAAACTATGTCCATTAAAAGTTGAAAATTAAATACATGATAAAATGAAAACATATCAAAACTATACTTTTTGTAAACCTCATTTTGAGGGATACAATATTGCAAAATATAATTTCTAAAAGACATTATTTAATCCCTCAAAAGGTAAAGAAAAAGTATTTTCTTACCAACATTTTGATAAATGCGAAGGAGACTCTATTGTGGGTATGATTTAATACTAGAGGGGTTCTACCAAGGGGGTTTGATCTAAGGGGGTCCTATCTATCCCTCTTAAATTAAAAATCTTTAGATGAAACCTCTTAAGGCATAAATCATTAGTTTTTCTTAAAAAGTTATTTAAGGAAAAAATCAACATGTCCCAAAAGTGAGACATAGTATTGTGGCAACACCCAAGAGTCTCTGCCTAAATTTGATTCCTCCAATCTAGAGGACATTAAGAAAATTTAGATAAAGGTGATATGAAGAAGGTTGGTGAAATGTTGTGTGCCCACTCTTCAATCAAAAGACTTAAAATTGATGATGTGTTGATTGATTATTTGCTCAGAAAGGGTATTATTGTTTCAGATGTGTCTAACTCATTATCATGTGATCTAGTAGAAGTTGTTGAAGAAAGAATATTGTTGAAAGGACCTAAAGGACATAAGTTCAAAGCTATGATTGAGAGATGATGTGACAAAGCCAAAAAAAATTATCCAAGAACTTTGATGAGACAAGAGAATGTGTTAAGGAGATGTATGACATCTATAGGTATTGTCTATGGTGGACTGTAGTTGTTGATAATTTTAGAAGCCAAATTGAAGCTATTGAATCTGAGATAAATAATATTGGAAATAGTTTTGATTTCTTCAAAGAAAAAAATGAAAAATAGAGAATAAGATTCGGTGAATTGAAAGTAGAGTTATTGATTGCTCAAAGACATAGTGAAGACTTGGTTAAAACTTTCTAGCTGGTTAAAGAAATTGTTGAGGTCTAGCTGGATCATCTCTCTAGAATACTTTCTGATGTAGAAGATTGTGAACAATAATTTTTGTCTTTGGACCAGACATCCTCATTTACACTATTGTCTTTATTGGATAATATGAGTGCTAGAATGGGTTCAACTGTGTTTTCTTGGAAGAGGATTCTTCCAATCATAAGAGAAAGTTACAAGAAAAAATTTCATGTAAAAAGAATTATTTTCACTTGAATGTTTGATATGGGGAGTTAGAATTCATTTTTATATACATTGTCACCATGTACATATGTTTACATTCTATTTTTGGTCACCCTTTGTCCTTGATGTCAAAAGGGGAGTGTGAAGTGAAAAGAATGAAGATCTATGTGAAGACATGTGGAGGGTTATACATTCTTTTGGCACATGATTCCATCAATAACAAAGGGGGATATTGTTGGAAGAATGAAGAAGAATGTCTAGTTGTGTAGACTTTGTGTTTTCATTGATGTCACCATGTTGATTGAGTTGTTAGTTTGATTTGGTACTATGAACCAGTATGAAGAACCAATTTACACCCTCCAATATTTTGGTCTACATATATAGTACATATAAGATTTATCCCTGTGGTTTATATATGGTGTTAACTACATATATCTACATCTATGTTCCTGATTGCAGATGGTGCTTATCTTTATATTAGAAGTTATTAGTATCACAATGGTGATTGGAACAATGTTGACTGGTTGAAACATAGATTAGTGTTGGTATTTTGGTCCCCAATCCTCCGCTAATGATTATCATTGTGTCCAGTTTTGGCAAATGGTTTATGTATGTTGGAAGCTTGTAATTTTAGAATCTTGTATGCTCATGTGCATGTATGATGAGTTGGAATTATTCTATTGATTGCATTTTGTTATTAGATCTATCCCTAGCTGACCTAATGTATAGTGATATTGTAATGGAATAATTTTTATTGTGGATATATATGTGACCTATCTTTGGTCCATGCTAACATATTGTAGCATGCTACATAGTTGGATTATTTTTTAAAGAATTTTTGTACTAACTTGGAGCCAACAGTTAGTCTTTTTAGTGAATAAAGATTGCATCTAATTAGGACAACCTAATTGATGCTTGTGGATGAATTATATATGTTGGATAGTTTTGATACCAAGGAGTGTGTGTGGATAGGATGAAGTGAAAGCAGTATTGTGTGTGAGATGTGAAGATGAAGTGTGTCAAGTCTATTTACTAAGCATTACCAGAACTAAATCAACAATTGTTAGTTGTACTCTTAGCATTTCATTCTAGCTGTGAAGCAACTTCTCTTTTGTAATACTTTTGTAGGTAGTGAGCCTCCTTTCTAGGATAGTGAGTTATCTTTGTAAGCATTGATATTTTGTATCTTAGGAAGTGAGCACTCTCACAATGAGCCTTTTTGTATTTTGATTTGAACTACATTATATTGTGAGTTAATCCTCACTATGGTTTTTCCCTTATTTATTTTTCCATGTGAATCTGGTGTCTCTTGTGTTGATATTGTTTTCTATTACTTGTATTTCATGTTCATATTTAATAAAAAAATAAAATGGATGAGAAGTTGATAAGTATTTGAGATTTGTGATTAAATTTTGGTGACAACTGATTCACCCCACTCTTAGTTGTCTTGCACCTTTCAACATATTGATGATATTAGGAATGTCCATGTAGAGTGTTTCTATCCATAAATCACAGTCAAAGATTCATCCTTTGTAATCCTCTACTTATTTTTTTTTGCTGACATAACCATGATTCTATTCTAATTTCTTATACCAAATTTTCAAAACTTCATTTGGTATTCTATCTAGTGTGTTGATTTTAGGTGTGGGCATGATGATAATAGGCATCCTGAATCACATGCCAATCCACACTTCCTTTTGTTGATGTATGAAACTGATTACATGTCTTACCCTGGTCAAGCTCCACCTAATGTTATTTAGGATGATAGGCTCCCTTCTCTTCAGTGGATCTAAAATTAAATTAAATCTCTCCATAGATGCATGGATACATATATCCATCTCTTATTTCAACTTTAGACATCATTTATTTCAATCTTTATTTATCAACCCAGGGGTGTCTAAGGCTATCTATGGTAAGAGGTTTAATTTATATGTATATTCATGTACATATATCCATCTCTTATTTGTATTCCTACATACATATATGAATAACCAATTGTTTTAACTAGGAATTGAAAAGTAGAGAAAAACTTGAAATAAAAAACTAAGATAATTTAATGACAAAGTAGCTTGAGATTGGATACATATATCCATCTCTTATTTGAAAATAAGGATTCATGGGAAATTAAACTAGCTCTAGTCTATTAAAGATATTTTGGAACATAGGGGAAACAATCGTGACGATCTTGCAACTATATTCAATTGATGTCGAATGAAACTTCAGAGTTAGAACATGTGCTTAGCTAGAATTACTGCTCAATTGATAGGTACCTTGGTTGATGATGTTGAGCTATAAAAGGTTAGCTACCAATTTCATTTTGAATAGGAAACAATTAGCACTTGATTCTAATAAGTAAATGATTCTTCCAGTTAAGCATTAAATACACACCATCATGAAAAAATCACGCATTACATATCATTTTAAGCATGTATTTAGCAGAAATAGGAATTCATACAAAAAAATTATATTCTAAGTTCTTATGAATATTTAAGTTCATATTTGAAGTATATAAAAGGTAATATCATAAGTTCTTAAGCCAAGCATAAAGTATTAAGTGCTAATATTGTAAAATATATGAAGTCCGTAGAAGGCTTCTATAAATCTTCTATAATACAAACATGTCCTAAAGAACTTCTTACTAAACCATTCTATAAATCTTCTATAATA
>VDFB02000002.1:135678721-135719256 GCA_007258455.2 Sequoia sempervirens | reverse complement strand
CTAGATCTTGGGTGGCTACCTTCATAGCCAATTCTTACAACTACTCTAGAAATACTTGGATTTATTTCTTGAAATCTAAAGAATCTGAGGAGGTATTAGAAAGGTTCAAGGAATTCAAATCTTAGGTGGAAAATCTATCCGAGAAGAGGATGAAAGTCCTAAGATCCGATAATGGAGGAGAGTAAACTTCTGTTAGCTTTCAAAACTATTGCATTGAAGTTGGGATTAAGATGGAGTTCAGTGTCCCTTATAATCCTCAACAGAATGATGTTGCTGAGAGGAAGAATAGATTGATCATGGAAGCAACAAAATCCATGATTCATGACCATGATCTACAAACCTTCCTATGGATAGAAGCATCTAGGACAAAAGTCTATGTTCAAAATAGAAGTCCTCACCAAATCTTAGAGAACATGACTCTTGAAGAAGCCTTTACAGGGAAGAAGCCAGAGGTGAGTCATTTGAGGATCTTTGGATGTCTAGCTTATGTTCATATTATGAAAGAAAATAGAAGAAAGTGAGATCCTTCTAGCAAGAAGGGAATACTTGTGGTTTATAATGAGACATCAAAAGCCTATAGGATATACATTCTAGGTCAGAAATTGATTGAGATTAGTAGAGATGTCACATTTGAGGAAGATGTTGCATTCAAAAGTTCCAAGGGTACTCACATGGAGATTGATAGTGAAGAGTCTCCTTAGGATATGGAAGTTGACCATCCTCCTAATATTTAAAGAGAGACTTTAGAACTGAAGGAAGATAATGATCTAGTTGAAACCTTGGAACCTACTAATGGGTATACCAATATTGTGATTGGGAAAAAGAGACATCTATGGGCTAGGCAAATAATGCAGGAGGAAGAAAGGCTTGCAACTCTAAGAGGTACCTTCAAAGAGTAAGAGACCACATAATTTCTCTAGTTATGTTGCTTTGATGAGTCAAATTATTAATTTTGAGCCTTCCAGTGTTGAGGAAGCTTCCTGTCAACAAGTTTGAAAGATGCTATGATAGAGGAGTATCAGTCAATTCTCAAGAATGATGTTTGGGACATCGTTCCTAGACCGGAAGGAAAATTTGTGGTATCTTCAAAATGGCTCTTCAAGATCAAGCATGTCGCTAATGGGAGCATTGAGAAGTACAAGGAAAGATTCGTGGCTAGAGGGTGCTCACAAAAAGAGGGATTTGACTATGAAGAAATTTTTTCTCTAGTTGCTTGCTATACTTCTGTCAAAACCATTATTGCCATTGTTGCATCTAGAGGATGGAAGATTCATCAGATGGATGCGAAGAAAACTTTTCTAAATGGTGTAATTGAGGAAGAATTTTATATCAAGCAACCTGATGGATTTGAAGTACATGGGAAGGAGTCTCATGTTTGTAGGCTGAAGAAGGCCTTGTATGGTCTTAAGCAGGCTCCTCATGCATGGTACGAAGGATTGATCATTACTTTTCAAGCTTGGGATTCTCTTAGAATGATGCAGACTCAAATCTATATTTTAAGGTAATTGATGGTGAAGCATTGATTTTGGTCTTGTATGTTGATGATTTAATTCTTACTAGAGAATATCACCTCATTCTCTAATGTACAAAGGATTTGGCTTCTGAGTTTGAAATGAAGGACCTGGGGCTCATGCATTACTTCCTTGGCTTAGAAGTTTGGTAGAAGCCAGGTGAAATTATTATAAGTCAAGGGAAGTTCACCACTGACATACTTAAGAGGTTTGGAATGATGGATTGCAAATTCATGTCTACACCTATGGAAACCAACCTACATAAGTTGAAGGAGGCTGCAACTAGTTTAGACCTGGTGGATCCCACGATGTACAGGTAGTTGATTGGGTCATTGATGTATCTATTCAACACTAGACTAGATATTTTCTATGTAGTGAGTGCATTTATTTAGTTCATGTGTGAATTGAGGTAGGTACATCTTATTGTAGAAAAACATATCCTAAGATACTTGTGTGGCATAGTTGGATGTGGATTGAGATATTCTTCAGATGTGGACTTGGAGTTGCATGGTTATACTAATTCTAATTAGGCATGGAGTGTTAGTGATAGGAAAATCACCTCTATATGTTGCTTTAGTTTGGGATCTGCTATGGTATCCTAGTGTAGTAGGAAGCAGTCATTGTAGCATTGAGTACAACAAAGGCAGAGTAAATTGCAGCCTATGTGGTAGCTTGGGAAGTAGTGTGGCTTCATAAGCTCCTCGTAGGATTTTTTGGACAATCAATGGAGCCTACTATCATTCATTGTGATAACCAAAGTTGTGTGAAGCTTTCTATCAATGTTTAATTCCATGATAGAACTAAGCATGTGGAGATCAAATACCATTATATCAAAGATATGGTATTGAGGAAAGCTATATAGTTGAGGTATATCAGCACTAATGAGAAAATGACATACATTCTCACCAATCCTCTCTCTAGGATAAAGTTTTTATACTTTAAAGATAAGCTTGGTGTGGTGGAGAATACAACCCCAACTAAGGAGTCTCAGTATCAGTTATCCTCTTTAATGAGTTCTTCTTTGTGAGAGAAGTTCGAGGTGAAATCCCTTGTTAATGCATTATTCTCTATAAGAGAAGTCGTGGGTGAAAGCCCTTGTTTCCACCCTCTAGGAGAGTCATGGCAGATGTCATGTGTGTGACTCCATGACAACATCATGTGAGAGAGTACATGATGATTTTTCTTGTACTTGTGTTTACACCCTCTAGGAGAGCCATGGTGAAAGTCATTTTGAGGTGACAACATCATGCAAGTGATGAACACTTGTACATACCATACATAGTTGTAGCCATTATGGTTGATAGCATGTTGAGGTGATATCTAATATCACAATGAGGTGATATCTTTCTTTTCCACATATGGTTGTAGCCATTGTTGTGGACATCACAATGAGGTGATATGTCTTGTGTAGCTAGAAGAATCCTCCCTAGCTGAGAGGGAGTGTTGATGATTAAGAACAGTGTTGGTCTTATCCTTCCAAGCAATCTTCTTGATAAATTAAATGTAGCTAAGGCTATTTAATTTATAGAAATTGGATAAATTCAAGAGAAACTCCCTTAACATTAAATGATGATTAATTATTGAAGAAGTTCGAATTATGAAGATACATGATTTTCTAAATAGGGTTGACTTATTGCTTTTGGTAATACATCTTTTCATGAAGGTTGACTTTTGTTTTGAAGAGATGCATCCAATCTTATCATCTTGTATAAATACGACTTCATTTTAACTCTCTTGGCATCAATTTCATTTTTTTCTTGCATTCCATTTCACTTCTACTTGGCATGTATTTGTACAAGGTAGATTGAAGCTATCTTAGTTTGTCCTTATTGAAGGCTATGAGTTGATCAATGATTTGTCTCTATATATTTTTGTGTGCATCATAATATTGATGCTTGTATATGGGCCTTCATATCGGCCTCTTGTAAGGATATCATTATTGTATTGATTCAATATATAAGTGATATATTGTTGTTAGGTTTTTCTCCCTCAAGCGGAGGGTTTTTCCCAAGGTATATGTTGTGTTATTGTGTCTCATTTTGAATTAATTTTCTATGAATTACATCTAATCCTAAAACAAATAAAAATAGTCTCTCTTAGTAGCCTTGTTCAATTCCTTGTAATCCACACATACTCTCCACTTACCATTTTTCTTAGGCACTATGACTAGTGGAGAAATCCATTAATTGTCAAAGATAGGGTAGATGAATCTTAATTTAAGCATTTTTTCTATCTTCAACTTCACAATATCTCTTAGTGTAGGGTTAATCCTTCTCTGAGCTTTTCTTACAAGTTTGACATCTTCATTATAAATATGATTTGTATAAATATCAAGATGAATCCCTCTCATGTCCTAGTAATTCCAAGTAAATGATTTAGTATTCTTTTCTAAAATTTCTTTTAGACCATCTTTTAGCTTAGTTGATAAGGAAGCATTAATGAGTAAGGGCTCATCTATTTTTACTAAGATTTACTTATTCTTGTTTTGAAGATTGGAGGGTTCTCCAATCAAATTATCGAAAGGAAAAGGATGTGGAAAAAGTTGATGGAGTAATTGGCTATGATATGAATTAGAATTCATGATATTAATTAAAGGATGGTGATCTTGATCATCAATAACATCATGAACTTCAAGGTTTCCTTCTTTTTCATCCATACATTCTTGATATTGTTCTACATGCTTTGTTAATGTTACCATAGCAAGTTATAGAACCTCATCATCTTCTAAACTAAAATCGTCAGTCCAACTATGATATTCAAATTACAAAGATGGTTTTGTTGGTGGGTAAAAGGATAGTTCTTTTTGTGTGACTCCATTAGAAATAGTCATGCCTCCAGACCTACAATCAATAAGGGAAGTGAATGTTTCCAACCAAGGTTTTACCAAAATGATTTGATAGCTTATCTTTGTTTGTTTATTTTTCAAGACAAGGAAATCAACAAGATATTCCCCTGTGTCAATAGTAACAATGACATCCTCAAGAACCCCTTCTGGTTTTGCAATTGATTAATTTGCTAATTGTAAGATTGTGGTTGTTGGTTGAACACTTGTAATTCATAATTTATTAGTTGTTTCAGTTGTAATAACATTAATGACAGCTCCTAAATCAATAAGGATATTTGAAATTTCAATTCCATTAGTGTTAAGGGTAATTACTGGGCTTCCTAGATCACCATACTTATAAGGAATAAAATTTCCTAACAAAACATCAGATAATATCCCTTCAATTTTAATTGTAGAAGGTACTTCTTTTTCCTTCCATGTGTTTTGACACATAAAGACTTAACCACCTAGTTAATCTTTGGGATATCACAAATAGCTCTTAGTAGTGGAATCTCAATGCCAATATTTTTTATGTTCTGTGACAACTTGGGAATCTACCAAATTATCCTATTTTTCCTCATATTGTTTCCCAAACATCGATTCTTGTTGAAATCATGCAGGAAATGGTGCTTGTTTCTCAGAAGAAATTTCTTCATTCTTTTGCAATGTATCTTTCATCAAATCTTGTTGTTTTTCATCCTTTCTCGAATCATTTTTTGTTGGTACTAATTGAGTTTTTAATTGAATATTTTTTAAATCAATTTTATTTAAACCAACTTTATAAGGACCAACATTGTAAGCTGGTTGTTGAGGTTTAACATTTTTAGGATTGGGAACTGGCTAAGTTGGAATTTGAGCTTCATTTATTGCTTCATAGTTTGAAGGTTGTGTGGATCCAAGAAAAAGTGATTGATTTTGATTCCAAGGTCTTTTTGGTCCCTAGTTTTTCCACTGAGAATTATTACCTTGATTAGACTATCATTAAATTTGATTAGGTTTCCATTAATATTGATTGGGTTGCCACTAAGGTTGGTTCAATTGAGGATTAGTCCATTCAATATGTCCCCAAGGTGGTCTCCAAGATGCTTGCATAGAAGGGGGTGGAATTGAAATTTGTTGGGCATTACATTGAGATTGTGGATTCCACTGACTAGGGGGAATCCATTGATTATTCCATTGATTTGAACCGCAAATGTCATTGTTTCTAGAATTAGACTACCCTCCAAATGTAGGATTAAATTTCCTTTGTCTTATAAAGTTGAGTTCTTCTTCCATAGCTAAGGATTGAGAAGGCTTATTCAAATGATTTTTAATCTCTAGAAAGAGATTACATTTATTAGTAGAATGCCTCTTCTCACAAATATCACACAAATCTACCTAATTAAGAGAACATTCCCTTAATGGATGTTTTTCTCTACATTTAGGACAATATATAGAAAATGGTTTTATTGTTCTTTTGTTATGCTAAGAACTAAGATGAAGTACTTGATATCATTTTTTATTTTCAAATTTTCTATTTCTTCCATGACCTTAGAAACATCAATTGAGGAACCCCTATTTTTCTTTCTAAGGCTTGGTCATTTCCTTGAATAGTTCCTACAAATTTCTTTATTTTTTATTTTTTAGACTGCAGGAATTGGGTAGCACGACCCCCTATAAACTGTAGGTGCACCTGGTAAACTTTTTAATGTGACCAGCGGCACTGGTGCGACACGCCCTCCAGTACCACGGGGGTGGGGGAGACTAGAACTTGTGACCAACCTCCTGCTACAGGAAAGATTTAGCCAACCAAGCTAGGGCCCCAACCCCTATAGTTCCTACAAATTTCAATTATATCTCCAAAGGTAATTTTTTTGATGTTCCATTTTCCTATTAAGTTCAAGGAATCTCTTAAGTCATCATCAATGCATTTTGTGTTGTTGTTTAAATATTTAATCTAATTGAAAACACAAACACAAATGAAACATTATACTAAAGAAAACTAAATGAAATCAAATAAAACAAAGTTTCTTTAGAGCCGTTTCATCTTCCTCTATCTCCAGGAATTTGAAGTTGCTGCTCTTAGATTTGAAAAATGTGTTGTTGTTTAAATGTTTAATCTAATTGAAAACACAAACACAAATGAAACATTATACTAAAGAAAACTAAATGAAATGAAATAAAACAAAGTTTCTTCAGAGCCGTTTCATCTTCCTCTATCTCCAGGAATTTGAAGTTGCTGCTCTCAGATTTGATGTAAGCTTCTCCAAATGGCTGCTGTAGAATGAGTATGCAAATGAAAAACCTCTATTCTATATGCTGATGGAATGGAATTGCTAATACGGATATGGACAGGGGCTGTGGATTATGCACAGGGGCTGTGAATGAAAATATCATGATTCTATACTGTTATTGCTATGATTCTATGCTATATTATGCTATGATTCTATACTATGAAAGTATGAATGCTATGAAATTTTCCTATAATTTACTTGCTTAAAACTTCTATATCATTTGGAGTTCCCGACAGTCGTATTTATAGATTTTTGCAGGCACAATCCCGGCTGGCAAGAATCTACAGCTATGAGATTGTCTGGTAGGTTTGAATGGTGAAAGATGAAGAAGTTGAGAAGAAAATGGGAGAGTTTGAGAGGTTGGAGAGAAGGATGGATTCCTGTCTTCAACCCACGGGAACAAGCCTGCACAGCAACAGAGAAAATTAATTTTCTGTTTGGGCAGTTTGTTTCACGGGTGTTGAAGATAAATCCCAACATTAATTAAATAAATAAATTTATTTAACTTCATTTATTGCATTTTGATTTTTGATTTTTATACTATGGAAGATTTAATTAAATATTTTGTAATATTTAATTGTAATGTGACTTTAGAAGAATATGAAATATTTAGAAGAATTAATTAAATATTTTATGAATATTTAATTATAAATAGATATATGAATCGAATTAGAGGAATTAATTAAACATTTGAAATATTTAATTATAAATAGATATTTAGAAGAAGAAGAATATTTTAATCTTTATTTGAATAAGATATTCAAACTAAGATTATATGATAATTAATATAAATAAATCGTAATATTTATTTAATTAATTAAGAAATGAATACGAAAAGATGATTAAATAAACTTATTTATTTAATCAAAATAAAAGAATGAAGAAATATAAATCAAGTATTTAAATTTATTTATACACAGATAGAATTCGAAGATTTTAATTAAATATTAAAAATATTTAATTAATTACCAGACAATGTGATGTGACCATTTTTAAGTGTATACATTTTGTCCCTCTTTGAAGTGATGTGTTTTACGCATTTCTTCAAAGAATTTTGAATTTTGCCCCAAATGTTGACTGTCGAAGTGTTGATAGGTATATGCCCCCGCGAACGATGAATCGATAAGATTTTGAATTTTTGTGAATTTTTTGATTTTTATGGATTTTGAAGATGTCGATTCATCGGTCGAATTTAATGATTTGAAGAAATTGACCCGAAGAGACATGAAATGAAAATTTGATGAAAAAATTGCCCCCGCTATGTTAAAATATGATAAAATGCCCCAATTTTGCCATTATATAGGTTAGAAATGTCATTTTCCATGTCATTTTCAATTTTAACCTAGTAAAATTTACAAATTTTTGAGCTCTGAGTTGATAATTATGGCACTTCCAATTCACCAGCACCATTTTGAGCGTATCCGATGACATCAGCGGCCAGCGCACTATGGACCTCCGGTACGTTTCTCGTAAATCTCTTGTCTCTCAAATTTTTTTTGTTTTGCGCATGTTTTTCAATGTTTTAGTGTAGAAAAAAGTGTTTTAGCGCCTTTGATGTTTTTCGTAGCGCCTTTAATATATTTCGTAGCGCATTTGATTTCATAGCGCCCTTGATGTATATTGTAGTGCATTTGAGATGTTTTGTAGTGCATTTGATTTTGTAGCGCCATTGACGTATATCGTAGCACGATTGAATATTTTCGTAGCGCATATGATTTCATAGTGCATTTGAGATGTATCGTAGCGCCATTGACAAATTTTGTAGCGCAAAATATTTCATAGCGCATGTGATTGATTTTGTAGCGCTATTAATATTTTTTGTAGCGCATTTAATTCTATAGCGCTGATGATGAATTGTGTAGCGCATTTAACCAATTTTGTAGCACCTTTAATTTTATGTTGTTGTAACTGATAAATTTGTTCCCAAAGTTGTTGGAGAACAAATAGTAGCTGATAAATTTGCTTTGAAAGTTTTTAAAAACAAATAGGACAGATAAGTTTTCTCCTAAAGTTGTTAGAAAGAAACTTGATGTTGATTATTTGCATTCCATGATGATGAAAAACAAATAGTTTGATTAATTCGTTTGCTTCTAAGGTTGTTAAAAACAAACATGATATTGATATTATTTGTATTTCATAATGATGATGAAAAACAAATAATTTGATGTTCAGTTTTGGATTGATACGTTATGATGATTTGATATTGATGTTGCTTTGATGATGTATGTCAACAGGAGAGACTAGGTGTCTTGCAGTTATGAGAGACATTTCTGAGCACATGGACATTGATTCCACATTTATTATAGTCAGATAGAGATGTGATTGATGCATGTGGTTTGAGTTCATTACTTGATATGCCCGAGGTTCGCCTCAACAGGGCCCTATTGACAGCACTTGCAGAGCGATGGCATAGTGACACCAACACTTTTCATTTACCGACAGGCGAGATTACAGTGACCCCCGAGGACGTATATCGCATCCTACGGATCCCAGTTATGGGAGAGATAGTTTTTTTTGATAGGCGAGAGGTTGGAGGTACTCTTTCTTTGAGATGGATATTCAGAGATGATAAGATTGCTGGATACTTCATCCCATGGGGTGAGATTACAGATACATATCCATCATTACCAGCTGTGCTTGCAGGATTCATTGGAGGTGTGTTGTGCCCCGACCACAGGTCGAAGGGGTTTGCGATCAGATGGGGTCATGTTTTGGAGAGTATGGTGATGCATGGGACATGGTATGCATGGGGTACATGTATGCTAGCCCACCTATATGACGAGTTACATCATATCGTATATGGTAGAGGCCAGAGTTTTGCTGTTGGATGCTCATTACTACAGATATGGGCTTGGGAGCATTTCGCTGTTTTACATCCATTGACCCGAGTACAGCGACCAGCTAGTCGATCTTACAGATGGAGATATGCTCATATTATTGCTCAGTCGAGACTGGGCAAACTAGTGCATTGGCAGCGGTTATTAGATAGTCTGGACACAGTATGCTGGAGACCATATTTAGACTGTGAGCCATGGCCAGAGGATGCGAGGGAGATGCCATATGTTTGTACTTCCAGATTTTTGATTGGGCGGACTACATGGATTATTGAGAGATTTCTTGCTGGACGAGTACTTCGGTAGTTTGGTCGGATTCAGGGTATGCCTGTGGGTTCAGCCATTTATGCGCGGCGATAGCCAAAGCTTGCAGTGTGGGGTCCACGGATTTCATATGAGGCAGCGGTGGCAGAGTTCACCAGTTTAGGAGCATAGATGTGGGATTACCGAGGAGATGTCCTTGATGCAGGGGCAACACCAGAGTATGTCTAGTATGTCCTAGAGCATCCAGCACCATGTATGTTTGATCCTGATGAGGCTATTGCTCCTATTATTGCTCCTATTATGGATAAATCTGAAGGCAAGATGTTATCTTTCAAATAGGTATAAGTCTTTCCATATAAAGGTGAATCTGAACCAGTCAAATGACATATAACTTGGCTTTCAAGATTATCATAGGCGGGAGAAAACAATTGTTCCACAAAGAATTCATACTTGGTTTGATCTTTAGATATTTGTAATAAAGAAGCAATGGTAGCCATTGCATCTGTAGCTTTATTATCAATCCTTGATATTTGTGAAAACTTGATTGACACAAAATATTTCTTATAATCATCCACCATGTTCTTGTATGGTAGCAACTTATCATCTTTAGTTTGATAATCATCATTAATTTGATTAATGACAAGTTGTGAATCACCATAAACTTCCAGCTCTGAAATCTGCCATTCCAAAGCTATCTTCAATCCTATAAGTAATGCCTCATATTCAACTATGTTATTTGTGCAAGGAAACATCAACCGATATGATCGTGAAATGGTATGTCCTTCGGGTGTAACAAAAAGAATCCCTGCCCCCGAGCCATATTGTGTATAAGATCCATTAAAGTATAATGCCCACGGTCTCTGAATTGTTGCTGAAAAGACATCTGCATCAGGAAACTCGATGTGCATTGGATTTTCTTCTTGTAAAGGAGCTTCAGCCAACTGATCTGCAATGACCTATCCTTTAATAGCTTTTCGTTCTACATAGTGAATGTCAAACTCACTTACGATCATTACCCATTTTGCAAGTCTTCCTGTTAAAGTAGCTCTGCTTAATAGGTATTTCAATGGATCAATCTTTTTTATCAGCTTAACTGTATGAGCCAACATATAATGTTGCCACTTTTGAGAAGCAAACACTACTGCAAGACAAGCTTTTTCAATGAAACTATAGTTTAACTCATGTCTTGTTAAGGTTCTGCTGATATAATATATGGCCCTTTCTTTACCTGTAGAATCTTCTTGTGCTAGCAATGCTCCCAAAGATACTTTTGTTGCTGAAATATAGAGTATGAGTGGCTCTCCTGGAATAGGGGGAATTAAAACTGGTGGATGCGTAAGATATTGCTTGATCTGATTGAATGTTGCTTCACATTTGTCATCCCATTTGAATGGGACATTTTTATGTAATAAATGTGTAAATGGCAAACTTTTATCTGCCATTTGAGCTATAAACCTTCTAATGGACTGTAATCTTCCTTGCAATGATCTTAATTGACTGATATTTCATGGTGGAGGCATGTCCATTATAGCTTGTACCTTTTCTGGATCAACTTCTATACCCTTTTCTGAAACAATGTACCCTAGGAGTTTTCCAGATGTAACGCCGAAGACATATTTCTTTGGATTTAGTCGAACATTGAACTTCTCCATTTTGATAAAGATTTTTGATAAGATTTCTAGGTGTTCATCTCGTGTATGAGATTTGGCAAGTAAATCATCAACATAATCTTCCATGAATGTATGCATCATATCATGAAAAATAGTTGTCATTGCTCTTTGATAAGTAGCTCCAGCATTCTTTAACCCGAATGGCATTACATTCCAGCAATAAGTACCCCAAGGACATGTGAATTTTATTTATCTTGATCTTCTGGTGCAATTTTTATCTGGTTGTATCCTAAAAATCCATCCATTAATGAATACATTGCATGGCCAGCAGTTAAGTCAACAATCATGTCTATGTTGGGCAAAGGAAAATCATCTTTGGGGCAAGCTTTATTTAAATCCCTGAAATCTATACAAACTCTGATCCTTACATCTAACTTTGAAATAGGTACAATATTTGAAATCCATTCGGCATAAGCAATAGTTCAAATGAATCCAACATCCAAAAGCTTCTTTAATTCTTCTTTGACCAATAATGCAACATGTGGATGCATTTTTCTGAGCTTTTGCTTTACAGGCTTTGTCCCAGGTTTAATAGATAAATGATGCATTATTAAATTAGGATCTAACCCTGGCATATCAGCATATGACCAAGCAAAGTTAATTTGATTCTCCTTCAAGAATTCCATGAATTTCATGACTTCTTCAACTGTTAATGATGCTGCAAGTTGCAAAACTTTTGGCTGTTCTGTTGTACTTATGTTGATTGATTCTGTTGGTTCAATCAAAATAGAAGATCTTTCATGATGATACTTGGGAAGAGTGTCAAGTTTCTCATCCTTCAGTGCCTCAAAAAGGTTTTCACTGTCAGATTCGCTCTTTATTTTTCTCTTATTTTGATCTATTACTGCCATTTTTCGGTTTTCACCAATAGACCCATCTTTTATTTCATTTATTTTGCAGCTAAGAGACTTGACACCCTCCTTATCAAAGTCATGAGTATAAGATTCTTGAATGAAACAATTGTTTTCTTCATTTGAGGAACAAAGGAAATTTATAATGTCCTCATCATTACTAAATGTAGGAATATGGATAGGTGCGTCAATGTCCCAATGTATAAGTTCTGGATAAACTAAAGGC
The DNA here is from genome assembly GCA_007258455.2 of Sequoia sempervirens. Classification (NCBI taxonomy): domain Eukaryota; kingdom Viridiplantae; phylum Streptophyta; class Pinopsida; order Cupressales; family Cupressaceae; genus Sequoia; species Sequoia sempervirens. The sequence continues at coordinate 135,706,803 of VDFB02000002.1, read as the reverse complement.
ATAGGATCATTAGGGTAAGGTCTTGAATTTTCAAAGTCATGATATGATTATCATCCTCATGGTAGACAAGGTCTATGATGGTATTCTCCTGTTGATTGTCAATCACGTTAGAATCTGATTCTTCCTCACTTGAGTCATGATCGCTTTGTAAAACAAAATCAAGTGGAGACCTTGAGCCTTCTCCTTGTATAAGAATAGGTGCATATTTGTGTATGGTATCAACTTGTTTATCCCTCCAAAATTCATCATTATAAATGGTGTCCCATTCATATTCATTAGAATCAGTATCTGAACTATTTTGCAATTGGAAAACTGATTCATGAGATTTATCTGACACAGATCCTCCTTCATGAATTAATTGTGTTTGCTGTGAAGTAGATTCTTCTTTGTCTTGACCATATCCAAGTCCTATTTTATCACTTGAATGGTTTGAAATAGGTTGAATTGGTTCCACAATTCCTTCTCTTTGTTTCCCTATAGGACCATTCCCTTCATAGCCCATCTTTTGCATGATAGCGTACCCCTTACCATATTGTTCTTTAGGCAACTTAATGTGCAAGAGAGATTCATCTTCATCTTTGTATAGCCAATTTAGGATGTCCCTATCTTCAGCTTCTTCTTCAGTGGTATTAGCTCTAATGAATTTTCCATCAAACTTTGTGATTGGCACGAAAGCTTGAGAAGTAGAAGCAGTTGCAATCTTTTGATTTGACAAAGTTGGCAAACCATGTGATCTTGGAGAAGGAGGTAAAGTAGAGAGAGATAGTGAATATTCACCTACCCCTTTGTCTTTAAACTTCAGCTTAGTATCAAGATTCTTTGTCAATTCTTGCAATTGGACTTGTAGATTGGAAGAAGAAACAGCAAGAGCTTCCCTATTGTGTGGCACAAAGACATCTTGAGTTACTCTAAGATTTGAACAAGTTTGGGTACTATTGTAATCAACTTGTATAGTTATTTCTTGTCCATCATATGGAAACTTGATACATTGATGATATGTTGATGGTACTGCTTGCATATCATGAATCCACGGACGACCCAAAAGTATGTTATAAGATAGATCTCGATCTAGAACTTGACAAAATGTATTCTTCACAACAGGTCCCACTCTGATAGGTAACAATATTAATCCTTTAGAAGTTCTTTCTTCATCATCATATGCCTTGATGGTTATCTTCCTTCGTGGGTCAATTTCATTTTCTGATATTCCTAAGGCATTTATTAATTTTAAGGTACAAATATTCAAACCGGCTCCTCCATCTATTAAGACATGTTTAATTCGATGTTTATGGATCATGACTTCAAGATAGAGCGAGGAATTATATGGATGTATCATGGAAGCATCATCTTTGTCAGAAAATGAAAGACAAGTGGGGGAAGATAAATGTCCCACCATGGCTTGAAATTTGTTTGCATCTAAATCAGTATCAACAGTTGTGTTTACAAGAGCTTCTTCTAAAATATTCTTGTGTATGGGGGATATTTTGAGAAGTTCAAGAATGGATATTTGAGCTGATGTTTTTCTCAATTGATCAACCAGATTATACTGACTTGGAGAAGAAATAGTTGTTTTAGATGAACTTCCTTTTAAAACAACCTTTGCTTGACCTCTTGTTGTCACATTAACCTGTTGATATTCTTGTTTTCCTTTGATTTTGATAACATTAACCCGATGATCATCTGTGTGGATGTGACGGATTATATTGTCTTCAACATTATGTATGCTTTTGGATTTGGTATCGGATGTTTCCCCCTTTTGATAGTTTGGCAAAGGATCTTTGAATGCTTGATGATCATCATTGGTATGAGGTCCCTCAATTGTAATGGTACCATTGTCAATTAAATCTTGTACTAGATTTTTCAAAGCTTGACAATTGTTTGTTCTATGACCCTTACATCGATGATAATTGCAATAATACGAGTCATTCCAAGATGATGGTTTGACTCGTGGCTCATAATCTCTTTGTGGTGGTAAGGTGATAACCTTATTATCAAGAAGCTCCTTGAGAGCAGACTCAAGAGATTGACCCAAAGCGGTAAAAGTCCGTCGATTTGAAAAAAATGAAGGTCTAGATGGATTTGATGTTTGTGCATTGCCAAGATTGAAATTATCACAATTTTGATTAGTATTTTGATTGGTCATGTTTTCTTGCTTGGAAATTTGTCCTTGTTGATTGTTGTTTCCTTGTTTCCTTGTATTTCCTTGTGGATTGTTTCGTGGAGCACTTGATAGATTGAAAATAGATGGTCTTGTTCGTAAATTATTTGCATCCACTATACCATCATTGACAACATTTTTGTTTATGTTCCAAAACCTTGTTTTATCATTGTTTTTTGATTCGATGTACTTGGATTATCAAGTTTTATCACTCCCCTTTTAACCAAGGCCCCTTCAATGGTGATTGCGTTTTCAATCAATTTTTCAAAGTTATGAGGACAATGAAGGTTAAGCCTATAGCTTAATTCTAGATCAAGGCTATTGATAAAGATATCCATCTTTTCCTTTTCAGGAATAGGATGAGAATATCATGCAAATAACCTTCTCCACCTTTGTAAAAATGTAGTAAAATGTTCTCCCACTTTTTGTTTCACTTTACAAAGATCAAGCATTGTTATCTGGTGTTGGATGTTGTAGGAGTATTGTGAGATAAACTGATTTATCAACTCCTCAAAAGTTTTGATAGGTGGAGTGATTTTTGAAAGCCACTCCATGGATTGTACACCTAGACTTCATGGAAATAATCGCATCAAGTAAGTATCGTCATAGGCGAATTCAAGACTCATGTTTCGGAAATCCCTAACATGGTCAATGGGATCAGTTTTTCCATTATACCTATCATACTTAGGAATTTCGCAATGTTTTGGAAATGGGATCATTTGAAGACTCCTATCAAATGGATAAGGAGATATGTCTTCCAAAACATATTTCCTTTTTGTACCTCCTTGCATTTCCTTTAGTTTCCCTTGTAATTCTTTTATCTGTTGGTTAAGAGCACTAAAGTCATTAAGAGGAGTTTCAGGATTTTGTTTAATCCCTTCTATGTCAAAAGTGTGAGGCAACTTAGCTCCTTGATTAGCTAATGAAAGAAAATATTTTTCTTTGTTACGTTCTAGAATTCTTTCCATAAAAGTATGGAATTGGGGATCCTGTTCTGCTTCTTGAATCTTTTCTTCTGTTAACTCATCAAGATTAAACGTTTCCTCTTCTTTTTCATTATGGTCACCCATTTTACTAGTAGTGGTTTCTCCCTCGTCTTTTTCCATTTTTTTTTGAGATCTCGTGAAGACAGGCATAGATTTTGCTCCAAATCCTACTTACTTTTGATCAAAAGAGTGAAATAGTGTGATTTATGTGATATATATGAAAGTCAGGATAGAATGAAGATTCTATGACTTACACAAAATTTCTAATCTTGTAGCTTGTGTTGTTCCCTAAGTGAAAGGATGAAAATCCTGTTTAGTGGGAATGTAAGCAAAAGATCAAGAAAAGGATGATTTTGCACTTTATGAAGTTTTGATCATGGCTTTGTAAAAGGATAGATTTTATGATAGATGCCTAATGTATTCTAAGTTCTCTATTGTAAAATTTGATTTGGACGAGTAGAATATTCGATTGCGGGTTGGGGAATATAACTGAAACGAATGCGTTGACTATGGTTATGCCTTTGAGAAAGGGCTCTTCTTTGAAAGTAAGCTTGTGAATATAAGGGCTCTATAGCATAATCATCTGAAAGACCTCTAACACAATCATGATACCTATGAAGAAAGGTTCTATATTTGAGTAAAATTTTTTGACTTTGATACAAGAATCGTTGCTTCTTCAATAATTTCTTGTGATTGAGGGGTTTCTTTGGCTTCTTAATCCTTTTGGAAACAGATTTCTTTACAAACTTTGTGGATTTCCAATCTCGTAACATGAGATTGATCAATGTAATAATGAAGTGTTTTGGATGATCTTATCTAAATTAATGTATTGAAAACACATCAAACAAGTTTTAAAACGATTGTCTTAAGTCCTATACTAAACATCAAGTGTATAATCAAAATGTTGTTCAAAAAGTGTTTTAACGGGTTTTACACATGATAAGCACTTCAAACAGACTCACTCTTAGTTCTCAAGTAGGTCATCATAGCAATCAACAGCCCACATCTTAGAACTGCGTCGACTCACACAGCCATGTCACCCCCGAAAGGGCACCCGTGTTTTTTTCTTTTCTAGGGTCGTACTCAGAGTGACGGAAGTGGATACCGGATCCCCTGAGCAAACAAATCCTTGGCAGTTTATGGTGAGTATATCTAGATTTCTTCCTCCCTACACTGTGATTGAAATGAGTTCAGAAACTGACTCGGTAAGATACTACACTAGTTCGTAGTAAGGGTTTCCGTTCGGTGCGGCAAATGATAGACTCCCTTGAGAGACCTCCATACCTTTAGAACAAAGGCTTTGGGGATGGTTATCAATTCACACTACCGTCGAATGGGATTTTCATCAACCATCTGTATTTGATTATAGTGGGTTGGAAAACTTGGCTTTAGTTGTCCCCACTTAGGTCGATCCCGTAGGGTGAGTACTTTTTCCCACTACGGCAGGCCTTCTAAGAGGTATTAATAAAACTGTAAATTGCATAAAGGGAAATTGATGAGTTTGGCATTTTGATCACCTAGTTAAGGGGAGAGCATAGGCCTATCACCATTGAAGCAAAGCAAACAAAGATTCAGTTTTTAACCACCAAATGAAAATTTTCTAAACTAAGTGAAGATATTGCTTCACATAAAAAGAAAATTCTTTTTAAGCCCAAAACGAAACATGAAGTGTCTACCCTAGGATTGATTCATTTTACCTTAGATGACTACCATAGGATTGCTTCTTTTTACTTTAGATGACTACCCTAGGATTGGTTCTTTTTACTTTAAAAATTTCTAACTGTCCGCGGCTGCGTTGGAGTCAGTTAGACTGTTTTACAATTACAGATTACAAAATACTGCCATTTAAAAGTTGCGCTCCAACAGACATTATAGGCGCTGCAATAGTTATTAAGGGCGCTGCAAAAGTGATTAAGGGCGCTGCAAAAGTTATTAAGGGTGCTGTAAAAGTGATGAAGGGCGCTGCAATAGTGATGAAGGGCGCTGCAATAGTGATTAAGGGCACTGCAATAGTGATTAAGGGCGCTGCAACAGTCTTCAAATGCGCTAAACTGGAGATGAAATTCCTGAAACATGTTGTTTGCGCTATTCCATTGTTTTTGTCTGTAACCTGTCAAAAGAAACTGCAAACAGATATTAAAAAAAAAGGGGGCAAGAGCCCCACGGTGGGCGCCAAAAATGTGTTGTTGTTTAAATGTTTAATCTAATTGAAAACACAAACACAAATGAAACATTATACTAAAGAAAACTAAATGAAATCAAATAAAACAAAGTTTCTTCAGAGCTGTTTCATCTTCCTCTATCTCCAGGAATTTGAAGTTGCTGCTCTCAGATTTGATGTAAGCTTCTCCAAATGGCTGCTGTAGAATGAGTATGCAAATTAAAAACCTCTATTCTATATGTTGATGGAATGGAATTGCTAATACGGATATGGACAGGGGCTGTGGATTATGCACAGGGGCTGTGAATGAAAAATATCATGATTCTATACTACTATTGCTATGATTCTATGTTATAATATGCTATGATTCTATACTATGAAAGTATGAATGCTATGAAATTTGCCTATAATTTACTTGCTTAAAACTTCTATATCATTTGGAGTTCCCGGCAGTCGTATTTATAGATTTTTGCAGGCACAATCCCGGCTGGCAATAATCTACGGCTATGAGATTGTCTAGTAGGTTTGAGTGGTGAAAGATGAAGAAGTTGAGAAGAAAATGGGAGAGGTTGAGAGGTTGGAGAGAAGGATGGATTCCTGTCTTCAACCCATGGGAACAAGCCTGCACAGAAACAAAGAAAATTAATTTTCTGTTTGGGCAGTTTGTTTCACGGGTGTTGAAGATAAATCCCAAAATTAATTAAATAAATAAATTTATTTAACTTCATTTATTGCATTTTGATTTTTGATTTTTATACTATGGAAGATTTAATTAAATATTTTGTAATATTTAATTGTAATGTGACTTTAGAAGAATATGAAATATTTAGAAGAATTAATTAAATATTTTATGAATATTTAATTATAAATAGATATATGAATCGAATTAGAGGAATTAATTAAATATTTTAAATATTTAATTATAAATAGATATTTAGAAGAAGAAGAATATTTTAATCTTTATTTGAATAAGATATTCAAACTAAGATTATATGATAATTAATATAAATAAATCGTAATATTTATTTAATTAATTAAGAAATGAATACGAAAAGATGATTAAATAAACTTATTTATTTAATCAAAATAAAAGAATGAAGAAATATAAATAAATTATTTAAATTTATTTATACGCAGATAGAATTCGAAGATTTTAATTAAATATTAAAAAATATTTAATTAATTACCAGACAATGTGATGTGACCATTTTTAAGTGTATACACATTTTAGGAAAATGGACTTACTAATCTCTTCATCCAACCCATTTCCACATCTTTTCAAAACAATTTGGTATCTATCAACATAATCTCCTAAACTTTCTTCTTATCATTTTTTCATTTTAAAGAGTTCCTCTTTCATGTCCATAACTCGACAGTAATCTTGGTATTTTTCTAGAAAGACTTTTTCCATTTCTTCCCAAGAGTGAATGGAATTGGCATTTAATCCCATGAACCAACATAATGTCAATTCCTTCAGAGTGGATAGAAATAACTTTAGCTTTTGATTATGATAAGTGTAATCATAAGTTTGACATGATACTTTAAATTCAAACAAGAATTGATCAAGGTTCTCAAAATTCTTCCCATGAAATGTAGGAAAAATAGAGGGTGAAATATTTTTCATAGGTGGTTGATTAACTTCCCTATTAAGAGCAATAGGGAAAGAGATGTTCTATTAGGAACCTCTTCTTCTCTATCTCCTCCTCCTTGGTCTACCATATCTTCTAAATGGATCTAGACTATTCAATTTGAAGATGAACTTGAAAAGTGTGATGGAGACCCTTCTGGAGAAGGTACCAGATCTCTTCTTATAAATCTTCCAAACTGGTCTCTTTGTCAATTCATCAACTAACAAAGAGATTCTTACCAACACTTAAGGCTTAAATTTTCTTTTGAAGGCTAGATCTTCCCCTGGAATGACACCGAAAAATGATTGATAGGGGTCATTGCTATCACAATTCCCTAATCATTTAATCTTTATTTTATAACCCAAGGGTGTCTAAAGCTATCTGTAGTAAGATTTGGATTGGTTTTTGAGGGTTTGTTATGGTTATGCCTTGTTCGAAGTAGTTCAAATTTGTTCCTTCCTTATCATAAGTGGCTCTACACTATCTTATGCTATTCTTCTAACTTGTTCTAACTTAACTTATTCTAAATATTTTAATCATAATTAATTTAAAACATAAAACATACAAGGATAAGTCATATTCCAAGCTAAATTGAATGTTGAGGAATGGATGATTAACTTAATCTAATTGTAGGGAAACAAGAATCTAACATTTACTCAAATTCAAGATCTAGAATTTAAATTTAACTTGAGAACCAAACTACTCCAATCCTCATTCGTTCAATTTAACAAGTAATAATTTATGCTCTGCTCATATTCCATTAAAAACATAATCATTTTTCAACGCTAAACTAACTCTCTGATATGCAATCTAGTTAACTAGGAAGTAAATTGAAAGGACTCAATTTGTTTAATTAACACAATAATCGATCCAATATTTAATTAACACAATAATTGATCTAATATTTAATTAACATGGTAATTGATCTAAGATTTAATTAACACAAAAATTGATCTAAGATTTAATTAACATAGTAATCGATCTAAGATTGCAATAAAAGATTTAAGATCTATTCTAACATTCAATTTGTAAAAACATTACAAGAAAAAAAATGAAGTTTTAAATGAATGAAGATCAACTATAAACTTAATATAATCACCTTCCTTAAGTAGAGTGGGCCATGCTTTTCCTTTGGAGGGATCCAACACAAAATTTGGATCAACTTTTTATTTTCATTAAATATGCCTAAAGAGGGAACATTTAATCTTTATTTGTCAACCCAAGGGTGTCTAAAGCTATCTGCGGTAAGATATTTATTTTATATGTATATTCATATACATATAAAGTTGAAATAAATAATTAAGAAGTGAGGGTTTCAGAAGTAAGCAATCTGTACACAATTCCTATTTACCTGGGCACATGTGATGAAAATAAAAAGAAGTTGATCCAAATTCTATGTTGGATCTCTAGAGGTAGAGTAGGGCCCACTCTACCAAAGGAAGGTGATTTTGTTATGTTTATGGTTGATCTTCATTCATTTAAAACTTCACCTTTGTTCTTAGAATAGTTTTACAAATTGAACATTTGTTAGAATAGATCTCAAATTTTTTATTGAAATCTTAGATTGATTATTGTGTTAATTAAATCTTCAATCAATTATTGTGTTAATTAAATATTTGATCAATTACTGTGTTAATTAAATCCTAGATTGATTGATATGTTAATTAAAAAAATAGAGTCCTTTCAGTTTACTTCCCAGATAACTAGATTGCAGATCAGATAGTTAGTTCAACATTCATAAATGATTATATTTTTAATGGAATATGAGTAGAGAAAAAAATATTTCTTGTTAAATTGAATGAATGAGGATTGGAATAGTTTTTTCTTCAAGTTAAATTTAAATTATAAATCTTGAATTTGAGTAAATGTTTTGATTATAAGGGAAAAATAGGTTTTGAAGGGACTTGAAACTCTTTACTAAAAAAGATACTAAGTGTTGCTAAACAAGATTTTCAAAAAGTCACCAGCAGCAACCCAACAACCAAAAAACATAACAAAACACATGCTAGACTAAAGTTAAGAAGATAAACTAACAACACCCAACAACATCAAAACAACAAAACAATAGGAAGGAAACCTACACCCAACATGAAATAGAAATCAACTAAGAAGAAGACTAGACACTAATTCAAACTCCTCAAGGTGTTGGAAACCTCAAGCTACTGTCATCTATGCCTTTGAATCATATCCACCAGCTCCTTCTTCTCAACATCAAAGTATCTCTTCTAATCAACCAACCCTCTAACCTCAGGTCCTTTGTCATCATCTTTAGAACCTTTTTTCCATTTAACCAAGTACTCTTTCTCTATAAGCTTAGAGAAATAAACATGATCCTCCATGAGCTCACTTATCATTTTGAAAAGGACTTCCAAATATTTCATTTTGTTCTTCATAGAGATATGGCATGCCTCCAAAATATTTTTGATATCTGCATTTGTTCCCAAAATTTTAGCTTCTAGAGCAACCAACCTATCTTCACACATAGGTTTTAAATCATGGTAGGAACCTTTAAGGTCCACAATTCTATCAATTTAAGAATGTTCAAAATTCAATCCTTTAGAACATTCTTTAGATTCTCCTTCAAACCTATAATTCTAGTATTAATCTTATTGAACTCTTGAAGAGTCCACTTAGCTAACTTAAAAGTTTCAATAGCCCTAGCCCTAGACATTTCTCACAAATCAAACATGGAGGTAGAGTCATCATCAAGGTAAGAAAATTCCTCGAAGAGAGGATTTACCTTTAAAGGCTCCTCCTTAGCTTTTTTCTTCTCTGCATCCTCCTCATCAAGACCCCTTATCTCCTTTTCCTGCTCCACATTGGGAAAATCCTACATTGGGGAGTCCTCAATGGCCATCCTCTTATCACCATAATCCTTTCCATCACCACACACATTGGGATCCTAAGCCAACAAATCTAAGGCCTTGTTCTTTAGGTTGGAAATATGATTCTAAGATCTCCATGGCTTGTATTTCAAACCGACAACATTATCCTATGACCCCACCTCAAGGCCCCCACCAACAAAATCTTGACCAAAAGAAGCCTCCTTGGTCTTGGGAGGGGAATCATCCAAGTCCAATTTGATGTCCTTGCTTTCAGAAAGGACAAGTTGCTTAGCTACCCTAATACTCTAAAAACCACCCAACTTCCTCTTCTATGAATATATAGTTGCAGAAAATGAAGACACATCCTCCTCATTTGAAGTGGAATCTAAGCCCGACAACCCATAAAATTCCCTCAAAGTCTTCTCCTTACCCTTAATGGAAGGATCAATGAGAAGAGACTTAACATGGTCCATAATTAATAAGATAAGACCTTCATGGAGGATGAGAGCCCTACTATTCTTCAAATGTGTACAAATAGGGACCTCCAAAGATGATAATAGGAAAAACAGAAAAAAATGAAGAAACCATGTCTAAAATGGTTGAGGAGAGTGAAGTGGTGACCAAGAATAACAATAAACCTCCCCTCCAAAGTCACATAGTTCATTAGCACCTCAACAACACTCACCCAAATTATCTTGAGGGATTTTCTCTCATAGCCCCAACTTTCCAATTTAACTAATTCCTTATGCTCGTCATCTTTGAAGAATTGGGTCATCACCTCCTCATTACTCTTTTTGTCCTTGAAGAACTTGTGGCCAACCATAAACATCCCAGTAACAATAGCAACCAATTCCTCATTCACTTCCACTTCCAAGCCTTTTATCTTGATCCTACGGTTATTCCAGAAAAACACAAAATGCGACGAGGCATTGGGGTCATGCCTATGCAGCCTCTCTAAGAATAGAGTGAAATTATCGTGACACAGTATATTCCAAAGCTTTTTATTTTTTCTAATTCCCCCATAGGAATGTGGCTTGATTATGCTTCTATCACCACCCATGTTGAACAACACTAGAACAAGAAAACCCTTGCAAAAAACACTCAACTGAGAGCCAGAGAACAAGAAGACACACACAAAGCATGTGAAATAGAAGAATGTACTAGAACATAAATGCCACATCATCTCAACCCACACCATCATCCTTCAATAAAATCCTATCTTTCTTGAGAAGGATCAAACCCTCCTCCCACACATGAAAATCATTTAAACTGACAACCTCATTGGCAAAAAAAATTCCAATGACTATCCTTCTCGGTAAATGTGAGATATGTGGGACTCTTCACAAGATCACAACATGATTATAGTATCTTTAATGAGATGATCCACATTCCAACTTGGAGGATGAGTGCCACAAAGATAGTTAATTATGTTTAAATAATTTCCTTCAACCCATAATTTGGAATAACATTTACTGATTGCATATTTAACATTTGTGAAGATAGCCTCTACCTCTGCGCAATGATTGGTCTAGATTCCCAATAGGAGTGCTATTGTGCCAAGGAGTCTAGCAACATCATTTCTTAACACCCCCCCACATCCTTTAGGCCTAGGATTTCCCTTCACTTCCCCATCAAAATTAACTTTAACCTATCCATAGGGAGATGGCTACCACTTAGTGCTCATTCTAGAAATTTGTCAAATTTTGCACTAGTGAGTGTCATCAAAATTTCATTCTTTATGGCCTTTAGTTCCAAAAAAGGTCCATTTGAGCACAAACCTGTAATAAACCTAATTCCTTCCTTATTTATCATGTGTGACATGTCCAACCACATGAAATTATCATGAATTTGGCTCAGCACATATTTAACCCATTCATCCTCATGGAAATTTTTTGGAAAGTTATTCCATACATCGAACTTCTTCTTTTTCAAACTCTCATACTTAGGTTTTAGCTCAAAATCACTTCTAGTCAACTCATTTACCCAATATTCTATTATTTTCCTATAATCATAGTCTTCTATTTTAGTGTAAATATAGATCCACACATCCTTTATGTGCATTATACCATATGGAATCCTCAAAAATGCTCCTTTAGGGTCCAATTCCATGGACTTATATGGTTACTTCTTAAATTTAGGTCTTGGACACTCCAAAACATCAATTACTTGAGGGCTAAAATATATGAACCTTCAGCAAACTAAGGCTTTGCAAGAAACTGATAAATACCTTCTAACTCTTCATTGGTAGGGTTTTGCACAATGTACCGCAATTTATTCAATTCACCTTTTCTTTTCTCTTCGCTTCAATTTCTCATTCAAAAATGACTTAATGATATGTGAAATGACATATAAAGTATTTTCTAATGAACTAAAATACATTAAATGTGTAGTTGAAAAATTTAGGACAAAAAACTGGAAAACCTTCACATGTCATCACATGCACCTTCAATCACTCTGCAAATCTCCACAATAAAACATTGCATACCAAAGACACCACCAAAATATCAACCATGTTAGTATACAAATGTATCGATGTGTTGAAGGCATCAACAACACATATTTGGTAGGGGCATTAAATATATTTTATTAAAACCCCCCTAAGCCAAAGCTCTTCAACTAGTTTTTGAAGTAAACATATGCACTAGGGGCTGGCACAAACTCACTCTTCACCTCATTCTCTTCTTCCTTCTTCTAGATCTTGTTCATTTCCTTCTTCATTTCAATTGGATAAATCTTCTTCTTTACGAGATCAAATTTATTTTTTGAAACAAATGGTTTCACATTCTTAGGTTTGCAAAACTTAGTTATGTGTCCTAGTTTATTACATTTATGACATATGGCACCTTTTTGTTGAATAAACTAACTTCAAATTCCTTTTTAGATCTACATTAAAATCCTTATTCAATAATCTATTACATGTATAATAGTAACAATTCAAATATTGAACCATCATACCATTGTTGTAACCATTCATCATCTAACTTCTACATTCACTAGATTTTTCCCTTTTTGGGTTTTCCACGTAAAAATCTAGTGTTCATGTGTTATGTATTTTTGATGGTTGCTTTCATGCTTCCCTCTTACTATAAATTGAATATGTATGTGGAATAAATGTTTAAATTCTTAAGTGGTTTCATAGAATACCATTTCAACCCCTCTTAGTATTTTGGGTGTTCAACAATTGGTATCAAATCTTGGTTCCTTGGAAGAAGCTTAACTAGTTGAGGAAGGTCTTGGAGATTGAACACATGGCTATCAAATAATTGAGGGAGCAAATCAAGAGATTCAAAGAAAGATTTAAGGAGAAGTTAAAGCAATAAAATGAAACAATTACCAATATGAAAGTACAAGATGAAGAAGGAAAAAGAGTTAAATCATGTTTGAGTGCTAAGATGATAAGAAAATTTGAAGAATATTCAAATTTTGAAGAAGTTGTAACCTTGAGATCAGATCTAGAGAAAGAAAAGAATCAAGAAGAAAAATTCAAGATGAGATCTATAATGCTTGATGAAATTATTACAAATCATGATAATTCCAAAGACAAAGGTGTATTAGGATTTAAAAAGGGGGAAAGCTCAAAAGTAGATCACACACCAAGTGTTGAAAAGGATAACAATGAACAAAAGAAGATTGAGGAAAAGAAGAGCAATGACAAGTAAGTCTAAAATCAAAGGAAAGACTTCAAAATACCACCTATCAAAAAACCAAATGCACAAAGGTACTTATATTTTAATGTTTTCTATTATACTCAATAAATTTGGACATAAGGCTATGGAATGTAGACATAGAATGAATCATAATGTTTAATCATTTCCCAATTAGTTCTTTACATGCAAAATATTCAGTCATAAGGCTAGTAAATGAAAATTTCAAATGATGAAGGGCTATAAAAATGGTATGATATTTCAATATTTAAAAGGGTACTTTTATGCATGTAATAGCTTTGGGAATAAAATTAATCAATATAGATCCAGAATGGGTGGAAATAAGCTTGTTCAAAATGTTGCCACTTGTTATAGTTGTAATAGGCCAGGACATGTTTGCAAATTTTACAAAAGCAATAATGTGAAGAAGAAAAATCCAATAAAGGTTGATATAGTAGAGATGAAGAAAGATATTGACAAGATATGGAGAAAGAGGGAAGACAATGAGACTAAGTGTGATTCTATACCACAATTTGGTGTAGATGTTTCCTCCATAAACTAAGTAGAAAGCTTTAGCTTGGGGGGGCACTAATAGAAGGTCATTTATCCCTTGATAGAGGAATTATGTTGATTATTTATCACATTGGAATAATTTGTAGGTCAAAATGGTTAACCTATTGGTGAAAGAATCAATGAAAAATAGACTTGTAGAAATTTGTGGAACTTTTGAAGTTGGTTATGCATACAATTAGGGTTTTTACCAACATTTTGAAATATACATTCAATAAAAATTAGGTTAGTTCGAAATGGTTCAAAAGTGATTTCATATTCAATCTAAGTCATTTTCAAATGATAATTTGAGGTGAAAAGAGCAGTGAAGAGGTGAAGCATTCTAGTAGTCTTGTACACAAAACCCTAACTAGAAAGTGATCAAAAGGTATTTATAGACTTCTATCTTCTCTAAGTTATGAGAAGTATTTTGAAGTGTTGGAAAATATATACACCACAATTAGTTGAAGTTGTAAATCATCCTTGACCTTCATTTAAATGAAATCCTGATAGGTCCTTGGTGGATGATCTAGATGAAGTGTTTTCACACATTCCATATGGTTTTTTGCACAAAGAAGATGTAAGGGTATACATACATGCAAAATTAGAAGAATATGATTAGTATAAATTCGATGATGTGAGGATTAATGAACTCACTAGAGATGAATTTGAGCATAAAATATAATTGGAGAGCTTGATGGAGGAGAAGCTTGATGTGTGGAACTATTCCCCTAACTTTTTCCATGGTGACACATGGGTAAGGTTTTCCTTTAGAAGAATCCATGATCAATTTATTTGGATTGATATACCTAACTTGATTAACAAATAGGTGATTAGGTTTGTTGTGGGTTTATGCTCAACTGAACTAGCTCCAATGCTCAAGTTAGTAAATAATGAAGTGGTGATGGAATTAACAAGTGAAAAATATGATCTAGGATAGCCCTAATTATCAAAGATATTAGAAATATGGTAGTTAATTATGCCTCAATGGTGATAGGCTATAAATTATACTTCACTAATAAGGAGAATTTTGTATCTGTAACTATAATTAATACAACACATGAGATGGTTTTGAAGGGTGCATATTATGATTTGAGTGAGTTATTGAGGGCCCAATTGATTCAAAACCTACGAAAGACCAATGGCTCAAAGTACCCTTTCAAATTTGGTACACTGATCATTTGTTTATTGTTTTACTTTCTAAATGAGGTTCTCAAAACAAAGAATATAGTATGGTTGAAGGATATACCTACGAAACATCATATCAAAGACCACCTAATAAGGTTAGGTGATGTGGATGCACATGAAGCAACATGATGGGGATTTTCTAAAACCTTTTAAGAGAACATGCGAGACAAAGAAATGATTCCATAGAGCATAGTGGAAAAGTATAACAATGATAAAAAATTCTTGTTAACAAAGGATAGTTGCATTATATAGGCTATTGAGCCTAGAACCATTTGGAACCTATAGATGGGACATGAGCCTACATAGGAAGAAATTATAGGTTTAGTAGACTTTATGATAAACAAACCCAAAAAAATCATTGAGGATAGGTATGAAACCTATGAGGAGAAATCTATGGAGGTGCGCATATAGAAAAGGGAGAAATAGATAAAGAAATCAATTGAGAAGATGACAACACAATTTTAGAGGTAATGGGCCTCACAAAGGAGAAAGTGGAAAAAGAAAAGAGCATGTTTAGCCATTTGAGAGAATCATCCAATGTTAGGATATATTGTAGGACAAATACCACCTCTTTGGTGGATCCCAAGTCCTTTGAGACTATTCCACTAGCAAGTGGAACCAAGAGAAAAGAGCCAAGTACTTCAAAAACACAAACAAGTACCCCTAAATTAAAGAAAAGACTACTTTAGCAAAGTAGAAAAGTATACCTATGAAGGAAAAGGAAGCCTCGACAATGCAACAAGGGGATCCTCAAAGGAGAAAAATAAAGAAAAAATAAACAAGAGAGACATACTTAGGAGTGAATGTTGATGATGATGAAGAAGAAGGACCACAATTGGTCCAAAAATAGAAATCTGAAGTATCACAAGGAGAATCAAGTGGAGAGAAATAAAATATTAACATTGTGGGCACTGCTAGTGAGGCTGAAGTTGAAAAGAAGAAGGAAGGCTATAATATATAGATGAGGGAGAAGAAAATAGAGTCTAGTAAGGGAAAAAATAATTTGGAATCAAAGAAGATGAAGAAATAAAAGTCTTCCCCTCTGGTAAGGCAACATAGCCCCATGAAATTAGATGCTTTATAAATAATAGAATTATGGAGCATGAAATGTTAGAAGAGATTGCTTGTTGGTAATACAAAGGCAGGCAACTGAGAGGGGGGTGAATCAGTTGTCATAGAAATTAAAAACTTATTCAATTCTCAAATTTGATAAATAACCATGAAAGCATAAATCATCAACACATCAAAAACACACATAACATCAAGATTTTTTATGTGGAAACCCTATTAGGGGAAAAACCATGGTGGAGGTTAGTCCATAAGATTATACCCTGTTAAAAGTATAATGAAAATGAAATATGGGGAATGCACATTCATTCAAGCACACTTCCTAGAGGTCACTACTCAATTACAAATGAAGACACACTATCTTACAAAGAGATTCAAATTACAACCATCCAAATTTTGAATTGAGAAAATAGCATCTGCTAATTCTTGATTACAGTTCCAATTAAGCAAATGAACACTTCCCCACTCTTCTTCACTCTTCTTCGCACTCTACTCTTTCTTCAAATTATTTAGAATATTATTTGTGCACACACACATTTGACATACTTCAAATGAAATGAACAATCACTTATATATATCCACAACATGAATTTTAATCCCTTCATGTCGGCCACAAAGAAATAATAAAAATGAATTTAAATTGTCGGCCCACAACATTAAAGATTATCAATGTAAATCAACCAAGGTTGGCCACAACTTAGTGAGGACCCAAATCAACATCTTCAACATGAAAAAATTTCAACTTATTTCTCCTTGAAGATCCACAACATGCCACAAACACTATATCAGCCAAGACAAAGGAAAACATGAACACAAAAGAGAAAATTGCCAACCATGAATACAATGATCAATGCAGACATGCAACAAAGATAGAGCATGATCTAGAAACATCCAAAAGCATCACGAATCACAAGAGAAGCATTCACAACAACTGCACTAACTGAAATAACATCATCTTCAATTAGGAACACCAATTGAAGAAACAAAAAAACTATCAAAATGAAAATCTTCATAACTCGATCAAATCTTCATGTGGATCTCTAAAACTCAACGTGGATAAACTGGATGCACTCAGAAACAAACTCTTTAGTCCATAGTCTCTGATCAACAACATACAAAAATAATTGATATATTGAACTTCACTTCACCATTGACAACCTGCAACTCATTTATTAAAATTTTCTCAATATGCTCGACATGTACAACTTCAAATACATCTATGCTAATAGTGTTGACATCAATGACAACCACATATCAACAACACAACTAGAACATCCAACAATCTCCCCCTTTGGCATTGATGGCAACACATGATGTGAAAAACACCATCAATGCAACTAACTCCTACTTAAGTTCTGACTCATCTTCTCCTCAACACTTTCACATAATCTTTCTTGCCACAAGGCTCTTCTCCTCATATAATCACAAATTTTTCACATGAATCTTCTCCCCCTTTGACATCAATGACAAAGATATCTAAGCTTTGAACCACATATTTGAACCATCTAACTACATCTCCTAAGTAGCAACCACCACAACATCAATCTAAAGCAAGATATGATTGCGAAATGCATAGACTAAATAAATGCATTGCTTTGCATCTTAGTTTTGATTAGGAGAGGTAATCACCCCTAACTTTCCTCTAAGATACTCAAAATTATCCTTAGAGGAAATGGCTTGGTAAAAATATCTGCAATATGCTCCTTAGTAGGAACATACTCCATTCTGACCTCCTTTTCACTTACCTTCTCCATCAAAAAGTGAAACTTGATAGATATATGCTTTATTTTTTAATGTAGCACCAGAATATTTGAAATTTTAATAGCACTTGAGTTATCACATAATATAACAATAGGTTCATCATATACAACTCTGATATCCCTCAACATCTACTTCATCCATAGGACTTGAGTACAATTCTTAGTAGCAACAATGTATTCGGCCTCTGCAGTAGATAAGGAAATGGCACTCTACTTCTTGCTTATCCATGAAATTAGCTTCTTACCAAAGAAAAATGCTCCACCACTAGTAATTTTTTTGTCATCCACATCTCCTTCCCAATCAACATCAATAAAGGCACTCAAAGTAAGATCATTACCTTTAGGATACCATAGGACAAGATCAATAGTTCCCTTCAAGTATCTAAAAATTCTCTTCACAACAGTCACATGAGATTCCTTCGGATTAGCTTGAAATATTGAAACAACAAATACATCATTCATCATATCAAGCCCAGTTTGAGTTAAATAAAACAATATAGCAATCATTGATCTAAATCTTGTCCAATTTTCTTTTGGAGATTCATCTTCTATTGTCAACTTGCATCTGGTCACCATGGGTGTACCAACTATCTTTGAATCTTCCATGTTGAACTTATTCAACAATTCCTTCACATACTTGGACTAAGATATAAAAATTCCTTTATCTAACTGAGTAAATTGCAATCCTAAAAAAAATTAATCTCACCAATCATAGACATTTGAAATTCATTTTTCATCTTATTAACAAACTTCATGCACAAATCACCATCTCCTCCAAAAATGATATCATCAAAAAAGACTTCAACAATAAAATCCTTATTATGATCAATCTTGAAATACAAATTACTATCAGTAGTACTTTTGTTAAATCCAAGCTTCAACAAATACTTGTCCAATCTTGCATACCATTCTCTAGGGGCTTGCTTGAGTCCATACAATTCTTTCTTTAACTAACACACCATATCTTCCTTATTAGTCATCTAAAATCCATTAGGTTGCTCAATATACACTTATTCTTCCAATTCACCATTTAGAAAAGTTGATTTTACATCCATCTGATAAAATTTGTAGTTCTTGTGAGCAACATAGGTAAGAAATAATCTTGCAGCCTTCAATTCTAGCAACAGGGGCAAAAGTCTCTACAAAATCAATTCCTTCCATCTGTGAATATCCTTTACATACCAGTCTTGCTTTATTTCTAACCACTTCACCTTGCTCATTCAATTTTTTTCTAAAGACCCATTTGGTTCCAATTACATTCTTATCCTTAGGTTTGGGAACAAAAATCCATGTATCATTTTTCTCAATCTATTTTAACTCTTCTTTCATTGCTTCAACCCAATGCTCATCTTTACAGGCTTCATTCACACTAGTAGGTTGTCTTTGATATCAAGCAATACTCTTCTACAATCTTTCTCCTAGTTTGGACACCTTTGTTCTTATGACCTATAGTCTGATCTTCTGAGGGTGATCCCACAATAGTGGTTTACAATTTTTGGCCAAACTCGACATTGAAATTTTATTTTTAACTAAATCTTCACTTTTGGGCACCTATAGTGGCTAAACCGTGAGGAATTTGAAGATGATGCAAACTAGAGTTTCATGAAATTTTATCCGTAGATTCTAAATATATTTTTTTCAAAAAATTTGGAATCAGATTGCACTTCTTTTTCCATCTCCCTCGAAAACTAGTTTTTTTCAAAAAACAACATTTTTAAAAAGTGAGGCTCACCGAATAATGCATAATTTTTTTCCATGAAGGATGAAATTCTAATTATTTTTAATTTAGATTTTTAACTCCGGTATCTAGTGCTTCCACTTGGTTAGATATTTTTTTATTGAATATTTTTTCTTTAATCAAGTTTCGAAGTCAAACCAAATACAATTCAGACATAGCATGATCATATAATGCGTAACTTTTTTATATACATCGAAATTAAATTTTAATTTTTTTGTTGGATCAAGGACTTTGATATCTAGTGCAATTATATTTTTCAATTTTTTTTTGATAATCTGCTATTTTTCCACATGTGCAGAACATAGAGCTTGATTTTCAGTGAAAAACCTATGTTTAATAAAACTAAAAAAACAAATGCATAATAAAACCAAAACATTTTAAAATTATAGTCATTGGATAGCTTGTTCCGAGGAATACTTGACTCCAGTTGGGTCTATGATGTCTCTGCTATTTTCATGTTCAAACGGAACTTCAAAGTGCAAAAATTTTGATATTTTGTGAATAAGGTCAAAAATCAAGGAAAAGGGGGGTTCACTTGAACTAGGGGGGTTCGATCAAACCTGGGTTCAAGCAAACCCCCTTCCCAAAAGTGATTTTCATTTGCTTTTTGTTTGTGCATGCATTAAATTGGTTCGCTCGAACCTTGGTTTGAGCGAACCCTTTTTTGGTTTGTTTGAACCAACTAGTTTGTTCGAACTCCCAGAATAAATTTTTTTGGCATGGGGTCATTTTTTACAAGTTTTCCTTCCTCATTTGAATTGTAAACCACTTTTCTGGGTTTACCCCTAAATGATTCAATCTTACATACATCAAAGTCTTTTTAGGATGTTCTTCAACATTAGGTTCTTATGATCTCTCTTCTTCTTTTTCACCAGTTTCTCCTTCTTCATTTTCTTGAT
The DNA here is from genome assembly GCA_007258455.2 of Sequoia sempervirens. Lineage (NCBI taxonomy): Eukaryota > Viridiplantae > Streptophyta > Pinopsida > Cupressales > Cupressaceae > Sequoia > Sequoia sempervirens. Next base: position 135,686,199 of record VDFB02000002.1, on the reverse strand, counting down.
TTACCAGATTGATATGCACTTGATTTGTAGTTTGAACCTGCTTTCCTTTTTTTGTACTATCATCTTGATCATCAAAGTCATATCCACAAGCTCTAGATAGTGTATCAAATTCTTCATCAACCTTAACATTAGCACTTTCAATCATTTTCTTCAATCTTTTATTGTAACACCGGTAGGCCTTACTTTTAGTAGAAGGTATGTGTAAGATCATCATGGGCCAAAAAATGGTGATATGATGGGTATGTGTAGGGTATGTAGCTGATGACTTCTTTTTTCTACCTAAAATTGATGAAACAAAAAGGGTTTTTAAAGGAGATTCTCAACTTTCCACCAATATAAATTATGCTTTACTTTGAATTTAATAAATAATTATATTCATTTTCTATTTGAATTATGACTAAAGTCTTGATTGATAGGCTAATTGAAAAACATCTATAACTTAAAAATGGTATCACATTTTTTGAATCTAAAATATGTGTCACATTCTATGCATCCATACTATAGGATTAAAAAAAATTAAATTTCATGAAGTTTTGACCAAGTTAAGGTGGTCAAACATACAAGTTTTTATATTTTTTAAAAGTTGTAATAAAAAATTCATAATTAATTATTTACTTAGAAAAAATTACAAAAAATAATGCATCACATCGAGACATCAATCATCTACTTATATCTAAAATCTTATAAAAAATATTATCATTTTATTGTGGTTAGGGTGGTTAGACAAACACCTTATTTTTTCTCTAAAATTTAAGTGCTACTGCATTGAAGTTTCAAATTTTCATCAAACATATTTTTCTTTAAATAAACCTAGTAGTTTAGAAACTACATCCAATTTTCTATAGATTATATTCTTACATATTTTTGAAATAGTATAGATAATTTATTCAAATTTTTATGTCAAGTTGCCTAACTCTAATTTTTCTAATTTTTTTGCCACTTAAGGGCCTATTTTTTCCATGATGATCCTAGCATCAAAATTTCCTATCTTCATCTCTCTTAATATAACATCTACGTCCAAATATCTTGAAGTATTTAACAGTAGGATTTTGACCAGTCCATAGCTCAAAAGGGTTCTTACCAATATCACCTTTGATTTGTACCCAGTTGAGTGTGTACATAGCAGTACTCACAACTTCTCTCTAATAGATATGAGGCACATTTCCTTCTAGCATCATAGTTCTAGTAGCATCTTCAATTGTTCTATTCTTCCTTTCCATAACTCTATTTTTCTGAGGGGTCCGCGATGTAGATAATTGTCTCTTAATTGCATGTTCTTCACAAAAGAATTAAATTCACTGGAGGTGAATTCACCACCTCTATCTGATCTCAAAAATTTAACCTTCAAACATGTCTCTATCTCAACCATAGCTTTAAAGATCTTGAATTTATCTAGTGCTTCATATTTCTCCCTTAAGAAAGTAATCCATACCATTCTAGAATAATCATCTATGAGTAACATGAAATACATGTAACCTTGTAAGCTTTTGACCTTAGAGGGACCACACAGATTAGTATGCACAAGCTCTAACAATTCATTTGAATAATGCTTTTTACTCTGAAATGAAATCCTAGTTTGCTTTCCCAATTGACATTCCTTGCATATTGCATTAGTAGTTTTCCACAACTTAGGTAGATCTCTCACAACCTTAGTGGAACTTATCTTGACAATAATACCAAAGTTAACATGACACAACTTACTATGTCATAACCAAATTTCATCAACTTGAGAAATCAAACAACTTTTACTAGCAACACTCAAGTGAAAGATATTACCTTTTGTTTTTGTACCTGATGTAATTTCATTTCCATAACTCAATATTTTGCACTTTCCATTCTTGAACTGAAAATTGTATCCCTTATCAACCATTTGACTAACACTCAAAAGATTATGCTTCAATCCTTCCACATACAGAATATCATCAGTATTATGCTTAGAATCAAGAGAAATTCAACCTCTTCCACAGATCACACTAGCTGTATTATCACCAAATCTCACAACATGAACATCATGCTTTTCCAAGCTTACAAAAATATTTTTTCCTCCCATCATATGATGTGAACATCCACTATCAATTACCCATTCATCTTTTTCTTCAACTTGAACAACCAAGGATTTCTCCAAATTTGTTTAACTAGCAAATTTAGTAGATTCAGGATTATTTTCCTTGATAGCATTAAATACCCATTCATCATCACTTCTATTTCCTTTATCAGATTCATCATTTTTCATGCCTTCATCAGTAGCATAGTAACACTTTTGAAATCTAGCCTTGTTATGTCTTGGATTAGCAGCTCTTTTTGGACACCTTGATGCAAAATGACCTATCTTATTGCAAGAAAAACATTTAAGAGGTAATTTTCCTTCATACTAACCTTTTCCTCTTGATACTCTTTTGACAATAAGTGTTTTCAGATCTTCTAGCTCTCTTTCTTCTTCTTCAATCTATCTAATTTCATCCTCATACATGAATGTGTTTCTAGATGAACTCTCACCCAGATCTTATCTCTATCTATCTTTTCTAGAAGTAGTAGCCTTAAATGAAGATTCAACCTTAGGAACCTGGACATCACCAAATTCACTCAACTCAAAACCAGTTAGCTTACCAACCATTTAAGTATCTTTGGTTATGTTTGTTATAGTTCAAAGCTCTTCAATAGCACTAGCTTTGACTTTCTACGAATTAGTCAAGGATCTAAGCTCTTTAACAACAATATTAGATTCATCTATCTTTCCAACAACACATCTAATACCATACATAAGTTCATTCACTTTTTGCATGAAAGTACTAATGCTCTCATCATCACCCATTCTCAACCTTTCATATTTCCCTTTCAAACTCTACAACTTAGGAATCTTCACATTAGCATCACCTTCATACAAGGTTTCCAACTTTTTCTAGATCTCATAAGTAGTCTTCAGATCCATAACATTTGTCATCTCAAAATTAGTCAAAGCACTCAACAAGGCTTCCTTAGCTTGGATATTATACTCAGCATCTTTAATCTCAACATAAGTAGTAGGACCATTTTGTGGAATAATATATATTACTTTTAATGCTCCAGTAGGGTTCATCAATGCATCTTAGATGGCACTTCATTCAAGTCTTCCAAAAATAATAATTTGTTCCATCAAATCTCAGACTATCCTTCTTGTAACTTGCCATCCTAGATCACCTTAAGTTGTTAAACTTCTTCCAAGGAACCTGCTCTGATACCAATTGTTAGAAATACAAGGGTAGACAACTAAGAGAGGGGTGAATTAGTTGTCAAATAAATTCAAAATGTATTCAACCTATTAACCTTATTCTCATATCTAATAAATAACCATGAAAGTATAAATCATCAACACAACAGAAACACACATAGCACCAAGATTTTTTACGTGGAAACCCTATTAGGGGAAAAACCATAGTGGAGGTCAGTCCACAAGATTATACCTTGCTAAAAGAATAATGAAAATGAAATATGGGGAATGCACATGCATTCAAGTACACTACCTAGATCTCACTACTCAATTACAAAGGAAGGCACACTATCTTACAAAGAGATTCAAATTATAACCATCTAGATTTTGAACTGAGAAAATAGCATCTACTAATGCTTGATTACAGTTCCAATTAAACACATGAACAATTCTCCACTTTTCTTCACTCTTCTTCACACTCCACTATGCCTTTGAATGATATAGAAAATTATTTATGCACAAACACATATGACATACTAAACAAATGAAATTAACAATTTCTTATATATCCACAACATGAAATTTCATTCCTTCATATCAGCCACAAAGAAATAATAAAAATGAATATAAACTGTCAGCCCAGAACATTAAAGATTATCAATGTGAATCAACCAAGGTTGGACACAACTTAGTGAGAAACCAAATCAACATCTTCAACATGAAAACACTTCAATTTATTTCTACTCGAAGATCCACAACATGCTACAAACACTATGTCAACCAAGAACAAGAAAAACATGAACACACAAGATAAAATCGCCAACCACGAGCACAATGATCAATGTGGATTTGCAACAAAGATAGAGCACAATATAGAAACATACACAAACATCATGAATCACAAGAGAAGCATCTACAACAATTGCACTAACTGAAATAGCATCATCTTCAATTAGGAACACCAACTGAAGAAAGAAAAAAATGTCAGAATGAAAATATTCATAACTCGATCAAATCTTCATGCAGATCTTTAAAACTCGATGTGATAAACTAGATACATCCAGAAAAAAAACCTTTAGTCCACAACCCCTTATTAAAAATGTACATAAATAACTGATATACTGAACTTCACTTCACCACTGACAACCTACAACTCATTTATTACAATTTTCTCAATATCCTCGACATATACAACTTCAAATGCATTTATGCTAATAGTGTTGACATCAATGACAACCACATATCGACAACACAACCACAACATCCAACACTGCTACACTACATACTATAGAAGATGATGTTGAGAAAGAAAATATAGAAGAGGTTGTTATAAAATACATTGTTACTTTTGAGGTAAATATGAAGAATATATTGAAAAATAGTTTCCTGAAGAATTGAGAAATGTATTATATGATAGAAGATAGGAAGCCATTGATGAAGAAGCAATGTTAAGATATTTTTTTTTTAGAGAAGGTTAGTACACCCCTCTTGGATGAACATAAAGCCACATTGGCTCAGGTGTAATAAGGAGTTCTGAACAAAGAAAAGGGTAAATACCCTTATGATAAGAGATTAGAATGATCTTGAGAGGCTTCAAAATGAAACTATGGAGAAGGTTGTAATTTTGGCACAAAGATTACGACTAATTCCAAATAGTGAAGAAGAAATGCATGAAGATATGTTAGCTTTGGAAGTTAATGTAATAGAGGAAACACAATAAAAAGATGCTCAACATGTGCATGGAATAGAAGATGAGAATATGTAGAATAACACTCTTTTGGATGTGGAAGAAAATGTTATAGAAAAAAAATTTACTGATGGGAAAACATTGTAGATGAAGGAAAGGGCATAGAGACACAGAAGAAGGATACACCTACAATCCACAACTCCCCTTCTCCAGAACCTAAAAAGAGTGTTGAAGAAGAAATATAAGACAAGCTAGAGATGAATGTGCCTTTGAATAACACTGATAAATCTATTGATGATAAGCAGAAGCTTATGAATGCATACAATACTAAAGAGAAGAAGAACGATAAAGATCCTAACAATGTTGAGAATATTAATGAAGAAAAAGCATAAAGCAACATTAGTGATAAGGAAAAGGTTTTGGAAATAAATGATGCAGAAGATAAAGTGAAGATGGTTAGTGAATCTTGCGGTACCTTTGGAGATTCATTCAAGAACTTATTAAGTATGCAACTCTAGTTTCAATTGGTTGTGACTACCTAGCTACTACATGTTCCAATGTAATAAGGATGGTAGATATGGATAAAATTTCTCCATTGCACAAGCTACAGTTAGGTGATTCTTTCCATGCCTCTACTCGAAAATAAATTTTTCTAACTCATAAGAAGAGCATAGAGCTTATTGATGAAGCAGTAAAGGTGCTACAAGAGACCATACCTAGTGCAAACATTGATAATTCTTAATCTCATATGGAGAATTTGAAGTTTTTGCTTGATTCCTTTAAAAAATATTAAATTGGTTTGAAGGAAAAAATGGAGAAGATAGATAAAAAGGTGAATGATAAAATATTAATGGATATAATAGAGAAATGTGTCTCTACGCATGATAAATTTTAGAATAATCTCAAAGATGTAAAAATTGTGTTATAGAAGCCAAGGTATTATTTCAATTTTGCATGAAATGTCCTAGTTTCACGAAGAGTATTAAGAATGAGATGGAATCCATTAAGTCCTAGATTGATAAGGCATCTCATGTCCATGGTCCACTAGTTGATAAAAATGGAAGCACAAGGTTAGCAATTGAGAGCCTACATGAATAATTATTCCAACTCTAGATGATGGAGAAGAACTCCAAGGTATTGAGTTTGAAGCTCAAAGCTACATGCTTGACATAGCCAAGAAGGAATGGGAAGAAGGAAATAAATTTTGGCAAGCACACCTTACAAAATTGTAGGTGTCAAACACTTCTTCTAGTTGATGATGTACATTTTCTTTTCTTGTTATGTATTTTATATTTCTTAATCATATTTTACTATATATATGTGGATGGTTGAGATAGTTTTCAGTGAAAATTTTGATTTAGTTGGATGGATAACATTGTTAGAGGAAGATTGGTTAAGTTTTTAGAATTTTAGTTACTCCCATGTGTATATGTATATTAGTTAGGGGGAGCACATGATTATGTGAGTATCTATGTAATCTGATAAATGCAAAATCATGTAAATCATGCAAGGGTGAGAAGATATGTGTCAAACGGGGAGAAAAATATAACATATGTATGCACTCTTTTCCCTTGATGTTAAAGGGGAAGAGTAGTTTTGGAGAGAAATTTTTTCATGTTGTCATAAATGAAAAATGGGGCAATTTTTGGAAGTTTTTCATTGATATACTTGTTTGTAGCATGAGTATGAGTATGGGAATGGGTTGTACAATATGTAGATATAGTGTTGTCATTGGTGTTAACATTGTGTTTTGGTATGAAGGTCCATGTGAAGACCAATTGATGAAGTATGCACATGTATAAAGATGTTAATCCATTGCTTAGATGCAAGAAGATTTGATCCAATAAAAATAGTTGAGTTGAAGACTATATAAGTGTCAAAATGGAGTTTTCAGTGTATAGCAAATCTAGTTTTTTGGTCCACGTTGCTATTTCTTGAAGAATTCTTTTGTATAGTTCTAATGCAATTTTTATGGATTCCAAATGAGTCTAAATACATATTTTCACATTGTTTTGTATCTTGGTGTAGAATTTATGAAGGAAAGAATATCTAGCTTTTCAATGAAAATATTTCTAGTATACAGAGTGTATGCTTTGATGAATCTACACTTCACCATAGAATAGTATTTTTCCTTGTGGATTTTTGGATGTGTTGATAGGTGCCAAGTGCCCCTATGTTCCAAGTGGCATGAATTTTGGAGGTCCACATCTTAGTTTGTTGTTGTTTAGTTGGTGAATTTTGAAGTTAGGTCACTAATGGTGCCAACCTAACATATTTCAAGTACTGCATAGGTTAATTATTAATCTATTAGGTGGTAACTATTATAGGTCCATATTGACCTATTTGAGGTGTTATATGTTTTTAATTTAGGCATGAGGTCTTACATGTTTGGGAACCAAGGACTCATTGTCTAGAAAGAAAGAATGGATCACTACCTAGAATAGAAAAAGATAGAAGAAAGGGTGGCTCACTGCCAAAATGAACTACTAATAATGCATCTGCAACATACCAAAGATACAACTCCAATTAAGCTCTAAAAACTAAATTAACACACTTCATATTTTACCACTACACCTTTCACACTTCTCTACATCATATGTTGCA
>VDFB02000002.1:135662775-135678621 GCA_007258455.2 Sequoia sempervirens | reverse complement strand
TTATGAGTTATCGCGAGATGGATTTGCCTCGCATGTTCTTGTTTTGAGTTTTAAGCTTTATTCGTTATAGTACAACCCTTGCCTGGTTTTGATTTATGTTAGGGGTCTTAGGGAGAGTGGCTCTTCGTGGGGGCCGGCACCTTGGGTAAGAGGAAGTGCACAGGAGAACCCACGTAAGAGTAGTTAAACAAGTGATAACCTAAAAATAGAAGTTAGGGGGATGGGTAGTAAAACACTCAAGATAATAAATATTGGATACCTCGTCTATGCATTAGGGCTATCATAGACTAATGATAGACTGAGAAGGCTGTGGTCAGCAAAGTCGTAATCTCGTCTTCATGAGAGGTTATCGGCTCCACATGAGCTACCCTATGGTGTCGGCGCCTCAAGTAGGAGGAAGAGCTAGGAGATCCATAGATGGGTGCCAGTGCCTCAAGTTGGAGGAAGGGCCAGGAGATCCCATGAGAGCTATGCGATGACACTCTCCACTAGACACCCGTTTGCCTTGTTGCTTATTGCCACTGGAAATGTATTTTGGATTTTGGATGTTGTATCAGTTCTTCTAGTTTTTTTTTGTACTTTTATTGCTGAGTCAAACTCTTGTGAGAATGATTTACGAATGTTCTTTGGTGATTCATGTAATTGTCATTGCTATGTTTTTTTGTGATGAGTTTCATAGTGTTAATCTTATTATGTTGATCCGTGATTATTGTGGATTATGTCGTGGTAAACCTTGAGTCTGTATTTGTATTTGTACTTTGTTGTTCATGGTGTCGGTTTGACAATCATGGTCGAGTTACTTCCTTGTCACCTCTGAGCACGGGGGGTGAGTTGTTTATAACTCACATGGTTGGGTGGAACGTGCTCCGCACCCGTTGGGTTCCCCATCAACATCCTTTGTTCACTTCATTCCTTCAGTTGGATTTTGTTCCAGTGGTTCATCTGTAAATTCAATTATCATTGTACTATGTATCATCCCACTTGTTTGGAAGATGTATTGTAACTCATTATTGAGAACATGTAATCTTATGTTTAAACAATGATGTAATAGTTAGGATCCTTTGTAACATTATCGGATGAGATTCTTTATGATTGTATTATGGGATGTAGTGATACTTTCACTCTTGGGTTATGGATGTACCTTTATTAATGGTTGATGTCATATAATTGGTTAAGTTGTTTAATAATTGTCTTTTACTTTCGTTCTTGTTGTGTTTCCATGTGACCTCGCGTGCCCCAGATAATGTAACGTTAAGTTGTTTATGTGCAATGTAAATTTATTTAATGTTAATGCATGTTTACTTTGTATTAAAAAAAAAATCGTTGTGCAATGTTGATTCTTTGGGGTTTTGGTGAGTGTTATAGATTTATTTGGATTGATATACCTAACTTGATTAACAAATAGGTGATTAGGTTTGTTGTGGGTTTATGCTCAACTGAACTAGCTCCAATGCTCAAGTTAGTAAATAATGAAGTGGTGATGGAATTAACAAGTGAAAAATATGATCTAGGATAGCCCTAATTATCAAAGATATTAGAAATATGGTAGTTAATTATGCCTCAATGGTGATAGGCTATAAATTATACTTCACTAATAAGGAGAATTTTGTATCTGTAACTATAATTAATACAACACATGAGATGGTTTTGAAGGGTGCATATTATGATTTGAGTGAGTTATTGAGGGCCCAATTGATTCAAAACCTACGAAAGACCAATGGCTCAAAGTACCCTTTCAAATTTGGTACACTGATCATTTGTTTATTGTTTTACTTTCTAAATGAGGTTCTCAAAACAAAGAATATAGTATGGTTGAAGGATATACCTACGAAACATCATATCAAAGACCACCTAATAAGGTTAGGTGATGTGGATGCACATGAAGCAACATGATGGGGATTTTCTAAAACCTTTTAAGAGAACATGCGAGACAAAGAAATGATTCCATAGAGCATAGTGGAAAAGTATAACAATGATAAAAAATTCTTGTTAACAAAGGATAGTTGCATTATATAGGCTATTGAGCCTAGAACCATTTGGAACCTATAGATGGGACATGAGCCTACATAGGAAGAAATTATAGGTTTAGTAGACTTTATGATAAACAAACCCAAAAAAATCATTGAGGATAGGTATGAAACCTATGAGGAGAAATCTATGGAGGTGCGCATATAGAAAAGGGAGAAATAGATAAAGAAATCAATTGAGAAGATGACAACACAATTTTAGAGGTAATGGGCCTCACAAAGGAGAAAGTGGAAAAAGAAAAGAGCATGTTTAGCCATTTGAGAGAATCATCCAATGTTAGGATATATTGTAGGACAAATACCACCTCTTTGGTGGATCCCAAGTCCTTTGAGACTATTCCACTAGCAAGTGGAACCAAGAGAAAAGAGCCAAGTACTTCAAAAACACAAACAAGTACCCCTAAATTAAAGAAAAGACTACTTTAGCAAAGTAGAAAAGTATACCTATGAAGGAAAAGGAAGCCTCGACAATGCAACAAGGGGATCCTCAAAGGAGAAAAATAAAGAAAAAATAAACAAGAGAGACATACTTAGGAGTGAATGTTGATGATGATGAAGAAGAAGGACCACAATTGGTCCAAAAATAGAAATCTGAAGTATCACAAGGAGAATCAAGTGGAGAGAAATAAAATATTAACATTGTGGGCACTGCTAGTGAGGCTGAAGTTGAAAAGAAGAAGGAAGGCTATAATATATAGATGAGGGAGAAGAAAATAGAGTCTAGTAAGGGAAAAAATAATTTGGAATCAAAGAAGATGAAGAAATAAAAGTCTTCCCCTCTGGTAAGGCAACATAGCCCCATGAAATTAGATGCTTTATAAATAATAGAATTATGGAGCATGAAATGTTAGAAGAGATTGCTTGTTGGTAATACAAAGGCAGGCAACTGAGAGGGGGGTGAATCAGTTGTCATAGAAATTAAAAACTTATTCAATTCTCAAATTTGATAAATAACCATGAAAGCATAAATCATCAACACATCAAAAACACACATAACATCAAGATTTTTTATGTGGAAACCCTATTAGGGGAAAAACCATGGTGGAGGTTAGTCCATAAGATTATACCCTGTTAAAAGTATAATGAAAATGAAATATGGGGAATGCACATTCATTCAAGCACACTTCCTAGAGGTCACTACTCAATTACAAATGAAGACACACTATCTTACAAAGAGATTCAAATTACAACCATCCAAATTTTGAATTGAGAAAATAGCATCTGCTAATTCTTGATTACAGTTCCAATTAAGCAAATGAACACTTCCCCACTCTTCTTCACTCTTCTTCGCACTCTACTCTTTCTTCAAATTATTTAGAATATTATTTGTGCACACACACATTTGACATACTTCAAATGAAATGAACAATCACTTATATATATCCACAACATGAATTTTAATCCCTTCATGTCGGCCACAAAGAAATAATAAAAATGAATTTAAATTGTCGGCCCACAACATTAAAGATTATCAATGTAAATCAACCAAGGTTGGCCACAACTTAGTGAGGACCCAAATCAACATCTTCAACATGAAAAAATTTCAACTTATTTCTCCTTGAAGATCCACAACATGCCACAAACACTATATCAGCCAAGACAAAGGAAAACATGAACACAAAAGAGAAAATTGCCAACCATGAATACAATGATCAATGCAGACATGCAACAAAGATAGAGCATGATCTAGAAACATCCAAAAGCATCACGAATCACAAGAGAAGCATTCACAACAACTGCACTAACTGAAATAACATCATCTTCAATTAGGAACACCAATTGAAGAAACAAAAAAACTATCAAAATGAAAATCTTCATAACTCGATCAAATCTTCATGTGGATCTCTAAAACTCAACGTGGATAAACTGGATGCACTCAGAAACAAACTCTTTAGTCCATAGTCTCTGATCAACAACATACAAAAATAATTGATATATTGAACTTCACTTCACCATTGACAACCTGCAACTCATTTATTAAAATTTTCTCAATATGCTCGACATGTACAACTTCAAATACATCTATGCTAATAGTGTTGACATCAATGACAACCACATATCAACAACACAACTAGAACATCCAACAATCTCCCCCTTTGGCATTGATGGCAACACATGATGTGAAAAACACCATCAATGCAACTAACTCCTACTTAAGTTCTGACTCATCTTCTCCTCAACACTTTCACATAATCTTTCTTGCCACAAGGCTCTTCTCCTCATATAATCACAAATTTTTCACATGAATCTTCTCCCCCTTTGACATCAATGACAAAGATATCTAAGCTTTGAACCACATATTTGAACCATCTAACTACATCTCCTAAGTAGCAACCACCACAACATCAATCTAAAGCAAGATATGATTGCGAAATGCATAGACTAAATAAATGCATTGCTTTGCATCTTAGTTTTGATTAGGAGAGGTAATCACCCCTAACTTTCCTCTAAGATACTCAAAATTATCCTTAGAGGAAATGGCTTGGTAAAAATATCTGCAATATGCTCCTTAGTAGGAACATACTCCATTCTGACCTCCTTTTCACTTACCTTCTCCATCAAAAAGTGAAACTTGATAGATATATGCTTTATTTTTTAATGTAGCACCAGAATATTTGAAATTTTAATAGCACTTGAGTTATCACATAATATAACAATAGGTTCATCATATACAACTCTGATATCCCTCAACATCTACTTCATCCATAGGACTTGAGTACAATTCTTAGTAGCAACAATGTATTCGGCCTCTGCAGTAGATAAGGAAATGGCACTCTACTTCTTGCTTATCCATGAAATTAGCTTCTTACCAAAGAAAAATGCTCCACCACTAGTAATTTTTTTGTCATCCACATCTCCTTCCCAATCAACATCAATAAAGGCACTCAAAGTAAGATCATTACCTTTAGGATACCATAGGACAAGATCAATAGTTCCCTTCAAGTATCTAAAAATTCTCTTCACAACAGTCACATGAGATTCCTTCGGATTAGCTTGAAATATTGAAACAACAAATACATCATTCATCATATCAAGCCCAGTTTGAGTTAAATAAAACAATATAGCAATCATTGATCTAAATCTTGTCCAATTTTCTTTTGGAGATTCATCTTCTATTGTCAACTTGCATCTGGTCACCATGGGTGTACCAACTATCTTTGAATCTTCCATGTTGAACTTATTCAACAATTCCTTCACATACTTGGACTAAGATATAAAAATTCCTTTATCTAACTGAGTAAATTGCAATCCTAAAAAAAATTAATCTCACCAATCATAGACATTTGAAATTCATTTTTCATCTTATTAACAAACTTCATGCACAAATCACCATCTCCTCCAAAAATGATATCATCAAAAAAGACTTCAACAATAAAATCCTTATTATGATCAATCTTGAAATACAAATTACTATCAGTAGTACTTTTGTTAAATCCAAGCTTCAACAAATACTTGTCCAATCTTGCATACCATTCTCTAGGGGCTTGCTTGAGTCCATACAATTCTTTCTTTAACTAACACACCATATCTTCCTTATTAGTCATCTAAAATCCATTAGGTTGCTCAATATACACTTATTCTTCCAATTCACCATTTAGAAAAGTTGATTTTACATCCATCTGATAAAATTTGTAGTTCTTGTGAGCAACATAGGTAAGAAATAATCTTGCAGCCTTCAATTCTAGCAACAGGGGCAAAAGTCTCTACAAAATCAATTCCTTCCATCTGTGAATATCCTTTACATACCAGTCTTGCTTTATTTCTAACCACTTCACCTTGCTCATTCAATTTTTTTCTAAAGACCCATTTGGTTCCAATTACATTCTTATCCTTAGGTTTGGGAACAAAAATCCATGTATCATTTTTCTCAATCTATTTTAACTCTTCTTTCATTGCTTCAACCCAATGCTCATCTTTACAGGCTTCATTCACACTAGTAGGTTGTCTTTGATATCAAGCAATACTCTTCTACAATCTTTCTCCTAGTTTGGACACCTTTGTTCTTATGACCTATAGTCTGATCTTCTGAGGGTGATCCCACAATAGTGGTTTACAATTTTTGGCCAAACTCGACATTGAAATTTTATTTTTAACTAAATCTTCACTTTTGGGCACCTATAGTGGCTAAACCGTGAGGAATTTGAAGATGATGCAAACTAGAGTTTCATGAAATTTTATCCGTAGATTCTAAATATATTTTTTTCAAAAAATTTGGAATCAGATTGCACTTCTTTTTCCATCTCCCTCGAAAACTAGTTTTTTTCAAAAAACAACATTTTTAAAAAGTGAGGCTCACCGAATAATGCATAATTTTTTTCCATGAAGGATGAAATTCTAATTATTTTTAATTTAGATTTTTAACTCCGGTATCTAGTGCTTCCACTTGGTTAGATATTTTTTTATTGAATATTTTTTCTTTAATCAAGTTTCGAAGTCAAACCAAATACAATTCAGACATAGCATGATCATATAATGCGTAACTTTTTTATATACATCGAAATTAAATTTTAATTTTTTTGTTGGATCAAGGACTTTGATATCTAGTGCAATTATATTTTTCAATTTTTTTTTGATAATCTGCTATTTTTCCACATGTGCAGAACATAGAGCTTGATTTTCAGTGAAAAACCTATGTTTAATAAAACTAAAAAAACAAATGCATAATAAAACCAAAACATTTTAAAATTATAGTCATTGGATAGCTTGTTCCGAGGAATACTTGACTCCAGTTGGGTCTATGATGTCTCTGCTATTTTCATGTTCAAACGGAACTTCAAAGTGCAAAAATTTTGATATTTTGTGAATAAGGTCAAAAATCAAGGAAAAGGGGGGTTCACTTGAACTAGGGGGGTTCGATCAAACCTGGGTTCAAGCAAACCCCCTTCCCAAAAGTGATTTTCATTTGCTTTTTGTTTGTGCATGCATTAAATTGGTTCGCTCGAACCTTGGTTTGAGCGAACCCTTTTTTGGTTTGTTTGAACCAACTAGTTTGTTCGAACTCCCAGAATAAATTTTTTTGGCATGGGGTCATTTTTTACAAGTTTTCCTTCCTCATTTGAATTGTAAACCACTTTTCTGGGTTTACCCCTAAATGATTCAATCTTACATACATCAAAGTCTTTTTAGGATGTTCTTCAACATTAGGTTCTTATGATCTCTCTTCTTCTTTTTCACCAGTTTCTCCTTCTTCATTTTCTTGATTTACCAGATTGATATGCACTTGATTTGTAGTTTGAACCTGCTTTCCTTTTTTTGTACTATCATCTTGATCATCAAAGTCATATCCACAAGCTCTAGATAGTGTATCAAATTCTTCATCAACCTTAACATTAGCACTTTCAATCATTTTCTTCAATCTTTTATTGTAACACCGGTAGGCCTTACTTTTAGTAGAAGGTATGTGTAAGATCATCATGGGCCAAAAAATGGTGATATGATGGGTATGTGTAGGGTATGTAGCTGATGACTTCTTTTTTCTACCTAAAATTGATGAAACAAAAAGGGTTTTTAAAGGAGATTCTCAACTTTCCACCAATATAAATTATGCTTTACTTTGAATTTAATAAATAATTATATTCATTTTCTATTTGAATTATGACTAAAGTCTTGATTGATAGGCTAATTGAAAAACATCTATAACTTAAAAATGGTATCACATTTTTTGAATCTAAAATATGTGTCACATTCTATGCATCCATACTATAGGATTAAAAAAAATTAAATTTCATGAAGTTTTGACCAAGTTAAGGTGGTCAAACATACAAGTTTTTATATTTTTTAAAAGTTGTAATAAAAAATTCATAATTAATTATTTACTTAGAAAAAATTACAAAAAATAATGCATCACATCGAGACATCAATCATCTACTTATATCTAAAATCTTATAAAAAATATTATCATTTTATTGTGGTTAGGGTGGTTAGACAAACACCTTATTTTTTCTCTAAAATTTAAGTGCTACTGCATTGAAGTTTCAAATTTTCATCAAACATATTTTTCTTTAAATAAACCTAGTAGTTTAGAAACTACATCCAATTTTCTATAGATTATATTCTTACATATTTTTGAAATAGTATAGATAATTTATTCAAATTTTTATGTCAAGTTGCCTAACTCTAATTTTTCTAATTTTTTTGCCACTTAAGGGCCTATTTTTTCCATGATGATCCTAGCATCAAAATTTCCTATCTTCATCTCTCTTAATATAACATCTACGTCCAAATATCTTGAAGTATTTAACAGTAGGATTTTGACCAGTCCATAGCTCAAAAGGGTTCTTACCAATATCACCTTTGATTTGTACCCAGTTGAGTGTGTACATAGCAGTACTCACAACTTCTCTCTAATAGATATGAGGCACATTTCCTTCTAGCATCATAGTTCTAGTAGCATCTTCAATTGTTCTATTCTTCCTTTCCATAACTCTATTTTTCTGAGGGGTCCGCGATGTAGATAATTGTCTCTTAATTGCATGTTCTTCACAAAAGAATTAAATTCACTGGAGGTGAATTCACCACCTCTATCTGATCTCAAAAATTTAACCTTCAAACATGTCTCTATCTCAACCATAGCTTTAAAGATCTTGAATTTATCTAGTGCTTCATATTTCTCCCTTAAGAAAGTAATCCATACCATTCTAGAATAATCATCTATGAGTAACATGAAATACATGTAACCTTGTAAGCTTTTGACCTTAGAGGGACCACACAGATTAGTATGCACAAGCTCTAACAATTCATTTGAATAATGCTTTTTACTCTGAAATGAAATCCTAGTTTGCTTTCCCAATTGACATTCCTTGCATATTGCATTAGTAGTTTTCCACAACTTAGGTAGATCTCTCACAACCTTAGTGGAACTTATCTTGACAATAATACCAAAGTTAACATGACACAACTTACTATGTCATAACCAAATTTCATCAACTTGAGAAATCAAACAACTTTTACTAGCAACACTCAAGTGAAAGATATTACCTTTTGTTTTTGTACCTGATGTAATTTCATTTCCATAACTCAATATTTTGCACTTTCCATTCTTGAACTGAAAATTGTATCCCTTATCAACCATTTGACTAACACTCAAAAGATTATGCTTCAATCCTTCCACATACAGAATATCATCAGTATTATGCTTAGAATCAAGAGAAATTCAACCTCTTCCACAGATCACACTAGCTGTATTATCACCAAATCTCACAACATGAACATCATGCTTTTCCAAGCTTACAAAAATATTTTTTCCTCCCATCATATGATGTGAACATCCACTATCAATTACCCATTCATCTTTTTCTTCAACTTGAACAACCAAGGATTTCTCCAAATTTGTTTAACTAGCAAATTTAGTAGATTCAGGATTATTTTCCTTGATAGCATTAAATACCCATTCATCATCACTTCTATTTCCTTTATCAGATTCATCATTTTTCATGCCTTCATCAGTAGCATAGTAACACTTTTGAAATCTAGCCTTGTTATGTCTTGGATTAGCAGCTCTTTTTGGACACCTTGATGCAAAATGACCTATCTTATTGCAAGAAAAACATTTAAGAGGTAATTTTCCTTCATACTAACCTTTTCCTCTTGATACTCTTTTGACAATAAGTGTTTTCAGATCTTCTAGCTCTCTTTCTTCTTCTTCAATCTATCTAATTTCATCCTCATACATGAATGTGTTTCTAGATGAACTCTCACCCAGATCTTATCTCTATCTATCTTTTCTAGAAGTAGTAGCCTTAAATGAAGATTCAACCTTAGGAACCTGGACATCACCAAATTCACTCAACTCAAAACCAGTTAGCTTACCAACCATTTAAGTATCTTTGGTTATGTTTGTTATAGTTCAAAGCTCTTCAATAGCACTAGCTTTGACTTTCTACGAATTAGTCAAGGATCTAAGCTCTTTAACAACAATATTAGATTCATCTATCTTTCCAACAACACATCTAATACCATACATAAGTTCATTCACTTTTTGCATGAAAGTACTAATGCTCTCATCATCACCCATTCTCAACCTTTCATATTTCCCTTTCAAACTCTACAACTTAGGAATCTTCACATTAGCATCACCTTCATACAAGGTTTCCAACTTTTTCTAGATCTCATAAGTAGTCTTCAGATCCATAACATTTGTCATCTCAAAATTAGTCAAAGCACTCAACAAGGCTTCCTTAGCTTGGATATTATACTCAGCATCTTTAATCTCAACATAAGTAGTAGGACCATTTTGTGGAATAATATATATTACTTTTAATGCTCCAGTAGGGTTCATCAATGCATCTTAGATGGCACTTCATTCAAGTCTTCCAAAAATAATAATTTGTTCCATCAAATCTCAGACTATCCTTCTTGTAACTTGCCATCCTAGATCACCTTAAGTTGTTAAACTTCTTCCAAGGAACCTGCTCTGATACCAATTGTTAGAAATACAAGGGTAGACAACTAAGAGAGGGGTGAATTAGTTGTCAAATAAATTCAAAATGTATTCAACCTATTAACCTTATTCTCATATCTAATAAATAACCATGAAAGTATAAATCATCAACACAACAGAAACACACATAGCACCAAGATTTTTTACGTGGAAACCCTATTAGGGGAAAAACCATAGTGGAGGTCAGTCCACAAGATTATACCTTGCTAAAAGAATAATGAAAATGAAATATGGGGAATGCACATGCATTCAAGTACACTACCTAGATCTCACTACTCAATTACAAAGGAAGGCACACTATCTTACAAAGAGATTCAAATTATAACCATCTAGATTTTGAACTGAGAAAATAGCATCTACTAATGCTTGATTACAGTTCCAATTAAACACATGAACAATTCTCCACTTTTCTTCACTCTTCTTCACACTCCACTATGCCTTTGAATGATATAGAAAATTATTTATGCACAAACACATATGACATACTAAACAAATGAAATTAACAATTTCTTATATATCCACAACATGAAATTTCATTCCTTCATATCAGCCACAAAGAAATAATAAAAATGAATATAAACTGTCAGCCCAGAACATTAAAGATTATCAATGTGAATCAACCAAGGTTGGACACAACTTAGTGAGAAACCAAATCAACATCTTCAACATGAAAACACTTCAATTTATTTCTACTCGAAGATCCACAACATGCTACAAACACTATGTCAACCAAGAACAAGAAAAACATGAACACACAAGATAAAATCGCCAACCACGAGCACAATGATCAATGTGGATTTGCAACAAAGATAGAGCACAATATAGAAACATACACAAACATCATGAATCACAAGAGAAGCATCTACAACAATTGCACTAACTGAAATAGCATCATCTTCAATTAGGAACACCAACTGAAGAAAGAAAAAAATGTCAGAATGAAAATATTCATAACTCGATCAAATCTTCATGCAGATCTTTAAAACTCGATGTGATAAACTAGATACATCCAGAAAAAAAACCTTTAGTCCACAACCCCTTATTAAAAATGTACATAAATAACTGATATACTGAACTTCACTTCACCACTGACAACCTACAACTCATTTATTACAATTTTCTCAATATCCTCGACATATACAACTTCAAATGCATTTATGCTAATAGTGTTGACATCAATGACAACCACATATCGACAACACAACCACAACATCCAACACTGCTACACTACATACTATAGAAGATGATGTTGAGAAAGAAAATATAGAAGAGGTTGTTATAAAATACATTGTTACTTTTGAGGTAAATATGAAGAATATATTGAAAAATAGTTTCCTGAAGAATTGAGAAATGTATTATATGATAGAAGATAGGAAGCCATTGATGAAGAAGCAATGTTAAGATATTTTTTTTTTAGAGAAGGTTAGTACACCCCTCTTGGATGAACATAAAGCCACATTGGCTCAGGTGTAATAAGGAGTTCTGAACAAAGAAAAGGGTAAATACCCTTATGATAAGAGATTAGAATGATCTTGAGAGGCTTCAAAATGAAACTATGGAGAAGGTTGTAATTTTGGCACAAAGATTACGACTAATTCCAAATAGTGAAGAAGAAATGCATGAAGATATGTTAGCTTTGGAAGTTAATGTAATAGAGGAAACACAATAAAAAGATGCTCAACATGTGCATGGAATAGAAGATGAGAATATGTAGAATAACACTCTTTTGGATGTGGAAGAAAATGTTATAGAAAAAAAATTTACTGATGGGAAAACATTGTAGATGAAGGAAAGGGCATAGAGACACAGAAGAAGGATACACCTACAATCCACAACTCCCCTTCTCCAGAACCTAAAAAGAGTGTTGAAGAAGAAATATAAGACAAGCTAGAGATGAATGTGCCTTTGAATAACACTGATAAATCTATTGATGATAAGCAGAAGCTTATGAATGCATACAATACTAAAGAGAAGAAGAACGATAAAGATCCTAACAATGTTGAGAATATTAATGAAGAAAAAGCATAAAGCAACATTAGTGATAAGGAAAAGGTTTTGGAAATAAATGATGCAGAAGATAAAGTGAAGATGGTTAGTGAATCTTGCGGTACCTTTGGAGATTCATTCAAGAACTTATTAAGTATGCAACTCTAGTTTCAATTGGTTGTGACTACCTAGCTACTACATGTTCCAATGTAATAAGGATGGTAGATATGGATAAAATTTCTCCATTGCACAAGCTACAGTTAGGTGATTCTTTCCATGCCTCTACTCGAAAATAAATTTTTCTAACTCATAAGAAGAGCATAGAGCTTATTGATGAAGCAGTAAAGGTGCTACAAGAGACCATACCTAGTGCAAACATTGATAATTCTTAATCTCATATGGAGAATTTGAAGTTTTTGCTTGATTCCTTTAAAAAATATTAAATTGGTTTGAAGGAAAAAATGGAGAAGATAGATAAAAAGGTGAATGATAAAATATTAATGGATATAATAGAGAAATGTGTCTCTACGCATGATAAATTTTAGAATAATCTCAAAGATGTAAAAATTGTGTTATAGAAGCCAAGGTATTATTTCAATTTTGCATGAAATGTCCTAGTTTCACGAAGAGTATTAAGAATGAGATGGAATCCATTAAGTCCTAGATTGATAAGGCATCTCATGTCCATGGTCCACTAGTTGATAAAAATGGAAGCACAAGGTTAGCAATTGAGAGCCTACATGAATAATTATTCCAACTCTAGATGATGGAGAAGAACTCCAAGGTATTGAGTTTGAAGCTCAAAGCTACATGCTTGACATAGCCAAGAAGGAATGGGAAGAAGGAAATAAATTTTGGCAAGCACACCTTACAAAATTGTAGGTGTCAAACACTTCTTCTAGTTGATGATGTACATTTTCTTTTCTTGTTATGTATTTTATATTTCTTAATCATATTTTACTATATATATGTGGATGGTTGAGATAGTTTTCAGTGAAAATTTTGATTTAGTTGGATGGATAACATTGTTAGAGGAAGATTGGTTAAGTTTTTAGAATTTTAGTTACTCCCATGTGTATATGTATATTAGTTAGGGGGAGCACATGATTATGTGAGTATCTATGTAATCTGATAAATGCAAAATCATGTAAATCATGCAAGGGTGAGAAGATATGTGTCAAACGGGGAGAAAAATATAACATATGTATGCACTCTTTTCCCTTGATGTTAAAGGGGAAGAGTAGTTTTGGAGAGAAATTTTTTCATGTTGTCATAAATGAAAAATGGGGCAATTTTTGGAAGTTTTTCATTGATATACTTGTTTGTAGCATGAGTATGAGTATGGGAATGGGTTGTACAATATGTAGATATAGTGTTGTCATTGGTGTTAACATTGTGTTTTGGTATGAAGGTCCATGTGAAGACCAATTGATGAAGTATGCACATGTATAAAGATGTTAATCCATTGCTTAGATGCAAGAAGATTTGATCCAATAAAAATAGTTGAGTTGAAGACTATATAAGTGTCAAAATGGAGTTTTCAGTGTATAGCAAATCTAGTTTTTTGGTCCACGTTGCTATTTCTTGAAGAATTCTTTTGTATAGTTCTAATGCAATTTTTATGGATTCCAAATGAGTCTAAATACATATTTTCACATTGTTTTGTATCTTGGTGTAGAATTTATGAAGGAAAGAATATCTAGCTTTTCAATGAAAATATTTCTAGTATACAGAGTGTATGCTTTGATGAATCTACACTTCACCATAGAATAGTATTTTTCCTTGTGGATTTTTGGATGTGTTGATAGGTGCCAAGTGCCCCTATGTTCCAAGTGGCATGAATTTTGGAGGTCCACATCTTAGTTTGTTGTTGTTTAGTTGGTGAATTTTGAAGTTAGGTCACTAATGGTGCCAACCTAACATATTTCAAGTACTGCATAGGTTAATTATTAATCTATTAGGTGGTAACTATTATAGGTCCATATTGACCTATTTGAGGTGTTATATGTTTTTAATTTAGGCATGAGGTCTTACATGTTTGGGAACCAAGGACTCATTGTCTAGAAAGAAAGAATGGATCACTACCTAGAATAGAAAAAGATAGAAGAAAGGGTGGCTCACTGCCAAAATGAACTACTAATAATGCATCTGCAACATACCAAAGATACAACTCCAATTAAGCTCTAAAAACTAAATTAACACACTTCATATTTTACCACTACACCTTTCACACTTCTCTACATCATATGTTGCACACACACTCTATACTTATTCCTAGAATCATACTTCACATAATTAATCATGTACATATATCACAACCAACCAAAACACCAATTAGGCCAAACTAATTGCATAACCATGTAGGCCACACAACCTATCAGCTCAAAAATTTGACACACATTTTTTGTAGAATAAACTAAAATATGTACATAACATCAAAATAGGTCAGCATGACCTATAATCACTCCCACAGATCCACTTCTTAAATAATTCAACTTTGCACAAACACTTAATCCTTAGGTCGTGACTACATAACAAAATTGATGAGGCCATGTGAGCAAGGGAAATGGAACACCAAACCCTTGGAGGAATAGGGCACAAGGATAGGGTTTATAATTTACACTCAACACATTGAAGGACACCTTAGAGATCTCAATCCAATAAAGAATGGAGGGAGAGATCTTACAATAAGGAAACCTGAGATCTGACAATAAGGAAACCTAGGATATGATTTTAGATTACAAAAGGGGTTCACCACCTAGCTAGGGCTTGGAAAAATGTATGAAATGTATGATATAACAACAAAACCTAATGATGCATGGAACATAAATAAATGAACTTTAAATACAAATGAATCAAAAAAAAAAACTACAAATCAGAAAGTATGCACTTGGAAGTTGATGATGACTAGAAAAAACTCTGAAATTCTGAAAATATGAGTTTTTGGATTAGTGGGACTCATTTTTCATTCTAGGCGAATTAGTCCTAGTTCCAGGAAACTACACCAAAATAGGTTTTAGGAAAATGGGTATCCAAATCTACAAAAATATCTAAAAAATAACCATAGTGGCACTCATTTTCCACTCTTGAAAAATGAGTCTAGTTTTGATTTTTTGAAAATTCAAAGTCTAGATCTGCTCTTCTCAATCTGATCAATTTGTTCCTCCAGGTTCTCAAATCCGAAACTATGATTTTGGGGCTATAGATGACCTTTTAGTGAATATTTTGACCTTACAAATAGGGAGAAAACTCTAACAAGTTTTTAATCTAATCTTCAATGATTTCCAAGTCTTCAAAGAACTTGGACTTGTAATCACACAAAGAAAGAGAGAGAAAATGTTGATTGTTTGGGAATGGGAGTTTTCCTTGGTCAAACCCTGTTAGGTAATTAAA
>VDFB02000002.1:135637717-135662309 GCA_007258455.2 Sequoia sempervirens | reverse complement strand
TTGGTGGAAAGCTGAGAATCGCCTTTAAAAACCCTTTTCATTTCATCAATTTTGGGTAAAAAAAAGGTCGTCAGCCACATACCCATCATATTGCCACTTTTTGGCCCATCATGATCTTGCATATACCCATATGCTAGCTTTGTAAGTTTATGTAATAGAGGAAACACAATAAAAAGATTCTCAACATGAGCATGGAATAGAAGATGAGAATGTGTAGAATAACACTCTTCTGGATGTGGAAGAAAATGTTGCAAAAAAAAATTCACTGATGGAGAAAACATTGTAGATGAAGGAAAGGGCATAGAGACATAGAAGAAGAATGCATGCACCTACAATCCACAACTCCCCTTCTCTAGAACCTAAAAAGAGTGTTGAAGAAGAAATATAAGACAATCCAAAGATGAATATGCCTCTGAATAACACTGGTAAATCTGTTGATGATGAGCAGAAGATTATAAATGCATATAGTACTAAAGAAAAGAAGCTAGATAAAGAGCCTAACAATGCTGAGAAGATTAATGAAGAAAAAGCATAAAGCAACATTAGTGATAAGGAAAAGGTTTTGGAAATAAAGGATGCAAAAGATAAAGTGAAGATGGCTAGTGAATCTTGTGGCACCTCTGGAGATTCATTCAAGAACTTATTAAGTATGCAACTCTAGTTTCAATCGGTTGTGTCTACCTAGCTACTACATGCTCCAATGCAATAAGGGTGGGTAGATATGGATAAAATTTCTCCATTGCACAAGCTACAGTTAGGTGATTCTTTCCATGCCTCTACTCGGAAATGAACTTTTCTAACTCATTAGAATAGCATAGAGCTTATTGATGAAGCAAGAGGGTATGTGCAGATCATGATGGGCCAAAAGTGCCAATATTATGGGCATTTGTAGGGTATGTGATCGATAACTTTTTACCCAAAATTGATAAAATGAAAAGGCTTTCAGAGGATCTAGTTTTCCACCAATATAAATTATTCTTTAATTGTAATTTAATAAATAATTATTATTCATTTTCTATTAGAATTATGACTAAAGTCCTAATCGCATAGGCTGATTGAAAACATCTATAACTTTCAAATGGTGTCACATTTTTGACTCCAAAACATGTGTCACATTCTATGCTTCACATAATATAGGGATTAGAAAAAGAAAAAATTCATGAAGTTTTGACCAAGTTAAGGTGGTCGACATACGAAGCTTTTATATTTTTAAAAGTTGTAATAAAAATTCATAATTAATTATTTACTTGAAAAAAATTAAAAAATATGCATCACATCCTAACATGAGTCCTCCTCTACTTTACATAAATATAAAAATATATGGTCATTTTATTATGGTTAGGGTGGTCGCATTGCACACCTACTTTATTTTTTCCCCTGAAATTCTAAGTAATTATTGCATTGAAATTTCAAGCTTTCACCAAATAGATTTTATTTATTTTAAATAAACCTAGTAGCTTAGAAACTATATGAAATTTTCTACAGATTCTATTCTTAAGGCTATTTTTGAAATAATATAGATAACTTATTTAAATTTTAAGATCAAGTTGACTAACACTAATTTTTCTGAATTTTGCCACTTTCTATGGGCCTGTTTTTTCCATGATGATCTTGCACATACAAAGTAAAGGTGCTATAGGAGAGCATACCTAGTGCAAGAATTGATAATTCTTAATATCATATGGAAATTTTGAAGTTTTTGCTTGATTCCTTTAAAAAATATTATAGTGGTTTGAAGGAAAAAATAGAGATAGATAAAAAGGTGAATGATAAAATATTAATGGATATAATAGAGAAATGTGTCTCTACACATGATAAATTTTAGAATAATCTCAGAGATGTAAAAATTTGTGTCATAGAAGCCAAGGTATTATTTCAATTTTGCATAAAATGTCCTAGTTTCATGAAGAGTATTAAGAATGAGATGGAATCCATTAAGTCCTAGATTGATAAGGCATCTCATGTCCATGGTCAAATAGTTGATATAGATGGAAGCACAAGGTTAGCAATTGAGAGCCTACATGAATAATTATTCCAACTTTGGATGATGGAGAAGAACTCCTTATCAAGTTTGAAGCTTAGAGCTACATGCTTTACATAGCCAGGAAGGAATGGGAAGAAGGCAAGAAATTTTGGCAAGCACACCTTACAAAATTGTAGGTGTCAAACACTTCTTCTGGTTGATGATGTACATTTTATTTTCTTGTTATGTATTTTAGATTTCTTAATCATATTTTATTGTATATATGTGGATGGTTGAGATAGTTTTCAGTGAAAATTTTGATTCAGTTGGATGGATAATATTCTTAGAGGAAATTTGGTTAAGTTTTTAGAATTTTAGTTACTCCCATGTATAGATGCATATCAGTTAGGGGCAACACATGATTATGTAAGTATCTATGTAATCTGATAAATGCAGAATCATGTAAATCATGCAAGGGAGAGAAGATATGTGTCAAAGGGGGAGAAAAATAGAACATATTTATGCACTTTTTTCCCTTGATGTTAAAGGGGAAGAGTAGTTTTGGAGAATTTTTTTGGCATGTTTCCATTAGTGACAAATGGGGCAATTGTTGGAAGTTTTTCATTGATATACTTTTTGGTAACATGAGTATGAGTATGGGAATGGGTTGTACAATATGTAGATATAGTGTTTTCATTGATGTCAGCATTGTGATTTGGTATGAAGGTCAATGTGAAGACCAATTGGTGAAGCATGCACATGCATAAAGATGTTAATCTATTGCTTAGATGCATGAAGATTTGATCCAATGAAAATAGTTGAGTTGAAGACTGTATAAGTGTCAAAATGGAGTTTTCAATGTATAGGAAATCTAGTTTTTCGGTCCACATTGGTATTTCTTGAACAATTCTTCTCTATAATTCTAATGCAATTTTTATGGATGCCAAATGAGTCTAAATACATATTTTCACATTTTTTTGTATCTTAGTGTAGAATTTATGAATGACAAAATATCTACTTTTTCAATGACAATATTTCTAGTACACAAAGTGTATGCTTTAATGAATCTACACTTCACCATAGAATAATATTTTTTCTTGTGGATTTTTGGAGGTGTTGATAGGTGCCAAGTGCCCCTATGTTTGAAGTGGCATGAAGTTTGGAGTTCCACATGTTACTTTGTGGTTGTTTAGTTGGTGCATTTTGAAGTTAGGTCACTAGTGGTGCCAACCTAACATATTTCGAGTACTACACAGGTTAATTGTTAATTTGTTATGTGGTAACTATTATAGGTCTATATTGACCTACTTGAGGTGTTATATGTTTTTAATCTAGGCATGATTTCTTACATGTTTGGGAACCAAGGACTCATTGTATATAAAGAAAGAATGGATAACTACCTAGAATAGAAAATGATAGAAGAAAATGTGGCTATTGCCAAAATGAACTCCTAATAATGCATCTACAACATACCAAAGATACAACTCCAATTAATATCTAAAAACTAACTTAAGACATTTCATATTTTACCACTACACCTTTCACACTTCTC
Source organism: Sequoia sempervirens (assembly GCA_007258455.2). Lineage (NCBI taxonomy): Eukaryota > Viridiplantae > Streptophyta > Pinopsida > Cupressales > Cupressaceae > Sequoia > Sequoia sempervirens. The sequence continues at coordinate 135,658,794 of VDFB02000002.1, read as the reverse complement.
TACATCAGATGTTGCACACACACTCTGTACTTATTCCCAAAATCATACTTCACATAATTAATCATGTATATATATCACAACAAACCAAAACAACAATTAGGTCAACCTAATTGCATGAACCATGTAGGCCACACAACCTGTTAGCTCAAAATTTTGACACACATGCTTTGTAGAATAAACCAAAATATGTACATAACATCAAAATAGTTCGGCATGACCTATAATCACTCCCATAAATCCACTTCTTACATACTTCAAATTTGCATAAACACTTAATCATTAGGTTGTGACCACATAAGAAAATTGGTGAAGCCATGTGAGCAAGGGAAATGGAACACCAAACCCTTGGAGGAATAGGGAACAAGGATAGGGTTCCTATTTCACACTCACCACATTGAAGGACACCTTAGAGATCTCAATCCAATAAAGAATGGAGGGAGAGATATGACAATAAGTAAACCTAGGATATGATTTCAGATTACAAGAAGGGTTCACCACTAAGCTAGGGCTTGGAAAAATGTATGAAATGCAAGATCTAATAATAGTGATCCCACAATAGTGGCTTACAATTTTGGCCAAACTAGACACTGAATTTTTTTTTTTTAAACCAAATCTTCACTTTTGAGCACCTATAGCTTACTCAAATCGCGAGGAATTTGAAGATGATGCAAACTAGAGTTTCATGAAAATTTGTCTATAGATTCTAAATATTTCTTTTTCAAAAATTTTGGAATCAAATTGCACATCTTTTCTCCATCTCCTCAAAACCACACTTTTTTTGTGAAAACAACATTTTTAAAAAAGTGACACTCACCGGAGCAAAAGCATAACTTTTTTTCCATGAAGGATGAAATTCTAATTTTTTCTAATTTATATGTGTAAATATAATATCTAGTGCTTCCAATTGTTTTCATAGTGTTTTATTGACTATTTTTTTCTTAATTAAGTTTCTAATTCAAACCAATTACAATTCAGACATAGCGAATCAGATAATGCTTAACTTTTTGTATGTATCTAAATTCATTTTTTTTTCTTTTGTTGAATTAAGGGCTACAATATCTGGTGTATTAATATTTTTAATTTTTTTTAATAATCTTCTATTTTTTCACATGTGTAGAACAAAGAGCTTGATTTTCGCTGAAAATCCTACATTCAATGGTGAAATAAAAATAAATATAATAATAAATTTAAATTTATTTAAAATTATACTTTTTTGAAAGCTTATAATAAGGACTACATACTTGCAAAAAATAAATTTTAAATGAATTCATTTGATCCCCCAAAGGTAAATCAAAAGTGGTTTTTTATCAACATTTTGATAGGTGTAAAGGAGACTCTATAATAGGTATGGTTTAAAACTAGCAGGGTTATATCCAAGGGGTTTTGATCTAAGGTAGTTTGATCAAACCCTCTTCAGTTGGAATGCTTTAAGTGGAAATTTTTAAGGCTTAAATTATTATATTTTCTAAAAATATGTGATTTCAACAAAAATCAGCTTCCTCCTAGAAATTGTAAACCAACTTTGTGGGATCACCTCTTATTCAACAAAACCTAATGATGCATGAAACATGAATAAATGACCTAGAAATGCATAAAAATCAGAATAGAAAGTTACAAAATCAAAAGTGTGCACTTGAAAACCTGGAGATGATTGAACGAAGCTCTAGAATTCTAAAAATATGACTTTTTGACCAACTGGGACTCATTTTCCATTATGGGAAAATCAGCCTAAGTTCTAGGAAACTACAATCAAATAGGTTTCAGTGAAAATGGGTATCCAAATCTACAAAGATCTCTAAAAATAATCCGATAGTGCAAACTCATTCACCACTCTTTGGAAAATGTCAAGTTTGGATTTTTGGAAATTCAAAGTCTGGACTGCTTCTTAGTTCGCCTAATTTATTCCTCCGTGTTCTCTAATTTGAAACTATGATTTATAGGTTGTGATGATATTTTAGTGAATTTTTGACTCCATAAATGTGGAGAAAACTCCAAAAATTTATTAATCTAATCTTCAAATGACGTCTTCAAAGCACTTGATCTATAATCACACAAAAGAAATCAGAGAGAAAATGTTGATTGTTAGAATGGGAGTTTTCCTTGGTCAAACCCTGTTAGGTAATTAAACTAAATGATGAAACAATGAAATAAGGACATGAAACATGAAACAAGGGATATGAAACATGAATAATGATACCTTTAATGATGATTTCTTCAAAATCTACAACTCAACATGAAATAACCATGAAGGATGTAGATCTTGATCTTTGACAATAGGTGTAAAAAAATACCATTTTTCCAACATGGATGTGGATTAGATGTAGGTTGTTTGTCTGAAAAAAAATGCATACTCACTTTGAGGCAACAAAACTCTTGGTTGCTCATTGGGTGAGAAGTCCAAAAGGGTGAGAAAAATACACTTATGGCTGGTATGCAATCACATACATGCAAGTTGCTATGGGGAAATTCATGCATCGGATTGTGCTTCCTACTCAAACTATACTAAAGTTATACCTCCTAATAACTTTAATAAGGTGCCACAAAAATAATTTTGAGCTTCATTAGACGAAAGCAAGACTTTGCATGTTTGAGCTCATGAACAAAGATGGCTCCACAAGCATGTAAGCTATGTTACTGCCATGGTTATATAATTACAAATGAAAAATGAAAAATAGGAAATTTTCAAAGGAGTCTTGCTTAGTTCATATTAGGTATTTAACTTAGGAACATTGTGGGTATGTGTAGGATCATCATGGAAAAATAGGCCCTTAAGTGGCAAAAATTTCAAAAAAATCAAAGTTAGGCAACTTGACATAAAATTTGAATAATTTATCTATATTATTTAAAAAATATGTAAGAATATAGTAGAAAATTGAATGTAGTTTCTTAACTACTAGGGTTTATTTTAATCTATTTGGTGAAATTTTGAAATTTCAATGTAGTAGTACTTAAATTTCAGGGAAAAAATAAGAAGTAGGTGTTTGTTTGACCACCCTAACTACAATAAAATGATAATATTTTTTAATAAGATTTTAGATGAAGTAGAGGACTCATGTCCTAATGTGATGCATATTTTTTTGTAATTTTTTTCCAAGTAAATAATTAATTATGAATTTTTTATTACAACTTTTAAAAAATATAAAAACTCGTATGTTTGACCACCTTAACTTGGTAAAAACTCCATGAAACTTAACTTTTTTTTTTAAACCTATAGTATGTGAAGCATAGAATGTGATGCATGTTTCAGATTCAAAAAATGTGATACTATTTGAAAGCTATAGATGTTTTTCAATCAACCTATCTATCAAGACTTTAGTCATAATTCAAATAGAAAATGAATAATAATTATTTATTAAATTCAAAGTAAAGCACAAATTACATTGGTGGAAATTTGAGAATCTCCTTTAAAAACCCTTTTTGATTCATCAAGTTTGGGTAAAGAAAATGTCATTAGCCACATACCCTACAAAAATCCATTATATTGCCACTTTTTGGCCCATCATGATCCTGCACATACCCTGTGCCTAATGTCTCCAAGAGAGGACCAATCAATGAATATAATATTTGCAACTTAGGGGATGTAGTGTCACATCAAGCCACCAAGAGGAATATAGTATGCTAAGATAGATCATTCTCTTGGAGGACATGACACCCAATGTCACCACAAAGTGGAAGATGCATCGTATGAGGTAAGAAGACTACACCTTGAAACATGAAAAAGAGAAATGTGAAAGAATCATTCCAATGTATGCCCCCACTTTAAAGAAAGTGCTAAACACTATGTTGTGAGCAATTAATTTAAAGTAGCAAATGATAAATGCCAATAGAAAAGGAGGACATGAGAGCTAACATGGAAAGCCCTATGCCAAGTCATATGTTTCCAATAAGCTACATCATGAATAGGTATGTCACATGTGATCCAACCAAAGGCATGTCATCCACATCCCAAGCTTGCTCTTATATGCTCATGAAAGGTGATCAACCAGCCGAAAGAGGCAATGGAAAGTGACATGCGAGGACAAGGCTAATTAATCCATTGCCCCCACTTAGTGCAGGACTAGGAGGAGTTGAATAGGATGAAAGTGAGAATCAGTTAGAGGAATTAGGTGCTTCAACACAAGGAAGAGCACCACACTCCTTGAGATGTTGATTTTTTTTGTTTAAAGCCTTACATTCATTAGTAGAATGATCATGAACTCTATAATATGTATAGAATGGAGTCTTGTAGTCAAATTTCTTTCAACTTTTTGGAGGGAGAGATATCAAGCAATTCTAGAGGATTCTTAGAAAAATATTCTCTTGATCAATAGTAATCGGTGTTCCTTTATTTGTGCAATTTATCATACGCACACTAAATGATAAGGCTTTAGATGAAAATGGAGATAAGGGAGGTAACCCTAGATCTTTCATGAAAGAACTTATGATATGTTAGTTTGCTTTGTGTTTTCATTATATCCATGTGAAGGAGGGAAATTATATCTGATACCATAACAATCTTCCAAGTCAGATGAAGGGGTTTGTGCTTCTGAGAAGGATTGGCTTCTTCATGATAACACAAATCCTTTTCAAAGTTATGCATCATCCCTTCATGAAGGATGGGAGTTATATAGCCCCCATCACCACCATGGGGTAATGTTGTTGATGTAGAACCAAGTTGATCATATGAAACGAAAGGTTTTTTTGGTTTAGGTTGTGAGGACTCACACTGTGTTATAAAGGAAGGTGTAAAACCCCAATCATCACTATAACTTGTATTTCAAAATGAATCATTTTTAAATGACTCTTTGGACGATTAGGGTAAAATTTTGGAGTCCTTATTGAAAGGAGGTATAAAATCTAACAACCCCCAATTATCACTAAATATTTTAGGGTTGACATCAACATGTATAGCTTCAACTTTTGACCTTGGAATGAAAGTAATAGGGGAGTTGGAAATGTTGTGATCATCTGATTCATAGCTTTGTTCATCTGCATCAACCTTGCATATCTTTTTTTTTATTCAAATTTCATTGTACGATGGAGAGTAGAGGGGAATCCTTTCATAGCATGAATCCATGATTTCCCTAGTAGAAGATTGTATGAAAGGGGTCCTTCCATGATATGGATAGGGGTAGGAAACACTACAGGTCTGACCTCAATAAGTAATGTGATAATCCCTAGTGGTTGCCTATTAACATTTTCAAATCCACGAATATGAACATCATTGAGTTGAATGAGCCTTTTTTCCATCTCAATTTTGTCTAGGAGGTCCATGCTACAAACATTAATTTTTGCTCCATTGTCTATGAGAGTGTGCCTAACTGCAATTTCATTAATGATCACCTTTATCATCAAGGCTTCATTCTTGTTCTGAGTCTCAAGTGAGGGAAATTCATGTTTATGGAATGTGATTTCTAATTGTTTTACTTGTGTAGGATGAAAGGGGGATGGTACATTATTCAATTTCATAGAAGCTTGGATCTCCTCCTACTTTATTTGTAATAATTCTTAAAAGAGGAACTTGTATGTAGGTGATAGTTGAATAAGTTACCATATGGATGTGTTAGTAGGGGTATTCTTAAGATATACAACTATATTATGAAAAGGTGAATGAGGAGCACTAGGGAAAATATGTTGAAGCAATGGTGATGTTGCAGGAGATATTTGTGGTTCCCTACATGTTTGAGCAAATGTTTTATATCTTGGTTGATGCAAAACATTGGTAGATTGCATCATAGATTTCAAGAAATATCTTCTTTTTTAATGTGATTTGCTAATGGGAGGTGACTTAGGAAGCTCACTAATCAAAGGAGATCCAACTTGTGTCATCATTACCTCAAGAATCTTGTCTTTATTTGTATGATATATTAATGAAGTGGAGTCTAATGTCTTTTCACCTAAGGAAGCCTCATTATATGTGTCAATTTCAATATTTTCTTGCACCATGATATCCTCCCTAGGAGGAGTGTTTTTAGGAGAACTAAAAACCAAATTTCCTTGACATTCAAAGGTTGGTCCTTTTAAAATGAATTCATTGCAAGTAGGGGAATGATCAATGGTTGAATTGAATTGTTCAATAAGGGTTTCCATAGGTGAAGGGGGACAACTAAGATTCTCATGGCATTCATCTATTGTGTTTTCTATCATCAAAGTATCTTCTTCATAGCTATGAGAGATACTAGGATAAGAACAAGTATGATTATTGTGATCATTTATGATTTCATTTCTTTGTGCCCCAATGTCTTTGAAAATAGGATAGGTAAGGGGGAGGATCATAAAGAGGGTTTTCATAGATCTTAAATGTTTGCTCATCTAACACCAACATATCCTCATCATCATCACAGTATGAGAACATGTTGGGAGATGAATGTGGGTAGGTTTCAATGGCCTCCTTTTGTCTTATGTTATCATCATGATTACCTGACACTATGTCCTCTTGTTTAGTAATGTATTGTCTAATAAGAGGGGTAAGAGGAGAGAAACAACTCGAGTTCTCAAAACTATCATTGATTAGTTCTTCTAACACTACAATATCTTCTTCACAAGTAGGAGAGACATTAGGAGAGGAAAAAAAGGTGTTTGTTATGATTACCTGAGGTTTCTTTCACTAGACTAACCTCACTCATAGAAGGAATACTAGGAGAGGGATAAATAATGAACAAAAAGAGAGGGGAAAGGATCTCATATTCGTATGCACTTAACAAAAATTTCTTACAACACCCAATAAGATCTGAAAAAAAAAACATAAAGTATGATAACTATAGGTTTTTGCAATGAAAACATGATGTAATGATTGTTCTACAAGCTTGAAATGCAACAATGCTAAAGAAGACATGCAAAAGAGTAAAGCAATTTTTTAGATTTTGACGATGACAATTGAATGATTATGCTATGTAACAATGTGAAAATGCAAATTTGAAATTAAGCAATGCATGAAATGGACCAAATTAAGCTAGATTTGATGAAATACATTAATAGAAACTCAACCAATTGAAGTAGATAGATAATGGAAATAAATAGAAGTGTAAAAATAAGGTTTTTAATGTTGTAAAAGGTTGTTTCAGATTTTTTTTGGGACTAATTCGCCAAAGGTGGTGAATGAGTCCTAGTGGGGATTTTTTCAAATCTTTCAAAAAAATTCAAGTGATTTTTATGTGTTTTAGTTTGTATGAGCTATAGATTATATGTAAATATAGTTTTTTAGATGTTTTTCAATGATTTGATATGCAAAAAATGGATAAAATGACAATTAACTAATGAAAATCCTAATGCAAAGTTAATGCCAACTAAATCTAGGATGATGATGGACTCCAAAACAAAAAAAAGAAGGTATTCTAAATGTAGGTTCACCAAAATGTCAACAAGGGAAATGGAACACCAAACCCTTGGAGGAATAGGACACAAGGATAGGGTTCCTATTTCACACTCACCACATTGAAGGGAACCTTAGATATTTGAATCCAATAAAGAATGCAGGGAGAGATCTAACAATAAGGTACCCTAGGATATGATTTTAGATTAGAAGAGGGGTTCACCACCAAGCTAGGGCTTGGAAAAATGTATGAAATGCAATATCTAATGACAAAACCTAATGATGCATGAAACATGAATAAATGACCTCCAAATGCAAATGAATCAGAACAAAAAAATAAAAATCTAAAAGTATGCACCTAGAACTTGATGATGACTGGATATAGCTCTAAAATTCTAAAAAATCTAACTTTTTTGGCTAGTGGGACTCATGTTCCATTTTGGGTGAATCAGTCTAAATTTTTGGAAACTATACCATAATAGGTTTTGGGAAAATGGGCATCCAAGTCTACAAAGATCTTTCAAAAATACCCACAGTGGGACTCATTCGCCATTCTTGGTGAATGAGTCGAGTTTGGATTTTCTGGAAGTTCAAAGTTTGGATCTAGTCTTCTCAGTCTTCTCAATCTGTTCCTCGAAGTTCCTGGATCCGAAACTCTAATTTTGGGGCTATAGATGACCTTTTAGTGAGGATTTTGACCTTGCAAATGGGGAGACAACTCTGACAAGTTTGTAACCTAATCTTCAATGATCTCCAAGTCTTCAAAGCACCTAGATCTATAATCACACAAAGAAAGAGAGAGCAGATATTGATTGTTAGGGAATGGGGGTTTTCCTTGGTCATACCCCATTTAGGTAATTAAACCAAATGATGAAATAATGAAACAAGGACATGAAGCATGAAACATGAATAATGATACCTTGAATGATGATGTCTTGAAAATTTGTAATTCAACATGAAATGGCCATGAAGGATGTAGATCTTGATCTTTGACAATAGGTGTAGAACAACAATACTTGGTCTTGGATCTTGAATGCTACATCACAACAGTATCTCAATAACATGCTTGATGCTTGATATGCTTGACATGATGATGGATCTTGAATTGCTGCAATAATTGATGACAAAATCTTCCCTTGAATGCCCTTGTGAATACTTGAATGCTCTTGTGAACTCAATTTTCCATTATGAATTCTGTCACAAAAGTCTTGGTGTCAAAATGAGTGAAATAACCCTGTATTTATACTTAATTATGCAATAAATCCCAAAATTATAACACTACTTGAGATGACATTAGATCTAGGAGTCTAAAGTCCCTCTACATTTTGAATTAAATTTGAATTTTGAGTCAAATGGGACTCATTTTCCAATAGTGGTAAATGAGTCTCACCTTAGGAATTTTAAGGTGGGTTTCAAGATTTAGATGCTTTAAATGATATTTGTCATGATTTCCCTCAAAATTAAACATAAATAAGGCTTTTGGATGCAATTTGGGGCCAATTAAAGCATAATAAAGCCCAAATATTGATAAAAAGCCTAGAAAAGTGTGAAAGTGTGTTACAAAACTTTACCGTACTTTGAAATAAGGTAAGATTAAAGATAAAAAGAGGTTATTTAAGTGTAATATAGTAACAAGACCTTAGAAAAGTGTGAAAGTGAATTACAACACTTTATAACACTTGAATAAGGTACCATTAAAATGCATTAGTTCACAAGGGCCCAAAATCTAATGTGAATGTGTCAATCACATTGTAACATCAAATAAACGTAACATTAAGCCAACATCACAATGAGGGCTCGAACAAATCAGAATAAGTAGAAGGGTTAATTTTTTGATGACCACAATCCATAACTAAATGTTCCAATTGTTCATTTACAAATCGACACGTAGACTAACAAAACACTTGCCACTTGGAGCACACATAATTCTAACACCTATAAACATTCCCTCAAAACTGCATAAAATAGTATTCATCCATTATGGAATACAAATCATTCCAACATACACTTTGTAATAGAAACTCTATCATTACTGAGATTGATACTCTTTAAAAATTATCTTATATTGTGGAAGACATACAACCTTGAAAGTTTGGGTCTGAACACCTTAAATGCATATCATCAACACCTCAAAATATCATGGCAAGATTTTGCATTATAGTGAAGCAACACGGACCAAAAAATTGGTTCACCATAACACTAAAACTGCATCTCTACAAATGGGTTGACATCAATGAAAACACCATACACATCCAAAAATCATCATGCTCATGTTGCCAACAATGTAATCAATGTTTTCTCTAATATTATTAGAAGTAAAATTGTTGTGAGATAAATGGTTTCCTTTTCTACAAAAATGGAGTGTGTTCTTTTAGATATTGGGGGATTTTAAGTGAAACAATCTATTTATAAATATCGACTTACATTATAAAAATGTGAATGGTAATGAGGAATCACATTTTATCTTTATTTTGTGAATTAATTTTTTTTTTTAGTCTTTGGAGAGTTAGAACATTTCTTTAACTATATGAATATTTTTTTTTATTGTAGCACCACTATCTATGTATAATTTATGAATTTGGTTCTTTTAGACCCATGTTATATGATATTAATTTATTTCAAGAAGCTTGCACAAATTTGGTTTAAGAACATGAAGGAGGTAGAGAAATACTACAAGAAATTGGTAATCTATTATGTGATAAGGGTGAGAGAAGGTTTACATATAATCCTTTGATTAGATGCAAAGGGATCTCAATTCTCTACCCTTACCTTATCATTATATATGGTCCTGTTATCTTACATTCTTTTTTTTATCTTATGACCATATTAAGTCTAACATTATAGCTTAATTTATGTATACCAATTTATTTATGTGGACCTAATATTTTAGATATATTTATTGTTGTCTATCATCAAAGTGGATAATTGACATCAAACTAAAGCTTGTCTTAGTGTGGATTATTTCCAAGGATTATAATTAAAATCTAGGATTCTTTAGAGTAAATGAATGAAAAATTTCAAGTGTTAGGGTTATCCCTCTATTCTAGAAGTAAAGATAATTTTGTAATTTTTGTGAGGTCTATATGATGTGTTGCATAATTTCAGTAATATATCATTGTTATATGATGAACAAATATAAAAATTTCCTCGTGGAAAATGGTAAATGCCACTTGTTCAAAGGAATTTGAATGACCACTCCAAATTTTTCCCACTCTTATTTACTCTTCATTTCTTTGTAACCAATGAACATGAAAAATTCACATCTACAACATTGTGTGAAAAGTTATAGATTGCATTAGAAATGTGAGATAACTTATGAGATAAGAAATGATGGCTCATCATCCATATTAATTTATTTTCATATATTTTCAACCTTCTTAAAAATTATATTGATATAAAAACTACATACGAGAGGGTTGGAAAACAATCTCATTTTGGAGATAAAAAAGTGAGTAATGTCAAGCATTTACTTTCCTTCTATAATTCTATATAGATATCCAAGATTTAAAATGAATTATATGAACCTAAAGTATACATTTAAGGTGGGAATTTCTTTCAAATTTAGAAACTTAGATGTCATGATCAAAGAATACCTCATAAAATACTACCACATTTTTAAAATGGTTTGAAATTTAATTTCCCTCAGTCTCCTTTATGCTTTCTTCAATAAATCTATCAATGCATCTCTTGATGTTTACCCTCTATATAAAGCTAAGTGTATGTTGAATTTCTATTTTAATTTGATTCTACAAAAAATTAACATTTTGTCTTTCATAATTTCTATTTGAAATTATTATTATGAGTGGATTCACAAAGTTTTAATTATTATTTTTTAGAAGATTATTTTGAAAATTGAATAATATTTAATTTCTTTTTATTGTTTCCTTTTTATTTCTTGAATCTATTGTCTTGTCTTTAGGTGTAGATCTACATTCACAATTTTAAAATTATCTATTGCAAAAAATTTAAAATTGTATTTAAAAATGGTAGGTACACTTTTAGGTAACTCATTTCTTAACCATCATATCAATCATGGGCTTGATTTGAGCAATAAGTGCCTTGAATTTTAAGTGAAAAGTAAGAAATAAACTCAATAATTAGTGAAAAAGGTATTTTCAAATGTAGATTTGTTTTAGAAAAATAATGTGTTATGAATTAAGATATATTATTATTTTTTTAAATGTATTAAAAAAATTTGTCTAACAAGTTTATTATCATCGATTTTGATGGATTACATAAGGTTTCATTGAAATAAAAATGCTGCCAAAATATTTACACTAAAAGATGTATTACTTGCTATCAAATTATAGCATAAATTTTTGCTACACATTCTGTTAATCTATTTCATTATATACTATCATTTTGTTGTTTACTCATGACACAATTTAATATTTAATTCAATCATATTATTAATCTATTGTAGGCTGGGATAAAAAAGAATCAATATTTTCCTATTTTATTGTAACTATTAATAAACACAACTACAAACATTTAAATAAGCATCATCAAAGAAAAGGCAAATCAAAAATGGGGTGCAAGTGGGAAATGACAAGGAATTTTTAGCTTGGTTGGTTGTCAAAGTACCCATTCATTGTACAAATGGAGAAAGCAAACAAAGATGAACCTCAAACATAATGCATGTGTGTGATTTGTAGTTGGAAATGTAAAAGAGACAAGAAGTTGCAACTAAAGCTTGACACTATAGAAAAGCATATTGTTAAAGTTTATGAAAAAAAAATCATAGACAAAAGGGAACAATCAGTCGTACGATGGAAATCAAAGGAAGAATGCCTTCATGCTAAGTATGTTGTAGAATTTGAAGAGCATAAGCAAAGAATGTCAAAGCTTGGTGCATGTTGAGGTAAAACTAAGGCTTAATTTGGAAAAGCAATGGAAGGAACACATCTATTAAAAACTATTTAGATGAGTGTTGTTTTTCATATTTTGTCTAGAGGGCGTCCTATGACAGACTATGCAAAATATTTTAATTTATTATCTTTTTTGGGTGTTCCTCACTTTCTTGGATCACATTGGTCAGTAAACGATGGATGGGATTGGGAAAACTATCTTCCTACACTGGAAAGCAAGAATTGAAGGAGAAAGTAAAAGAGTCAAACTTCATTTCATTATCTTGGGATGAAGTTACTGTGGTAGATAATACTTATTGGGTTTGTATGCATGTGTATACTGTAAAACAACATGTCTTCCAAGCTCATCTTCTTTGTGTTCATAAAATGAAGGAAAATTCAACATCACAAAATATATTTGAACTAGTCAAGAAATCTTTGAATGAAATTGTAGGTATGGATGACTTAAAAATTGCCAAAAAGTTGGTGTGTATAGGAGCTGATGGAGCTATAATGATGCAAGGTCAAAGGAGCGGTGTTTGAAAAAAATTACAAACTACTTGTGCACGATACATTCTTGGCATTCACTGAATGTCCCATAGAATAAATTTAGCATTTAGAATTGTAAGCAAGTTTCCTACACTAGCAAAAGTTGAAAATCTAGTCCATGAGCTCTATGCATACTTCTATTGAAGTCTCAAACTTTTCACAAAAGTTTAAAAAAATTCTAAGGGAATAACAATAGGAAACAAGCTTCTCAAGGATGTTGATACAAGATGGATCTCCTTGCATGGACTAGTGCAACAAGTTCTTTTAGAATATTAATCATTGATTGGAGTAATGTATGAGCACCGCAACACAGTAGACAAAGCTCCTGACCTCTTACATAGGTTAAGTGATATAGGGACACTCTTGACTTTAGCTAGTCTTCTCCCCATGCTAGATGAACAAACTTGTGAAGAAATCCCAAGATAGAACTATGTATATTTATGAATATGTCAAAATACTTAGACATGCATGCATGGCCCTTGATCACATATATCTAGATCTAACAAAAGAAAGCCAAAATAATTTCATGCAGGTAGAGAAGTACCTATTAGAAAGGAAGATTTTAGTGACATTGTACACGCATTTGAGATACCAATGTACCATTATAATACAACCAAGATCTCTTTTAGAGAAGTACCTATTAGAAAGGAAGATTTTAGTGACATTGTTAAATTTGTTAGTGATGATTTTAAGGAAATTGCAAAATTTCTTTCCACAGAGATTTATTATAGATTCCCTTGACAAATAATTGAAGCCATGGGTATTGTGTATCCTCAATTTTGGGTACATTGTCACCGAGATAGCCCAAGATATTTTCATGATAAAGTAAATATATTGATCGATTACTTTTCAAAAAGTGTATCTTATAATGAGTAGACAATATAAGGAATTATAAATGCAAATAAGGTTAGACAACAATGTAAGAATTTTACAAGAATTATGATGGACCAATTTGATTATGTGGGCATGGAAAAGTCCTTTGAACTAGGATCAATAACAAAGGCTTGGAAAAACTTACGTCAAAATGAAATATTGTGTAGTACGATATCAATATCTTTCAAACTTGTTGTTTTATGTAAGACAATGATATTGGGGTCGGTGGAGGATGAGAGAGTTTTCAATTCATTAGTGTTATTGAAATCAAAGTTAAGACATAAACTAGACAAGAATTTGTAAAATTGCTTGAGGATGAAAGGAACTATGTATAATGTCAAAAAAATTCCTTTCAAAAGGGCACTCGTAATTTGGAGGTCCATATGCAAAAGAAGAGGGTTGTGCAACACTCCAATTCCAAACCCTGGTACTAGTGGCATTGGCATTGGCAGTGAGACAAATCGCAGTGAGTGTGACACAATGAATGTTGAATCTGAGACACAGGCCGAAGAAAATGAAGGCCAAACTCAGAATCAAGACAACTCTTTTACTTTATCTCAAGTTGAACGCCAGTGTCAAGACTCTCACTCCATTTGGGAAATAGAAGTGAATTAGCAGCTTTTAGGTATTTATTCTACACTTCATGAATCATTTTCCAAACTATAGTTGATGATATTTTATATTGTATTCCATGAAATTGTGAATCATTTTACTTCATGAAATTTAATTTTATATTGTTCTTCATAAATCATATTCCAAACTATAGTTGATGTTATTTTATAATGTATTCCATGGTATTGAATTTGATATGTGAATATGTATCATTTGTAAAGAACAACACTTATCACACTAATAAATTCCTATTTCATTTCCATTCACATAATATTTGATAAATAACTAAAAGGAATATTAATCCACTCCTTGAACAAAATCCAAAAATTCAACATCCATAACATAAACACATGATGTGATATGACAACTTATAAATAACAATTGATTATTTTGAGTCAAAAGATAGTGAATACAATACTAAAGAGCAAGATAGGTCAATATTATATTTAAAATTAAAGAAATACACTTAATTATTTGAGTCATCTTTTGTTATTACAAAGAAAAATTACAACATTTCCTATATGTGCTATCAAATAGACTACAGTAGGAATCCCAAAAGATGCTTAAATTTGGTTGTCTTTTTGGTCTAGGTATTTTATTGATTTGGAATGTGTCATAGGGCTTAGGGTTCTAGTCGTTCTTATGTTTGAGGGTTTATGTGTGTGTACTAAACCCTCTCAAAAACCCTAGGTGTCTATTCCTTTTACCTACATTCTAATTCAAAGTTGATCAGGTCATTCTCGGTCTGTTAAGTCATATCTTATCCCTTTGCATCCATTTAATCACCAACCCCTTGAGCCTAGTGTTCCTAGTTGCTACCCATAGAATCCTTATAAATCTTTCCTTGTCTTATGTTAGTCATAAAATTCTTCAATTCTTGTTATTTCCATAAGTTTAGGTTTTAATATTTGCTCAATATCATTCATGTTATAAACCTAGGCATGAAACCTATTTTAAGTCCTGTAATAAGTGCATGTTCTTACTAAATTCCTTTGTTATGCTTGGCAGGTCCCATTAAATACTTTCTATTGGTTCCCCTCCATCCCACGGGATTAAAATAATCAAATTAAGGTGTTGGCGGGATAGCAGGTAGGTGACACTTGGCCATCCTTTTGGTGGGTCCTACCACTACTCAAAGGCACTGATGACTAAAGGTGTTCAAATCATTGGTTATTATGGTTTCTAAAAAACAAATATTCTTTGTTCCCCACCTCCCCACTATTGTAAGATGCACGTGCTTTAAACCTGAATGGGAAGTGGGGAGGTTGATGCATAGACAATTTCAACATTTGTTGAGATGGTGGAGCCTACAGAGTAAAATGGAGATAAATCCACATGGAATTTTTGGTTGGTCAATGGCTGATGCCATTTGTAGTAAGATTTTCAAAATTATTTGACCAAATTTGAGCCATCATTGGGACATCTTGAACTGTGAGATCAATGGTTAAAATTAAAGTTCAAGATTGAGGAAAATGAGTCGATCGGCCATTTGTTCACATAAGTGAACCATAATGGTGGATATGATATATAAAATTGTTGATTGTATGTTTTAAAGCCATAAAAAATGCTTTAATATATAATTTCAAAATTTTAAAGCATTTCACATGTCTAAGGAGTTCTCACTAAAATTTTCAAGCTTGTTCGACGACAAGAATTAGGGTTTTCAAGCATCTAGAAAGCCAATAAGTATAATTACTATCCTGCTTCTTAGTTGTTTAAAAATTCATTGTAAGTGATCATTATATCATTCTATCATTAGAGTTTCTAGTTCTTTGCATTTATTTTAAGGTTTGATGTTCAATTTGAATGATTAGCCTATTTAGTCCTATTATTGCCTTGCATCAACCCATACCCTAGTTGAAAGCTTGCAATTTACTGAGTACTAAACCTGAGTTTACACAAACTCTATTACTATGGCACCCAAAGGAAAATTCAAAGAATCCATGTCAATAGTCCAATCTTCTTAGTTGAATCCTACTTTGAGAACTTTGGTCCAGGACTTAACCAAACAATTGATATCTTCAATCTCTAAGAAATCAAAGGGAGAACATAAGTCCTTAGGCCCTAGAACTAAATTTGGCATCATTGATAATTATTGTACAATTAAAGATGCTTACCTATTGTACTCTGGATGGAGTCTTTTCCAGGGATCTTTTAGAAATAGGAATGTCGGTATTCCTTTCTCGAACCCCTGGAGGTTGGACATGGGTAAATTGGTTGTACCCAACATGTTCATAGATGTTGATATTCTCAAAGCAATTTCTATGAACTATGATTGTCTGGTTAGGGTTGTTAGAGCTCATGATAGACAAAATATGGTATGGGTTAATAAGGAAGAAGTTGCATATGTGTTCAAGTTGAACACTTGGAGTAGTGACATGGTTGAGCTTGATGAGAAGATGTTGAGGGAGGAATACAAAAGGGTAAAACATAAATTCAAGGTGTTGGTGTTGCCCATTTTTCTGTTATTAGTAGGGAATAGAATCTACAAGAGAAAGATTACTTTGGACCATCTGATGTTGAGCCACTCCCTATTAAGTATTTCCAACCATATTTTCAGAAGACCTTTTACTCCCTCTATCAAATTTTAGGGTTTGATCCTAGCACTAGCATGCCAATGGCCCATATGTACATAGTTGCAAGTATCCAACACCTTAACATAAATACCTTATGATTTTTCCACCTATATAGCAGAGGGAATTCACAAAGGATTGGTGGCCTTGAGGGGTGGGAAACTTGGTGTCACATTTTGGTGGTTTACACTCTTTATCCATATGTTTCTTTTCAAAGGTGCAAACTATTTTGCTCAAGAGATGGGACTTCAAAGGGTTGTTGATGGTATTGAGATGTCGATGTAGTCATGGACCCCTATATTGGAAAGGAATGAACAAAATACTGATTATTTGACTACTACAAATATTTTTCCACCAAATTGAGATAGGCTCCAATGGTGGATGTACCTAGGATCCCTAAGGAGTTACATGACTTTTTGAGACAAGTTGAAAGGAGGCCTAATTTGAATATTGCTCACAATTGGTGGGATGTAATCCCTTATAAAAATTGTATAGTTCTAAAGGTATTTGGTACACAATTGACACCCCACATACTCCCTAGGTAAGTGCCCCAAAGGATTTGGTTTTTGGAGGTGATGTGGTAGCTAGGGAATGTAGATGATTTCTTCTTGGATGAGCAACAAAAGGGAAATTTCTTCCCTGCATACACTATATTTGCTAATTTTTTTATGATACACATGGATGGAGACATATTGTGGACCACTATCTCAATCATTACAAGATGAAGATACCAAAATATAGGGAATCTGATCCTGAAGGATTCATAATTTGGTTAATGAAGAGAAATAGGGGAGGTCAGTATGTTCACACCAACACTATGCTTGATGACCTCATTAGAAATATTTTTGATTCTGATTGCCAAATTGACAAAATGAAGAAGTGGGATTTTTTTGTGAAATTGGAAAGAGAAATTAAGGTTAAGGAGCTCAATTTTAAAGCTTTTTTAGATATTAGTGACCCAATTTTAATGATTGAAGTTGTGATACATAATTTTAACAAAGTAGTGGAAAGATTAAAGGAGATAAAAGTTGTGCAAGATAAGGGGAAGTCCACTATGATAGAGGGACAGTCAGTTGTGCACTAGCCTTCCAAGAAGGTGCACATATATTCAAGGAGGAAAGGCACAATAAGGAAGCAACAAATAGTTACTACTCCTGCATAATCTAGGGAGTCAAAAGTGCATTCACCACAACAACAACTACCACCATTTTCACCACAACATTCTTCTACCTCTAAAATAATTGAATTGGATTCCCCAATAAGAGAGTCATCCCCTCCAAGGAAGCCATTCCCATCAATAAATAAGCAAAAGGTTGAAGCTTTTGGTTTGGTTGACTATCCTATAGAGGATTTAGATGATGAAATTGCTATAACTAATGAGAAAATAATTTAGGGGATATCATCTCTTCAAGGAGAAATAATATCATAGAATTTGAGCCTTAGGTTGAGAAAAACTTACCTAAGTGGAATAAATAAATCTGAGGATGTCAGATTCCAAGCCTATGAAAGCTTTACATGGAAGATGATCAATTTTTCAAGGCACGAGCATCAATTTTTCAAGGAATTTTCATGGAGAGAAATGAAGGATGAGTATGCAACATTGGTGCAAACAAGGAGAATTGAGAGCCCCGAGAAGCCCCAAGAGGTTGTTGAAGTTGAGGTATGAGATGAAATGAGGGCCAAGTGTTTGAACATTTTTTTAGAAGAGGGCATGGCATTGGTGAGAAAGAGTGGAGTGTTATTACTCTCAAAATGGGACTTGACATCAACAATTGATTTTGACACTCTGAGAAGACAAGATGCCCCCATTTTTAATAGTGAATAAGAAGTCACATTGGTTTTACATGGGTCAACTTTTAGTCAACAATGAGAACCACTTGCTATTTGGGCTTTAGCCCCAACCACTTAAAAGATTGAAGTTGCAGAACCTACGTCAGGTGTAAGAGGAGGCTTAATCATAAAAAGGGTTTTAGATACTTCTGCCTTGGAGTCATGAATGTTAATGTGGCACAACTCACCAAAGCTGCAATTGAGTCATTAATAGAGGAATGAGATAGATTTAGAACCAAATATAATGAGGTGGTTGCTGAGTACAACTCGAGCCAACAAAAGATGGCTCAAATGCAAACTCAAATGGCTCTACACATGGAAACATTAGTTCCAAGCATTGCATCCTAGTATCTCACATGTTGCAATCTTTCCTCCTTCCCCAATTCTTTCACCTCCTCAAATTCAAGAGGATACTACCCCCATTGAACCTGAAGATGTACAAATGGCACAATCAGCTCTAGAATCATTAGATACCCCTAAATTTGAGGAAGTTACCAAGGAGAAGTTGATGAAAAATCTCAAGACTTATGAAGATAGGATGGATGATCTTGTTCATTTGAATAATATGAAGATTGTGACAACAATTCTTGAGCACTTGAGTAGGGGGTAGAGGAAAGATTAATCAACATTCATGCTAATTATGATTTGATGTCTGACGCCATTAAGAACCTTGATGTCCAGAGATAAAGAAATTGCTATTCCTTTAATGGATAAATGGATTCCAAGGGCTCAAACACTGAGGGATATGGCTCTTACATCCTCTCATGATGAAGATAAGCCTCCAAAGATACTTCTAACCACAAGATTTGTAACAGATATAACTGGTTCTCAAGGGTTTATTGAGTCTTTAGAGGTGAAGACTAGAGAATTGGTTAAGAAGTTCAATGATTAGAATTTTGGTCTTCTTCCAATAATTCTAAATGAGAAGGGTGAAGTTAACTCCCTGTAAGAGTGGAAAGACCAAGCAGCTCAAGTGAGAACTTTGCAGGCCAAAACAATATGTGATGAAATGGATTTGGTTAAGTTGAGAAATAGTATGGACAGCCTCATGCATATAGGGGCTTTCCTTAAATATTTTGATAAGGAGGAAAATCAAGTGGAAATCAGGTATATCCCATATACAGAAAAGGAAGATGATATCATGGGATTTGACTGGCCTATAGAGGAGGAGTTTTCATTATGGAAGTCCAACTATATTGACATATTGGACATATAAATTGCTACAAGTGGGAGTGGCTGAGAACATTTTTTGCTGGTGGTCTGTAATAACAAACTTCACTAGGGAAGTGCAATACATGGCCTAGAATGAGTTTAGATTGGGCCTTGGATATATCAACATTCAAATATTACACTTTCTCTCTTTCAAATGTGGTGACAAGGATTGAAAATGTGGAATTACTTTGGTATATTCTCTCTTTCACTTTATGCTTTTCTTCTACAAGTTTTAAAAGCACATGGACTACAGTGTTTTCTCATGGAAAAGATTACTTTGCACTGACTAAAGGATCCTTTTAGAAGGTGGGAGAATCTTCACTAGAAAATGTAAATGGTTTTTGTCTCATATGAAATTCTCCCTCATATTTGGAAATGCAAATGCAATTGCCTTTAGGGACATTTTGAAATTGAAATTCAAATGTATGTCAAATGTAACTATGACTAACTATGTAATTTGGATTGAAGCTTGTTTGCTCCCTTGTTCTTATAAAAGGGAATTCAAGGCCAATTGTGTGGGTCTTTGGTTGATAGATATTTTGAACTCATGTAAGAGAATTATGTAATTCAAGCACAAAGAAATAGAGTTCAATGTTGAGTCTTAGGTATGAATTCAAGTCTATAATAGGAATGAATGGTTTTATAGTAGTGATGAAATTTGAATGAGAAAATGCATATTCTAGAATAGATTATCTACTATATTTTTTCATATGAATTATTAATAAAATGACCTAGGATCCTTCTATTGGTCTTCAATCTTTTTTGTTGAATGTATGATTTTGTCTCTACTTTAATTCAAAGAATTAATTAAAATGCTCTGATGGAATCATAGGTTTGTATGACTAAATTATTAACATATTATTAAAAATCTCATATTTTAATTTTGTTAAAACTTAAACATGTACTTTTTGATTCATCACTCGACTCAATACTTAATAACATATTAATAATATAGTAGCATATAAAACAATGAACAACAACAATCATTTAATGTGTATCTAGTAGTTGAAAACAAACTTTTTCTTCAAATAATAAAATAAATAATACAGATAATTGAACATCACTAAATTTGAGTTTTTTTATTGATTTTCACATGAAGGAATACATAGAGGTATTGGCAATGTAAAATCTTGCTCAAAGACAACTCTGCACAAAGCTAAGTTGGAACTTGGAAACTCATATTATCATATATCAAATCACTATATCACCTTTTCTAGCAACTTCCACTATTCAGGTGGTGGAATTGTCATTTGTTCTAACTAATGTTTTACTTGAAGATTTGTTAACATT
>VDFB02000002.1:135588795-135637617 GCA_007258455.2 Sequoia sempervirens | reverse complement strand
GATAACTTATTCAAATTTTTACGTCAAGTTGCCCAACTCTGATTTTTTTAATTTTTTTGCCACCAAAGGGTCTGCTTTTTCCATGATGATCCTGCACATACCCGTGAGCTTAAACCAAAAGAAAAAATGGTTCAACCAAAAGAGAAAGATATGGCAAAGATAGTGAGCTCAAACCCAAAGAGAAAAGGGTTCAACTAAAAGAGAAAGATAGGACAAAGACAGTGAGCTCCTACCACTATCATAGCTAGGTTCAAATAGATTGATAGGAATTTCACTATCCTAGTAAGATCAAAAGTTTCCTAGGCAAACACATCCCAATCGACCATTTTTATTTTTCTATTATACTCATTAACAATGTGATGTAAAAGGCTTTTATTGTTTAGATATTTGAAGTGAATATTCCATTATTTTCCCTTACTATGTAACTGACAATGTTTATAAACAAAAGTTTTGAAGGAGTTAAGTTTTTATCTTTGTAAATATTAAATATAATTTTTATTATCAAATCTTTTAAATTTGGGTGAATTTAATCATTATTTGTAGTCAATAATTTAAAAGAAACGTGTATCAAAAAAGGTCAATTTTAGAATGCTGGTGTATCAAAATATAAGTATCCTAAGTGCTTACAAACGATCAAGAAAGGAACAATAAAAATTAGACACATTTAGATGGATTAGTTAAAAAATAATGGGGAGACCTTAGTAACGAATTCACAAGCAAAATGAACAAATATGGGTTTCAAAATGGATTTACCAAATTCTATGAAATCTTAATTGTCCTTTAGTGGTTATGGATTGCAAACCCTATATGATTTTAATTTCAAACCATAGGAAAATGTGGAGAGAACCATGAATAGCCCTCACAAGTATTCTAACTAAAAAAAGGAGTATCGATGTACTATTTCTAATCTTTCCACTAAATTCTTATGCATCTAACGTCAATTTTGTGTAGAAATTCTAGAGAAACTAACTCAACAAGGATATAAAAGGACTAATGATCTAGGTGGATCCAGAAGACCTCAAAATTTCACAATCTCAGAATCAGCTAAAAATAGTCTCAGATCGAAGAGCTCACTGACACGATCCCGACGCAACTTGAATCGCATCAAAAATGGATCATAGGTGGAAGTTATGCTTGGTCAAAGGTCTGGTCAAAAAGAGTACCAGGGGCCGACAGGGAGTGAAAAAATTGATCATCTCAGAATTCATCAAAATTGACGTCAAATTGAAGTGCTCGTCGAGACGATTCTGACGGCGTTCGTTTCGTGGAAAACGGAGCTCGTATGACGGAGAAACAGCTAGTCAAAGTTGTTGGTTGACTTGGTGAAATGGAGGTATAGGTGATGACATCAACATCCATACATGATGACGTCAGCAATCCATGAAAATCTGAGGTGGACCAATCAGGTGCTGACACATGTCCATCCATACAGGTGACGTGGCATGCCGTACAAAGTGACGTGGACAAATCCCGGCATGACATGTGGCAGTTGAATCATATTAAACGGACCAGTCATCGTATGACACGTGGCATCCGCTTTGTCAGTGGTCCAGTCAGTGTACAGGGGCGAAGTCAGCAGACGCGTTGGCAGCGGAGTCAGCATCCCGGACGAATAGTATTTTGACACGTGGCAATCTCATAGCGGAACACGTGCCCCTACTTTCCTCCATCGCCAAGTTTGGTCAGTTGTTTTGGTTAACAAAATTTTGTTACCGGGTTTGAACCCGTGACCTCGAAGATAGGAGCCCACTGGTATGCCGTTACACCAGCGGATTTTTTGCTACTATAAATTGGATTTGTTTTGTTTTGTATTTTTTTCGGTGGGATGATGTGGTTAAAAGGTGGTTAGCGGGGTTGGAACCCCCAACCAACTCCTTACCAAAATTTCTATGCACCAACATGCCACCGCGAAGTTCTTAGTTATATATAGGGTTAAGTTTCTTTTGTTAAAGATTTGAGGCCGATCATAGGTGGAAGTTATGCTTGGTCAAAGGTCCGGTCAAAAAGAGTACCAGGGGCCGAAAGGGAGTGAAAAAATTGATCATCTCAAAATTCGTCAAAATTGGCGTCAAATTGAAGTGCTCGTCGAGATGATTCTGACGGCGTTCGTTTCATGGAAAACGGAGCTTGTGTGACGGAGAAACAGCTAGTCAAAATTGCAGGTTGACTTGGTGAAATGGAGGTACAGGTGATGACGTCAGCATCCGTACATGATGACGTCAGCAATCCGTGAAAATCTGAGGTGGACCAATCGGGTGCTGACACGTGTCCATCCGTACAGGTGACGTGGCATGTTGTACGAAGTGACGTGGACAAATCCCGGCGTGACACGTGGCAGTTGAATCATATTAAACGAACCAGTCATCGTATGACACGTGGCATCCGCTTTGTTAGTGGTCCAGTCAGCGTACGGGGGCGAAGTCACCAGACGCGTTGGCAGCGGAGTCAGCATCCCGGATGAATAGTATTTTGACACGTGGCAATCTCATAGTGGAACACGTGCCCCTACTTTCCTCCACCGCCGAGTTTGGTCGGTTGTTTTGGTTAACAAAATTTTGTTACCGGGTTTGAACCCATGACCCCGAAGATAGGAGCCCACTGGTATGCTGTTACACCAGCGGATTGTTTGCTACTATAAATTGGATTTGTTTTGTTTTGTATTCTTTTCGGCGGGATAATGTGGTTAAAAGGTGGTTGGCGGGGTTGGAACCCCCAACCAACTCCTTACCAAAATGTCTATGCACCAACATGCCACCGCGAAGTTCTTACTTATATATAGGGTTAAGTTTTTTTTGTTAAAGATTTGAGGCCGAAAATATAACAAATGGCTTAATAAAGCCAAAACAAACTAAACCCACCTAACCAAATGCCAAAAGGGATTATGGGAAGAAACAAACCAACTTTGTACAAGTTTGTAAGGGAGTTAGGAATTTGTTTTGATGGTTAAGCCTATTTAGGCTTATTATTTTGTATATAAAGGAGGGGGTAAGGATAGGAGTAGGGATACTTGTATGAAGAAAAATCTGATCTTTAAATGTTTGAAGGAGACTTATAAGGTGAAATTGCAAGGTGTTGTCTACACCAAAAATTGCAATTCGTAAGGAGAGATTGTGAGGAGCTTATGTTGGTCTTGGAGGCTTGATATTGTAAAAAGGTTGTTGACTTCGCAATATCAATAAAGTGGTCCTACGATTGAGAAGCAGACCCGGAGACGTAGCTCATCCTGAGCGAACTCCGTTATCAAGTGTGCTCTTCCTATTTTCTCTTTATCTCATTATTTCTTCAGTATTTTGATTCTTTAAGATTCTAAGTTATGGTTATTTGAATTGGAATAAGTGAACTTGTAATAATTTTATCGCTTTAGACACATAACCATGCATTACTGCTGTGATCGGGAATAATTTTGTAAATGGATTAAGTTTTCAAATAACTTTAACGTCCTAATTTATGGATCAAATTGGTATCAGAGCCCGTTTTGCAAGATAATTGCAGGTGGTGAATGTTAACTAGGTTGAAACTGAAGCAAGGTGAAGGTTCACTTATAGAGATCAACCCAGAGATTGGAAGATGAAGAACTTTTCCACGAGCAGAGATGGCAAGTGAACATGAAGTTCCAGAGCTTGATGATAAAGCTTTCCAGAAAGCTTTTCTTGAAATGAAAGCTATGGTGGAAGTTCTTTTCCAGGAAAGGCAAGAGTGTCAAAGGAAAAAGGAACGCAAGAACAAAAAGGAGGAAAATGAATCTACTTCGAAAGAGGAGAAAGGTAAAGGAGTAGGAGGTGGTAGTGACCCTCCTGAACCTTCTTCCCCATCGTCTTCTTCGTCCTCTTCATCTTCTAAAAGTCCAAAACATTCTTCACAAGGAAAAGTTGCACAACAATCAACTAATTCTCCTTTATTGAAATTAGATGTCAAATTTGAGTTGCCTATGTATAATGGTGAATTGGATGCAGATAAATTGGATAATTGGCTTAAGCAAATCGAAGTGTATTGTAGGGTTCAACAGATCTTGGATGAATCTTCTAAAATCCAGCTAGCCACTCTTCGAATGGGAGGCATTGCATTGGTTTGGTGGGAGAGTAAGATTCAAGATGATCTTGCTACACATGGTAAAATCATTTCATCTTGGTATGAGTTTACTTCTGCTTTAAAGAAACAATTTTATCCTTTGGGTTATATGCAACAAGCTGTTATGGATTGGAAAAACATAAGACAGGGTAAAGGACAAACAGTTCAAGAGTATACACAGGTGTTTAGGAAGAAAGCACTTACTCTTGGTATTCCTCTTTATACACAAGAAACTTTATTAAAGTATATAGGTGGATTGCATTCGCATTTGAAACATACAATTCTTATGTTTAATCCAACTAATTTTGATGAAGTGTGTGTACAAGCAACCCATATTGAAGTAGGTGGAAGGAACATAAGTTTCAGTTCAAAAACAAAATCTGTTCCTCCAACTGAAGGCAATAAGAAGGGTAAGGAGAGGAAAGTAGCTACTGTGAAGAAAGAGGAAGGTGAAAAGCCTACTTGTTCACATTGTCAGAAGTAAGGGCACACAGATGCGAAGTGTTGGAAACTGCATCCAGAATCGAGGCCTAAGTGGTTTAAGGATCGTAAAGGTAAACAAAAGACTACAGCTGTTGTTCAGGATCTTGGATCAGATTCTGATGATGAAACAAAGATTTCAGTTGTAGGTTTGAAAGGTAAGACTTTTGCTAGTAATGATTCTGCCACTAACGTTTCTAAGAGTATAGTTCCTGAAGATAGCAAAAGAAGTGAATTGTTTCATATAAGGGTGATTTCTAAGAACACTAAGATTAATGCATTGATTGATAGTGGGTCTCAAGTTAATCTAATTTTAGAAGAAGTTGTTAAATAGTTGGGATTGGAAACCAAGCTGCATAAGAAACCTTATCCATTAGGTTGGGTGTGCAATGATAACAGATTGCGAGTAACTAAGCAATGCAGTTTGAAATTTGCAATAACATCTAAGTTTATAGATGAGGTTGAATTTGATGTGGTTCCACTTGATATCTGTGGCATTGTGTTGGGTAGCCCGTATTTATATGATAGAAAGGAAATCTTCTACAGGGAACATAATCAGTATCACTTGTTTAAGGAAGGAATTGAATACATAGTGCATTCTAATCCAATTAAGACTGATAAATCTTTTGTGACAATGGGGCGATTGAAAAGGGTAGTTAATGCAAACAGTAATTTGGCACTTAAGTCTGTACCACAAGAAGTGTCAAAGAATAAAAGCATATCCGATTCTAAGGTTGTTCCAGTTATGAAAGATAAGCATGATGTTGGTACAGTTTTCTTCTCGTCTGCAAATTTGGTTTTGTTGTTCAGCCTTCTATTCTCTAGCAATGTTTGGTTGATAGCAGCAACGCTGAATGTGGATGTGTATATTGCTAATGTGCTTAACAATGTCAGTGTAGTTTTGATTGTTGTTGTGATGAGTCAGATGCACAGGTTCCAGGAAGGAAGGATAGGTGATACTGGGCAAGTGAGGCAAAGATTCCCTCACTTAAATTACATGTAAACACAGACCTTTTGGAGGTCCAAAAGCTTCTCAGTGGGGAGGAATGATCTAGGTGGATCCAGAAGACCTCAAAATTTCACAATCTTAGAATCAGCTAAAAATAGTCTCAGATCAAAGAGCTCGCTGACACGATCCTGACGCAACTTGAATCACGTCAAAAGGAGATCATAGGTGGAAGTTATGCTTGGTCAAAGGTCCAGTCAAAAAGAGTACCAGGGGCTGACAGGGAGTGAAAAAATTGATCATCTCAGAATTCATCAAAATTGGCGTCAAATTGAAGTGCTCGTCGAGATGATTCCGACGGTGTTCGTTTCGTGGAAAACGGAGCTTGTATGACGGAGAAACAACTAGTCAAAGTTGCAGGTTGACTTGGTGAAATGGAGGTGCAGGTGATGACGTCAGCAATCCGTGAAAATCCAAGCTGGACCAATCGGGTGCTGACACGTGTCCATCTGTACAGCTGACGTGGCATGCCGTATGAAGTGACGTGGACAAATCCCGGCGTGACACGTGGTAGTTGAATCATATTGAACGGACCAGTCATCGTATGACACGTGGCATCCGCTTTGTCAGTGGTCCAGTCAGCGTACGAGGGTGAAGTCAGCAGACGCATTGGTAGCAGAATCAACATCCCGAATGAATAGTATTTTGACACGTGGCAATCTCATAGCGGAACACGTGCCCCTACTTTCCTCCATCGCCGAGTTTGGTTGATTGTTTTGGTTAACAAAATTTTGTTACCAGGTTTGAACCCATGACCCCGAAGATATGAGCCCGCTAGTATGCCGTTACACCAGCGGATTGTTTGCTACTATAAATTGGATTTGTTTTCTTTTGTATTTTTTTCGGCGGGATAATGTGGTTAAAAGGTGGTTGGCGGGGTTGGAACACCCAACCAACTCCTTACCGAAATTTCTATGCACCACCATGCCACCGGGGAGTTCTTAATTATATATAGGGTTAAGTTTCTTTTGTTAAAGATTTGAGGCCGAAAATATAACAAATGGCTTAATAAAGCCAAAACAAACTAAACCCACCTAACCAAATGCCAAAAGGGGTTATGGGAAGAAACAAACCAACTTTGTATGAGTTTGTAAGGGAGTTAGGAATTTGTTTTGATGGTTAAGCCTATTTAGGCTTATTATTTTGTATATAAAGGAGGGGGTAAGGATTGGAGTAGGGATACTTGTATGAAGAAAATTCTGATCTTTAAATGTTTGAAGGAGACTTATAAGGTGAAATTGCAAGGTGTTGTCTACACCAAAAATTGCAATTCGTAAGGAGAGATTGTGAGGAGCTTATGTTGGTCTTGGAGGCTTGATATTGTAAAAAGGTTGTTGACTTCGCAATATCAATAAAGCGGTCCTACGATTGAGAAGCGGACCCGGAGACGTAGCTCATCCTAAGCGAACTCCGTTATCAA
Source organism: Sequoia sempervirens (assembly GCA_007258455.2). Classification (NCBI taxonomy): domain Eukaryota; kingdom Viridiplantae; phylum Streptophyta; class Pinopsida; order Cupressales; family Cupressaceae; genus Sequoia; species Sequoia sempervirens. The sequence continues at coordinate 135,630,643 of VDFB02000002.1, read as the reverse complement.
GTGTGCTCTTCCTATTTTCTCTTTATCTCATTATTTCTTCAGTATTTTGATTCTTTAAGATTCTAAGTTATGGTTATTTGAACTGGAATAAGTGAACTTGTAATAATTTTATCGCTTTAGACGCATAACCATGCATTACTGCTGTGATCGGGAATAATTCTGTAAATGGATTAAGTTTTCAAATAACTTTAACATCCTAATTTACGGATCAACTCAACATCTTGATTTAGAAACTTTTATTTAAACATGCCTTAAATCCAAGGTAGCCAATTTTAGTGGTTTTGTGAAACAACTCTAACATGAACCAAATCATTCAATGAAAAATTTTGAGAGAAAAATCCCAAGAGACTTTGGCTAAAGATTAACCCTAGAAAGTGATCATAGGATACCACTAAAAAAAGTGTTGGTTGATAGAAATTATAATTATTAAATCATTCCCATTCTATAGTAACCAACATTTAATAGCTTCACAAGATCTCTATATGCCTTTGGCTACAAAAGTAGGGAAAACTTTAGTGGCAAATCTTTGCCAATTAGCGAATTTTAGATATCGACCAAGTTGAAATTGGTGAATTAATCACACCCAACAAGGTGGTCAAATTGTCTGGGTTTTATGAATTATTAGTCCAATGCATGTGTCCATTTATCATCAATTTATTTTGTGAGGTATGCTTAAGTAATAAATTCACTATAACAAATTACGCGTTCCAATTGGACCGATTAATATTTTCGCCTGTAATCTTGGAAGTATGTAATAAATCACCTACATATCTGCCAATACTATTAAAACAACATTGTGTATAGGGACCCATTTCACCAATTAAAATTTACAAATAGTTGTTTGTGAGGACCCATTTCACCAATTAAAATTTACAAATAGTTGCTTATGAGGACCCATTTCACCAATAACATTAAAAAAAATTACATTTGAGGACACATTTCGCCAAATTCCATGATACCTCCATGCTAATCATAGGGCTATAATTGCCTTGAAAATTACAATGTATTATTGTATAATCATGCAGGATTTGCCAAATTTTTAATATACCATTTAAAAATCTCACATAATTCACCAAATATGAATTGATATAAATATAATCAAAACTACCATTTATTCTTACACATTTTTTTCAGTTATGTAATTGTGAGCTCTCCATTTAGAAGTTGGACTTGGAACCTTGAAGTTCATCATAGGCAAGTTACAAACTTACAACACAAGCATTCTTGCATTAAAGGTGAGTGATTATTTCTTCATAGTGTTATAAGACTTCATCCCTTTTCCATTCTTGCTTCAATCTTAAAGATGATATTGAGTAGGCCATGGGGAATGGGATCTATATTCTTTATCCTTCTTAAACAAGAAGACTTTTTTTTCCATCTTTTATTTGAAGTGAGAGATCAATATGTTGAGCAATAAGTGCAACAAGGGTAATACTCCTCAAGGTGGTGAAGGGATTGGGAGGCCATCAAAACACCAAAAACATAGAGTTACTATACAGTCTTACTTTGGAATTGGAAATGCTTTTGATCTATTAGATCAAGATGGAGCTACATCATCAACTCTTCCACAAAATATTAATAAAGAAGGCATTCAAAATACCTCACCACCACCAGAAGGTCAAGGTGAGATTGTCATTGAGTTAAATGAGTCAAATGAGGACGAAAATATCGTAGAAGATGTTCCAAGGGATACCCTAGTTAGCTAGAATTTGATAATTGACTTGGATGATGTTGGTAGCAAGAAAAGTAAAGGCAAATCAAAAGTGGGGTGCAAGTGGGAAATGACAAGGAATTTTCAACTTGGTTGGTTGTCAAAGTACCCATTCATTGTACAAGTGGAGGAAACAAACAAAGATGAACCTCAAACATAAAGCATGTGTATGATTTGTAGTTGGAAATGTAAAAGAGACAAGAAGTTGCAACTAAAGTTTGACACTATAGAAAATCATATTGGTAAAGTTTATGAAAAAAAATCATAGACGAAAAGGAACAATTAGTCGTACGATGGAAATCAAATGAAGAATGCCTTCATGCTAACTATGTTGTAGAATTTGAAGAGCATAAGCAAAGAATGTCAAATCTTGGTGCATGTCAAGGTACAATTGAGGCTCAATTTGGAAAAGTAATGGAAGGAGAACATCTTTCAAAAATAATTTAGATGCTCGTGTTGTTTTTCATATTTTGTCTAGAGGGCGTCCTATGACAGACTATGCAAAATATTTTAATTTATTATCTTTTTTGGGTGTTCCTCACTTTCTTGGATCACATTGGTCAGTAAACGATGGATGGGATTGGGAAAACTATCTTCCTACACTGGAAAGCAAGAATTGAAGGAGAAAGTAAAAGAGTCAAACTTCATTTCATTATCTTGGGATGAAGTTACTGTGGTAGATAATACTTATTGGGTTTGTATGCATGTGTATACTGTAAAACAACATGTCTTCCAAGCTCATCTTCTTTGTGTTCATAAAATGAAGGAAAATTCAACATCACAAAATATATTTGAACTAGTCAAGAAATCTTTGAATGAAATTGTAGGTATGGATGACTTAAAAATTGCCAAAAAGTTGGTGTGTATAGGAGCTGATGGAGCTATAATGATGCAAGGTCAAAGGAGCGGTGTTTGAAAAAAATTACAAACTACTTGTGCACGATACATTCTTGGCATTCACTGAATGTCCCATAGAATAAATTTAGCATTTAGAATTGTAAGCAAGTTTCCTACACTAGCAAAAGTTGAAAATCTAGTCCATGAGCTCTATGCATACTTCTATTGAAGTCTCAAACTTTTCACAAAAGTTTAAAAAAATTCTAAGGGAATAACAATAGGAAACAAGCTTCTCAAGGATGTTGATACAAGATGGATCTCCTTGCATGGACTAGTGCAACAAGTTCTTTTAGAATATTAATCATTGATTGGAGTAATGTATGAGCACCGCAACACAGTAGACAAAGCTCCTGACCTCTTACATAGGTTAAGTGATATAGGGACACTCTTGACTTTAGCTAGTCTTCTCCCCATGCTAGATGAACAAACTTGTGAAGAAATCCCAAGATAGAACTATGTATATTTATGAATATGTCAAAATACTTAGACATGCATGCATGGCCCTTGATCACATATATCTAGATCTAACAAAAGAAAGCCAAAATAATTTCATGCAGGTAGAGAAGTACCTATTAGAAAGGAAGATTTTAGTGACATTGTACACGCATTTGAGATACCAATGTACCATTATAATACAACCAAGATCTCTTTTAGAGAAGTACCTATTAGAAAGGAAGATTTTAGTGACATTGTTAAATTTGTTAGTGATGATTTTAAGGAAATTGCAAAATTTCTTTCCACAGAGATTTATTATAGATTCCCTTGACAAATAATTGAAGCCATGGGTATTGTGTATCCTCAATTTTGGGTACATTGTCACCGAGATAGCCCAAGATATTTTCATGATAAAGTAAATATATTGATCGATTACTTTTCAAAAAGTGTATCTTATAATGAGTAGACAATATAAGGAATTATAAATGCAAATAAGGTTAGACAACAATGTAAGAATTTTACAAGAATTATGATGGACCAATTTGATTATGTGGGCATGGAAAAGTCCTTTGAACTAGGATCAATAACAAAGGCTTGGAAAAACTTACGTCAAAATGAAATATTGTGTAGTACGATATCAATATCTTTCAAACTTGTTGTTTTATGTAAGACAATGATATTGGGGTCGGTGGAGGATGAGAGAGTTTTCAATTCATTAGTGTTATTGAAATCAAAGTTAAGACATAAACTAGACAAGAATTTGTAAAATTGCTTGAGGATGAAAGGAACTATGTATAATGTCAAAAAAATTCCTTTCAAAAGGGCACTCGTAATTTGGAGGTCCATATGCAAAAGAAGAGGGTTGTGCAACACTCCAATTCCAAACCCTGGTACTAGTGGCATTGGCATTGGCAGTGAGACAAATCGCAGTGAGTGTGACACAATGAATGTTGAATCTGAGACACAGGCCGAAGAAAATGAAGGCCAAACTCAGAATCAAGACAACTCTTTTACTTTATCTCAAGTTGAACGCCAGTGTCAAGACTCTCACTCCATTTGGGAAATAGAAGTGAATTAGCAGCTTTTAGGTATTTATTCTACACTTCATGAATCATTTTCCAAACTATAGTTGATGATATTTTATATTGTATTCCATGAAATTGTGAATCATTTTACTTCATGAAATTTAATTTTATATTGTTCTTCATAAATCATATTCCAAACTATAGTTGATGTTATTTTATAATGTATTCCATGGTATTGAATTTGATATGTGAATATGTATCATTTGTAAAGAACAACACTTATCACACTAATAAATTCCTATTTCATTTCCATTCACATAATATTTGATAAATAACTAAAAGGAATATTAATCCACTCCTTGAACAAAATCCAAAAATTCAACATCCATAACATAAACACATGATGTGATATGACAACTTATAAATAACAATTGATTATTTTGAGTCAAAAGATAGTGAATACAATACTAAAGAGCAAGATAGGTCAATATTATATTTAAAATTAAAGAAATACACTTAATTATTTGAGTCATCTTTTGTTATTACAAAGAAAAATTACAACATTTCCTATATGTGCTATCAAATAGACTACAGTAGGAATCCCAAAAGATGCTTAAATTTGGTTGTCTTTTTGGTCTAGGTATTTTATTGATTTGGAATGTGTCATAGGGCTTAGGGTTCTAGTCGTTCTTATGTTTGAGGGTTTATGTGTGTGTACTAAACCCTCTCAAAAACCCTAGGTGTCTATTCCTTTTACCTACATTCTAATTCAAAGTTGATCAGGTCATTCTCGGTCTGTTAAGTCATATCTTATCCCTTTGCATCCATTTAATCACCAACCCCTTGAGCCTAGTGTTCCTAGTTGCTACCCATAGAATCCTTATAAATCTTTCCTTGTCTTATGTTAGTCATAAAATTCTTCAATTCTTGTTATTTCCATAAGTTTAGGTTTTAATATTTGCTCAATATCATTCATGTTATAAACCTAGGCATGAAACCTATTTTAAGTCCTGTAATAAGTGCATGTTCTTACTAAATTCCTTTGTTATGCTTGGCAGGTCCCATTAAATACTTTCTATTGGTTCCCCTCCATCCCACGGGATTAAAATAATCAAATTAAGGTGTTGGCGGGATAGCAGGTAGGTGACACTTGGCCATCCTTTTGGTGGGTCCTACCACTACTCAAAGGCACTGATGACTAAAGGTGTTCAAATCATTGGTTATTATGGTTTCTAAAAAACAAATATTCTTTGTTCCCCACCTCCCCACTATTGTAAGATGCACGTGCTTTAAACCTGAATGGGAAGTGGGGAGGTTGATGCATAGACAATTTCAACATTTGTTGAGATGGTGGAGCCTACAGAGTAACATGGAGATAAATCCACATGGAATTTTTGGTTGGTCAATGGTGACAACCATTTGTAGTCAGATTATAAAACTTATTTGACCAAATTTGAGCTGTCTATTGGAACATCTCACAGTGAGATCGATGGTTAAAATTCAAAGTTCAAGATTGAGGGGAAATGAGTTGTATTAACCATTCTGGTTCACATAATTGAACCATAATGGTGGATATGACACATAAAAATTGTTGATTGGTATGTGTGCATGTGTCGAATGTGGAGAGATTCAATGTCAACACAAACCTTAATGAGATGGTTTACATTCAAAGTTTGAAGCAAGTAAAACTACTCTATTTGTAATACAATCAAATCTTTCAAATACATATAATTGTCCTCTATTTATATGGATTTATTAAACCATTTGGCCCTTAGATTTCTATGGGCACAAAGGTTGTTTAAATGACTACCTAGAAAATGAGATTTCATACTTAATATGCAAGCTAAGATTATTTCTATGTGAAAATGTGTGTTGGAATGATTAGTGGTATGCTTCTAAATGAAACAAAATGATGGAAAGGATAATGGATACAATGATAAATGAAGGATGATGTTGATTGTAGATGAACAAGTGGAGATGAGTGAGATGATATGAAACTATAGTGAACTATCCATGATTATGAATATGCTCAAATGGAAACATGAAACAAACTAACATAAAATGTAACTATGAAGTAATTAATTAATCTAAGATGAGAATGCAATATAACACATGATATGAAAACTAAGTATAAGACTCCATGAAAGTTCCAAGCTCCTACAAAAAACCTGCATGGTAACAATACTCAAAGTGTGGAAGAAAAATGGAATTATAACACTATTCCAATTTGTATCTCAAAATAGCATTATAACATTACTCAAAAGGTGGATGAAAAATGGTAAGGCAAGAGGGTGTATTCATAGGGTTTCTCAAGAATTTTGTGAGGTGGCACCTATCAATGGTCTAGATTCAAAGGAGACATAATAGATGGTGGAGATGAAAGGAATCAGGATGTTGTCCCCTTGACCAAAGACAACATGCCATGTGTGTGGAGAGAATCCCTTGACCAATTGGAAGTATGCCAAATGTATGGGATTCCCAAGTGTGTGAAACAAAGACCCATGTGCTCCAAATTTTTTGGAAGTGTGGGGGAATAAATCCATGTTCTTTTTCTCATTGGTGGAAGTGTGTGAGGATAATTCTAATTAATAATTAGGCTTATTTATTTTAATGTGACTTTTATGAGGTGTCACACAAAAATTTGTAGAAATGTGCTCTAATTCTTAATCAGGATTAAGGAAGGTTAAATAAGTAAACACATTTAGGGTATTTTATTTATTTAATTATTTAGAAGAATGTTATTTTGGAGAATGAAAAGGAAAGTGAAAAATATAAATAAAGACCTTATTTATATGTAGTTTAATAATTAATTAAATAGGTTGTATTTAATTAATTGAATGTGATGACCGTTTTTAGATGTATACATTTTCCCACTCTCTGAAGTAATGTGTTTACACGTTTCTTCAAAGAAAATTTTGATGTTGACTCTCATAAAAGATTTGGATGCCCCAGACTTTTGAATTTTAGGTATTGACGGATATGTGCCATTTTGTGCATGTGTCGAATGTGGAGAGATTCAATATCAACAAAAACCTTAATGAGATGGTTTACATTCAATGTTTGAAGCAAGTAAAACTGCTCTATTCATAATACAATCAAATCTTTCAAATATGTATCATTGTCCTCTATTTCTAGAGATTTATTAAACTGTTTGGCCCTTAGATTTCTATGGGCATAAAGGTTGTTAAAATGACTACCTAGAAAATGAGATTTGAATCTTAATATGCAAGCTAAGATGATTTCTATGTGCAAATGTGTGCTAGAATTATTAGTGGTATGCGTCTAAATGAAAAAAACAATGGAAAGGATAATAGATACAATGATAAACGGAGGATGATATTGATGATAGATGAACAAGTGGAGATGAGTGAGATGATATGAAACTATAGTGAACTATCCATGATTATGCATATGCTGAAATGCAAACATGAAATAAACTAACCTAAAATGTAGCTATGATGCAATGGGGATGATAAAATGCAACTATGAAGCAATTAATTAATCTAAGATGAGAATGAAAAGTAACACATGATATGAAAACTAAATATAAGACTCCATGAAAGCTCCAAGCTCCTACGAAAAACCTACATGGTAACAATACTCAAAGTGTGGATGAAAAATGGCATTATAACACTATTCCAATTTGTATCTCAAAATAGCATTATAACATTACTCAAAAGGTGGATGAAAAATGGTAAAGCAAGAGGGTGTATTTATAGGGTTTCTCAAGAATTTTGTGAGGTGGCATCTATCAATGGTCTAGATTTGAAGGAGACATAATAGACAGTGGAGATGAAAGGAATCAAGATGTTGTCCCCTTGACCAAGGACAACATGCCATGTGTGTTGAGAGAATCCCTTGACCAATTGGAAACATGCCAAATGTATGGGATTCCCAAGTGTGTGAAACAAAAACCCATGTGCTCCAAATTTGTTGGAAGTGTGGGGAAATAAATCCATGTGATTTTTCTCATTTGTGTAAGTGTGTGAGGATAATTATAATTAATAATTACGCTTTTTTATTTTTATGTGACCTTTATGAGGTGGCACACAAAAAGTTGTAGAAATGTGCTCTAATTCTTAATCAGGATTAAGGAAGGTTAATTAAATAAACACATTTAGGGTATTTTGTTTATTTAATTATTTAGAAGAATGTGATTTTGGAAAATTAAAAGGAAAGTGAACAATATAAATAAAGAACTTATTTATATGTAGTTGAAGTATTAATTAAATAGGTTGTATTTAATTAACTGGATGTGATGACCGTTTTTAGATGTATACATTTTTCCCCTCTTTGAAGTAATGTGTTTACACATTGCTTCAAAGAAAATTTTGATGTCAATGCTTAGAAAAGATTTTGATGCCCTAGATGATGCAAGATTTTCATGCCCCAGAGATTTGAATTTTAGGTATAGATGGATATGTGCCATTTTGTGCATGTGTCGAATGTGGAGAGATTCAATGTCAACACAAACCTTAATCAGATGGTTTACATTCAAAGTTTGAAGCAAGTAATTTAACTACTCTATTCATAATACAATCAAATATTTCAAATACATATCATTGTCCTCTATTTCTAGAGATTTATTAAACCATTTGGTCCTTAGATTTCTATGGGCACAAAGTTTGTTAAAATGACAACCTAGAAAATGAGATTTGAAGCTTAATATGCAAGCTAAGATGATTTCTATGTGCAAATGTGTGCTGGAATGATTAGTGGTATGCTTCTAAATGAAACATAACGATGGAAAGGATAATGGAGACAATGATAAACAAAGGATGATGTTGATGATAGATGAACAAGTGGAGATGAGTTAGATGATATGAAACTATAGTGAACTATCCATGGTTATGCATATGCTCAAATGCAAACATGAGACAAACTAACCTAAAATGTAACTATGATGCAATGGGGATTATAAAATGTAACTATGAAGCAATTAATTAATCTAAGATGAGAATGAAAAGTAACACATGATATGAAAACTAAGTATAAGACTCCATGAAAGCTCCAAGCTTCTACAAAAAACCTACATGGTAACAATACTCAAAGTGTGGATGAAAAATGGCATTATAACACTATTCCAATTTGTATCTCAAAATAGCATTATAACATTACTCAAAAGGTGGATGAAAAATGGTAACGCAAGAGGGTGTATTTATAGGGTTTCTCAAGCATTTTGTGAGGTGCACCTATGAATGGTCTAGATTTGAAGGAGACATAATAGATGGTGGAGATGAAAGGAATTAGGATGTTGTCCCCTTGACCAACGACAACATGCCATGTGTATCGAGATAATCCCTTAACCAATTGGAAACATGCCAAATGTATGAGATTCCCAAGTGTGTGAAACAAAGACCCATGTGCCCCAAATTTGTTGGAAGTGTGGGGGAATAAATCCATGTGCTTTTTCTCATTGGTGGAAGTGTGTGAGGATAATTCTAATTAATAATTACGCTTTTTTATTTTTATGTGACCTTTATGACCTGGCACTCAAAAAGTTGTATAAATGTGTTCTAATTCTTAATTAGGATTAAGGAAGGTCAATTAAATAAACACGTTTAGGGTACTTTGTTTATTTAATTATTTAGAAGCATGTGATTTTGGAGAATTAAAAGGAAAGTGAACAATATAAATAAAGTAAGACCTTATTTATATGTAGTTCAAGTATTAATTAAATAGGTTGTATTTAATTAACTGAATCTGATTACAATTTTTATATGTATACATTTTTCCCCTCTTTGAAGTAATGTGTTTACATGTTGCTTCAAATAAAATTTTGATGTTGATGCTTAGAAAAGATTTTGATGCCCCAAACGATGCAAGATTTTGATGCCCCAGACTTTTAAATTTTAGGTATTGATGGATATGTTCCATTTTGTGCATGTGTCGAATGTGGAGAGATTCAATGTCAATACAAACCTTAATGAGATGGTTTACATTCAAAGTTTGAAGGAAGTTAAACTACTCTTTTCGTAATACAATCAAATCTTTCAAATACGTATCATTGTCCTCTATTTCTAGGGATTTATTAAACCCTTTGGCCCTTAGATTTCTATGGGCACAAAGGTTGTTAAAATGACTACCTAGAAAATGAGAAGCTTAATATGTAAGCTAAGATGATTTCTATGTGTAAATGTGTGTTGGAATGATTAGTGGTATGCTTCTAAATGAAACAAAACAATGGAAAGGATAATGGATACAATGTTAAATGAAGGATGATTTTGATGATAGATGAACAAGTGGAGATGAGTGAGATGATATGAAACTATAGTGAACTATCCATGATTATGCATATGCTCAAATGCAAACATGAAACAAACTAACCTAAAATGTAACTATGTTAAAATGGGGATGATAAAATGTAACTATGAAGAAATTAATTAATCTAAGATGAGAATGCAAAGTAACACATGATATGAAAACTAAGTTTAAGACTCCATGAAAGCTCCAAGCTCCTACGAAAAACCTACATGGTAAGAATACTCAAAGTGTGGATGAAAAATGGCATTATAACACTATTCCAATTTGTATCTCAAAATAGCATTATAACATTACTCAAAAGGTGGATGAAAAATGGTAAAGCAAGAGGGTGTATTTATAGGGTTTCTCAAGAATTTTGTGAGATATCACCTATCAATGGTCTAGATTCGAGGAGACATAATAGATGGTGGAGATGAAAGGAATCAGGATGTTGTCCCCTTGACCAAGGACAACATGCCATGTGTGTCGAGAGAATCCCTTGACCAATTGGAAACATGCCAAATGTATGGGATTCCCAAGTGTGTGAAACGAAGACCCATATGCTCCAAATTTGTTAGAAGTGTGGGGGAATAAATCCTTGTGCTTTTTCTCATTGGTGGAAGTGTGAGGATAATTCTAATTAATAATTAGGCTTATTTATTTTTATGTGACCTTTATGAGGTGGCACACAAAAAATTGTAGAAATGTTCTCTAATTCTAAATCAAGATTAAGGAAGGTTAATTAAATAAATACGTTTAGGGTATTTTGTTTATTTAATTATCTATAAGAATATGATTTTGGAGAATTAAAAGGAAAGTGAACAATATAAATAAAGTAAGACCTTATTTATATGTAGTTGAATTATTAATTAAATAGGTTGTATTTAATAAACTGAATGTGATGACTGTTTTTAGATGTATATAGTATGTTTTAAAGCCATAAAAAATGCTTTAATATATAATTTCAAAATTTTAAAGCATTTCACATGTCTAAGGAGTTCTCACTAAAATTTTCAAGCTTGTTCGACGACAAGAATTAGGGTTTTCAAGCATCTAGAAAGCCAATAAGTATAATTACTATCCTGCTTCTTAGTTGTTTAAAAATTCATTGTAAGTGATCATTATATCATTCTATCATTAGAGTTTCTAGTTCTTTGCATTTATTTTAAGGTTTGATGTTCAATTTGAATGATTAGCCTATTTAGTCCTATTATTGCCTTGCATCAACCCATACCCTAGTTGAAAGCTTGCAATTTACTGAGTACTAAACCTGAGTTTACACAAACTCTATTACTATGGCACCCAAAGGAAAATTCAAAGAATCCATGTCAATAGTCCAATCTTCTTAGTTGAATCCTACTTTGAGAACTTTGGTCCAGGACTTAACCAAACAATTGATATCTTCAATCTCTAAGAAATCAAAGGGAGAACATAAGTCCTTAGGCCCTAGAACTAAATTTGGCATCATTGATAATTATTGTACAATTAAAGATGCTTACCTATTGTACTCTGGATGGAGTCTTTTCCAGGGATCTTTTAGAAATAGGAATGTCGGTATTCCTTTCTCGAACCCCTGGAGGTTGGACATGGGTAAATTGGTTGTACCCAACATGTTCATAGATGTTGATATTCTCAAAGCAATTTCTATGAACTATGATTGTCTGGTTAGGGTTGTTAGAGCTCATGATAGACAAAATATGGTATGGGTTAATAAGGAAGAAGTTGCATATGTGTTCAAGTTGAACACTTGGAGTAGTGACATGGTTGAGCTTGATGAGAAGATGTTGAGGGAGGAATACAAAAGGGTAAAACATAAATTCAAGGTGTTGGTGTTGCCCATTTTTCTGTTATTAGTAGGGAATAGAATCTACAAGAGAAAGATTACTTTGGACCATCTGATGTTGAGCCACTCCCTATTAAGTATTTCCAACCATATTTTCAGAAGACCTTTTACTCCCTCTATCAAATTTTAGGGTTTGATCCTAGCACTAGCATGCCAATGGCCCATATGTACATAGTTGCAAGTATCCAACACCTTAACATAAATACCTTATGATTTTTCCACCTATATAGCAGAGGGAATTCACAAAGGATTGGTGGCCTTGAGGGGTGGGAAACTTGGTGTCACATTTTGGTGGTTTACACTCTTTATCCATATGTTTCTTTTCAAAGGTGCAAACTATTTTGCTCAAGAGATGGGACTTCAAAGGGTTGTTGATGGTATTGAGATGTCGATGTAGTCATGGACCCCTATATTGGAAAGGAATGAACAAAATACTGATTATTTGACTACTACAAATATTTTTCCACCAAATTGAGATAGGCTCCAATGGTGGATGTACCTAGGATCCCTAAGGAGTTACATGACTTTTTGAGACAAGTTGAAAGGAGGCCTAATTTGAATATTGCTCACAATTGGTGGGATGTAATCCCTTATAAAAATTGTATAGTTCTAAAGGTATTTGGTACACAATTGACACCCCACATACTCCCTAGGTAAGTGCCCCAAAGGATTTGGTTTTTGGAGGTGATGTGGTAGCTAGGGAATGTAGATGATTTCTTCTTGGATGAGCAACAAAAGGGAAATTTCTTCCCTGCATACACTATATTTGCTAATTTTTTTATGATACACATGGATGGAGACATATTGTGGACCACTATCTCAATCATTACAAGATGAAGATACCAAAATATAGGGAATCTGATCCTGAAGGATTCATAATTTGGTTAATGAAGAGAAATAGGGGAGGTCAGTATGTTCACACCAACACTATGCTTGATGACCTCATTAGAAATATTTTTGATTCTGATTGCCAAATTGACAAAATGAAGAAGTGGGATTTTTTTGTGAAATTGGAAAGAGAAATTAAGGTTAAGGAGCTCAATTTTAAAGCTTTTTTAGATATTAGTGACCCAATTTTAATGATTGAAGTTGTGATACATAATTTTAACAAAGTAGTGGAAAGATTAAAGGAGATAAAAGTTGTGCAAGATAAGGGGAAGTCCACTATGATAGAGGGACAGTCAGTTGTGCACTAGCCTTCCAAGAAGGTGCACATATATTCAAGGAGGAAAGGCACAATAAGGAAGCAACAAATAGTTACTACTCCTGCATAATCTAGGGAGTCAAAAGTGCATTCACCACAACAACAACTACCACCATTTTCACCACAACATTCTTCTACCTCTAAAATAATTGAATTGGATTCCCCAATAAGAGAGTCATCCCCTCCAAGGAAGCCATTCCCATCAATAAATAAGCAAAAGGTTGAAGCTTTTGGTTTGGTTGACTATCCTATAGAGGATTTAGATGATGAAATTGCTATAACTAATGAGAAAATAATTTAGGGGATATCATCTCTTCAAGGAGAAATAATATCATAGAATTTGAGCCTTAGGTTGAGAAAAACTTACCTAAGTGGAATAAATAAATCTGAGGATGTCAGATTCCAAGCCTATGAAAGCTTTACATGGAAGATGATCAATTTTTCAAGGCACGAGCATCAATTTTTCAAGGAATTTTCATGGAGAGAAATGAAGGATGAGTATGCAACATTGGTGCAAACAAGGAGAATTGAGAGCCCCGAGAAGCCCCAAGAGGTTGTTGAAGTTGAGGTATGAGATGAAATGAGGGCCAAGTGTTTGAACATTTTTTTAGAAGAGGGCATGGCATTGGTGAGAAAGAGTGGAGTGTTATTACTCTCAAAATGGGACTTGACATCAACAATTGATTTTGACACTCTGAGAAGACAAGATGCCCCCATTTTTAATAGTGAATAAGAAGTCACATTGGTTTTACATGGGTCAACTTTTAGTCAACAATGAGAACCACTTGCTATTTGGGCTTTAGCCCCAACCACTTAAAAGATTGAAGTTGCAGAACCTACGTCAGGTGTAAGAGGAGGCTTAATCATAAAAAGGGTTTTAGATACTTCTGCCTTGGAGTCATGAATGTTAATGTGGCACAACTCACCAAAGCTGCAATTGAGTCATTAATAGAGGAATGAGATAGATTTAGAACCAAATATAATGAGGTGGTTGCTGAGTACAACTCGAGCCAACAAAAGATGGCTCAAATGCAAACTCAAATGGCTCTACACATGGAAACATTAGTTCCAAGCATTGCATCCTAGTATCTCACATGTTGCAATCTTTCCTCCTTCCCCAATTCTTTCACCTCCTCAAATTCAAGAGGATACTACCCCCATTGAACCTGAAGATGTACAAATGGCACAATCAGCTCTAGAATCATTAGATACCCCTAAATTTGAGGAAGTTACCAAGGAGAAGTTGATGAAAAATCTCAAGACTTATGAAGATAGGATGGATGATCTTGTTCATTTGAATAATATGAAGATTGTGACAACAATTCTTGAGCACTTGAGTAGGGGGTAGAGGAAAGATTAATCAACATTCATGCTAATTATGATTTGATGTCTGACGCCATTAAGAACCTTGATGTCCAGAGATAAAGAAATTGCTATTCCTTTAATGGATAAATGGATTCCAAGGGCTCAAACACTGAGGGATATGGCTCTTACATCCTCTCATGATGAAGATAAGCCTCCAAAGATACTTCTAACCACAAGATTTGTAACAGATATAACTGGTTCTCAAGGGTTTATTGAGTCTTTAGAGGTGAAGACTAGAGAATTGGTTAAGAAGTTCAATGATTAGAATTTTGGTCTTCTTCCAATAATTCTAAATGAGAAGGGTGAAGTTAACTCCCTGTAAGAGTGGAAAGACCAAGCAGCTCAAGTGAGAACTTTGCAGGCCAAAACAATATGTGATGAAATGGATTTGGTTAAGTTGAGAAATAGTATGGACAGCCTCATGCATATAGGGGCTTTCCTTAAATATTTTGATAAGGAGGAAAATCAAGTGGAAATCAGGTATATCCCATATACAGAAAAGGAAGATGATATCATGGGATTTGACTGGCCTATAGAGGAGGAGTTTTCATTATGGAAGTCCAACTATATTGACATATTGGACATATAAATTGCTACAAGTGGGAGTGGCTGAGAACATTTTTTGCTGGTGGTCTGTAATAACAAACTTCACTAGGGAAGTGCAATACATGGCCTAGAATGAGTTTAGATTGGGCCTTGGATATATCAACATTCAAATATTACACTTTCTCTCTTTCAAATGTGGTGACAAGGATTGAAAATGTGGAATTACTTTGGTATATTCTCTCTTTCACTTTATGCTTTTCTTCTACAAGTTTTAAAAGCACATGGACTACAGTGTTTTCTCATGGAAAAGATTACTTTGCACTGACTAAAGGATCCTTTTAGAAGGTGGGAGAATCTTCACTAGAAAATGTAAATGGTTTTTGTCTCATATGAAATTCTCCCTCATATTTGGAAATGCAAATGCAATTGCCTTTAGGGACATTTTGAAATTGAAATTCAAATGTATGTCAAATGTAACTATGACTAACTATGTAATTTGGATTGAAGCTTGTTTGCTCCCTTGTTCTTATAAAAGGGAATTCAAGGCCAATTGTGTGGGTCTTTGGTTGATAGATATTTTGAACTCATGTAAGAGAATTATGTAATTCAAGCACAAAGAAATAGAGTTCAATGTTGAGTCTTAGGTATGAATTCAAGTCTATAATAGGAATGAATGGTTTTATAGTAGTGATGAAATTTGAATGAGAAAATGCATATTCTAGAATAGATTATCTACTATATTTTTTCATATGAATTATTAATAAAATGACCTAGGATCCTTCTATTGGTCTTCAATCTTTTTTGTTGAATGTATGATTTTGTCTCTACTTTAATTCAAAGAATTAATTAAAATGCTCTGATGGAATCATAGGTTTGTATGACTAAATTATTAACATATTATTAAAAATCTCATATTTTAATTTTGTTAAAACTTAAACATGTACTTTTTGATTCATCACTCGACTCAATACTTAATAACATATTAATAATATAGTAGCATATAAAACAATGAACAACAACAATCATTTAATGTGTATCTAGTAGTTGAAAACAAACTTTTTCTTCAAATAATAAAATAAATAATACAGATAATTGAACATCACTAAATTTGAGTTTTTTTATTGATTTTCACATGAAGGAATACATAGAGGTATTGGCAATGTAAAATCTTGCTCAAAGACAACTCTGCACAAAGCTAAGTTGGAACTTGGAAACTCATATTATCATATATCAAATCACTATATCACCTTTTCTAGCAACTTCCACTATTCAGGTGGTGGAATTGTCATTTGTTCTAACTAATGTTTTACTTGAAGATTTGTTAACATTTCATTATTGAAATTGAAACTTGTCTTGAATTCTTCAGTCAATTTTGCATTCAAGGTTATCGGTGGTTTGATGGAATCCAGATAGTTCACGACATTTGGGTTTTGAGGAAACTGGCCCAAATCAATCTTCCTTACACCCTCCATATTCTTTTTGAAATCATCCTTTCCAATGAATCACTCATTTGTGTCAAAAGCATCTGGAAAACCAAGCTCTATGAAGTTCCTTACCTTTTCATCCAGCTTCTTCATCTTGTTTGCAGCTAGATCCACATATTCCTTTATTTCACACATTCTCAAACACTTTTGAATACTAGATGACAACATCATTGAGGTGGCAAGGTGATTATTAATCCCTTTTGATTTCAAATCATTGTCACTAGCTTTGTAGATTGTTTGTTGAACTTGATTTGTATATTTCTCTAATGCCATCATATTTTTGTTTTCCACTAAATATTTGTTGAGCTTCTTATAATGTAGTTTGATAGCATCAAACAATTTAAACATGTCAATCTCAATTTTTTTGTTTCACATGCCTCATTTTTTCTCTACAAAATGTAGATAACTTATTTTGACAAGAGTCCATTTCATTTTTTGCTTCCATTAGCTTTGCCTCCAATCTTTCATTTCTTTTTCTCTCTTTCTCCAATTTTTGTGTAGTGTCCCTCTAGTTTCGACACTCTGATTAGTTTGTCTCTGCTTGATAGATGTTTTAGTTTACTATGATACTATGTTGTTTCTTTTCAGATAATATTTGGATACTATGTTGTTTTGTATTTCATGGATGATACATTGACATTTTGTTTATCTGGTTATATTAGTTTGATGATACTGAGTTAGACACATACATGATATGGTTTCTTTCTTACGACTTTGCATATGGTTATCATGTTGTAATGATTGCTTATGATTTATCTTGCTTGTTTGTGTTAGTGAAGAAGACAGTGTAGCATTACTCATTCGTGAGTACCCTGCTACGCTGCAATTCTTCTTCACGGTGTGTATTCTGATATAAGTATGTATGTTTTAACATTGATGTTTCCTGCAGACACAGGTACCGAGTAATGCCTCCACCTGCTTGATAGGTCTGAGCGTACCCTAATTCAATATAATCATGTTGTTGGAGGTATTGACAGGTCCTTATTTAACTATCGTTCTTTTTCGAACGAGTATCTATGTGTTACCCCATGTTATTGTCCAGTTTATTCTATCGTGTTCATTTGTATTGTTTTCTGTTTGTGAATTAATATTTAAGTTTAACAAATGTTTGTTAATGAATTTATAAATGTTTGTGATTTAATTTATTAAATTAAACTAAATAAGTTATCGAATTTAAAAGTGAAAGTTATTTCTTTGCAAATGTTTATAATTAAATATATATATTGCTGATTTATTTGTGCAACTTGATTTTTGAGGAAAATGATATTTTAATGAAAAGATATTTTCAGCATGTTATGAATCTTTGATTGACAGTTAAAGATCTGATCTGATATATTTTAAAGAATGAGTTGAACTGATTGATCTATTTTTGATTGAATAATGAACAATCAGTTAAGTTTTATGATTGTGAGTTAATTGCATGCATTAAAAAGTTTGAGGGGCTGCAATTTTACATTCATGGGAAGAACTTTCACGGTAGCAGTTTTTAGCAGATTTTGCACAACAATCGTTTCATAAGAACTTTTCTCTTAAGATTTTGTTTACAAGCGTAATTTTGAAGCTGGATTGATTAGTATTTCTTCATTGAAGTCTGGTGAATTGATTTCGGGGTTGATAGAAGTTTTCAAGAATTGTTTTCAACGAGTTATCGAGTTTAAACAGGTTTTCTTCTTGATTTTAAATTCTTGTGCTCAATTCTGAAAACATAATGCTGAATTTTATTGTTTGGTAAGAAAATCATTTTGCTGAGCCTGCACAAACAATAGAGAAATGAAATTAGATGAGTATATGAATATTAAATAGAAAAGAATTAAAATATACTGTAAATATGTAATTTCAGATCTGAAAACATCCTTAATTTGACTATAGAGGATCGTATTAGCATGAAATTGAAATTTTAAGAAAGGATTGAAGATTATTCTTTATATTCAGGACAAGATTTAAATAAACTTCTTATCTAGAAATTTAATAGATGTAGCTTAAATGTTAGCATCTAGGCATTCATGGAATTTTGTTATTAAATTTCCTTAAGTCAATGTTTTTAGACCTTAGGTTGTTTGTCTCCAAACATAGTTCTATGTAAGGTGTGCTCAGGAATAAAGAAAGATTATTTCATTAAATTGCTAGAATTCTGTCTATTCTAGGAACTTTTGAATCTAATTTTACTTAGTGCGGATTTTGAATTCAAGTATTTCCATTTACAGTCTCCTATATATTTATATTATTCAGCTTTTATATAAAGTCTACTGATAGGGAGGCTACAGGAAGCAATCACAGATTCCTGGAAGCTACAGGAATCAGTTACACTGTTTTCAGATGCTGCAGGAAGCAATCACAGATTCATGTGCTAGGCCTTGTCATAGACCTCCTTGGTGAAATTTCTATTCCACCCTAACCTATAGGAACTCTACCTTGTCTAAGTTCCCCTGGTTCTCCTGCCAACCTCACTATCTTGTCAAGTTTGCAACTACCAAGCCAAATCTTGGTGCCATGACTCCTTTCTTTCTTAGCCTTTTATGCATCCAAAAGACTAATCCTCCCTCAATACATGAATGAATTTGCAGGGGTGAGGGAATGTTTTCCAAAGCTCCAAAAAAACCTCCTAGGGTTTTTGGAACTTCACTTAGACTCCATCTTACCAACACTTGCATGAAGCCTATTCCATAGGTTTTGCCCTTGAGTCACTATTTGGTCTCTAAACGGGGGTAAATTGCTTTTCCCTCCTAAACCCACCAAAGAAATTTTGTTCTTGGCTTAGGAAATGTGTTTCCCCTATCTATAGCTTCAATATTTCTAAGGTCTTGGCTTTTTCCAAGCCGTACTTTTCCCTCATGCAAACACTGCCCAGAAAACTAGGGTTTGTAACTATCCAGAACCAGTTTTAGGACTGGTGAAAAGTTCTCCTCCTGAACGGATTGCTGGGCTCTCCTCCTTGGTACCATACATGGCCAAGAACTTCCCCTAAATTCTCCAAAAATTATTTTTTGAAAATATTTTCTCCCCTGCAAGTTATCAACGCTGTTCTGTAGCCTTTCCTAGCTGGGCTCTTCTCTGGCTCGCCTAGGGAAAGGCTTTTCTCATAACTCCTGCAACCAAAGAAAACCTAACATCTACCACTAAAATATGTACAGATATGGAGCTTGAACACATTCCCAACAATTCCATACTTCCAGGTACGGAGGGAATGTAGCCTAGAACTCCATTTTTACACAGTTCCAGTCAAAACAGCAAATAAGGAAATAAAACACAAAATTTACAAGAATGGATGAAACGATGGAACAGCTATCAAATGTGACAAAATAAACTTCCAGAGGCTTCTCTACATGCTAAAAAAACCTACAAAATGCCTCTTTTAATTCATTTAACTGCTGTCATGCAAACAAGAACTGAAAAATAGAAAAATAAGACAAGAATGTTGTTTTCTTTAGTCTCTGGAAAAAACAGTCCATACAAAGAACTTCTAACCAACCAAAAAGGTCGTGGAATGCCTTAAATATGCCTTCCCAACAATTTAGGTTCTTGGGTCGAGGCTTAAATGACCTAAAAATGACTTTTTTGTAAAACCCGCTATGTTTTCAGACATTTAATAATTTTTCACTATTTAGCAAAGTGAGCCTCTAAACTCATTGGACTCTTGACACCATCTTTCCCAAAGACCAAAAAAAACCATAAGAACCTAAAATAATGGTCAACATGACCTTATGATAGCACCACAAAATTAAAGAACTCAAAAAAAAAATAGTCCTTTGCCTGGTGCTCCTGCACCATCTACCCATTAGATCTGTGAGCAGCTTCCTTAAAATCCTTATAGCTTGGCTGTGATGTTGATTTTCTTGTTTTGGAGAGTAGAATTTTATTTATTTATCATAAATTTCTTTGCCATAGAAAGTACGCAGCTGTAGCTTGAGATTAGATAATTTATTTAGCAGATTTAGTCTCATACAACTGAATTGCTACTCTTAGATGTTCTCTATTTAATAATCATGGGAAAATTTTGCTGAGATGCTGTACCACTTGTTATCTTTTTACATGTGTACAGTATGCTGTATCTGCATCTACATATATTGAACGAACTTTATTCACTCTTCATTCATCTGTTAAGCCGTTGTATATAGCTCTTAAACTTTAAAGTCTATTTTAATAAATTGCACTTGTGCATATGAATATTAATGACAAAAATATCTAAAGCCTTATGAGACATTCCTATGCAATTTTAAATTGCTTCCTATATGTTAGCTTTTAACCTTAGACTCAATGATTAATAACTGCGTGCATCCAAATTGTTCTTTCTGTGCCTAAGTTTAAGTTAAATATCCCTGAGATTATTGAATTCAGCGCTGTTATATGTCTGATGTAAATATAAATATATCTAGTTCTTGAATAGTATAATGTTGTTAGAACAATCGATATTCTAAGCAATTGGAATGAATGTTTAGCATTATACGCAAATTCATAATAAAATTATTTGTGTAAGGCGTGAGTAAAGTAAAGTTTAGGCGCAACAAACTAATGTTATTTAGTTATTCATTATAGATGCTTATAGTTAACTCAAGTTGATTTATGTGCTAGATGCATAGCGTTTTGTCTAATCCAGTTAAGTTATGATATTCATTTGAAATCCATTACTTAACTCTAGTGTGTTTCACCTTTGCATGTGAAAACAGAGGCAGTAACCTTGTTAAGAAAGTATATCTATATAACTATTAGTTGTAAGATTTTATTAAGTGCAAGTGTAAGTTAAATACGAGTCTATGTATTAAAAAAAGAAGAAGAAATAAATAAGATGTTAAGTTTAAAATTTGAATGTAATTTCTTTTTAGTTAAAAAATATATATATAACAAAAGATACTTTGTTCGCCTACAATCATATAAATATATATACAATAAAAAAAAAGAGTTATATTGCTTTTTAAGGGAATGAATTTATATATATAAAGGATTTATATTAAATCCTTATTTTATAATGTTAATAAATGCTTTTTCTTTAAAATTATTAGAAATATGATAATCTCTATAGTTTGTTATTGTGAATTTTTAATTCATAGAGATTGATTTAATGTAATTATTAGTTGTGTATATATTCGTAACGTTAGTGATGTTTGCTTCATTTCTTTAAGAGTAGCAAAGTGAAAATCAAATTGACAAGTTCATTACACTTCAATTTATGTTGCTCTAATTGCCATGTTTGTTTTATTTGGGGGTATAGCTTGTATATTTTGTTGTTGTCTTATGAAACCTCTTGGAGACTATGGTCTGTTCCTAGTGGAAGATGTAAACCTCTGTGGTTGAGAATTTTACACTTGATAACTACCCCTAGACTTATTTTATGTTGAGTCATGTTATAGAAAGAGTGGCTTGTGATAGAGGCCGAAATCCTTAAGAGATTGTTTGGGTAACCTATCGTAGGTGTGTAAATTCAGTGAAAACCTAACTAATGTATTAGGGGTTGGGTAGAACTAAACATTAACTCAGATAAAGTTTTCCTTGCCTATTTTCTTAATGCTCGTTTAGATTGAGAAAAGGTTGAGAAGGCTTGGAATGGCTAGTCATCATCTTGTCTTCTCAAAAGATGAAATGACTCCACATTAGTCTGCATAGGGGCCGGGAATCGGTAGAGACTACCAGGGTAACTCTTGGAGAGGGCCGGTAGTCTAGCAAGATTCACCAGGGTAACCTATCCCGACAGTGTGATGACACTCTTAGTCTATACCATGATGGTGATCCTTGTGTTCAGATTTCTATTGGTTGTGATTTGCTACTAAGATTTTATCTGTATGATTTTTTATCATTCTGTCGTGATGTGAATTGTAGACCACGTATACGTAATATTTTGTCTTCATTGTTTATGGACCTATCATTATCTCCTAGCATGGAGGGAGTGGACCTTCATGTTCCACATGGTTGGGAGGAAACTGTGCTATACCTTGGATTTTCTTGCAGTTGATCCTATGCTTGCAGCTGGATCCAGTTACTTCATTGTTCATGACTATGGATATGGAGCTTGTTTGTGGATATGGATATCAGATGTGATATGATCACTATCTGCATTGTAAATTTACCTCTTGTATAAGAGTGTTCATATTGTACCATCATTTGATGTATTGAGATTTATTGAAATATTACTTGTTGTAATCTAGACCTATGGATATTCCATTGTAATAAGTTTTGTAAACTGGATCGTACATGGCATTAAATTTGTATTTATGATTATGATAATGTGTTGAGTTTATTTATTAGGTTTAAGTAACATCGTCTTGGAAACCTTATGGCAAATGTGTAATTAAACATCTTTTAAAAAAAAAAAATGTTCGATTAATTTTGTTCTTTACACTTTGTTTTAATGGTAACCAAGGCGGGGCGTTACATTTTTTTCCCACTCTACATTTCCTTTCCCAATGTTTTGTATTAATTTTTCCAAAGTCTATTTTTCATCATCATATTTCTTTTTTTATCTCATATAACCTTTTCTTTAGTTCATTCACTTCTTTCTCATTTTTTTTATCCTCTTTGCTTTCTCATTTGCTAGGTCTACCTTTAAATTTTCTATTTGATTTTACAATATTTTCTCTCTCTCTCTCTCTCTCTCTCTCTCTCTCTCTCTCTCTCTCTCTCTCTTTCTTTAGAAATTATGTGTACACCAATTCATTACTCTTCTTTGATACATTAATTTTTTCAATAATTTTTAGTCTAGAAAAATCCAATCGTAAACTACTCACCTGAATTTCAAATCGATCCATCTGATTTGTTGGTTTATTTTGAACTGTGGGAACAACAATCATGTACTCCATGATTTATTTATTTGTGTCAAATATGGGTAATACCATGGTTGTTGCAGGCTTTGAAGTTACATCAGATGCACTCTCTATTAGTTGCTTCTTTTCTTTTTTAAACTCTTTAATGTAATCAAAACTCGAGGATGGAGGAACAATGGAATGCTTGAATGGTGAAGTAATAGGAGTTCTTGCATTTTCTAATGCTATTGCATCCACACTAATTGTGGGACTAGAAGTGCTTGGAAATAACTCCTTTGTGGTGGAATTGGAAATGGTAGTGTGACTTGGACCTATCAAAATCCTTTGCCTCTTCTATATACCTAGTGTTTTTATGGTATCTTGTATTGTTATCCTACTCCTCTTGTGTGTAACTTGTTGGTATAGTACATATTGACCACTATTAATACTACTACCCATACCATCGCCACCAGTGGTAGTGCCAGTTGCACTAGGCTCTCCACCATGGGAATGTCCTAGTTGTGATTGTATCTGACCATGAGGATTAGGATTTGAAGCTCTAACAAATTGAATTGTTTTAGTTGTATTTGTATTCCCTTGGTCTAATTTTTCACTTTTAGCTCCAATTCCATATTTATCAACTGGTTTTCTATGCTCTACATATGTTACCATCTAAGGGCCTTGTCCTTGGGACCCCAAAGGACTACCTTCATAACCCATTTTTTTGGCTATGGTTGCTCCTGAAGTATATGCTTATTTTGTGGCCTTACTTAAAACAGGTTTGAAATTGACATAGCTTTGTTCTTCCCTATCATCATTAGATTCATTACCAGCTTCTTGATCTTCATGTTCATCGAGATGCTCTATATTCCAAAATTTGCTAAACTCACAATCTTCTTCATTATCTCCATACTCTACAAGAGCTCTTAGATCACCTAGCTCCTTCCTCATAGACCAAAAGGTAGTATTTTTTTATCGTGACCAATTTTTAGCTGTAGCTTCCTAATCTAGAGAATCTAGAATTTTTACTCTACTAGATGGTTTATCACTTTTTTCATAAAAAAATGTTGTACCTCTTGATTTTATTTTGGTGCAATGCCATAATTTATGCTAACAATTGTTCAAAAGAAACACCTTTCTCAACAACACTTGTCTCCATTTCTATTTTGACCTCATCCTAAGAATTCTTGTTTCTCAAGTTTTCAAGCAAGGGTTTACTTTGATGTTGAATTCTACTTGCATCATTCTTATTGGCCACAATCATTGATTTAATGGTATCACATGGATCATACTACCAGTGATAGACAACATCAAAATTAAAAAAAAATCAAAATATCATGTTCCAGCTTAAATTCTTTTCTCTCTAGTGTGAACCCTCCACATGAAAAAGGTAAAGAAGGAAATAAATTCTTCTTCTATTGATTGGAAAAGTGCAGTTCATTAGTACTCTACATCTACCTTACATATTCTAATGCAAAAACCCTTTCTATCACATGTATTGGAAGTTTGTATGGCTCTACTCCTAATCTATAAAATCTTAGCACAATAAATTCTTCCATTAAGTACCAATCAACCAATTGTATTTCTTTTACTAGCTAAATGCAATTTCTACATGACATAGGCCCAATCTAGCCATTGGAGTATTTGCAATTGCTTAATGCAATGGAGCCAAAAAGTAGTCTATAAAATGATTGTAGTTCCTTCGAGAATCATGCATCCTTATCTCAATGGTCCAATCATATACTGGAACCATTTTCTTTTCCTCAACAGTACTATAGGGTTGACTTTGAAGTTTGTTGGTCTAAAACATTCCACTAAATTTGAATAGAAAAAAATAACACAATTAGGTTGTGAACCTAAATGTCTTAGTGGAACCTCCTTTAATCATTAAAAAATGTTTATGCATGGATTCTACAATGTGCTCAATAAAGTTATATTTGACATATGGAACACCATAATGGATATTATATACCATTCAAGGAGGCTTGCACCCACTTCCCAATTGCTATCTAGTCCAAGGAAAAATGCTAGCATGTAAGTAGTATCCTGAACCCGTGGTCTAAAACTATCAAAATCATAAGGAGGCTTATGATTACCTTTCAATTTGTTTCTAACTTGTATGTTACCCTTAACTATTTTATTTATGAAAGAATTTTTCTCCCTTTCATCCATCCCTTCATAATCACTAGCAAGCTTTTTTAGGTCAATGTGGATGTTTCCAAATTCTTTGATTGTAAACCCCAACACTTTTCCAAGTTCTTCAACGTTAATGGATAACAATTATTCTTTGCTATATTTATTAACAATTTCTCTTTTGTTATCTTCATAATTTTAGGCACAGACCATGATAAATTATGGGCAATGGAAAACCTCATGTAACATCATGTGCCCTAATCCAGTTACCCATGATGCATTGATATTATTAACTTGCATTTTATTTGAGGCCTTATTCTTAGATGAAAATACAAGTTTTGAGGTACACCTACCATATATTTTAGGATCATGATAAATATCATGGTATTCATTAGTGAAATGTGGGGTTTTAAGGAATTTAGCATAATGTATTTTTTTATCCAATTTTGCTCTAGTGGTACTAGTGGTAGACATGCTTATAGTCTTGCTTAATTTTCCTTAATTCTTAAGTATCTCAACCCTAAACCCAAACTTAAAAGTTTGACAAAATAATATTTTAAGAAACAATGAAACATAGTCGCAAGAATTCTTTCACTTACCCATATTTTGATTCTTGAAAAGATTAATATTGATAAGCGTGGAATGGCTTTGTTGGAAGTGGAACCCAGAACAGGGTGGTGCATTGCAATGAGCAATCTGAAGACTAAAATCTCCTCTTGTGCTAATCCTCTCACTTAAAAATAAAGTCACTTAGCTGTAGAAAGTGTTTTTTTTTTTAAACTAAAGTGAATGAAATGCCAATGTGTTGCTTTTGGACTACTCAATTAGTACATGGCTACCCTACATTGATAGAAAATTGTAAACTATTGATCTTTGTAAATATAATGGTTATAAGGTGATTCATAAGGTTTATGTTCGCAAGCCTAGCACTATGTGCATTTTATTCTAGAATGCAACTACAACCATCCATCAAATTTTCATCGAATGGTTGGAACTTGAGTAATTTATGATATAAACAATAAACATGTGTTTGAAGGGGTCGATAATTTAACATTGCAAAGGACTTAATAAAATGAATAATGATAATGAGAACTGAGGGAGATCAAAGAAAAATTAGAAATTAATAACATTTTGGTACACCCTACCAAGAGTGACAATGTTTATTATTCATAATGTTTTTTGACAATTTGATGACAACTTTCTTTTTTCATTTGTATTGCTTTATGTTTTAAATTTGCATGCAAATATTTCATAAATATTAAATAGATAATACTTACTTTATTAAAGAAAAAAAACCGATTTGAATAGAGTCATAGACACTGAACTTAGAAAATAATTCTTTACTATAAATGAATAACAAAGAATAACACAACCATTTATTTTATTACAACTGAATTACAATGTTACATTATTACATATCTTTTTAAAGATGAGTAGAGCATGCAAGCGCCAAGCTCCTATTTTGTATAAATGACATATGTTACTTTACATAATACAAATGCAAATGTAAGCGCCAAGCTTCTGTTAGACCATTGGTGACAATGTAATACAAATGTCACTCTGAAAATAAATGCATGGGACTTGCTCGGTCAACCATGCACTCTAAAAATAAATGCATAGGGCTTTCCTGGCGAACCATGCTAGGGAAATGGGAGTTGTGAAGATACAAAATGTACTTATCCTATTTGAGAACTAGAGTCATGCGGAAGATGAGTGGTAGTAAATCTACTCCCATCTTTTTCATGCAGCTTCGATGCACTAGGATAGCACTTATCTCCAACAGAGCTCCTCAACGTGGTTCAAAACTTGTCTAAGAAGTTAGGTGAACCAAATCAACTTCTTTCCAATTCCACCCATTTTGAACTTGAAGGGAATTGGTCTTTTACTCTATAAGTACATAACTAGAGGTAGGAGACTTTAGAGTATCCCCAGTAATACCACATCATCTTCTTCCTAAATTCTTATTAACCTTACAAAATGAAAACCCTTATGACAATTCAGAACATTGCACTCAATAGTAAATCCTTTAGCCTTTAATGAATGATTTTAGTTGTGCTCACTATCCCTATTTATGGACCACCAATGCCACTATCATCTTGATCCCTATTTACTTGTGAGTCATGCCAAGTGTGAGGTTGGGTATAATGATAATCGTGCAATTCGTACAAACCAAAAAAGAAACTTAATCGATTCATGTAACTTAAGCCTTACATCTACAATTAAAATGCTTAATTTGATTGGCATATGGCTACATGCAAATTGTACCTCAAGTTGACAAGCTAAAAAAACCACCAATTGAACGATATGAAATCATTATAAATATTGTTTCAATTGATCTTTGGATTAATGACATCATCATCTCCAATACATCATGTAGATTTCAATATCAAGCTATCCAATCAATCACTTCAGATATACATATGTAATTAATTCATTCCCAGAGTACCGCAACCACACTTTCTCCAAAAATATTGAGAATTAAATGAAAGGTAGAGTACTTCAAGGCATTGAAAAGAGAAAATTAACAATTACTCTTTTAACCGTAATAATTATCAATTTCCACTATTAAGTCACAATAAATTTTTCTCACTTATGATCAAAAGTATCTTTTTTCCTTGCTGAGCTGAACTAATCTTGTATTTTTGTCATGATCTCAACCCAAAATTTCAAATTTCCGCCTGATCTCTCAAGGGGGTAGGGTACCAGCTTAATTCCTTCCACTGGGGCAATAGTGGGGCATCCAAAAAATTAAAAAAAAAATTATTCTTTGATCTAAGCAGCAGTTTTAATCTGAAAAGTGTCAGTCTTTAAACCAACGTAACATGTACCTTGCTTCAAAGAGGGGAAAAATGTAGACACTTAAAATTGTCCTAAATGGTATTACATACTTGAATTCGATATACTAACATTATTTCATCCTGAAATTCATCTTCTTTTTTCTAGTTTAATTAAATAAGCTAGTTATTTAATTAAATACATCATTTGATCTATTAATCTAATTAGTTTAATTCCTACCCTCTCCCACACTAACATTTCATCTAGTTTAATTAAATAATACAAATTATTTAATTTAAACCCCCCCTTATCTCCTCTCATTTAATTAATTAATCTAAATCATTTAATTAAATGTCATTTGCATCCCCTTTTCATTAAATAAACTAATTATTTAATGAGAAGTATTTCCCCTCAACTTGCACAATTAAAACTTAGTTTTAATTAGAAAATTACTAATTTTTCTTACCCATCCACTTGCATAGCAAATATTCTTCTATTTAGCTTAAAAAAATGAAATACTCTTTCCTAACTTTCAAAGTTATTACAAAGTGTGTTTGCTTGAATCATTGTGAGCCCTTGATGCTTTCTTTGATCCATGTGATCTTGGATTCTCATCCATTGATGAGAATTCTTGATCCATGTCTTCACCCTTGATTCCATCTTGACCATTGATTGATCCTTTTGATCTTGAAAATTGATTCTTCATTTTCTCTCTTATAAATACCTCACCATTTGGAGAGAAACATATCCACTTCATTAAAGTTATGTTGCCCATTTGAATACCATCTCTATTCATACTTGCACTATAACCAAGCTTTTTCATTTTTTCATCCACCCCTGGCATCGATTTATCATATTTAGCTTAGTTTTTAACAATGGAGTTTGGTTAAACGTTCATCTCATTGAAGGGATTGGGAAAGGGTCACCATTCCACATCAATGCGACACCACTCCCCCAATGGGATAAGGTTTGGAGTTCTAGATTAGGTTTCTTTTAAGCTTTCATGTTCATTTCATGTTTAGTTTAATGGTTTCTTAGTTTTTGAAGCTTTTGAACATCTCATTGGGATTGTATCTTAGAGGGTTAAATAATGCTTAAATTCATTAGTATCTAGTGTATTTAACCTATAGTATGATTACAATCATAGTAAGAAGGATGAAAAATGGCACCAATAAGAACAAAGGTAAATTACCTTTCAAGTGTTTTAGTTGTGGAAAAATATGCCACTATGCTTCAAGATGTCCAAATAGAGTTGTGAACAATAAGAATAAGGAAAACAAAGGTAAGATGATCAAGAAAATCTGTTATTTTAGAGAAGATGTCGGTATTTCTAATGATGAATCTAATTATAGAGATGTTGATGATAATGAATGCTTGTTCTTGGCTTTAAAAGATGATTTTTTTTTTGTTAACTCTAAAATTTGTGTGAAGGAAGTGCTCTAAAGAAGAAGGATAAGATTGAAGGTACTTTGGTATCTTCTTTTCAAGTTATACAAGGTAAGAAATATTGGGTTATTGATACTGGCTTCTCAAATCACATGACCGAAGACAAGAGTAAGTATGTTAAACTTGAAAAATATGATGGACTTGTTAAATTTGGAAATGATTTAGGTGCTAAGATTTGTGGAATAGGTTCAATCAGTTTTGATGGAAAGCATAATACTGATGATGTTTACTATGTCAAGGGATTAAGGAATATCCTTTTGAGTGTTGGAAAAATATGTAGCAAAGGGAACAATCTTATGTTTTAGGATGATGGATGTTAGATCAAAAAAGGGTTTGGAACTATGATTACTATTGGAAAGAGGATATTTGGAAATATTTATCAGCTCAATGTTGTTGATTGTCATTATTTTATGACTTAGATTAATGATAGCTAGTTATGGCATGGGAGGATGTGTCAGATTAATTTTGGTAACTTGGTCAGAATCAGTTCACTTCAAGCAATGAGAGATCTTCCAAAGATTACAAAGCCTATAAATGGTATTTATAGAGATTATCAATTTGGAAAGCAAACAAGAACTAGTTTCAAAGGAAAATTAAAATTTCTTCTATCGAATTGTTGGAATTGGTACATATAGACCATTGTTTCCCTACAAGAGTGAGAAATCTTCAAGGTGACAAGTATTTCATGTTTTTGATTAATGATTATTCTAGAAGGACATTGGATACTTTTATTAAGAATAAATCTAAATCTCTAGATAGATTCAAAGCATTTAAAGTTATTATTAAGAATTAAATAGAATTGAAGGTAAAATGTTTGAGGTATGACAAAGGTAGAGATTTCACCTCTAATGAATTTAACATGTTTTGTGAGAATCATGAAATAAAGAGGCACTTGTTTTCCCCTAAGACTCCTCAGTAGAATGGAGTGGTTGAAAGGAAAAACATGACTATTCAAGAAGCTTCTGGGACTATGATGAAATAAATTAACCTACTGGAAGTCTACTGGACAGAAGCAATTCATACTAGTGTTTACATACTTAACAGAGTTAAGGAAAAAGCTAAAAATCCTTGAGTTGTGGTATGGAAGGATCCCTATTGTCGAGTACATTAGAGTATTTAGAAGCAAATGCTATATTAGAAGAGATGATGAAAACTTGAGAAATTTTGATGCAAGGTCTAATGAAGGTATCTTCCTTGGATATTCTACTAAAAGAAAATAATATAGGTGTTACAAAAAAAGGCTAAGAAGGATTGTTGAAAGTGCAAGTGTCAAAGTTGATGAAGACTTGCAAAATTTAGTTTTGATGGATGGATATGAGTTATATGAGCGTTATGGTAGAGAAGAAAAAGAAAAAATATAAAGAAAAAGAACTATAGAATGAAGAGAAGAAGCTCCAAAAAATACCCCTAAGACCCCTAAGTATGTGCAGAGAAATCATTTTGAAGAATAGATCATTGGAGACAAAAGTAAAGTTGTATTGACAAGAAGAAGAGCTATTGAGCAGGAAGTAAATTTGTGTATACTTTTTGAATCTGAACCAAAAACAATGATTAAAGCATGCAATGATGAACATTGGATGAAGGAAATGTAAGAATAGCTTATGCGAATTCAGAGAAATCAAACTTGGGAACTAGTTCCTAGACTTGAAAACAAGAACATAATTGGAACTAAGTGGGTATTTAGAAACAAGTTGAATGAAAATGGAGAAGTGGTGAAAAACAAGGAAAGTCTCGTGTGTAAGGGCTACTCACAAGTTGAAGGAATATAATTTGAGGAGAAATTTCCTCTAGTTGCTAGAATGGAAGCAATTAGGATGCTTTTGGTATTTGTAGCACATAAGGGATTTAAAGTTTTTTAGATGGATGTGAAGTCTACTTTCTTGAATGGATAATTCGAAGAAGTTTACATGGAACAACTGAAAAGATTTTAGTTATTAGAAAAAACCAATATAGTATACAGATTGAAGAAG
Organism: Sequoia sempervirens; assembly: GCA_007258455.2. Lineage (NCBI taxonomy): Eukaryota > Viridiplantae > Streptophyta > Pinopsida > Cupressales > Cupressaceae > Sequoia > Sequoia sempervirens. Next base: position 135,598,835 of record VDFB02000002.1, on the reverse strand, counting down.
GAATTATATGGATTGAAGCAAGCTCTAAAAAATTGGTATGCAAGGCTAGAGAAATATTTGATACAACAAGGATTCAAAAAGGGTACCACAAATAGTAATCTTTACTTCAAAGTTGAGAAAGATCAAATCTTAATAGTGGTTGTGTATTTTGATGACATAATTTTGGAGGAAATAAAGATACATGTAAGATTTTTTTAGAGGAGATGCATAAAGAGTTTGATATGTATATGTTTAGGGAGATGAATTTCTTCCTTGGACTACAAATCAATCAAACAAATAAAGAAATATTCATTTCATAATAAAAGTATGTTAAATAAATGTTGATGAAGTTTGGAATGGATGACTCCAAATTGGTATATACTCCTATGGTTTCTAGTTGCAAACTGAGTAAAGATGATGAATCCCCAAAGGTTGATTAGAGCAAGCATAGATCTATGATTGGTGGAATGATATACCTAACTGCTACTAGAACAAATATCATGCATGCAGTTTGTCTTGTAGCTAGATTTCAAGAAGATCCTAAAGAAACACATACTGTAGTAGTGAAGAGGATATTTAGATATTTGAAGGGCACTCTGGATTATGGTTTGTGGTATCCTAAGGATACTGATTTCAATTTGAGTGCTTATAGAGATACAAATCGAGTTAGTTGTGTTGGTGACAAGAAAAGTACAAGTGGTGGTGTATTATTTCTTGGATGTAGATTGATATCATGGCTAAGTAAGAAACATGATTCAATTTATTTATCAACTGTAGAGGCTGAGTACATTGTAGCAGTGTCTTGCTACACATAGGAGTTATGGATGAGAAAAACACTGAAGGATATTAGATTTGTGTAAGATGAGCATATTTCTATATTTTGAGATAATACAAGTGTAGTTAACATTTCCAAGGATTCGGTGAGCAATAAGGACAAAGCATATATCAATTAGGTATCACTTTTTGAGAGAGAAGTTTGTGTAGAATGAAGTGAATCTTGAATATGTACCTACAAAGGATCAGATTGCTGACATATTCAATAAGGCTCTTTCTAAGGATACTTTTGAGTATCTCTGGGAGAAGTTGGGGATTATTGCCTCTCCTTTCTTGAAATAGATGCATCAATTTAGTGGATCTATCGATTCATTCTTTTTCTAGATTGATGTTGGTGGATACCTCTTAGGGGGAGTAGGTGGTGACATTTTTGTAGTATATAATATATGTTGTCATTGTGTATATGTTGCTGATTTGATCCATTTTTAATCATAACAAGGAGTATTTAGAGCATTTTCAAGTATCCAAGGTTAATATCAAATGGGGAGAACAATGCAAAACATTTTATCCTTTTCCATTGATTTCAAAGAGGGAGAAAGAGTCATGTGAAAATTTTTATCTATATAGGGGGAGAGTGAAGCATGTGAAAATGGAACAAATTTTCAAAAGGAGAGAGAGAAAATTGAAAATAAAATCATGTAAGGGGAAGAGAGTAAAAAAATATTGTGTAGGTTGTTTAATGTAAAAATAAGAGTGTGTATGTTGTCTTTGTTGGTTTTTCACGTCCTTTCTTGCCATAAATGACAAAGGGGGGGATTTTTTCAAGTATGAAGGTGTTGTCATTGATGTCAAACATGTGTAATCATTGAAAGAGACTATTTCTTTAATTAGTTACATCATGTTGTCATTAGTTAAGTTAGTGTTATTAACCTCTATTTCTTTCTTGTTTTCTTCTTTATTTTCCTCTTCTGCCTCTCCTTCCTCTCCGAAGGGTTTTTTTGATGGTTTGTCTTTATTTTCTTCCTCATTCTTGTCCTCATCATCTTTACCATAATTTCTTTTTTCATCTTTGTTTCCTTCATCTTCATTCTTCTCTTCTTCTCCATTATTTCCAATATTTTCATGGTGTTCTTTTGGATTGTTACCGGTATCATTCTTATGTTGATCTTTAGTGTGTTTACTAGTTGTATCCTTTGTATCATTCAGAGGATTAAATGTCTCTGAAGAAGCATGTATATCACCAACTTCATCCAAAGAAGGGAGATCCTTAACTTCTGTGTCAATAGTATGCTCTTGTGCTTGAGTTGTATGAGATGCAAAACTAGTTCACATCCTATAATTCTTGCCATTTCCCTTACTATATCAAGAGTCCCTTGTCTCAACCTTTCACTACTGTCTTTCTATTTAGTCTTTAGAATAGTGACTCTCTATTTGACCTTGAACAACTTTGAACATTCATTTAATAAGGTACAACATCTTCCTCAAATAGGGATGATTTGTATGTGTTTAAGGCATCAAATTTTATTTTGTCATCAACAATTATAGTTTCATTCCTTCTTTGTGTTAGAGCTTCCCATACATTGTCAGCCAACTTCTTCCTTATAGTTTCCATATTCTCATTAAAAATAACCATATATTGAATGAAAGAATTTATAATGGTTTCCTTATCTTTTTCATTAACTTCATCAAACAACTTAGCAGTAGCTAGTAAATCCTCAGATTCTATCATATTATTTACTAAAGATTCAATCTTTAGAGGTGGACGATCAATTATCATAGGAGAGCCGAGCATGTCCTCCATAGGTTTTGATGTTCCTTCTTCACCCTTCTTCTTATGCACATGAATTTTGAAGGGTATGTATAGGATCATGATGGGATAAAAAGTAGTGATATGATGGGTATGTGTAGGGTATGTGGCTAACAACTTTTTTTCTATCCAAAATTGATGAAACGAAAAGGGTTGTTAAAGGAGATTCTCAGTTTTCCACCAATATAAATTATGTTTTACATTGACTTTAATAAATAATTATTATTCATTTTCTATTTGAATTATGACTAATGTCTTGATTGATAGGCTGATTGAAAAACATCTATAGCTTTCAAATGTTATCACATTTTTTGAATCCAAAACATGTGTCACATTCTATGCTTTGCATACTATAGGATTAAAAAAAAATGAATTTCATGAAGTTTTGACCAAGTTAAGGTCGTCAGACATACAAGTTAATCTATTTTTTAAAAGTTGTATTATAAAATTCATAATTAGTTATTTACTTGGAAAAAAATTACAAAAAAAAGTGCATCACATTAGGAAATGAGTCCTCTACTTATATCTAAAATCTTATAAAAAAATATTATCATTTTATTGTGGTTAGGGTGGTTAGAAAGATGCCTACTTCGTATTTTTTCCTTGAAGTTTAAGTACTATTGCATTGAAATTTCAAATTTTCACCAAATAGATTATTATTTTTAAATAAACCTAGTAGTTTAGAAACTACATTCCATTTCCTATAGATTCTATTCTTACATATTTTTGAAATAATATAGATAAGTTATTCAATTTTTTACGCCAAGTTGCCTAACTCTGATTTTTTTGAATTTTTTGCCACTTAAGGGTCTATTTTTTCCATGATGATCTTGCACATTCCCTGAAAGCATTGTTTTCTTCCTTTGTCTCTTCATCAAATGAGATGTCAACATTATCTATGGTTTCAGCTTCTTCATTGCTAGTGGAGGTACTGCTTCTTCTATTCCTTTTCAAATGTTTCTCTTCTTGATAGCCAAGATCAATTTATTCTTATATAGTATCACTTAAGTTCCTTTTTCTATTTTCCTTTTGCTTTATTCTTCTTTCGAGAGTGGAAAATGGTGCAACAGCGGGTACATTTCTCTTCTTAGAAGCTTTGGTGTTGGGTCTAGAGGATGCAACTACATTAACTGCTACAGGGGTACTATGCTCTACCTTCTTTCCTTTTACTAATTCCATTGTACCAAGTGTTTTAGGTAATGTAGAGGTAGTGATATAAGGTGATGTTCCTAATTTTCTAGTCCTAGAGGGCACTCCAACTAATTTGGTCCTCTTCTCTTCCACAAGTTCCCTTAGCCTTTCAACATCATCCTTAGAAAGTGAATGATTTCAAAGAATTCCTCAAATTTTTTATTCTCTTTTAGCCCTTTTAGGTGCTAAAGTTTCTAAATGCACTTTGGTAGACTTCTCTTCATATGTACCATGATGGGTTAGAGTGGGATCCTAGTGTTTCTTAACAAAATTTCAATGAGGCCCTCAACTATTTGATCATTAATCTCATATCCTAGAGGCTTTATCCATAGAGTTATCATTTCTACTGCCTCTATAATGCACTCATTAGTAGACACCAAAAAGGTTATCTCCTTTGTAGATTTCTTTACTAAGCTCCTTGGAACTCTCTCTTTCATACATATTCTAAAAAACTATGAAGAATGTAGTCAAAGCATCATTTTGTGCTTTGAAGTCTCCAAGGTTATGTAAATGTTCAAATATTTGATGTGCCACTGATCTGTTGTGATTCCATATAATGATTTTCTTTCCAGGTAGCTCCCTTAGAAAGTAAAATAGTAAACAAAATACCAATATACCAAACTTGAATTGATATTTCTTTGTCTTAGTTTGGTTCAAGTTATCCATAATTTGCTGACAGAGAAACTCACACAAATCATAGTATCTTCCATTTACCAACATATCATGTGTAACATATATTGCAGTTGCAAACATTGAATTTCCTTTGTTGATAAAGTAGATTTTTTGACCAATAATGACTACAACATATCTCATAGTGGGGTTTGTAATGGTTTTGGTTGTCAATTCTCTCCCATCGTATGTGGCACCAATTAGTTTCATGAGTACATCATTCTTCATAGCTTTTAGCACTTGTACAGGTCTAGTGTCACAAAGACCAATTACAACTTTAATCGCTTCCTTGGTAATTACTCTAGCTATGCTTGTCCATATTAATTTATCATGCATTCAAATAAGTGTCATCCTTACAAAATTCATATCCATTTCACTACAAAAATCTAGGAACCCATTCCATACATCTAACCTTTTTTGTACAAGATTTTCATATTCTAGCTTTACCGAGGAATCATATCCAATTAACTCCTCCCATATTTTTGTGAGTTCTTGATGATCAAATTCTTCTATTTTGATATGAATGTAGGTTTTGGTATCCTCAGTGGGTAAGACGCTACTTGGAATTTGTGAAAATGCACCCACGAGGTCCATTTCATAAACCTTCATTGAAAATCTTTTTAATTTTGATCGAGGTCTCTCAGAAGTCTCAACCAAAGTGGGGGTGGCCATTTTTCCTCAATTTACTTGTATAAGCTTATGAAAATTACTTCTAGTTCAAATCCACAAAGTATAGATAACTATAAATACCTTTCTTAAGCCTTGACGAAAATTAGGGTTTGATAACAGTTGCTCTAAATCGCCTTCGAATCACTTCAATTTGCTCTGATTTCTTTTGAATGTGTAAAAGTGATTTAACTTGACTTGATTTTTCACTTTATTCCTTACTAATTTTCCCTAAATTTTCATGTAATGCCTTCCACTCACAAAAATATGATAAACACCTTATGAATACACTGTAAACCCTAAAATGCTCTGCAAATCTCCATATTTTCATATTTTCTATTAGAATATTTTTCAACATATTCAGAAAGATAATTAACATCATATATCTTCATTCCACTTCTTGACACCTTTTATATCAGGATTTTATTAGACTTCTCTATAAATATTGACCCTAAATCGAATAGTAGGTTTAGTTTTTAGAAGAAATATTTGCACCAAATGTAGGTACAAATGTATTTGATTCATTGTTATTCTCAAGTTCTTACTTTTTGACTTTAGTAGGATCCACTTTATTCTCAAGTTTATTCCTTTGTTCTGGATTAGATTTCTTCATATTCTTGCTTCTGCAGAATCTTGATATATGTCCTACTTTGTTGTAGGTGTATGGTGCAGGAGCACCAATGGGTCTAATGGACCTAGAATGTTTTGGTTGTGTTTTTTTTCTGGTTTTGTGATGGAATAAGGTCCTATGTGCCATTTCAAATGTTTTGTAATAGGTCTCGTAGGTTTCTTGTTGAGTTTTGGTATTGGTGATTAACTTCTTTGTACAACAAGGCCTCCATCCTCCTTTGTAAGTTTAGTGCATCTTGGAAAATTAAAATAAATAAAAATAAATAAAGATGCCTTGATGTCACTAGACACCTGAGGGGAGTCACCTTGCTCATTTGAGTGGGCTTTGATGCCTTTCACACATTTTGGAGGTATTTTGTAGGTTCATTAAGGTAAGTTGTTCAAATTACCTTAATTAAGCATTTAAAGGAAAATATAGAGTCTCTTGGTGTTCCAACGTCCAAATGATTAAAATTCCAGTTAGAGGACGTTTGAGGAAGTTGGGAGACCTTAAATATTCCTCTCTTGGTTGAGGAAAGGTTGTTGTTGAAGTTGGAAAGAATTTTCAATAAAAAAACTTGCTGTTTTTTGTGTTTTCTAAAAAAAATCTGTTGATCTCGTGCTTTGTACGGCCTGTACGTTTTGAGTTATGCTCCAAGCGTGTGATGGTTGGAAAGAGGATTGAATAAGCTTCATTTTGGCATTGGAATGGTGAGGAGATATCCCCAATTCTTCATCGGGTGGTCTGAAAACCCTTAAAATCAGGGTTTTGAGAGAAATATGTGGATCTCTTCCATTCCCACATGTTAGATCTGCTTATTCTTGGTGGGATGGAAGGTTTAACCCTGTACCATTATTCCCTAAGTGTTTTGGAGAATGGAAGGTTCATGGGAAGAAGTGGTGCAAAGTTTTTGGCTTGACATCTCTATGTGGCAAGCCTAATTCATAAGCAAAAAAAGTGGATTTTTGCTTGGGTTTTGGAAAATTTGTTTTAGAGATAGTTGGAAATGATTTGGAAGGGTGTAATTAGCCTGTAGGATTCTAATTTGAGGCTTTGGGGTGAAGGGGAGAGCCTAGGTAGTTTGAAGTTGCTGTTCTCAGTCCTATTTAGGCCCTTTGGAGCAAATTGTCTTGTTCTAGGAACTCTAGTTTCCTTTTGAATTTTGCCTAATGCTTTTGATGGTGTGTGTAGGTACCATGGGGAAGTCTAAATACAGATTTTGAGCCTTCTTGGAAGTATTTTAGGCCCCTAAAATTTGACTATCCTCTTGATAGCATTGGTTAAGCCTAGTAGGTCTGAGTGCTGAGTTGGATGAATCTTGTCTCCACCAAGCATGGTGATCATTTTGAGGGTGTTATGTGAGTATTTTGGGAATGTCTAAGTCATCTTGTCTATGGTTGTATTAATGGGATTTTGAGTTCCTTAGTTTGGCCTTTGGAAGCCTAGGAACAAGCCTCTTGAGTTGAAAGTTTGTTTGAAAAGTCATAATACAAAGAAGTTGTGCCTCCTAAGTCTGTTATCCCACCATTGCCTCTGCATCATAGTGGTATCAGAGCCTGATTGCAGGTAGTTTTGAAGGGAAGACATCATTCCTCCAAAAGCTGGACCGGTGGTTTCAAGAGAATTGAAGGCCTTGAGAGAAGAGATAGAGGCCTTGAAAGCAAGAGAAAGGAGAAGAGTAGTGGTAGTTGAGGAAGAGAGTTCCTTTGAAGAAGAATCAAAGGGTGAAGAAGATGAAGAAAACCCTCAGGGGGAAGAGATACCCCCACATGAGAGAAGACTCCTTAAAGCCTTGCAAGCATCTAGAGGAGAAACCTCTAAAGTAAAGATTGATTTTCCGGTATATAGTGGAAGGATGGATGTGGATGAAGTGTTAGAGTGGGTGGAGGCTCTAAATAACTATTTTGAATACAAAGACATGGTAGAGAATAAGAAGGTAAAGTTTTCCAAAACAAAGTTGAAGGGATCCGCCTTGACATGGTGGAATTCCACCCAAGGAGAAAGGGTCGAGATGGGTAAATCCATGATTAACTCATGGGATAGGATGGTGCATAGGTTGAAGGCACAATTCCTTCCTGTTGATCATGAAGTACAGGAGTATAGAAAGAGGTAGAATCTGAAACAAAAAGACATGGATGTTTCATCCTACACTGAGCAATTCTACAAGCTGAGCATGAGATGTAGTCATAAAGAAAGTGAAAAGGAAAAAGTGGCCAGATATATCAATGGCCTAAGGCTTAATATTCAATATGAGATTAGTTTGGTTGTTCCCAAGACTATGGAAGATTGCATACAAGTTGCACATAGGGCTGAAGAGAAGATAAAGAGGAAACAAGAGCAGCAAAATAGAGGAAGAGGTAGAAATTTTAGAGGTAGGGGCAGAAATCAGTCCCAAAAACATCAAGAAGAATCTAACCACAATGAATCAAATGGAGACTCAAGCAATAGAGGGGGATTCAGGGGTAGGAGACCCAATGGCAGGGGCAGATTTAATGGAGGAAGAGGCTCAAATAAGTTTTCAGGGATATGTTACAATTGTAACCAGCCTGGACATCCAACATTCAAATGTCCAGAAAAACAAGGCTCAAGCTCTCATGGTGGAGAGAGGCCGAACCAACTAGTGCATGAGGATGAAGAAAGTGTGACTTCACCCACAGTAAACCTTACATCAGAAGTTGGAGAGTCCTTGATGATTAGGAGAACATTACTCAAGGTACCAATCCTTGAAGAACCCCCACAAAGGAAAGCACTCTTTAGAATAAATTGCAAGGTACAAGGTAAAGTGTGTAGGATAGTGGTGGATTCAGGATCAACTGATAATCTTGCTTCAATTGAGTTGGTAGAAAAATTGAAGTTGAAAAGGATTTCTCACCCTAACCCATACAAAGTTTCATGGCTTAGTAAAGGACAACAGGTCTTGGTGGATGAGCAAGTATGGGTGGAATTTAACATTGGGCCATATAAAGACAAGGTTCTATGTGACATCATCCCTATGGATGTGTGTCACTTGCTGCTTGGTAGGCCTTGGCAATTTGATAGGAAGACCAAGCATGATGGGGAGAAGAACACATACTCCATTGTGAAGGATGGGAAGACTTACAACCTCACACCTCTCATAGAAGAAGACAAGTCAAAGCATGAAGGGCCTAGTGTTTTGATGGTGGGTGAGAAGGATTTCATGAAGACCTTGAAGGAAAGTGGAGGAAGAGGATTCTTCCTAATTATGAAGCCAAAAAGTGAAGCAGATTTGCCCACAAAGAAGAAGGAAGATGCACCAAAGGAAGTCCAAGAATTGTTGGAAAGGTACAAGGACATAATAGTAAATGAATTACCTAGTTCCCTACCTCCCATTAGGGATATAAGTCACCATATTGATCTGATTCCAGGGGCTACATTGCCCAATAAGGCTGCATACAAAATGACACCTGCTCAAAATGAGGAGATTGCAAGACAAGTGCAAGAGTTGATGGATAAAGGGCTAGTGAGGAAGAGTTTGAGTCCATGTGCTGTTCCTACTATCCTAGCACCATGAAAGGATGGGAATTGGAGGCTTTGCACTGATTCAAGAGCCATTAATAGGATCACAATCAGATATAGGTTCCTAATGCCAAGAATGGAGGACCTCATGGATTGTCTATCAGGAGCATCTTACTTCTCCAACATTGATCTAAAGAGTGGGTACCATCAGATAAGGATTAGAGAGGGGGATGAATGGAAGACAACTTTTAAGACTAATGAAGGGCTCTATGAGTGGTTGGTGATGCCCTTTGGGTTATCAAATGCCCCTAGTACCTTTATGCGCCTTATGAATGAGGTATTGAGACCTTTCATTGGAAAGTTTGTTGTGGTTTATCTAGATGATATTCTTGTGTTTAGCAGGTCTAAAGAAGAACATTTGAAGCACCTTAACATGGTACTAAGGAGGTTATAAGACGAGAAGTTGCTGATCAACATGGAAAAGTGTGAGTTCATGAAGGAAGAACTAGTATACATTGGGTTTGTCATCTCCAAGGGAAGTTTGAAGATGGATCCTTCAAAGGTGGATGCTATTCTTACTTGGCCAACACCAAAATCCATGGGAGATGTGAGAAGCTTCCATGGACTTGCAAGATTTTATAGAAAGTTCATCAAGAACTTTAGCCAAATTTGTGCACCAATCTTGGACACCATCAAAGGAGGTAACAAAGGTAATTTTTCTTGGACCAATGAGGCTGATAAAGGGTTTGAGTATCTGAAAATGAGAGTAGTACAGCAGCCTATACTTGTTCTCCCTGATTTTGATAAAGTTTTTACCATTAAGTGTGATGCTAGCAATCAAGCAATAGGGGCTGTTTTGAGCCAAGA
>VDFB02000002.1:135548155-135579143 GCA_007258455.2 Sequoia sempervirens | reverse complement strand
GGGCTGCTCGTGCATCTCTTCCACCAGCATTTCTGCCACCTCGACCACCTCTGACACCACCACGCCTACCAGGCATCACTCTTGGAGGCATCTTTCTTGAACTTGACCCACAACCACAGTCCTGGTGTGAACTGCCTCACGATCGGCGATCTGTCCACACGCTCAAGAAAACCTGCTCTGATACCACTTGATGAGGGCGCAAACCCGAGACATAGAAAATAACCCACAAACTAGAGAATAATTTTATTATTCAGAAAATGGAACTTCTTACATGGAGAGGATCTCAAAACCCCAAGTTCTACAACACATGCAAGCTATAGAAAGCTACAGAATAACCCTTTCACAATATGCAAGCTTGTCCCCAAAAAGTTGCCCAAAATTTTGAAAACTCACCCATAAATAGAGCTCTTCATTTGTTTGGAGCCAAAACAACATTCAATTTGAGTTTAGGCGGTTTGGCGCCAAAAATTTACAACATGAAGTTCAAATTTCAAAAGAGCATTTGCAATGGTATCTTCTAGAAAGTGCGCCAACTTCGCGGGGTCATAACTTTTGATCCAGGACTTCGATTCACGAACCGTTCAAACCGTTGGAAAGGTCTCGAAGTCAAGAACGCGCACAAAATTCACTACGCCAATTTTGGCAAGTTTCGGGGCCATTCCAGAAGCTCTAAGTTTTCTCAAATCCCACTTGGAAGATTTTCAGGTGCAAATCTGGGAAACTAAAACTGCAATATCTTTCAACCCAAGAACCGGAACGAAAAACCATAAATTGGGAATTTCATTATGACGAAAAGGGTATCCAAAAATATAAAAACATCTAAAAACTGATAAACTTGAAATTTAACTATTTTTGGGTGATGCAAGATTGCCCTTACACCACTGGATGCTCCTGCATCATTTTATAATAGGATTTACAGAGATAGTTCAATCATTAAATGCCATGTTGAAGAAAGATGAAGAAATATAATGGAATCTAGAAGAAAAGGTTGTATTTTAAAATATAAAGAAAGTAATTGTAAAAGATCTAATTCTAATGAATCCAAATTATACCAAATCATTTTACATTTATTTAATTTTCTCATATCATACATATGGAGTAGTGTTAACTCAAAGGGGTGACACTAAGGAAGAAAGACCTATTGGTTTTATGAGTTTTCACTTTAGGGATATAGAATTAGGTATATAGATGTAGAGAAGCAAGTGTTTGTATTGGTCAAAGCAGGAAGAAAATTTAGACATTATATTATTTGTATTCAAGTAACCTCCATTGTCTCAAATTCAATTGTGAAGATGTTGCTAATGCAAAATGATCTAGGAGAAGAGAGAGCTAAATGGGTTACTATATTATAGAATTTGATATTGAAAAAAACCTATGAATTTAGTGTTTAGACAGGTTCTCATTTGGTCAATTACAAAAATAGACCCACAAATTGTAAGTCAACAATCTATGGTTGATGTCATATCTCAAGATGATTGGTATACAAACATAGTACACTATTTAGTTACCAATAGATGTTTGATAGACATGTCACTTGACAATATAAAGAAGATCCCTAAATTTAAAGGCTCTAATCTACAAGATCAAAGGAGGGGTCTTATTTGAAATAAATCACAAAGGGATTTATTTGAGATGTTTAAATCATCAATAAGTGATGCAAAAGCATCTAGTTGTGTAAGGGAAATATTCCATCACCCAAAAATATTTTATTTTCATTTTTTTGTTGTTTCCTTAGTTTTCTTGGGTCCCTTGGCAACTCATGCAGTATTTGGGATAGCTAGAAGTTTGAAACAACAAGAAATCGTCACCTGGTATTTTTAGTAAGTTGGCCTATTTGGGTCATATGGACACAAAAATTGACCCCAAGGAGTGAAATCAAAAAATAAGATTTTTGGTGAAAGAATCATCTCAAAATCCTGTACCGTTTGGAAGATATTAAATTTTCATCCCAGGGAATTCTTTAGTGAAGTTTAAAATTAAAAATTGAGTCCCTTCGGAACCCCGGAACAAGGTGCAAAGTCTCTGATCTTTTAGATCTAGAAAATGATGGTTGTAGGTCTCTTCATAAGATTTCTAAAGATATATTACAATTGAAAATATGACGGTTGTATCAAAAGTTATGGCCCCAAGAAGCTGTCCTACTAAAGAGTGAATTTTACTAAAATATCTTCCTAGGCAATAAATCAAATGGTGGGACTTTTGGCACCAAAAAAAAAAGGAACTACACTTTCTAGAACATTCTAGGGTGGTTATTAGGTAAAATAAAAGGGTTAAGTGGGGGTTGTAGAAGGTGGCTCCATTAGTGTAGATTGTTGCTCTGAATAATAGTTTTTCTTTCAAAATTGATTTTGTTGCAATGAATCAAGCCCATGAGGTTGTAGCATTGTAAGTTTTGAATCTATAATTTCATTTTCTAAAATAATTGAAAGGGTTATTTTCTGTCTCACATCTTTTGTGTTGGTATCTATTGTTGTGTTTTGTGGGATTGGGTGGTGTATCCCTCATCAATAAGAAGATAAAGCATTGCAAGAACTTCATGAAAATTTTGTAAACACACATGGATCTCCTTTGGAAACTATATATTCAATCTTACGAGTTGGCTATTATTGGGAAACACTATTCAAAGATACATTTTATCACTTCAAACATTATTACACTTGTAAAAACACTGATGATAAAGGGAGATGGATTGTCAAGCCTCTACAACTAGTCTTGGAAATAAGACTTTTTACACAATGGGGATTAGACTTTATCAATATGATCAATCCTACTTCTTCCACAAGACATGCAAGTATTTACTTATGATAATTGACTATTGCACCATGTGGATGAAGGTAGCATACAACAAGTTGTGAACAATAGAAACCATGATCAAATTTCTTGAAGAGAACATTATCACTCGATTTGGAACACCATATTCCTTTGCATGTGATAATTGCCCTACCTTTTCCTCTTTAGGGTTTTCTATTTGGGACTTCAAATATGGTATCATTTTAAATTTTTCTTCAAACTATTATTGGTAAAGAAATGGATTAGCTAAATCAACCATTAAGAATTTGCTAGACTTAATTAAAATGTTCATTGAAAAGAATCCCAATGAGTAGCACTCATTATTTAAATTTGTGTTATGGATAGATATGGCTAGAATGAAATCAGCATTAGAAGATTCCCTTTACCACTTGGTATATGGGAGTGATCCTATCCTACCCATAAATTTGGAGATTCCCATTTGGTAGTTCTCCAAGAATACTTAGGTCTAGAAGATAAAATGAAAGATAGACTCTTACAACTAATGCACTTAGAAAAGAAATACACAAGAGCCATTGATTACTTTTCCAAACATCAATTAGTAGTAAAATGATGTTTTGATTAGAGAACTAAAGTAAAATCCTTTAGGATATCTAATTTAGTCAAATGGTGGAACAAAGCTCACAAACGAAAGGGTGATCATGGTAAGTTTGAAAAACTATGGAAAGGTCCATATCATATTATAGAAATTCTAGGAGAAAACATGTATAGGTTGAAAATTGATTGGTGAAGATGTTCCTTTAGCCATTGATGGTCAATTTCTTCAAAATTATTTTTAGCCTTGACCTTGTTTGATCTCCTATGTACATAGGTGAATAGGTGTGCCATTGTACAAATTTGTATATAGTCATTCTTTTCTTTTTTCTTTTTTATTTCTTTCTTTTGGTTTTTTTTTTTAGGTTCCCTACTTGGTTTTGGGTGGAAAAGGAAAATGGTAACATTTGAAAAAATCGATAAATTCTTGAATTCTTGAAATGATTTGAAATTTTTGTATGGGTTTATAATTTTAATGATTGCCTCTTGTTCAAATGTTCCATAAAGGTACATTTGACTTAAGTAGCTTGAACAACTTTTAGGAACTACACATGTGAACATTTTTTTCAAAAATTCTTAGAATTAGTTTGGGGATGGTATGTGTCTACATTGAGTGACAAATCTAAAAGTCTCATTTTCTACCACTATAATTTGCAACCTAATAGTAGGCTTTAGTGCCAAAAAGTTGAAAATAAAAGAGCTTCAAAGCTAAATAAAAAGAAAATAAAAGAGAATTTAAATTATTGAATATCATTAGAAAATCCAACTCTTTAGGATCCAAATATCTCTACCTACACTATGGAGCCAGACTAGAAGCAAATATATGTTTAGGGGAATTATAGAGATAATCTTGTAGAGGTTATGGATGCCCAACATAGCCCTATCCAAGGTTTTCTTAAAAAGGAAGACTAAATCACATAGCTCAATGTAAACATGTATTATTTTCAAGATTCTTTTAAGGAAGGTAATCAATCATGCACACACAATTTCATGGAATTGATTTTTTTACTCATGTTAGATGAATTATTTGTGGTTGGAAAAGTAACAAGTTGTAATCATGAAAGTTGGAAATTGTATATACAAATTTTCTCTCATTTCAAGTATCTTTGTTTATTTCTTTTACTTTGTTTTCTTTGGTTGCTAAGTTGTTCTATAATCTCATAGCAGACCTCATTTTTCCAAAGAAAATTAAGAACCCCTTATTTTTTATTTTTCTTTTACTTTATAATTGTAATGGTAAAAAATCAATGCATTCTAGAGAAAGTTCTGAATCTAAAGATCCTAAATATATTATTCTAGTCAAGAAGTTGAAAATCAGTTCAAAATAATATTAGTCGTCTTTTGAAGCAACTTAAAATCCATTCAAATGAAGAAGATATGTTTTGGGAGATTTTTTCATATTACTCAACCTGATATTGTTTAGATAATGTCCATATTTAGTATGAATGTTCACGATAATCCAGTACCATTAATTCTGCCCGCAAAACATTAAGCAATCCGATTGTAACGTGATGTGGTTTTCTCTAAGATAAAGTTGTTCCTTTGCATCTTACTGAACTAGACATTTCAGTTTGGGTGAACATTCACTTTGATCGCCTGAAAATTTTCGTATGAAATTTGACTTTTCTCGAAAAGTTTAAGCTTTCCAAATGTTATTGAACCAGACGTAGATTACACCTATCAAATCTAGATCCAAATATGGTACCAATGATTCTGCTCGCAAAAAGAGCACTTAATGCAATAAAGGTAGTAGTGATGATCTAATGACACTAGCTGAACTCAGTATCAAATCCAGTAGCAGTTGCACTTATCTCAAACAAATATATGACTAGTTTGTAGATAATTTAGCTCTTAGAAAACACCATACCTTACGACCATAATTTCCACATACGCAAAGAATTTCTAAAATTTCGTCAATAATTTTCCTTTCAAACATCCACTAACACTTCCTTAGTGAATCCTATTTGAACTTCACATATTTCAAATGAAAACTAAGTTCATAAGGGAATTGCGGAGAAGAGTATCCTAATTGAACTTCACATATTTCAAATGAAAACTAAGTTCAAATTTCAACCATTAATGCTCACATACTCATCCTCTATCTTAAATTCTAGTTTTATTTTTGCTTCTGTAAAGTTATAAAGATTTTTATCATCATTTTATCAATCACAAAAGAAAATTCGAAGCAAGGAGGGGAATTGTGATGAACGAATATTGACCAAGCTTAATAATTAGGTGAATTGAAGAGCTGTGTAGTAAAATATGAATGAGTTTTAGATAGAGGATTTGAGAGAAGTGCATCTAGAGGATTTGAGAGAAGTGCATCTAGAATTAAATCACATTCATTTAGGAAGTTTTTTTTTTTTTTTTTTTTGCAATTCAGGTACAATCTAATTGATCCCTAATTCTAAAATTATAATTTTTTTTTGTGAAATTAGATACTTGGTTCACTATAATTCGGTCTCTACATTTAAATTTAGGTAAAAAGCATCTACATTATTTTTAAGGATAATTGAGATGGTTTAACATTAAGTGAAAATCAAAAGATAAACATAATTAGCATAGAAGTAATTACATGTTTGTTTTGTAGGTGATCAAGAGTAAGAAAAAGGATGTTATAAAGGAACGTGTATTTCTAGAATCCAAAATATAGTTGACATATGGAATGGTAATCGATACTCATTTGGGTTACTTCGATACAGATGGCTTTATGACCAAAATTATGTTGCAAATGTGACAAATTATGTGAAAAATATTATTTCCAATGGGTTACATTTAGTGGTAGGGTTCCCACTAGTTATGGATGCCCTATAATTGATATTGGAATGTATACATTTATATGATAAGAAAAGGTGAGTGGTATTGAAAGAAGGAAGGGTGCATGCAAACCTAACACCAGAAGGTATTTCATGTACCTTTAGAATCCCTATTTTCCTAGCAATGAGCCTGATAGACATCATAGAATCTACAAAGGCATACATAAATTTTGAAGAGAAGAATAAAATAATAATGGTGGTGCAATAGTACAAGAAGACAAGAGGCCAAAATTTGTGTTTAAGCTATCTAAAACCGTTTTATAGGCATGATTTTCAATAGGGTATAAGCAATATTACGATGCTTTTGAACAAAATATCTAGTTCATAGAATCTAGGGACACTCAAGCCTTGGATATAATCCATAATTAAATATGTGAAGAACGAAACAACCCTAATTCAATAAAGGTTTTTCTAGATATCCTTTTATGTCATCTACTTATGTGTAATAAGGGTTGATTTGTAAGGTCTGAACAAGGTGGGGGTATTAGGCAATTATCTAAGACAAATGATAGTGTATCAACATTACCCTCAAATAATAGCCAAAGAGTATTTGAATTATTATAGGAATGACACATTCTCAATGAAGTTGGTGAGAAAAATGGATTAGGATAAAGAAAAAAATATCTTTTTGGATGCACAAAGTGTAATTAGATACTACAAAAGTTCATACATCCAGTTTCAAAAGTTCACCTACATCAAGGTTGGGGGATTCACTGAAAATCCCTACAAGATACCAAGGTTCACAAAATATAAAGTGATAGTATTGGCATTTTCAAGATAAGTTATTGAATCCTATGAGGAATTATTTCAAGTCAATAAGAAAGGACTAATAAGGTTCCATATTCATATGGGATGATATGCATACAATTAACTGAAGCATGCTAAGGGGTAAAAATAAAAAGCAATGGCCCTTGGATTATAATTATTTGAGTTGGAAAGGCCAAGATATGACCTAGGAGGAAGACTTAAAAAGTATATTAATAATAAAATAGTGCATGAACCTCATATGGAGGATTTTTTGAATGATCATGAAGACAATCATGAAGTTTGGATGAGGGCATATCAAATATTAACTTTGAATCAGATGAGAATTATGGGAAGCCATAATGTTCCACCTCAAGTCAAGGATGATGATAAAAATATCCTAAACCCATACTATGATACGAAGCACTTTTTTGACCAATCTGTCCAAGAACTAGATTAGATAGAGCTTGAGGTAACTTCATTGAAGGTTATCATGAAATGAATAATAAACTTTAGTCAAGTATTGATAAACAAGTATATTCAAAAAATGAAAGAAAAGGGAGTTGCAAATACCTACCCAAAAGAGGGTAAGAAGAGGAAGCAAAAATACATAGAGGAACATGAATATGATGAATTTATTAGAAAGAAAAGGAAAATAGTAAAAGATAAATCTAGTGAGATAGATAAGGAAGGAAGTGTGGGAGCATCAAGTCAAGTAGTCTTTATGGAAGCACTGTTAGAGAATACCAACAAGGGGGTTAGGGAAATCCCAATCAACTTAATTGGGAAACCAAAGAGTATATCAATTGGGGCTTCCTTTACATCCGTTCTACCACATATAGAGCATGTATCATATGTAAAGTTCTCCTTTACCTAACAAAAATTATATGTTAGGGGAAGATCAATGAGAGGATATATATCTCAACCAACAACAACCATGTTTGCTTCTCCACCATTAGTGGGAACATCAATGATGATGAAAAACATAGAGAAAATGTATCTACTAGCTAAAGCTAAAGAGATAGATGTTACAATTGATGAAATTTTAGAGGAAAAGAAGAGGTTGGATAAGATAATATAAAAGTTTCAAGATAAGAAATAAAAGGCTACAATACCTCTACCTTCACCAATTTTGGTAACAAAGTAGAGAGAAGAAGAAACTTATTGCATCATTTTAGAAGATATAGAAATGATATTACAAGATCTAGTTGAGGAAAGAGAGAATGATCCAAAATTAAACAAGGTTCCATAGAACCTAGGTAAAGAGTGACACTACCCATGTTTACATTGAATAGGTAATTGACATTGAAGATAACCCCATTCTTTATGAGGAAGTTGAAGATCAACTTCAAATTGAACAATATTATTGTCAATATGGTTTAAGACTAGTCTCAAAACACATAAGATGCAAGATCAAACAATAAACAAGAATAATTTCCACACAAAAGAGTTGCAAATAATGATTTTCTATTTCCTAAAAAATAAATAACTAATAGAATGAGTCTCAAGAGTGATAATACAATCAAGGATAATTCTTATAAGAGAAAAACCTAAATGAGAAAGGGATTAGATCATGACAAGTGTCAACATCACATGTGATAAGACAAAATAATCTAATAATAGCTCAAACTAATAAATGGAAAAACAAATCCTAAGTTTAGCTTAAGTGCAGAAAGTGAAATTAGCCTAATAATCAATTAAAGATTAATTAATTATTAGATAATAAATTATCACTCTAACAATCCCCTTAAGTGAAAACCTATGGAGTAGCTAAAATCCCTAAAAATTGAATGCATGAATGGGTCCTGATAAATGAGGCCTGATGAGGTGCCCATGTACGAATAATCTAATCTCTTAGAACTAGAGAGAAAACCTCATGGGAAAAACTCATCTCCAAAAGAGAATGGTGAATGAAGGACTAAGAATCCTCTAAAATAATGTCCCCAAAAGAATATGAAATGAAGAACATTGTTGAAGCACGAATAAGCAATAGATAGCTATTGAATGATGACTACTATAGTGCTAAAATGAAGAACCTCCTCTGAAACAAATGGTGATTAGGATCAAGAAGATAAGAATCTACATGAGTGCCCCTAATGACACTACTTGAATCATATGGAAAAAAGGAAAACATTTAGTAATCGAAGATATAGATGGCACATGAATTTGCATGAGTGAATCTAATTACACTACTCAACTAAACAAGATGCAAGTTAAAAATACAGGTGGGGTATGTGGAGGATCATCATGGAAAAAATAGGTCCTTAAGTGGCAAAAAATTAAGAAAAATCAGAGTAAGGCAACTTGACGTAAAAAATTGAATAAGTTATCTATATTATTTCAAAAATATGTAAGAATTAAATCTGTGGAAAATTGAATGTAGTTTCTAAACTACTAAGTTTTGTTTTTTTTTTTAAATCTATTTGGTGAAAATTTGAAATTTCAATGCAGAGTACTTAAATTTTAGGGAAAAAATAAGAAGTGGGTGTCTGTATGACCACCCTAACCACAATAAAATGATAATATTGTTTTATAAGATTTTAGACATAAGTAGAGGACTCATGTTCATGTGATACATATTTTTTTTTAAAAAATTCCAAGTAAATAATTAATTAAGAATTTTTATTACAACTTTTTAAAAAATATAAAAACTCTTATGTTTGACCACCTTAACTTGGTCAAAACTTCATGAAAATCATTTTTTCTTTTTTTAATCCTATAGTATGTGAAGCATAGAATGTGATGCGTGTTTTGGATTCCAAAATGTGATACCATTTGAAAGTTATAGATATTTTCCAATCAACCTATCTATCATAACTTTAGTTGTAATTCAAATAGAAAATGAATAATAATTATTTATTAAATTCAAATTAAAGCATAATTTATATTGGTGGAAAGCTGAGAATCTCCTTTAAAAACCCTTTTTATTTCATCAATTTTGTGTTAAAAAAAAGTCGTCAGCCACATACCCTACAAATACCCATCCTATTGCCACTTTTTGGCCAATCATGATCCTACACATACCCAGTGCTAATAGTCTAAAGAAACATTGATCAAGTGAAAATGAAAGGTCACCTCCAGATTTAGAAATCTAAGAGTGTCTATATGGTAATTTCTCCATCTCAGAAAAATGTATGGATAACCAACCAATGCATCCACCAATTACATAGGAACAAAAACTAGATAAACAAATCACTCCAAAATGCAACTAAGGAAGCATTAGCACCAATAGTAGAAATCCTCCCCCATAAAGCTAACAAGAGAGATCCATGACATGTACAATGAAACTATGTCACCAATAAATGCATGAAGGAGAAAAAATAACATCTAAAATGTTCACATGAAATCACCTACAATTGAAAAGGGGTGTGCAAATAAGGCACACACACACAAGGAAAGAATCATGAGGATTTGATGCTCACGTGGAAGGTACATTCACTTTAAAAAGTTGTGATGGGAAGAAAAGGCACTACACAACCTCCATAGAACTTTATATCATAGTGTGAGTATAAAAAGCACAATAGGATATCTGAAATTCCCATGCAAGTACAAAAGAAAGTACAATAGTCATCCCATGCAAAGAAAAAGTTTCAAGGAGATAAAACATCCAATTAATTTACCAAAATGTGAAAACACAAAAACTGGAATAAAATGTACCTAGAGAAAAATCTAGAAAAAGTGCATGGGTTGTTTTGAAGAGCTTTGAAAGACCTTTCCAACACTACAAGAATCACAAAAAATGAAAAAATTGGTCAAATTTTATAAGCTCACGAGTGAAAAAATAACATATGACTTTGATAGGCTATAGAATGCACTAGCAAAAAAAAATGTCAATGATACCTACACCACTAGAAAGTACACCAAACCAACTTTTTGATGATATCTCATTTTCCCATTTTAGATACCATACACCCAAGTTATAGCCAAAAGAAAAAATTATCATTTAGGGAGAAAGGGGGCTTGGAGAGGACCCTTGCCTACAACCATACCACAAATATCATGCTAACATCAAAATGCCATCAGTGGAGAATTTACATAATATTTTATCTACTAGCAAAAAAATTCTAGATTGTTGAAAAAAAAAAGAGTTGTTAGGAAAGGAAAAACATGCTGGTATGTTCCTTTCAAACACCTAAATATTCAAAATATACCTTCTACCGCATGATCACTACAAATTTTGAGAGACATTGAAAAAAATTAAACCATTGGAAAATTTAAAAATAGTTGTTGGATTCAAAGTCAATTTAAGAGCTAAGTGGCTTATAAGCCATTGGTGGTCTAATCGCAACAGCCTCCCTAAGCCACTATTTTCTTAAAGTAGCGCTAGGATATTAAAAGTGCTCTGCTTTAAAAAAGTGTTGATATTTCTTTTTTAATTAAAAAAAAAAACCATATGGACTAGTTGTATAAGCCTCTACAAAAAAAAATCCTCAAAAGCTCTTGATGATGAAATTGGAAAAATTTATAGTGAAACTTGATGGAAGTATGTGTGGTATGTGTTGTCATTGGTGTTCATAGATCTGTGGTATTGGCACTAATATCAACAAGTTTATGAGGAAGTTTTTGAAAGTTTATGTCATTGCATTATTGTTTTGGTTAGTTGCATTATGTTGTCATTAATAATATCACTGGTGTTAACCTTTGACACCAGTGTCTCCTTAATAACATCTAGTGTTTCATTAATAACATCTAGTGTTTCCTTGATAAGCATGTTCCTATGTTACAGATGGTTTGGTTGTGTACTATAGAAAAATGGATCTTTGACATTTTCATGGTCATTTAGGTCTTTTTCCTGTGATGTTTGGCCTATTTTGCTTAGATTTAATGCTATAATGTAACTTATACATTCATATTAGGTCTTGAATATTCAAATTATTAAGACTTTATGATGTCTTGTGAAGGTATTGTGAAGTGTTGTAAAACATTTCTATAGTTTTCTAGACTCTTCTTATAATTCATCTAAATATTCCCCTTTTATCCCTTACCAAGTCTTATTTTGAAGTGTTGTAAAGTCTTGTAACCAAATTTCATGCTTTTCTAGGATTCTCACCACTAATTACACCTTTCTTATGCTTTATTTGGCCCCTTTATGTGCTTATAAGCCTTAATTAAGTGTGTTTTTGAATATAAACCTGATAAACAACATAAAAGACAACTTAATTCTCGACACCACCTTGCTTTCCTTGAGTAGGACCCATTCACCATGGGTGGTGAATGAGTCCCTCTTGGAAAAAAATTCAAAACAAATTCAAATTTCTTTCGGGTTTTTATTCATTAAGATCTTAGGTCGGCTTGCGATGTATTTTCAGAAAACTAGGGCATAAGCATGTATAAAAAGTTTTTTTCTATCCATTTCAGCCCCCATCCATTCATGCATTCAAGCCATCATAGCATTCCAGTATTCTAGCATCTTTAGTCATTCAATCAAGCAATTATCAAGCATCTTGGAGTAGCCATTGACATATCTTTAGACTTAAAAAAAAAAGGTTTGGTGATTTTATGATACTTGCATGTTATTTTTCATCATTCCTTTATGATTTCATTTTATCAATGGTTTGATTACCAAAGTGGGATTTGACTAAAGAAAATCCCTATACTCTAACCCTTAACCATTTTCCCCCTCTTTGCATATGTGTTTGCCAGTCTTGTAGGCAGATTTTTCAAAGAGATATGTGTTGAAAAGTGGTTAACAAGTCATCAAAGCTATTCAAGTCAACAAAGACCTAATTCAAGCTTGGAGACATCATTCAGCCCATGTTTTGTAGTTTCAGTTTCATCAACCCGACAAGAAGACAAATGCAAATCTAGACCCATAGAGTTGACTTTTGAATTTGCATGTTTCCATTGGTGGAATAATTTTCCATTAGTGGTGAATGATTCCCACTTCCAAGTTGGAAAAAGTGATTTTAGAGGATTTCAGTTCTTGACATCCCGAAACTTGTTTCAGCAGAATTTACCAGAACATGGACTAATTTTCCATTTGTGGCGAATGTGTCCTAGTGGTCATCAAAAGTGATTTATGAAACATTCCAAAACATTCTAGCATCACCATTCTACTTGCAGGTGCACTCCATTCAATTTCATTAAGTTTTGTTTTCATTTGTGCATGTTTCTAGTTCATTTTTGCATATCACACCATGTTTTCAAACACTTCATATTTCTTAGGTTTTGTATAAATAATCAATCAATTTTATAATTTTTTTGCACTTATATAATTGAATTTAGGCATACTTCATTTTACTTGCATTATTTTGAGTGAACCACTTAGATTTTGTGTAGGATCTATCTCTCTCCTTTAGGTGAAAAACCCTAATTGAGCAAGAGAGTCATAGTATCTTAAACCACAAAAATATTCGGTTCATTTTGGTGAACCTACATATTGAACATTATCTTTTTGATTTGTATCCACATTTACATCCTAGGACTCATTTCATTAGCCTTTTCATTTTTTTTGCATCCTAGGGTTTACAACATTGCAGTAGATTTCATTTTTGCTCTCCAAATTATTAAAAATACTAAAATTTTGCATTTGCATCCTAGTTTTGCATTAGAAGAGCATAAAAATAATTTTAAATTTTCTGAAAAATGAAAAAAAATTTCACCCCTAGAGTCATTCGCCACTTTGGGTGAATCAATCTAGCTGCACTTTCTGCACAACAATTTCTATCATTTTCACAGTATTTTTTGCATTTTTGTTCTCTGTTACTAGGCATTCTTGTTTCAGTTTATAGAATTTTTTTTATTTTCATTTTATTATTCCTAGTTTGCATTCATTTGCATCCACCCCACCTTTTGTGGTATTTTTATGACTGTTTGGTGCCCTGTTGATAATACTTTAGTGAGGCAAAGTTCTCGACTCATGGATTCCCATGATAGCACATTCATTATGGACCTTGGGTTATCCAAAGCTCCTTATCCTGGTATTGAAAATGGTGCATTAGGAATGGATACTACCACCAGTACACCTTTTCCTTCCCCTACAATGCATGTTGACACAAACATTAATTCCCTTCTGGAAGACAAAGTAGTTAGCATTCATGAGGACTTAGCACATCTCCAACATAGCTTGTGTCTTGAAAAAAAATCAACAATTTCCATTCCTGCTATAGAAAACATCCATCGAATGCTTGAAAGTGATGAAGGATTAGATGTTATGAAACAAATTATTGAGATATGTCATAAACATGCTTCTTCCACCTCTAGCACATCTCAACCAGCAAACACTATAGTTAGTCAAGGAGGATCTCATATTCCTCCTCATTTAACTATAGCATCCATACCCACCTATACCAATCCTCAAGTTACAACAACCATAGAATAGGTTGGCCAAGTGACTCCTTTCATTATTCCAACTAGCATTCCTAGTTCTTTTGTGGCATCAAACATTCCATCCTCCACCACCTTCACCCCTATTAATGTCCCCTTCACTTGTCCTAACACTACCTACACTCTATCACCATTATGTCTCCCACCTCATACCACTTACATTGACCTTCTCATAACACAACTCTTCTGCAATGTTTCTTCCATGCAACAACAAATATCCACCATAAACCAAAGCCAAAATGCACCACCCACATACTATGTCCATAGTAGCCCATTATCTTTGGAAATCTTAAGAACACAGATTCCACAAGGAATTGAGATGCCTAGGTTTGAGAAGCACAGAGGTAAAGGAGATCCTCCTAATCATGTCAATTCCTATATCTATGTAGTAATTTTGTCCTTGATGATAAACTATTAGCTAAACTATTTCTTAGGAATTTAAAGGATACTCCCTTAGAGTGGTTTTCCTCTTTACCCAATCATTCAATTCAATCATTTAATGAGCTTGTTGATTCCTTTATAAGTCACTTCCAAGTCCATATGACTCCCAAAAATATAATGGCTGATTTAATGAGGTGTAAACAAAATGTGGATGAAAAAGTAACTAATTTCATTTCACGCTATGGGTATGTGTAGGATTATCATAGAAAAAAAGGCCCTTAAGTGGCAAAAAATTCAGAAAAATCAGAGTTAGGTAACTTGACATAAAAATTTGAATAAGTTATCTATAATATTTCAAAAATATGTAAGAATAGAATCTATAGAAAATTGAATGAAGTTTCTAAAATACTAGGTCTTTTTTTTTTTTAATCTATTTTATGAACATTTGAAATTTCAATGTAGTAGTACTTCAATTTCAAAGAAGTAGGTGTCTATCCGACCATCCTTTTTTTTTAGACTGTAGGAATCGGGTAGCACCCCTATAAACCGCTACTGTAAACTTTTAACGGATTGGCGGCGACATCCCCGATACCATGACGGGACTAGAACTCGTGACGCAGAGCTTAACCTCACGAGCCACGCCCCCACTGTCGACCATCCTAACCATAATAAAATGATAATATTTTTTATAAGATTTTATATATAAGTAGGGGACTCACGCCCCATGTGATGCATATTTTTGTAATTTTTTTCTAAATAAATAATTAATTATGAATTTTTTATTACAAATTTTAAAAAATATAAAAACTTGTATGTCTAACCACCTTAACTTGGTCAAAACTTGATAAAATTAATTTTTTCTTTTTTTAATCCTATAGTATGCAAAGCATATAATGTGACACATGTTTCAGATTGAAAAAATGTGATATTGTTTGAAAGCTATAAATGTTTTTCAATCAGCCTATCAATCAAGAATTTACTTGTAATTTAAATAGAAAATGAATCATAATTATTTATTAAATTCAAAGTAAAGCATAATTTATATTGGTAAAAATCTGAGAATCTCCTTAAAAAACCCTTTTTGTTTCATCAATTTTGGGTAAAAAAAAGTTGTCAGCCACATACCCTACAAATACCCATCATATCGCCACTTTTTTGGCCCATCATGATCCTGCACATACCCCTATCAGTCATTGTATGCTCAAATAGATGTCAAGGTTCTTGACTCACATATCTAAAAGATGTTTATTGAAAATTTGCAAACTCACATTCAAGATAAATTGACCACGATGAAATTTCCTTCTTTCATGCATTTATGCATAGCTCTTTGCAACTATCACAACTCAGAACTTACTAGAGAGAAGTCTAAACAAAGCAACCAAAACAACTCACAAAACTTTAGAAAAAAAAACAAAGGCTTCTTACAATTCAATCCCTCTCCTCCACAACCAAATCAACTAGTTAATACTCAAGTGGTATTCACTAAAGTAGCCATACTCTTTACCTATGGGGACCTAAAGAGACAATTTACCCCTTTACCAGATACCCTCCATAACACAATGAATCAACTAATAGAACAACAGATGATTACTTTGCCTATAGTCAAACCACTCTATCCTACCAAGCCTTTACACCCCACCTTTAAACAAAATTCTTATTGTCATTTTCATTGCCAAAATGAACACGACACAGAACAATGTAAGCATCTCAAACACCTAGTACAAAACCTCATTGATTTTGGCCATCTATCCATTTCAAATATTGACGTTAAAGGCAATCCATCTATTGCCCCACCCAACCAGAATTTGCAAATTTTTACCAACCCAATGCCTAAACACAATGTTTCATTTGTCAAAGCCAATGAACCTTCAAACAATGATGTGATGAATGTCAATACAAATGATGAACAACATAATATTACTCCAAATGCTACACATGTTAATCCTATTGATGAAATGGTAGGAATGATAAACGTTATCCCTCATATGGGTCAAACTAAAAACTCTCTTGATATTGCTTTTTATTCTCATGATATACTTAAAAACATTCCCGATGGTTCTCTTGACATAGCCGGATGCATCTATGATAAGCCCACCAATAGGATATTAATAGATCCTGCCTGTGGCGAGAAGGTGATCATGGAAGAATTTTTGGTATTGCATGATCTTTATCAAGATGATTATAGCAAACCAATAGCATGGATTAAAACATATATCATGGTTTTGTGTTCCCTACGATCAGATTGATTGTACTCCCATTATAGATAGGACCTAAAACATTGGATGTAACATTCTCTATCATTCCACAATCAGATTAGTTTCGTCTACAACTAGGTCATCCTTGGCTTCACTCGATGAAAGCTATCTACTTGAAAATGAGATATTTATTTTCCACCATAGTGGCTTGAATCCATTATCTTCTAAAGGTAATTTTTCCTTGGAAACCTTCTGGCCTATACCTATGGAACCCATCACCCCTCGCAGAGACTTCTTTTTCATTACCTATCAAAAGTTCAAAGCCAATGAATAGCCAAATTGTCTCTTCGCCACATGTCCCCATCAACTTCCAACACTCCTATCTTAGATGATACAATGCTTCAACCTAACTTCAAACTTGAACAAACATTACAACCTTCCAAGCAACCAATAATAAACACTTCGCCTTCATCATCTAAACACCTAAGAAATAATGAAACCAACCCTGTCATGCCTCCATGCATTAAACAAGTGTATAAAGCGAAAGAGAAAGTGACTGACCCACATCCTTTGGTTCCTTCTATTCCTCCCCCTTAGGAAGAAAAGGAGCCTATCATGGATCAACCCACTCTTACTCCTAAACAACTTCAAAATAGAATTAAAGGAAACCAAGGTGCTAGAGCGCATAGGTTTCATCATCGTCTCCTTGCTCATCAGTTACATGTAGAAGAAAACAAAGAAAATCAAAATCCACATTTGACAAAAGCAATACTCAACCACCCTCCTCCTCCTAACCCATCACAAAATAGTACAACACAACCATCACAAAAAATGATCTGATACAACAATAGAAACTCCCAATACACCCTCCATTGGAAATTACCATTTGTCCTCCTGTTGTGATCAACTTAGATGATGATGAAGAAACAAAAAAAATTGATGACAAGATACATGATGAATTAAATACATTTATTTCCTTGTCTATGTGCTTCACTAAGATATCTCATATCCAAAGTGATGAACTTGGTACTTCCCTTAGTTCGACAGTTGCAATTTTCCCTTTGAATAGTCAACCACCCTCACAATACACTGAACACAATTGGGAGGCAGATGACTTGTTAGATGGTTGACTTGCATTTTTCCTACTAGACTTTTACATTTTCCTTTTTCTTTTTCTTTTCTTTGGTGTGATTTCATGTGTGTAATGTGTCCACCTATAATGTCTGTTTAATGTTCTCTCTCTTTGTGCACTTCCTCTATTTGTACCTTCATTCTTCTATCTTTCGTACATCACTTTCACTTTTTCAATTTTGTTTTTTGTTTTCCTTTTTGGGATGATGCAAAGTGTTGAGATGCCCTATGTATCTTCTATGTTAACCCAAAAGGTCCCTTTTCCTTTCACTTTGTCTTTTCTTGTGTTTTCCTTTTGGGTATGATGCAAGGCATTGAGACCGAAATATCTCCTTCATGTTGACCTAAAATCTTTTTCTTTTCTTTAGCCTTTTCATTTTCCTTTGCTTGTTTTTTCCTTTTGGGGATGATGCAAAGCATTGAGACTACAATGTCTCTTCCATGTTGACCCAAAATATTTTATTTTTTTTTGTTTGCACTCTCTTTGTGTCATTCTTCTAGTTCTATGTGTATTTGGGGAATGATGATAGTTCTAAACTCTTTCACAAAAACATTGCAGCAACAAACATACTAATCCCAAATCCATAGATCCCTTATGTGTTTGGTGTGTTCCTTTTTTGGGGCAACCCCTATTTCTTTCATTCCTTTTTTCCTTTGCATGATGTAGCCTTACTAAAAAACGTATGACTTGGAATAAGGGCTTTCCAAGTTGTCTCTCATGTCTTGTTCCTTTTTTCATTTTTTCTTCGCTACTTTAAAGTAATTGCTCATAGAACAATGTGTAGCAATTCCTTTAAACTGGGGACACACATTGGCATTATTCATTTTTCATTTTTCTTAGTTCTTAGTGTAGCCTTCTTATTCCTTATGATGTGTTTGTTACTTTTTGGATGACATTGGGTATGATGTCCTTCATAAGTATGATCTATCTGAGCATATTACATTCCTTGTAGTGGCTTTATGTGACGCACTGCATCCCCTAAGTTGCAAATATTCTATTCTTTGATTGGTCCTCTTTTGGAGACATTAGACACAATGTTCCCTAAGTAATAGACCTTGCATGAAATCAACATAACTCCTTTAAACATCTTTTACAATTTACATTTTTGCATTTTCCATTTTGCATTCATATGGGGGTATGTGTAGAATCATGATGGGCCAAAAAGTGGTGATATGTAACTAATATGATGGCCCATGTGGCTGATGACTTTTTTTTCACCCAAAATTGATGAAATGAAAAGGGTTTTTAAAGGAGATTCTCAACTTTCTACCAATATAAATTATGCTTTACTTTGAATTTAATAAATAATTATTATTCATTTTCTATTGGAATTACGACTAAAGTTCTGATTGATAGGCTGATTGAAAAACATCTATAGCTTTCAAATGGTATCACATTTTTTGAATCCAAAACATGTGTCACATTATATGCTTCGCATACAATAGGATTTAAAAAAAATATAATTTTATGAAGTTTTGACTAAGCTAAGGTGGTCAAACATACGATTTTTTATATTTTTAAAAATTTGTAATAAAAAATTCATAATTAATTATTTACTTGGAAAAAAATTACAAAAAACCATGCATCACATCAGGACATGAGTCCTCTACTTATATATAAAATCTTATAAAAAAATATTATCATTTTATTATGGTTATGGTGGTCAAACAGACACCTACTTAATTTTTCCCTGACATTTAAGTACTACTGCATTGAAATTTCAAATTTCCACCAAATAGATTTTTATTTTTTTTAAATAAACCTAGTAGTTTAGAAACTACATTTAATTTTCTACAGATTCTATTCTTACATATTTTTGAAATAATATAGATAACTCATTCAAATTTTTATGTCAAATTGCGTAACTTAGATGATTTTTCTGAATTTTTTGCAACTTAAGGGCCTACTTTTTCCATGATGATCCTGCACATACCCATGGCTATCTTGCATAACACAAATTGAATGAATGTCATTCTATCCTACTTGTTAATGAGTTCTAAGCATATGAAGCTTTACTTTTCTCATGAAGCACAAATTGACATTTTCCTGTATGGTGCTTTATTAAAGTTATCAGGAGGTATAATTTTGATATGGTTGAGCGGAAGCCCATTCTGAGGCACGTCTTTCCCCATAGCCGTTTGTTTGTGAGTACATACTAGCTAAGCATATGTTTCTCATCTTTTGGGCCTTCTCACCCAGTGGAAAACCATAAGTTTTGTCGCCCCAGAGTGAGTATGAATATTTCTTTTTTAGACAAAGAGCATAGATTTGATCCACAACTAGCTAGACAAACGATCGAAGCTTCATCTGACTCTCCCTTTTCTTTTTCTCTTTCACATCTTTGTTCCTTTATTCTTATGTTTGGTTTTGCATGGGATATTCATCATCAGGGCTTCATCATCCCTCTTGATTGTTGTTGTATTATCTTGCTACTACATAAGTGCATTTGGATCCCTCTCGATATGCATGACTACTTTAGTGTGAGTTTGAAGCAAGTTCATCCTCTCACTAAAGTGGGGGCTAAATGTATTGTAGAAAAATGGATCTTTGAAATTTTCATGGTCATTTAGGTCTTTCTCCTGTGATGCTTGGTCTAGATTTAATGTTGTAATGTAACTTATACATTCACATTAGGTCTTGAATATTCAAATTATTAAGACTTTAAGGTGTCTTGTGAAGGTGTTGTGAAGTTTTGTAATGCATTTCTACACTTTTCTAGACTCTTCTTATAATTCATCTAAATATTCCCTTTTTATCATTTACCAAGTCTTATTTTGAAGTGTTGTAAAGTCTTGTAACAAACTTTCACACTTTTCTATGCTTGTCACCACTAATTACACCTTTTTTATGCTTTATTTAGCTCCTTTATGCACTTATAGGCCTTAATTAAGTGTGTTTATGAATATGGGTATGTGTAAGATCATGATGGGCCAAAAAATGGCAATATGATGGGTATTTGTAGAGTATGGGGCTGATGACTATTTTTTAACTCAAAATTGATGAAATGAAAAGGGTTTTTAAAGGAGATTCTCAGCTTTCCACCAATATAAATTATGCTTTACTTTGAATTTAATAAATAATTATTATTTATTTTCTATTTGAATTATGACTAAAGTCCTGATTGATAGGTTGATTGAAAAATATCTATAGCTTTCAAACAGTATCACATTTTTAGAATTCAAAACATGTATCACATTCTATGCTTTGCATACTATAAGATTAAAAAAATAAAAATTGAATTTCATCAAGTTTTGACCAAGTTAAGGTGGTCAAACATACGAGTTTTTTTATTTTTCAAAAGTTGCAATAAAAAAATCATAATTAATAATTTATTTGGAAAAAAATTACAAAAAAATATGCATCACATCTTGATATGAGTCTTCTACTTATGTCTAAAATATTATAAAAAAATATTATCATTTCATTGTGGTGAGGGTGGTCAAACAGACACCTACTTCTTATTTTTTCCTTGAAATTTAAGTACTACTACATTGAAATTTCAAATTTTTACCATATAGATTTTTAAAAAAATAAAATAAACCTATTAGTTTAGAAACTACATTCAATTTTCTACAGATTCTATTGTTACATACTTTTTAAATAATATAGATAACTTATTCAAATTTTTACGTCAAGTTTCCTAACTCTGATTTTTCTGATTTTTTTTCCACTTAAGGGACTATTTTTTCCATGATGATCTTGCACATACCCATATAAACCCAACAAAAAAATTTTAAGACAACTTAATTCCCAACACCCACTTACTTTCCTTGAGTAGGACCCATTCGCCATGGGTGGCGAATGAGTCCCTCTTTGCACAAAATTCAAAATAAATTCATATTTCTTTCGGGTTTTTATTCATTAAGACCTTAGGTTAGCCTGCGATGTATTTTTGGGTAACTAGGGATTAAGTGTGTATAAATAAGTGTTTTTCTATCCATTTCAACCCCCAATCATACATGCATTCAATCCATCATAGCATTCAAGTATTCTAGCATCCTTAATCATTCAATCAAGCAATTATAAAGCATCTTGGAGTAGCCATTAACAGATCTTTAGACTTTAACAACAAGGGTTTAGTGAGCATAAGACACTTGCATGTTATTTGTTCATCATTCCTTTTTGATTTTATTTCTTTATCAAGGCTTTTATTACCAAAGTGCTATTTGACCAAGGCAAATCCTTATACTCTAACCTTTAAGCATTTTTCTCCTCTTTGCATGTGTTTGCAAGTTTTGTAGGTAGATTTTTCAAAGAGATCGGTGTTGAAAAGTGGTCAACAAGTCATTAAAGCTATTCAAGTCAACAAATACCTAATTCAAGCTTGGAGACATCATTCAACCCATTTTCTATAGTTTCAATTTCTTCAACCTGATAAGAAGACAAGTGAAGATTTGGACCCACATAGTTGACTTCTGAATTTGCAAATTTCTCTAGGTGGATTGATTCACCATCAGTGGTGAATGATTCCCACTACCAGGCTAGAAAAAGTGATTTTTTAGGATTTTAGTTCCCGACATCCTGAAACCTATTTTAGTAGAATTTACCAGAGCTTGAATTGATTTTCCATCTAGGGCAAATGACTCCCAGTGGTTTTGTTTTGTTTTCATTTATGAATGTTTCTAGTTCATTTTTGCATATCACACTATGTTTTCAAACACTTCATATTTCTTAGGTTTTGCATAAATAATCAATCAATTTTATTATTTTGTTGCACTTATATCATTGAATTTAGGCATACTTTCATTGTACTTGCATTAGTTTGAGTGAACCACTTAGATTTTGTGTAGGATATATCTCTCTCCTTTAGGTAAAAAACCCTAATTAAGCAAGAGAGTCATAGCATCCTAAACCACAAGGATCTTCAATTTAGGTTGTGATGAGGAAGTATTGTATGTGATGAGAATGTTTTTATGGTACTCAGTTTCTAAATGCTTTTCAGAAAATTTGAATAAAAGAGAAAATAGTGTGGTTGTGTGGTGATTTGACATATAGAGTAGTATTGTTTTTTTTGC
Source organism: Sequoia sempervirens (assembly GCA_007258455.2). Taxonomy (NCBI): domain Eukaryota; kingdom Viridiplantae; phylum Streptophyta; class Pinopsida; order Cupressales; family Cupressaceae; genus Sequoia; species Sequoia sempervirens. The sequence goes on along the minus strand of VDFB02000002.1, from coordinate 135,556,192 downwards.
TTAAATTTCTTCTATGTTGAAGATATGATTATGTGGTTCTAATTGGTTGATTAGAGGTTTTCAAAGGTGTTATATCTAAATTTTCTTGTTCTAGATCATTGTGCAAAGAAATTTGTGTGAACAATGTATTCAATGTTGTCTATGAGAAATGGATCTTTTTCTCCACATTTCTCTATAAAATGGTTTCAAGTCTTGTAGATCTTAAGGTGTTGTCATAGTGATCATATCTATCCTCAGCTGAATTTTTTTATGATTTGTTCCTCCACAAGTTGGTTTCTTTAGTTACAGTGTGTAGAAGGTTAACTGATTGTATAGGATAAGTATGTTCTTAAGGTGAAATATGTTGTGAAGGAATTTGTTAATTTTAGGGTTTTTTGGAATATTCCAAATTTTGTTCAAGTGATATTTTTTTCCATGAGTTTGATTTGATCAGATGAAGCATGTACTTAAAATTTTAATGGTGTTTACATGGGTTCAGTCAACCTTGGTTGTTTACACTAATTATGATTTTTTTTTGGTGATTGTGCAAGTGTGGTGTGGAATGTATGAGTGGATTTAGGTCTACGTTAAGGTGTGTTGTGGTCTAACTTCATTCCTTTCCACTACAAGAATGCCTTGTTGCCAACCTAATTTGAATTTGCACGATTGTGGTGCATAACCGACCTTGGAGAATGTTTTTAAGGTTGAGGATGGTTTAAATGAGTGTTGAGATGATGCATGATCAATGAATGATGTGTGTGAGATGTGAGATATGATGTGAAGTGTGAGCTTCAATGAGTTGGACTACTGGGTACAGTGAGTTGAAGGTGTCTGCTATATTTAGAAAGGCTGTAAATGTACTAGTGATGTTGTGGTGGAAACCTTTTATTGCTTTGAGATGGATTTGTCATTGTAACATTCTTCTTTGTTATTTTCTATAATCTAGAAGTAAGCCTTTGGCAGTGAGCCCTTCTTTCTTTTTGGAAGTGATCCATCCAATAGTGTGCCTATTGTATCTAATGTTGCAATTACTTTATATTGTGAGCTAATCCTTAGCACAATTTTTCCATTGGGGTTTCCACATAAATCTAGTGTTCTATGTGTTTGGATGTGTTTTCATTAAATTATTTCTCATTTTTACATTCTACTAATGCATGATAAGGGTTTAATGGTTGTTAAGGGCTTAAGAGACTAATGTAGATATGAATGTTAATGATGTTTTTGATGTTTTAATGTATAACTAATTCACCCCCCTCTTAGTTATCTTATGCATTTAACAATTGATATCATAGAAAGGTTCCATAGAAGAAATCTTAACCACTTGAGGTAGATCTAGTATGGTACACAAGAAGGAGGCTCCTCTATTTGATGGATTAGATTATGCATTCTAGAAATTCAGGATGGAAGGTTTCCTTGTCTCTCTTGGATTTGGATTTTGAAGTCTATTGAAACTAGATACACTATTCCTACAAATGGTCTAAGAATTGATGATGCGGTTAAGGCCTATGAGAACAATGGAAAATCAAGGTATTCTCTTTTGATTGATCGTTCTAATACTAAAATTATGAATGTAATGAATCTTAAAACTGCTCATGAGATCTAGAAAAAGTTGGAAAGCATTTATGAAGGAGATGATAATGTCAAACAATAAAAGATGCAAAACCTAAAGATCATATTTGAGAACATGCGAATGTTAGAGGATGAGAACATCACAATCCACATGCATAAGTTGGATGAAGTTTTCAAGTCCATTAGAGGCCTTGGTGGGAATCTTGATGAAGATGAAGTGGTAAAGAAGGCACTAAGAAATCTTCCTAAAACTTATAGTCATAAATTTTATGCTATTGGGGAAGCTCTAGATTTAAGAAAATATACTAGAGATCAGTTGTATTGTACTTTATTTTCCTTTGAATTAATATCTTTTGGTCTAAGTGATGCAAATAATGAGACTGCTTTCAAGGTTGGAAAGTCAAAAAAGAATGAGGAATCAGATCATAATGATCTTTATGATGTAGAAGCAAAACTTTGTAAGGAAAATGAAGAAGGGTACTAGAAAGTGTAGAGTTAATTTACCTTTCAAATGTTTTAGTTATGGAAATATAGGTCATTATGCTTCAATATGTCCAAACAAAGCTTTAAATGATAGAAATAAGGAGAAAAAAGGTAAAAAAATTAGGAGAAGTTATTATGTTAGAGAAGATGCTAGTATATCTGATGATGAATTTGATTATCCTGATGATGGGTATGTGTAGGATCATCATAGAAAAAATAGGCCCTTAAATGGAAAAAAAATTAGAAACATCAAAGTTAGGCAACTTGACGTAAAAATTTGAATAAGTTATCTATATTATTTCAAAAATATGTAAGAATAGAATTTGTATAAAATTGAATGTAGTTTCTAAACTACTAGGTTTGTTTAAAAAAAATCTATTTGGTGAAATTTTGAAATTTCAATGCAATGGGACTTAAATTTTAGGGAAAAAATAAGAAGTATGTGTCTGTCTGACTACCCTAACTACAATAAAATGATAATATTTGTTTATAATATTTTAGATATAAGTAGAGGACTCATGCCCCAATGTGATGCATATTTTTTTATAATTTTTTTCCAAGTAAATAATTAATTATGATTTTTTTATTACAACATTTTAAAAAATATTAAAACTCATATGTCTAACCACTTAACTTGGTCAAAATTTCATGAAATTAAATTTTTATTTTTGAAATCCTATAGTATGCGAAGCATAGAATGTGACACATGTTTTGGATTCAAAAAACATGATATCATTTGAAAGCTATAGATATTTTTAATTAGCCTATCAATTAGGACTTTACTCATAATTTGAATAGAAAATGAATTATAATTACTTATTAAATTCAAAGTAAAGCATAATTTATATTAGTGGAAATCTGAGAATCTCCTTTAAAAATCCTTTTTGTTTCATCAATTTTGGGTAAAAAAATTGCCGTCAGCCACATACCCATCATATTGCCACTTTTTGGCCCATCGTGATCCTGCACATACCTTGATGAAGATGATGATGTTGCAAGAATAATAGATATATGATGCTCTTTATGTTAAGGGTCTATGGAATAACCTCTTTGGTGTTGGAAAAATATGTAGAAAAGGATATAATTTTATGTTTCAGGATGATGGATGTGAGATTAGGAAAAGCTTTGGAACTATGGCTTCAACTAGAGGAAGGATAGGTGGGAATGTTTATTAGCTTAAAGGTGTTGATGGTCATGGATTTATGAATAAAATTAATGAAAGTTGGCTATGGAATAGGATAATGTGTCACATCAATTCCTATAGTCTAGTAAGGATTAGTTTAGCTCAACTTGTGAGAGATCTGACAAAGATTACAAATCCTATCACTGTTGTCTGCAAGGAATGTCAAATTGGAAATAAAGCTAGAAGGAGTTTCAAAGTCAAAGTATAATTTACTACTATAATATTGGAGTTGGTGCTTATAGATATTTGTGGACCTATCATAATAAGAATTCTTGAATATGATAGAACCATTTCATGTTATTAATTGATGATTATTCTAAAATGACATGGGTTACTTTTCTGGAAGAAAAATCAAAAGCTCTAGATAATTTTAAGGCATACAAAGTTATGGTTGAGAAAAAAATGGATAGGAAAATCCAATGCTTAAGGTATAATAGAGGCAGAGAGTTCACCTCTACTAAGCTTAATAATTTTTTTGAGAATCATGGAATAAAGAGGTATTTATCAGCCCCTAGGACTCTGCAGTAGAATGGAGTGGTTGAAAGAAAGAATGTGACTGTTTAGGAAGTTGCGAGAACAATGATAAAAGAGGAAAACCTATCGAAAGACTACTAGAGAGAGTCAATTCATATTGTAGTCCACATACTTAACATAATATAAGCAAGATAAAATAATTCAAAGACTCCTTATGAGTTATGGAATGGAAGGATTCGTACTATCAAATATTTCAGAGTATTTGGAAGAAAATGTTATATCATAATAAATGAAGAGAACTTAGGAAATTTTGATACAATATCTAATGAAGATGTCTTCCTTGGACATTCTACAAGAATCAAAGCTTACCGATGCTACAACAAGAGGCTGAAGAATATTTTTTAGAGTGAAAGTGTAAAAGTGGATGAGGATATACATAATAACTCAGTGATGATAGATGGATATGCATTAGATGAATCCTCTTCCAAGGAGAATAACAAAGATGAAGGTAAGGAAACACAAGTTCAAATTGAAGAGGAAGAAGCTTTGAAAATTATCCCTAAGACTCTTAAGTATGTGCAAAAGAATCACTCTGTAGATTAGATCATTGGTGACAAAAGCAAAGGTGTGCTAACAAAGAAGTATTCCATGATAGAATAACATGTAAACCTATGTTTACTCTCTAAAATTGAACCTAAAACAATGATTGAACCATGCAAAGATGAATATTGAATCAAGGCTATGGAGGATTAATTGATGCAAATTGAGAAGAATCAAACTTGGGAACTTGTGGGTATTTAGGAACAAACTAAATGAGAATGAAGAAGTGGTAAGAAACAAGGCAAGGATTATGTGTAAATATTACTCACAAGTAGAAGGAATTTATTTTGAGGAGACATTTGCTTTGGTGGAAAGAATGGAAGCAATCAAGATGTTTTTGGATTTTGTAGCACATGAGGATTTCAAATTTTATCAAATGGATGTGAAGTCTACATTCTTGAATCAAAATTTGGAAAAAGAGGTATACATTGTGTAGACATTGTAAAATGTCCTAAAAAATATCATACACTCGAATCAAGTATACTAACATCATTTCATCCTCAAACCTATCATCTTTTCAATTAATTGATTAAATTATCGTAGCTATTTAATTAATTGCATCATTCACATCTATTAACCTAATTCATCAAATTGGGTTAATTCACCCCTTTCAAACTAGTGAACATTTCATCTCATTAAGTTAAATAAATAAAACTATTTAATTTAATTCCCTAAATATTCTTATTTAATTAAATAACCCTAAGTTATTTAATTAAATGTCATTTCACCTTTCCCCCATTCATTAAATCATTAAATTTAAAGAATATCATGTTATTCTTCTAATCCCCTTATTGTATGATTAAAACATTGTTTAAATTAGCAATTATCTAATTAATCCAATTCCTCCCACTTGCAAAGGAATATTCCAAAAGAATAAATTCCTCCTTCACACAATTTAATTTAGTTTTAATTAACTAAATATCCTTTTTCCTCCACCCATGAGATATTTCCAAAGTGTATTTTGTCTCCTCTAATCATTTAAGAAAGGGAATATTCTCACAAAGCTTAATGTGCAAGATAGCTTGAAACCTCTTGTGCAAGTTAACTTTTAACCTCTTATACAGGTCAAAAGTGTGCTTGTTTAGAAGGAATGAGAACCCTTGATTAAATCTCATCTTGCATTCTCACCCATTGATTAGAATCCATGATCCATGCCTCCAATTTCCTCCATCCTTGATCGTTGATTAGATTTTTCAATCTCAACCCTCCATTTCTCATTTTCTCTCCTATAAATTGGTCACTATTTGGAGACAAATGGATCCATCTTTCAATTTCCAAACTTGTGCTTTTGAAATCACTCACTCACACTCATTTTAACTCACATTTATCATATCTTAGTTCTTTTTTTAGTTTCATAATAACTTATCTTCCATTAATGGCTTCCATGCATCCATTTAGATATATAGATAATAAGGGTTTGAGTCTTTTAGCTTAATCTCATTTAGATTACTTTAGCAATTGTATATCTACATATTTTAGCATAAAATAATGATAGATTAACTCTTGCATCATGCTCAATTTAGCCTAAATGATGTTTTCATCCACACATCACAATGGTTTCATCGATTCTCTTCAATAGAATCAATTGAAACAAGCTCACTAATCACGGGATTGGAAAAGGGTCATTGTTCCACATCAACATGACACCAATACCAAAATAGTATAAGTTTTAAATGGGTTAGAGTAGATATTTAAATGCTTTCGTAGTCTATAATGTTTAGTTTCAATAAATGTTTAGTTTAACTTTCATTTGAATGATCTTATTTAAGATTGAGTATTAGTGGCATGAATATGCTTTGATTCATCATGGATCAAGCATAATCTACCCATACTAATATCCTCGATCGATATTCTGGTGCTAGAAGGAGGGATTTACTAACTTTTTTTGATGATTTTTTTCTAAAAAATATATGAGTTGCAAATTTCTGGGCTAGAGCAATGCTTTTGGAGGCTATAGTGATGCTACTTTTTGCCAGAGTGATGCTATTATCCACCAAAGTGAAGCTATTATTCACTAGAGCAATGCTTTTACAAAAGTGTCACCATAATCAAGAAAAGTGTCACAATTTACAAAGGGTTTCACTATATTGCTATAGTGATGCTATCATTTTCTTGCTTTTATAGTCTATCTTAAAATGGTCATATCTTGGTGTGGACACTGAAAATGGATGCTTCACTTCCTTGTCCACACAAAATGGAATGAGAGGAAGGGATTTTATTTCACAATGTTCACATTCAATAATACCTTAGAGATCTCAACCCAATAAATGATGTGATAGATCTAACTATAATATATCCTCAAATATAACTAAGAAAATGAAAAGGGGTTCACAACCAAGTGTAAACTTGGAAAAACATGAAATTTTTGAAAACACAATGTGATATGTGAAGATATGCTAAATGACCTAGAAATGGAGGTGAAACAAAATAGAAAGTTATAAATTGAAAATGTGAACCAATAAACTTGTTGGGGATGGAATGGGGCTCAAAAATACTGAAGATGTTGATTTTTAAGCCCTATGGGACTCATTTACCATTCTAGGCGAATTAGTCCTGATTCTGGAAAATTGCACCAGAGCCTCTATTTTAGCCAAATGGGTATTGAAATCCATAAATATATTTGAGAAACACCTACAGTGGGACTCATTTTCTACTAATGGTGAATGAGTCTAGTTTTAGTTTTCTAGAAACTCAGAAGTGGAATTTGTAGCTCTCGGTCTCCTCTTTATGTTCCTCCAGGTGTCTAGATTCGAAACCCTAATTTTCGAGATTGTAAGTGAATTTTTGTGAATATTTTGACCTTTCAAGTAGGGAGATGACTCCAACAAGTTTGAAACCTACTCTTCAATCATCTTCAATCCTTCAAAGTACCTAGATCTACAATCACACAAAGAAAGAGAGAGAAAATGTTGATTGCTAGAGAATGGGGGTTTGCCTTGGTCAAACCTCATTTAGGTAATTAAACCAAATAATGAAATGAGATAATTAAGCATGAATATGAGATAATTAAATTATAACCTTTCCATGATGATGTATCTTGAAGTGTTGCAACAATTGACGAATAATATGCCCTTGAATGCCTTAGAATTGATCTCGAAAGCTATCTTGATGACCTTGTGAAGACTTGAAATGCTTAACCCTTTCTTTCTTGACTTGATAGTATGAAAATATAATTAATGGATAATAGATTGATTTAATGAGTATTATAGAGCTATCTTATATAGACAATCCACTCAATTGATCATTATTTTGATCCCTAAGGCCGACATTCATCAAAATTCAAGTTAAGATTGCAATTTTCCCACTCAATTTTGAAAAAGTCCCCAAAAGGGACTCATTCACCACCCTAGGTGAATGGGTCCCACCTAAGGGGACTCATTCACTCAAGGTGGTGAATGAGTTCCACCTTGAGGTTTTTGAGGTGGGTCTTCAAGATTTTGGGGTTTTAAAGTGTTTTTTGTTAGGATATTAGTCAAACTATGCCTTGAGATGCAAAAATAAGGGACCTAGGGGCCTATTAATGATTATATAAAGGGTTATTAGGGATAGGGACACAAATTTCAATGTGAAATTGTGGTTAAATAGACTCTACAACATTAAAATGAGGTCCACTTAGTCTAGAAAGGCACAAGATCCAATATGAATGTGTAAAAAACATTACAACACTAGATTAAGGCTAGGTTTAATTTACAAGACTTCTAGATTAACATGAAAATATAATTAAATACATTTTACAACATTGAATTAAG
>VDFB02000002.1:135010799-135548055 GCA_007258455.2 Sequoia sempervirens | reverse complement strand
CTAGAGAGTTCAAACATTACAAATCTCAACACAACTCTCCCATAGGTGACCCAAAATTTATGGTAAATACAAGATCACAACACAAGAGAATCATGGAGAAAACCAAAGTCACATTTACCTCAATTTATCCAAATCATCAATAATTTGATCCAAGAATTCAAGTTACCCCATCACAACAACCATCATCTCCATCAGGACCATATGAGATAGAAGACATGATGAATAACCTATTTGAACTTATTAGGGAAGAAATCATGGAACATCAAGCCTTAGAAAATGTAGCTCCAATTTCCCCATATCTTGTTACACAATACTTGACATAAGGCTTGACTTCATCTACGATTCAACCAACTCCATCCCTTTTCCAATTCAACCCTTAAAATATAATCTTGCAACTAGGCTAGAAACCAACTTTGGTCTCACTTCATGTCTAGGAACAAACACAATTGTGGGTATTCACTACATGACCATTCCCTTAACCACCAACCTTCTACAAAGCACAAGTTGTACACCAAAATTTGGAAAACCACTTACATTCCATGATGCCACAATGACCTTGACATTTCCAGTGCAACCATAGTCATCCATCACCACAAATACCCCAAGTGTGCCCAATGTTACACAAAGTAATTTGAACCAAGTGCCTAAAATAGGAAAAAAATGGAAATATAACACCCTCACACAAGGGAAACCCTTAGAAAGTGGTTCCAACAACCCCATCGACACATTAGAACAAGTGGTTTCCCAAGCTACCCAAGTCAATCCACCATCCATCACCAACCTAGATCAAAACAACACCTTGGTTATGAGTCCCATCAACCAAGGTAATACCTTGATCCCACCTCAAATACAACAAGGAAATCCTCAAGAAATCGATCAAGGAAACCTTTTTAATCAATGGACTCAAGGTCCTAATATGTCATTACCATTGCAATATCTAATGGCATCATCATCTGTCCCCATGATCCCTCTCACCATTCAAAATCAAATGGAACTTCAAACTTACATTCCTCCATCTCAATCCACCATCTTTTAAGGAAAGTTAAACCAAGGGAACCCAAAAACTCTCATCAACAACCTGTAACCCACACAAAACCTAAACACCCAAAACCCATCGTAGATGTCTCAACAATCAAATGATCCTACATTGCAAGCACATGCCTTAGCTTTACAGTAATCTCAATAAGCTTATCATCAAGTCATCCAACAATAACAATAGCAAGCAGCCTTAGTAGCACAACAACAACAAGTAGCCCTAGTAGCACAACAACAACATCAGTTAGCATTAGTAGCATAGAAACAACATCAAGCAATCTTAGCAACAACACAACAACAACAACAAGCAGCCTTAGCAGCACAACAACAACAACAAGCTCAACAATATTCCTTAGGAGCACAACAACAACAATTTCAACAAGCCTCCTTAGTAGCGCAATGGCAACAACAAGCCCAGAAAGCCACCTTAGCCACACAATAACAAGCTCAACAACAAAAATCCCAACAAGCATTGCTTGCTCAACAATATGCCCAACAACAACAACAGGGTCTATACTATAACCCTCAACAAAAAAAATCAACCTAAACACATTAGGAACATATACACCTCTACCACAATCACCTTCACAATATCCTACACCACCATACACACCATAAAACACCTCATCATATTAGAATCCCATGTATAATCCATCCACTATCCCACAATATGCAACATATGTGCATCCACCAAACCTAAAAAATGATATAGAATCACAACTTAAGGCATTATCACAAGAAATGTGGGATTTCTGAATGGGAAAGATGAAGAAGCCCCATACACAATAGAACTTGTGTCCTTATCCATTTGATCGAAGCATCACAATGGTACCTTTCCCTTCCAATTTTGAGGTTCCCAAATTTGATAAATATAAGGGGAGAGGAAATCATGTGGATCACATCAAGGAATTCAATGTCATATGCATGGACGTGGGCCCCTATAATGATTTCAAGTAAATGTGCCTCTTCCCACAAAGTTTAACAAGTCCTGTCATGGATTGGTTTTCACAATTACCTCCAGGCATCAACACCTTCGAAGAAATCATTTATAGATTCATAGATCCCTTCTCCTTCAACCTTGACATGGATGTGAGCCTAGAAGAGTTGTACACTCTCAAACAAAACAAAGGAGAATATTTTTCCAATTTCTTACAACGATGGAGGCAAAGAGCTATTAAAAGCAATTGGCCCCTTCACAATGAGCAACAAGTGGGAATTATCATAGCAAATGTTGATCTAGATCTATCCTTCCACTTAAAAATGAAATGCATTACATCTTATGATGAGCTTGTCCCTAGAGCCCTTAGCATCGAGAGAGCCCTAATATCATGGGGAAACACACAAGTGTATAAAGACAGCCAGCCATCCACTAGTTTTAACAACAAGCCTTGCTATTGGGCCAAGAAAAAAAATGTTACTAGTGATGGTGTTGTTGATGCAAAGGTGGCCTTAACATCTCCTAGGAAAGAAAACACCCAAACCATGAATACACAACAACCATACACATCATTATCAAACAATCAAAAAATGATCAATGCTACAAACACTCAACATGGAAAACAAAGAACAAACAATGCTCCTAAACAACAATTCACTTCCTTAGGGGAACCTATGGAGGATGTGTTGAAGAGGTTGATATAGTCTAATCTTATCACAGTCCCATATTTCTCAAACTATCAAGAGCCACAATTCAAACCTCGCAACTATAGAGAAGATCATTTTTGTGACTCTCACTGATACAAAGGTCATAACACATAAAAAAAATTTAGACTCAAACATCTAATAGAAGATCTTATTGAAGAAGGAAACATTCATGTCGATCAAAAATATGGGTATGAAAATCTGAAAATTTACACAAACCCTATGCCTGACCATACCAAAGCAAAAGATTCAAGGAATCAACCTCAAAAACTGTAAACAATACTCATGATACCATGGTGGGAAATATTTATTTATCACAACATGAGGAATCAAACATGCATCAAGATATTGTTTAAAAAAAATTCCAAAACCATCAACAGTGTTTAGCACTATTTTATATCATAATGAAATTAAGTGGATATTAGATTGTGATATCTCTCCCACATATGAATCAATGATTGGGAAATTTGAAGAAGTTCCAAATGAGCTAGAAATATCCTTTGTTTCACCCATACCTATCAACTATTGCGAAGATTCTTTTACCGATGATCTATCATACACCCAATGATCATGTCAAGAAGAGTCTCTTGAGGATAATGAAAGATACTCTGAATCAAGTCAAGATCAAGAACCCCTATCCCTAGACTTCTAGCAAGAGCTAAGAGACATATTCCAAACCATTTTAAACTCCAAAGATGTCCTTGATATCACCCCTGAGATGTTTCTTTCTAATGGAAATATAGACATTCTTCATCCAAAACAAGAGTCTCACATTCTTGATATTCCTACACAAGAGCAATTAATGGTTGAGATTATTGATTCTTACAATGATTGTGCATCATCAATAAATTTTAAGTCAACATCAACATCTTTTGAATCAGTATCAATAGATAATGATGTCACAGAATTAGAGCAAATAGTTCATATTCCTAAACAACAGGAACCCATAGCAATATCATGTGTTCATGAAAAGTCATATTCAATGGCTATGGATTAGAGGATATATTATTAAGGCCAAGGATTAGGTATTGATAATACCTTCACAACGCTGGAGTAAATATTGTCTATAGAAAATACCAATGTATGGGGCACAAAGGATCCTTATGATGAAAATATTGTCAATGCTACAACTAGTCGTATCATGAGTTGGCATTCACCCATCATCTCATACACAAATTGGGACCAACATAAAATGAAGAATTCCTATCAAAGCAAGAAGGTCATCAAAGAAAATGAAGTAGTAAAGTAAAAAGGACACATCAAGTACAAATGGATACCAAAGAAAAATAAAGAAAATCATCCCTCAAAAAACCCATTAGTCAAAGAAACTATGGGGTGGAATAAAAAATGGAAATATATCCATCATAAGCGTCATCAAATACAAAATCATGCTTCTCAAGTAAGGAATGAAGTATATTCAATGGTTGGTCCTAATTCCATGAAAACCTCCAACCCCACCCATCATCGCTCATATTCCCAAGTTTGGAGAGTCAAAGGTTCCAAACTATCAACCAATCCATTTCATATTCCTTCATACAAGTCACCATAGACTCCATCCACAATATCCAATTCTTGCATTGACCATGTGTTGGTAGCTACCCTTCAGCATAAGGATTTTGAAGGTACCATATTGCGATGTGTGCACATAGACAAGGTTAATTCTAGTATCCACAAGGAAGATCAAAGTTCTTCAGGGTTGCATTCAAGTTCTTGTACCTTAGCAAAGCAACTTCTTCAAGTAGGATATCGCTGGCATGTTATGATAGTGGCCTCTACATCAGTTCCACCAGGTGGTTCAATATGAGGGTAGAATTCTCAAAATAAAAAAAAATAAAAAAATGATAAAAAATCCAAAAAAATATAATAAGAAAAAGGATTAAAAACAATAAAGATAAAAATTGTCCTCTAGTGAAAACCACTTTAGGGGTGTTTTGGGCAATTACCATGATGAAAACCTAGCAAACATGTGTTGTGAGGAGAATCAAGTGTCTATATGATCCTTCTTAGAAAAAATCATCCCATCCTTGTCATGATAAATCCAATGTTCCCTCCATCCATCCAATCCAAATTTATCCAAATATTCCATTTTATCTTGATCTTGACAAAGATTTGGCATATACTTCAACTGTACTCATGGAAAACTTTTGAGGGGCTCTTTACCATTTTATCTCAAGAATTCCCATAGCCCATATCTAGCATAATATAACTCTGTCAAACTCTTCGCATATACATTACCTATCTTGATTTGTTCATTGATCTATGAAACATTGCTAAACACTGGGGCCAAGTTATTACACTCTTTTTTTAAAAAACTCTTGATCCATGTCTTATATCTCACAACGTGACATTGACATTTTGATCTAGGTATTGTTTGCCTTAAAATCTCATCAAAATCCAAAAACATCAAAATCTTGTATAGAAAAATCCAAAACATTCATAAAACCTCATCAAATTCCAAAAACATCAAAATCTTGTACAACAAAATTCCAAAAATGTTCAAAAATTGTAAAGTCAAAATCCAAAACATCCAAAAAACATCAAAATCCCTAAAAAGGTTAAAAATTGAAAATCAAAAAATAGCACCTTGTTAAACTACATCATCTCTGAGCATGAACATAGGAAATGCCATCATTGATGTGCCCTAAGACACCCTAGGTCAGTCCTTTAGGAGTTTGTCATAATAATCTGACATCCATCAATTGTTTATATCTTTATTTGTTAATAAGTCAAGTCAGTTGAACTACGTGGTCTCTGATTGTATAACGTAGGTAAGGCTAATCTTTGAACAGCCCCTAAGGCCCCTAGGATAGGTCTTTAGGTTAGGTTCCTAGTTGAAACTCTCAAAAATCCCTAAACATTTAAATATAAAAAAAAAACCCTAAACATTCAAATATTAGAAAACACAAAAATATTTGAATACGCATAAAAACCCCAAAAACATTAGAAAACATTCAAAAGATCTAAACAACCTCAAATATCTCAGAAAACCCTAAACAACTTCAAATAATCGAAAACCAAAACATTCACATAAACTTTCGAAAAGACCAAAAACAACCTAAAAACATTTTAAAATACCAAAAATATTGAAATATTACAAAAAATCCAAAACAATCCATCCCATTTCACTTTCACCTACAATAAATCTCCATCCATAATAAATTGATCATCACCTTCAAACCTTTGGAAAAACAAATAGAAAGCAAGTGTCTTAAGTCATAAAGTGAGAACCTAAGTGTCAAAATATAAAGTGTAAACCATAGGTAAATATGTCAATGAAGTTTATATCAATGGCTTATCATAAAGCTCATCATCATTCTAACATCAAACAACCCTCTGATCAACATGTCCTAGGATGCATCCTTCCTACAATGGACATCAGTATCGGACATCACCCTAGCTAAAATAAATTGGCCAGAGATATAGGTAACACTGACTATTTGTCTTTGATCTTTTCTTATGATTTATCGTAATGACCCATTTCGAGGACCTCTCAATGATTTCTATCAAAACAATCTAGAGAGAAATGAATGGGTCATTGATCATTATCTTTAATTTTCTATGCTTGTGGATACTATTGTAAAATAATCTTGGCGCATACTTGCTTCATTGTGTGTAGGGAAGTTTTTTGGAGTACATTATTAACTATTGTGTGTGCTTTGGTCTGATATGTTCTAAGCATCTAACTTACATTCCAATGAGGTTTATGTATGTCAAGGTGTGAACAAGAACTATCTTATATGTCTACGAAGTCAAATTCCATTACATTGGATACAACACCATCATGGTAATCAATACCTTGATGCATCGTATCTATGTGTTATATCAAACAATAAGGAATGATAAAAAATCCCAATCCCAAGATATGAGAAAATTATCATCCTAATGAGGTAAATATAACCTAATCAACATAATGGCCTCAATGTGCAAATCTAAATATTTCAGCCTAAATTACCCTGCTAATTGATTACCTTTAGGAAAAATAATTGCTCTCTTTTTATGAATAAGTGTACAAATTTTACTTCTTGAAGTTAGGAAAATTAATCTTATTTATGTTGATTTAATGGTTTAGTCTACGAGCATTTTGCAGGTCAAATCCACTCCCAATCACCATTCCAATCAAAAGGGAAATGAATGTGGATCTTAATACTTTTGAAAACAAGCAAGCGAGTGTCATAATTTTAGGAGCACACATTTTGGGCCGAGTCTTCATAGTCTGTTATTTTTTAACTTCAAAAAATTTATGGCTTGTCTAAGCCTCTTTAATATTTTATGTCGTGGGATTTAAATTCCATCTGTTATTGGCAATATATATGGTAAAATACTCTATTAACTAGAAAGTAGGATTTTATTAGTTCTCTTCATATAAATATGTAACTGTAGTAAATAATGAATAGATAAGAAGATTATCATTATGTTACCAATATGTCTTTTGAGTAAAAACTACCATATGAATAAAAATGAGTTTTCCTGCTATTCTTTGAATTACTAAGTGATGTGAATGAAGTCTTTGGAATGAATTAACTTAGAGATTTCCAGTGCATGTGATCTGAGATAGTTGTAGACACACCCGAGACTTGGCCACTCAAGGGTTATAGATAGATAGACAAGTATTCTATTTCTTATCATGTATTTTCTTTTAATAGATAACAATTGGAATTGCAATTCATCTTCATGATTATATGTTATGTTTTTAGTGTCAACCCTACAAGTTGTAACTAAGTCCATAGTTTTTGAGCTTAACATTTGAATGTACCAGTCACCTTTCTTCAGTTGATTATGTTAAACTATTTTATGTTAACAGTTGGCTTATTACCTTTTTCATCAGATAAATGTTTCCTAATTCCTTTACATGTTTTGCTTCTTCAGAAATTTATGTATTCATTAGGTTAATCATTTCCATGCTTTCTAGTTTAGTGGTGATTCTTTTCAAATTTATAATTTTCTATTTTCTGGTTTGAGTCATTCCCCGCTTTCTAGATAGATGATTCATTACTTTCAAGGTTAGAGGCCCTTTAGCTTAGAGTTGTTCAATTGGTTAGTATTTAGTAAACCTAAAAGAGAGAAGTTGAGATGTCTTCTATTGTATATAGGCATTGGCCACTACCTAGTTGATATATTTATGTGTTTATTCACAAAAGTGTTAGGACCTAATGACAACATGTCACTTTTTGGTGTCATTGTCGGGGACTTCTTTTCCTAGTGTTAGTAGGAGATATCTTGAATAACCCTTTTAGGGATAGAATTATCTCTTTGGCTTCTTTTCTGCATGGTTAAGAAATGAGGCCCCCATGAAATATTCATACCAAAAACCCCCCCCAATAGATGTACCAACAACTAAGGAGGAAGGAGACTCAGATCAAGAACTTACTAAGGAATTGACCGAACAGGGTCAACCTGAGACCTTCCCACATACCCCAGAAAGAGAACAAATAGTGGTCAAGGAACAAATTCTTTCACAAACTCCTAAACCTTCTGCCATTGAGAAAATTTTGGAAGAGGATCACATCCCCTTCAACATCATGGGTGACCATAGAAATGTCACCAATAACAACAACAATAACCCTCCACCATGCACATTCACTTATCCTATTGCTATTGATGTAGATGATGATACAAAAATGAAAAATATCTCACCATCCTTCTTTCCAACCTTTTGAGGTTTGTCTACTGAGGACCCTAATCATTTTCTATTTGAATTCACAGTCTTGTGTTAGACATATGACTACAAGAATGATATTCAAAAACTAAAGCTTTTCCCTTCCACTCTGAAAGACTCACCTATGCATTGGTTTATGGGGTTAGCTTCTCAGTCTATAACCTTGTGGGATGAAATGGAGTCTTTCTTTTTGGAGAAATACCAAAGTTACTACAAGGTGAGTGATAGGAAAGAAGAATTGTTCAAAATAAGGGAAAATGAGGATGAAAGTTTAGAGGATTACTTAGCTAGGTTTATCTTCTTATCTAAATGTTGTAGTGGAGAAGTTATAAGCCTTGATATTTTGAAGACCTTATTCCTCAAAGGACTTGATGATGAAGCTTGCAGGCATTTAGACTTAATGGGAAAAGGAGATGTGCCCCAACTGAGACTAGAAGAGATTACAGAATTATGTTGGAATTTCTCTCAAACTCGAGGAGGAATTAGGAATTCCACCCTTTTTAGAGGTTCCAGTGACATTAGAACACTTTGCAAAAATCTCACCAACTTCAAGATTGACATTCTCATCTAGTTAAACACCACTTTATACGACATACAAGATAAAACATGAAACTCTAAGACCTTGTCCATCTATTGCCCCAAATTCCAAAACAAACATTTACTAAGAGAATGTCCCTTGGACAAAGTTGATAATATTGACATTTGTCAAGTGGTGAAAAAAATTGCCCCACCAACCAGTGTGAGCTACTTAATGCCATCAAAAATTCCAAGAAAAGAACTCTAATCAAGGAAGAAGTGAGCATTGTTAATTAGAGAATTGGAGGGAATTTTTCTTATGGAAAAAATTCCAATACTAACTAGAGACCCCAACCTAATTGGAACAACAGTCAATAGGTATCACCTTGGACTCAAGCACCACCTCCAGTACCTTCTAATTGGGAAACCTATCCCAGGGGACCACTGAAATGGACTAACCAATCTTGGGGTAACCCTCACTGGCCTAATCAGCCTTAATCGTAGTGGTATCCTCAAAATCCCATTCCTTAATGGAATCAACCTCATCATCAATTTTACACTGGCCCCAAGAGAATTCCTACCCAATAATAGACTCTCCTACCACCACCTCATAATATACCACAAACTGAACAAGTTAACCAACCACCACTTCTGGTGCAACTAGTCCCTAACCCAAAGAACAATCGTCCAAATACTCTAGTGTATTCCGCCAAACAAGACAATGTCACTACACTTAATGCCATACATTGTGGAAACCTTCAGTCGAGATCTGGTAAAACACTTTTGCATCCAACTATAGAAGAAATCATCAATGAACCTGTCAAGAAGTCTGGTGAGAAAAATTCCATAACACCCACATCCATAGAACCTAAGCCTAACCTGCCATCTTTAGCTGGAGCTTCTGACCTACCTCAGGAGGAGGGAGGTTAGTCTCCAACTAAAATTCTAAAGGATTCAACACTAAGAGACAAATAGTCTTCAACCAAACTTCCAAAGCATCCTATGTCTAAGGACAGAATCAAAGCACCTTTTTTGGAGCGACTAAAACCAATTCCTATGGAAGATGCTTCAGAAGTGATCTCAACCACTGAGACCACATATATACAAGAAATTAAATAATTACATATTGAAGTTCCCTTATTATATGGGATTAAAGAGATCCCCAAGTTAAATCATCTAATTAAACAGTTGTGTATTAAGACCCCAGGGAGAAAGCCAAAATGAATTAACACTATTCATATAAATGGGTACTTAGCTGATTTTTTAGCTAGAATAGTCACTACTCTGAAATATGATGACCTAGGAAGTCCACTTATGATAGTGACCATTAATGAGGTAGAAATACCTAACACTTTGGTGGACCTTGGAGTAGCCATTAATGTAATGACTATTGATATGATGGAAAAATTGGGACTTACTAATCTATGCCCCACAACTACAATCCTATAGATGGAAAACCAATCCATAGCTATTCCTAAAGGAATCATTGAAAATGTTCTCATTAAGGTGGATGGATGGGAATATCTAGTGGATTTCTAGATAATTGAATCCCTTACGCCTAAAGATAGTTATCCAATAATTCTGGGACAACCATGGTTGGCTACAATTGTAGCCAAAATTGACTACAAGGAAGGAGGAATGACCATCTCACATGGCTCTAATAGCAAACATTTATTTTTGTATCCTCTTGCCTAGCTTGTTGAACATAGTAAAGTATGGGTTGATGAACCAGAAATCCCTGATGGACAAGAGAATTTGGCTTCACTATTCATGGTAGTTATTAAACAACATGGTGAAGAGCTAGAGGATGAATTGGAAGATGACATGGAAAATATTTCCATTGATTCGAGTAGTGAGGAGATGTCAGACGTAGAAGAAATCCTAGGACACCCAATCAAAATAGATCAAGAAGAATTTGATGGTGCTACTTTTATTAGATTACCTTATCCCTTGATAAACTTAGTTCCAAAAACTTACCATTTCTTTGCAAATGTTGTCTGGCTTCATAAAACTGTACTTCATAGATGTCCACTTAACACCCTGATAAGTCCTATGTACACTATCACGTCCAACCATCGAGGAGTCAAAACCATCATGTTGCTACCAAGAAAAAATTTGAACATCAATAGTTGGTTGACTGAGACAGAAGAACAAAGGTTGTCTGATACCTTGTTGAGTAGATCTAAAGTGTTCACCTGGGACTATAAAGATATGAAAGGAATACACCCTAGTGTGTGTATACATCATATCTATACTAAGGATTTTTGACCTATTCACCAACCACAATGGAGACTCAATCCTACCCTCAAGTACATCATTAAACTGAGATTGAGAAACTCTTGTAGGTAGGATTTATCTATCCAATTTTTGATAGCAAGTGGGTGTCACCTTTGGTTGTAGTTCCAAAGAGGAATGAGAAGTGGATAGAGTGTGTAGACTATAGGGAGCTTAACAAAGCAACATGAAAATACTATTTTCCCCTGCCATTTTTAGACCAAGTGTTGGATAACTTGGCTAGGAGGAAATATTTTTCATTCTTGGATGGATTTAGTGGATACAACTAGATATAGGTAGCAGCAAAAGAATAGGATAAGATGACCTTTACCTGCCCTTAAGGGACATTTTCATATAGGGTTCTTTCCTTTGGCTTATGTAATGCTCCTGCCATGTTCTAGAGGGCCATCCTAGCTATATTTGCTAAGATAGTAAATGAGTGTGTAGAAGTCTATATGGACGAATTTATACGGTTCAACTTTTGATTAAGCACTCACAAATCAAGACAAGGTGTTAAAACGGTGTGAGGATCATTAGTTGTACCTTAATCATGAGAAATGTTTTATCATGCTAGAACAAGGAATACTGTTGAGACATCATATTTTAGCTGAAGGAATTAAGGTTGATCCTAAGAAAATTGAAGTCATACCACAACTCGAGATCACATAAACACAAATTGATGTCAGGAGTTTCTTAGGGCATGTTGGATAATACCAAAGATTCATAGAAAACTTTAGCAAAATCATAGCCCCTATTTTTTCTCTCCTCTAGAAGAATGTAGACTCCATTTGGACACTTGAGTGTCAATCTTCATTTGAAACTATTAAGGAAAAACTTATCTCTACCCCTATCCTTCGAGGACCTAATTGAAATATTTTCTTCCATATTTATGCTAATGCATCTAATGATTCCATTGGATTGGTTCTAGGGAAAGAAGATGAGAATGGGGGAAAATATGCTATATAATTCATCACCAAGAACTTGACACCAATAGAAAAAACTATACCACAACGGAGAAAGAATTCCTAGTTGTAGTGCATGCAATCAAGAAGTTTCAACATTATGTCATGGGATATAAAGTTATAATGCGTACAGATCACTCGTCCATTAAGTATCTTATGAACAAACCAGTGGTAAGCACAAGGGTAATTAGGTGGTCACTTCTCCTCCAGGAGTTCAATGTCACAATTGTTGACAAACCAGGGAAATCCAATGTAGTTGTCAATTTCTTATCCAAATTAAACATGATGGTGACTGTGCTCTGGTACAAGATGATTTTCCATATGAAAATCTATTTGCCATTTCCATTAAAACCCCTTGGTTCACCGACATTGCAAATTACTTGGCCACTACAAAAGCGCTACCTCATTTCTCATCAAAACAAAAGAAACACCTCATTAGAGAAAGTTCCCCTTTCAAATGGATTAATGGAATCCTATTTCGATGTGGACCCGATATGGTTTTATGATGGTGTGTTAGGGAAAATGAGACTTATAGTATTTTGAGAGCCTTCCATAATGACCCTTTAGGAGGGCATTATTTTGCTAAAAGGAGAGCTCACAAGATTTTGGGAGTAGGATACTACTGGCCCTCAATGCACAAGGACATCAAGAAATATGTTCACTAATGTGATGAATTTCAAAGAGTAGGTAGGCCAAGTCCTTCTAACAAAATTCCTCTATAGCCTTAGGTAGTTCTTGAACCATTCAAAAAATGAGGATTGGATTTTATCGAGCTAATAGACCCTCCTTCACAAGGAAAAGAATACATTCTGGTCTGTACTGACAACCTAACCAAGTGGGCAGAAGTCCAAGCCCTGCGTATTGCTAGAGAGGAACAGGTAGCCAATTTCCTCTACAATAGAATTTTCCTTAAATTCAGAGCTCCAAGGACAATTGTCATGGACCAAGGCCCCCAGTTTATGTTCAAAGTGTTCTTGGAATTCACTAATCACTTCCAAGTAACAAGAAGTCCTCACCCTACCACCCAATGGAAAACAGACAAGTTGAGGTCACTAATAGGGAGTTGGAAAATATTTTGACAAAAATGGTTTCTTTGGGAAGGAAATACTAGGCTAGGAAACTATCAAAAGCTATCTAGGCATATAAAATGACTTGGAAATCAACCACTAGCTATAGCCCCTATGAGTTAGTCTTTGGGAAGAAGCCCCTCTTACCCATTAGATTTGAACTCCAAACCCTTAGGGCAACCATGGAATTGGGAATGGATCTCAAATGAGCCCAAATTGAGAGAGTCTTATAGCTTAGTGAACTGGATGAACTCCATTTGGATGTCATCCATAAAATCAAATTAGTCCCACAACAATGTAAGGTATGGCATGACAAACATATAAAAGAGAAAGAATTCCATAATGAGGATTGGGAATTATTGTTTGATTCTAGATACAAGGATCATCAAGGGAAACTTAGGACACACTGACTTGGCCCATGTGAAATTTTTGAAGTCTTTGCTAATGGTTCAGTCTAGCTGAAACCTATTGATGGTGATACCTGAACTCTCCTAGTTAACGAGCATCAATTATGTCTCTACAATAAACATGTTAACAAGGAAGAGTTTACAAAAATGGTAGAAATGCAGGGAGAAATACACCGCATTGACTCTGTTGTGGCAGGGTCAACATAGTTTTGTCAACCTAATAATAATAAAAAAATTATAAAAAGAAAAAAATCATCTTCATTTTAGATTGTTTCTTTACTCTCCTTATTTGTTTTATCATTTGGAATTGACTAAAATCTTGTCTCTATTTTATAGGACTTCACCTTTTTCCAAGTACAATTCTGGCGCACCCTACTATGGTGCTCTGGAATCTATTAACATAATTGTTGCAATGCTCCAGAAATTGTTGCTACAATGATCAAGAATCTACACAACAAACGAGTACCAGTCATCATTCCAATTTTGCATCATGATGCATCACTCAATGGTGCATTGGGAAGCCAAGGCCAAAATGTCACAACTTTCTTCCTTTCGACCACATCTTTTTAGCAATGCTCTAGAATTCTGTTATTTCTTCCTTTTGGCTACATCTTTCAACGATGCTCTGGAATTCTATTGTTCTTCCTTTGGTGGCATCTTTTCAACAATGCTCTAAAATTTTTCTCGTGTGCTCTGGAATTTTGTTCAAATGCTCTAAAAATTTTGGTTGTTGCTCTGGCTGCATCTTTTGATGATGCTCCAAAAAAATTTGGTTGTTGCTCTGGCCATATTTTTTTAGTGATGCTCCAGAATCTTCAATCTAGTCACCATGTTCCAATGAAATCTCTCTATGATATTTCAAAACTCTCTTATTCTCTACTTCGGTTGCATTTATTAGTAATGCTCCAAATTTTTGGTATAAATTTTTTCTTTCCAATTTTTTTAATTTTTCCTAAGTTATGTGCATACCCATCCTTTAATGTCATTTGATATCTGATCCCTTATGATTATCACGCCACATCATACCGAATCTTTCCATAATAATAAGATTATTATGACACCATTTTTCCATAATAATCTTCCCTTGTCACTTAAACCATTCCATTTGCACCGTTATTATCTGTCGCCACCCTCAACAACCATATGACTATCCAATTACATCAGTACAGGTGAGTAATGTTTGATCTAATGACAATACTTAAGGTATGTGTGAATGTATTTATTTAAAGGGTTAGTACTTATTTTTAATAAAGGTTAATTAATTGGCATGATCCGTTCCTCATAATTTTGAAACTTGTTCCCTTTAAACACAATTGCTAAGAGTACAACAGTGGTTGTAGTTCCTCATGAAAGGTCATCATAATTATGCAATAAGGTGACAAGAAAGATGATAATTTGTTCCTCCCACATTGAGTATATCAACACAGAACTCTTTTTTCATCTACAATTTAATGAAGAGAAAATTCTAGAGTTTTGTAGAATCTCACCAAGAGATAAAGGAAATGGGAGGTGCTAAGAAGAAGTATGAGCCAACTTTTGTAGTGCAATTGTTGGCATTGGGAAATATAGTTCAAACTTTATTTCAGAGAGTTGGATGGTTGGACTTCATGAAACAAGTTGAAGGGTACACAGAGCAGCTTGTGAAGGAATTAGTCAAGAATTTTGTAGATGGGTAGACCATGGTGCGTGACAAATTATTTTGGGTAAGTGCAAAAATCATTGCTCATCTTTCTAGTCTTGAGAATAAAGGAATTCATTTGAATAAAAATACCCACACTCCCTATCAAAATTTAATAAAATTGTTCCATAGAGAGGGGGAACCCTAAGCTGTAATGACCATAAACACTAGAGGACAAAATAAGGGAATCCATAGAATGTCTCTTCCAAAACCCTGGAGGTTTGCTACAACCTATATTATTAAATATTTCATTTGTGAGGGACAAATGAATACAATTGTGGGACCCCATTTTTGCTTGTTGACTCATTTACGCCACGACATTGAGGACCCTACTCTTAGGGTAGATTTACCATCTTTTATCTACCATTCAGTCACCTCTATGATGCAAAAGAATAAAGTTGGGATGGGGCCCCTTAAACATCATGGTTTGATATAGCTAATATGTAAATACCATTTCCACAAAAATCCAGAAAAGAAGTGGCAAAGCTTTCTACAAAAAATTGTAAATGAGGGGCCAGGAAGGTCACTTGAGGAGGGATAATCCTCTAAACAAAAAAGATTAGGCTATAGAAGAACCCTCCTCAAAGGCATTAGGCACCTCTAAATCCCAACATACTTCCATGGCTCCCAGCGGTGATGCACCGGAAACTTTTCTAGATGAATTACAAACCCTAGAATAGGAAGGTGGGGTGTGAATAGTGTATTTTGGAGGAGAAGAGGAGCCTCCTCAAAAGAGAAAGAAACATAGTAAAGTTACTTTTCAAACAAATCCTCCTCTACAGAGGATTAAAAGGTTATCTTTAGGGGCCAATGAAACTAAACCTTCGAATGTAGGAAATACTTCGAAAAGGAAGAAGGCCATGACTCCAATAAAGGTGGTAGAAATTGACAGTCCGCCTGATAATGAGGAAATAAATGAAATAGAAAAGCATGGGGATCAACTTCCTAGGGAAAAGGACAAGGAAACCCTATCACGTGAAGAACAAGAAGGGAAGAAAATATAATCCCCATATTCAAATAAAAATGAAGATGAACCTATGGGAGGATTCTTTCCTTTTCTTGATAGAGAAGGGAGTATACTGGAAGTTGAAGAAAATATACATCATATTATTGAAAAAATAGAAGTGCTTTACGCATCCTTCTCTCTAGACATGGAGGATATAGAATCAAATCATAAAAATGAGGAATTAGAAAAGTTAAAGGAAAAAATTGTGGGGTTGAGGGCTAGGTTGTAGGATGACGAAGCACAAATTAACTAGCAAAAAGAAGAAATTGAGGTGTAAAATGTCATTTTACATAAAAGAGATCAAGAAATTACAAAATTGACAACACAAATGGAGGATAAGGACAAGCTTATTGAGTAGCTACAATACCAAATTCAACAATGGAATCAATAGTGTAAGCAACATCAAATTGCTCTGTGTAAAAAATATAAGTGTATTCAAGATTTGAAAAATAATTTTATGCAATTATTCAATGCTTTTGAAGAAGAAAAGAATAGATAGGAAATTGAATTAAATGCCTCTATGAGTAAAATTGTGGAGCTAGAAAAAAATCTGCAAGAGAGTGACACTCAACCAATCATGGAATCAAAGGGGAAACAAACTGAATATATTGTTATAGACTAGTTCCAAGTATGCATTTCCCCAATGTTAATGAAATGGATAAAGCATTGCTATCGCTTGAAGGATGTGGAATTTGAGGATAATAGGTTAAAGGGGAATTGGTAATGTTAAGAGAATATTTTTATCAGGAATATAGGGGTAAACAGGATGCTTGTGAAATTGGTGAATTATTATTAGCCTATAGAAGACCATCTAGGCTATACATAACTTTTAAGATGGAAATTGCAAAGAATTTTCCAAAACTAGCGACATGATCCTGATGATAAAGAATTTGTAAAAATATTTGTTGAGTCACTTCCTGAACAACAGAATTTGTTGTGTGAGTTCTTTGTTCATAATTTTCTCCATGAGAAATATACAGATTTCTTTATTAACTTCATTGTGGGAGAAGTATAATTGAGATCATTCCTATCTACAATGAAAAATCAACTTTACTGGAAAGACAAATCAAGAGAATATATACAGGCAGAAAAAATGGTGGGGTTACAAATGAGGTATCCTCATAGAAAGCCTTTCTCTTTCAAGGCACAATTTCTAGGTGTCAAACTTAAAAAGGAAGTACAAGTCAAATACAATAACAATCTTTGGCTATGTCATTATCACTTTTAGGAATAGGGGCTATAATTAATAGGTTTAGCATGGAATGCATGTGAAGAGAGGTATACCCTTCTTCCTATGCATTTCAAGAAAAGGGAAATAATTTCACCCCTTAATATTAGATGGTCCTATGGAAGAGTAGTAACTTTGGCCAAAATTCTTGAAGAATTAAAGATTAATTGGATTGGTATGATGTACAAACCCCCCTTGCTTCTTTCACCACTTGCTTTAGTATACACCAATCTAGACCAAAGTGAGGATAGTTTGGCTAGGTGGAAACAAAGAGTCACTTTTCATCAAGGATTCTTGAGGAACCAAGAGACATTGGACACAGAGGTAGATAATGTGTATGATCTTAGTGCCAAGTATGAGGAGATGAACATGAGGAATGAACGATAGGGGGCACACCAAAGAGCAGGAGGACCTACTAGAACTTAAGAAGGGGAGGAAATGATGAGGTAAAAATAACCTTGTCAACATAATGGCCTCAATGTACAAATCTAAACCTTTTAGCCCAAATTATCTTGCCAATTGATTACCTTTAGGAAAAATAATTTCTCTTTTTATGAATAAGCATACAAACTTTACTTCTTGAAGTTAGGAGAATTAAACTTATTTATGCTGATTTAATGGTTTAGTCTTTAAGTATTTCGTAGGTCAACTCCACTCCCAATCACCATTCTAGTCAAAATGGAAATGAATGTGGACCTTAATACTTTTGAAAACAAGCAAGCGGGTGCCAAAATTTTAGGAGCACACGTTTTGGGCCAAGTCTTCATAGTTTGTTATTTTTCAGTTTCAAAAACTTTATGGCTCATGTGAGCCTCTTTAATATTATATGTCATGGGTGTTAAATTCCATCTGTTATTAGAAATCCATTAAAAGACTCTATTAATTGGAAAGTAGGATTTTGTTAGTTCTCTTCATATAAATATGTAACTATTGCAAATAATGAATAGAGAAGAAGATTATCATTATGTTGTGAATATTTCTTTTGAGTAAAAACTACCATATGAATAAAAATGAGTTTTCCCACCACTCTTTGAATTACTAAGCGAAGTGAATGAAGTCTTTGGAATAAAGTAACTTAGATATTTCTAGTGCATGTGATCTAAGATAGCTGTAGATAGATAGCTAAGCATTCTATTTCTTATGATGTATTTTCTTTTAGTAGATAACAGTTGGAATTGCAATTCATTTTCATGAGTATATGTTATGTTTTTAGTTTCAAGCCTATAGGTTGTGACTAAGTCTATAGTTTATGAGCTTAACATTTGAATGTTTAGAGCACCTTTCTTCAGTTGATTGTGTTAAATTGTTTTATGTTAGCAGCTGGCTTGCTACGTTTTGCATTAGATAAATTTTTCCTAATTCCTTTACATGTTTTCCTTCAACAATTTATGCATTTTTTAGGTTAATCATTTCCATGCTTTCTAGTTTAGTGGTGATGCTTTTTAGATTTATAATTTTCTATTTTCCAGTTTGAGTCATTTCTCACTTTCTAGATAGATGATTCATTGATTTCAAGGTTAGAGGCCCTTTAGCTTAGAGATTTTATTTGGTTGGTTAGTATTTAGGAAACCTGAGAGAGAGAAGTTGAGATGTATTATTTTGCATATAATCGTTGGACACTACTCGGTCGATATATTGATGTGTTTATTCACTAAAGTGTTAGGACCTAATGACAACCTGTCACATCCTGCATTTCTCATCACCATCTCTAATAAAGTTTGGATGGATCATAGAATTGTTGTATTTTTGAAGAAATTATCAAAATCAATGATCAAATATTCTTGTTTTTTCTATCTTCTCTGTGCACTACCCTGGTATCGTGACAATCAATAAAAGTAGCATTAATGTATCCATCTTGTATCCACAAACCATCAGCATGCATACATCATAGCATATCACATCATAAATCTTGCATCATCATTATCATTTAGGTTGTGATGAATAATATAGATTTGTTATTATAAGCATCTTAAATTGTTGCATCACATATCATACATCATATCATAAGCATAGACATCTGCATTATCAATCCATATGCATACATCATCATAAAATTGCATAGAAAATAATCATAAATTTAAAGAAAATGCATCCATAAAATTTGCATCCATCAACATAATCATAGCATAAAATTTGCATATCATATCATCCATTCCATAACATATTATGAAAATATATTGGAAAATAATATAACATTGTATCCATAAATTCATAAGCATGAAATAAGAGAACGCGTCACATCACAAATTATCTATATCATCTCATATATATATATATATATATATATATATCAAAAAATAATTGTCATGGTACAATATTTGAATCAGTGTATGCATATCAATCATCAATACAATATCCACAAGGCTATCAAAAAGGATCCCATGAATGTATATTTATGTAAAGAATCAGGCAACAGATCAAAAAATGTTTGTACAATCGAGCTAGCCCTGATGGATGCTCCCCTATCCAGCCTGTCTCTCTAGTTGATCGTCTATTCTAGTGTGTGCCCCAATCCTCTAGGAGTAATCCAATTATCTAAGAATTGTGAGGACATCTCTGTGATAGTGCATCCTGTAGTAGGTTGCCTCAATCACAGCCTCTCTGTATAATCTTACAGATACTATCCACCCCTAATATGTAGTTGTCATCATCTCAAGTTGTTGACATCACTCAACCTCCTGCACCAAATGCATCTTGGTATTCTATTGAAGCTATCACTCATGGTCTCTCTCTACCATGATAGCCTATACCTGTTGTTGTGTCTAATCTCTCTCAACAGTAATCACCAAAATCTATTGACAGGTTTGATCCCTCTCATCCGTAATAGTATAAACCTATTGCTATAGCTATTGAAGTTGTACATCCTGGGGATCTGTCCCCGATGGTGGTTGATGTACTGGTTGTTGTTGAATAGGAGGCTACTATGGAGGTTGTTGACCCACTGGTGGTGGCCCTAGAATTTTTCCATCTTCGTCATCCTTACCATCCTATCCCCTGCATTTTCCTCTTCCCGTTCCCCTCCCTCTAGGTCTCCCTCATGGGGGCACCTACTAGATCTGTCAACCTAGGAGGGGTTGTAAACCATGCATCATATGGAGGCATCATCTAATCATCTGCCTTTCCCTAATCATAAGCCCATGGATGAGCTACCAAATGTCAAAATCCCTCAACCACCTCAAGATTTGGGATCGTAGGTCCCCATGTAGGTTCCTCTTGGACTGATTGGGAAAAGATGGCTCTATATGCATCATCTAGCCTATCCTTCTACTCACCAAACTATTGGGCCACCCTGTTTGGAAGGTACCTCTCGATAATCATGTGCCCTTGACATTGCATGTACTAGGTTTGTCTAGTGAAGAATAGTTGTTGACCATCATCAAACCATGTTGGCATCTGAAGCCAGGGTCACCATCTGAAAACTATCATATCATCCAGCACCCTACACTAGTAAGGAATCCCAAGCTTCCCTGTATGTTGAAGTGTAATGGTGCCTTTGTATCACCAAACCACTAGATCATCTGGCTCCACATTATCCATTTGAACTATTGGTTGAAGCAATATGATGTGCTCCCAAGCCCAAATGTGTAGTAAGGTGACTCTTGTGTCGATGTATTTTCCATCACAATATACAAAATCATTCATGTCATGGTATAAGAAGGCTAGCATCACTAGCCCCCATGCAAACAAAGTCCTCTTGAAGAGCATCCAATTCCACACTAGGCCCCATCCTAGGCTAAACCCTTTGCTCTGTCGATCTGGAGCAACCAAACTAGAGATGATCACTACAACTTTCAATCTAAAGGTGGGTACCTAACCTCTATACATCTTGAGGTCAATTTGTGAAGTGAATAGAATGATATCCTCCTGATCCATCACCTCATGACAGGCATCATAATCAGTGTCAACATTGTATATCCCACATTCACCATGTATCAAAAAATGCAGTATCCACCATACATCCTCTAGTGTCATTGTCGCCTCATAGGTCAGAAGGTGGAATGAAGAGGTCTCACTGTGTCATCGCTTGCACAATGTTGTCATCATCACCAAATGTTTCTGGACGATAGGCATGTATGCAATGTACCATAGGTCGATCTCCCCCAAGTACTCCTATCACAACTCAAATAAATCACCAAGCCTCTCCAAAACTATGGGTCAGTGCTCATGGGACATTAAAGGTTGGATCACCTCCTACACCCACGAAGGGAACGACGTCAAAATTAAAAAAAAAAATGACTAAGTTTAGAATTTTTATCTCCAAAATAATGATAGTGTCACTATTTATGAGTGTTTCTATAATTCAAATTATAAACTCTGATGCTCGAGGAATTCAAAATGAAAATCACAAGTCACATCACTATAAATGTATGCGTCACAATTTAAACTTTGGAAATCCTAACCCTAATTTTCAAATCAAAAAGTGCATCGCTATAAACATATGTGTCACAATTTAGAAATTAAAACCCTAATTCTCAATTGTGAAATACATCACAATACACATGCATCACTAAAATTCAAATTAACATTGTCAATTCTCAAATTAGCATCACTCTAAAGTGATGCCGCCAAAGTTTAAATTCTAAAAGGCGTTAAATGCATCAAAAATTCAAATTTCAAATCAAGTTTTGAATCACATACAAGTGGTCATGCACCTGGAAGCCTCTGGTACAATTGAACTTAGTCAAAAATATGTTGTGGGAGCACTTGTTGTGCCATTTCATTAGAGGGCCAGAGCTTAGAAAAGCAAGAATATTCTAAGGTGTGAATGCACAAATGAATTGACAGTGACCCTTCTTAGCTTATTTATACATCAAAATTAGGGCTTTTTCCATAATTTAATTTTAAAGCTAGGGTTTATCATCATTTTCACCAATGTTTCCAAAATTAAGCTTATTTTACATATTTTTTTCATTTTTGGCATGTTTCATGCATCCCAAAGCCTTTTTAGACCCCTAGGGTAGTTTTTCACCTTTGTCGAGAAATCAATCCAAACTTCAAAAATTTCACCTAATTTCTTGAGGGGGCAAGAACTAGTTTAATCCTTCCACTAGGGCATCTAAAAAATCATTAAATTTTTTATTTTTTTATTTAAGTAGCAGTTTTTAATCTAAAGAGCATTAGTCTTTGAACCAAAGTAGCAAGTACCTTGCTTCAAAGAGGCGAAAAATGTAGACACTGAAAAAATGTCTTGAATGATATCATACACTTGAATGAGTTATACTAACATCATTTCCTCTTAAAACCCATCCTCTTTCCACTTAATTGATTAAATTAACCTAGCTATTTAATTAATTGTCCCATTTTCATCTATTAACCTAATTAATCTAATCAATTTAATTCCCCCCTTTTCACACTAACATTTCATCGCATTTAATTAAATAAATCAAATTATTTAATTTAATTCCCTAATTCTTCTTATTTAATTAAATAACCCTAAGTTATTTAATTAAATGTCATTTCACCTTTCCCCCATTCATGTTAAATCATTTAATTTAATGAATATCGCTTTATTCTTCTAATTCCCCTAATTATATGATTAAACCCTTGTTTAATTAGTAATTATCTAATTAATATAATTCCTCCCACTTGCAAAGGAATATTCCTCCTTTGCACAATTTAATTTAGTATTAATTAACTAAATAATCTTTTTTCCTCACCCATGAGAATATTCCAAAGAATATTTTCTCCCCTCCAATCATTTGAGAAATGGAATATTCTCACTTAACTTCAAATGCAAGTTAAGTTGTGACTTCTTGTGCAAGTTAACTTTTGACCTCTTGTATAGGTCAAAAGTGTGCTTGTTTGGAAGGAATGAGAACCCTTGATTAAATCACATCTTGTATTCTCACACATTGATGAGAATCTATGATCCATGCCTCCAACTTCCTCCATCCTTGATTGTTGATTAGCTTTTTCAATCTCAACCCTTCATTTCTCATTTTCCTTCCTATAAATAGGTCACTATTTGGAGACAAATGGATCCATATTTCAAAAATAAAACTTATGTTGTTGAAATCACTCACAATCACACTCATATTTAGCACACATTTATCATATTTTAGTTTAAGTTAGTTGCATAATAGCTTACCTTCCATTAATGGCTTCTATAATTCATCCATTTAGCTAATTAGATAAGTAGGGTTTGAATCTTTTTAGTTTAAATATTATTTAAAGATTAGCTTAGCATTTGTATATATAAATCATTTTAGCATAAATCATATTAGATTATCTTTTGCATCATACTCATTTTAGCATAAATCATGTTTTCATTCACATCCCATAATTGTTTCATCGATTCTCTTCAATAAAATCGATTGAAACAAGCTCACTGTTCCATGGGATTGGGAAAGGGTCACCATTCCACATCAACGTGACACTAGTCCCAAAACGAGATAAGTTTTGAATGGATTAGAGTAGACATCTTAAAAAAATTCATAATTTAGAATGCTTTTTTTTAATGAATGTCTATTTTAACTTCAATTTGATATATCCTATTTAGATTGAGCATTAGTGGCTTCATTATGCTTTGACTCTTCATCGATCAAGCATAATTGGCCCATACTAATCTTCTTTTTTAATTAAATAACCCTAAGTTATTTAATTAAATGTCATTTCACCTTTCCCTTATTCATTAAATAATTTAATTTAATGAATACCACTTTATTCTCCTAATCCCCTAATTGCATAATTAAAACCTTGATTAAATTAGAAATTATCTAATTACTCCAATTCCTCCCACTTGCAAAGGAATATTCCAAAAGAATATTCCTCCTTTGCACAATTTAATTTACTTTTAATTAACTAAATATCCTTTTTCCTCTACCCATGAGAATATTCCAAAGAATATTCTCTCCCCTCCAATCATTTAAGAAAGGGAATATTCTCACAAAGCTTCATGTGCAAGATAGCTTGAAACTTCTTGTGCAAATTAACTTTTGACCTCTTGTATAGGTCAAAAGTGTGCTTGTTTGGAAGGAATGAGAAACCTTGATTAAATCTCATCTTGCATTATCTCAACCCTCAATTTCTCATTTTCTCTCCTATACATAGGTCATTATTTAGAGACAAATGGATCCATCTTTCAATTTGCAAACTTATGTTGTTGAAATCTTTCACACTCACACTCATTTTAACTCACATTTAGCATATTTTAGTTATTTTTTAGTTACATAATAGCCTAGCTTCAATTAATGGCTTCCATGCATCCATTTAGCTAAATAGATAATTAGGATTTGAGTCTTTTAGCTTAATCTCATTTAGATTACCTTACCAATTGTATATCGACATATTTTAGCATAAAATCATGGTATATTAACTCTTGCATCATGATCAGTTTAGCCTAATTCATGTTTTCATCTATATATCACAATAGTTTCATCAATTCTCTTCAATAGAAATGATTGAAACAAACTCGATGATCACAGGATTGGGAAAGGGTTGTTTTTCCACATCAACGCAACACCAATTCCAAAACTAGATAAGTTTTAAATGGGTTAGAGTAGATATTTAAATGCTTTTGTAGTTTATAATGTTTAGTTTAAATTTCATTTGAATGATCTTGTTTAAGATTGAGTATTAGTGGCATGAATATGATTTTATTCTTCATGGATCAAGCATAATCAACTCATACTAATATCCTTGGCCAACACATTGAAGAACCAAAAGGATTTCAGTTATCAAACAAGTCAAATATGGTCTGTAGATTGAAGAAGGAACTCTATGGACTGAAGTAAGCTCCCAAAGCTTGGTATGAAAGATTAGATAGCTACTTGTTACAACAATGATTCAATAAAGGTACCATAGATAGTAATATTTATTTCAAAGTAGAAAAATATCAAATCTTAATTATGGTTGTATATGTTGATGATATAACTTTTGGAGGGAATGAAGTAATGCATAAGATATTTGCAAAAGAGATGCAAAAAGAGTTTGAGATGCCTATGTTTGAGGAGATGAATTTTTTCTTTGGACTACAAATCAATCAAACAAAAAAAAGGTACTTTTATTCCGTAATCAAAATATGTCAAGGAAATATTGAATAAGTTTGAAATGGAAGACTTTAAACTGGTATGTACTCCTATGGTTACTAATTGCAAGCTAAGGAAAAATGATGAATCTCTTAAGGTTGATTAAAGAAAGTATAGATCAATGATTGGAGGACTACTAGATATATGATTGCTACTAGACCGGATATCATACATGTAGTTTGTCTTGTGGCTAGATTTCAAGAAGACCCTAGAGAGTCACATGTTGTAGTAGTAAAGAGAGTACTTAGATAATTTAAAGGCACTCTAGATAATGGCTTGTGGTATCCAAAGGATACTGATTTATCTCTAAGTGCTTATATGGATGTAGATTGGGAAGGTTGTGTTGATGATAGGAAAATTACAAGTGATGGTGCATTTTTTCTTGGAAGTATATTTGTATCTTGGCTAAGCAAGAATCAAGATTTGATGTCACTATCTACTATAGAAGTAGAATATATTGCAACAACATCTTGATGCACACAAGTGTTGTGGATGAAGAAAAATTTGAAGGGTAGATCACAATGGTATATGGTGAACCAATTTCTATTTTTTTTGTGACAATACAAGTTTTATTAACATTTCAAATATTCCGGTAATTCATTCAAGGGAAAAAACATATCTCAATCCAATATCACTTTTTGAGAGAGAAGGTTGCAAAAAATGAAGTGAAGCTAGAGTATGTGTCTACAAAGGATTAGGTTATTGATATTTTCACTAAAGCTATTCCTAAGGATACTTTTGAGTATCTTCAGGATAATTTAAGGGTTATTACCCCTCCTTTGAACTAGATACATAAGGATATGCATCAATCTAGTGGATCCCAAGATTCATTCTTTTTTTTTAACTAATGTTGGAGGCTACCTCTCAAGGAGAGAAAGTAGTGGCATTGTTGGTTGTTGTATGCATTGTAGATGATATGTGCAATGGTTTTTGATTGGTTTAGCATGTTGTGTACTCCCAAGGGGGAGTGTGAAAATATGCAGAGAAGGTGTGAAGAGAAAAAGGTATACTAAGAGAAAAGCAAGGTGTAGATCAATATAAGTATGAATGTCAAAGGGGGGAGAAAGAGAGAAAGATGTAAATGTGTTTCCCTTTTCCATTGATATCAAAGGGAGAGAGATTCATGTGAAAAAAAAAATAGAATAATCTAAAAATGGGGAAAGAGTTATGTGACAAAGGGAGAAAGTAAAAAGAGAAAGTGTTGAATGGAGGAGTGTCCACTAATGTACACTATGTGTTGATGATTGGAGCTATTATAGTTGTTGATGGTTTTTCACATCATTTTGTTCCATCAATGATAAAGGGGGATATTGTTGGAAGTATGTGTAGTATGTGTTGTCAAAGATGTCAATAGATCTATGGTGTTGTCATTAATATCAACAGGTCTATGATGAAGTTATTGTAATTTTATGTTATTACATTCTTTCTTTGATTATTTGTATTATGTTATAATTAGTAATGAAAGGTGGAAAATTGTTTGGTTTTCACCTCTCTCTAGGGTTTAGGACCTAGAAGGAAAATTTTCACTAACTTTCACTCAAGAACAAACCCTTGAGATCTCAATGCAAAGAAGAAAGAGATATTACAAGAGAGTTGTTCTAGGGGCTAGGATAATAAGGGGTTCACCACCAAGTTCAGACTTGGAAAGATAAATGAAATGCAAGATGAAATACAAAACCCTAATTCAATGCAAAGACCTATAAAATGACCTAGAAATGAAAATAAAACATAATAGAAAAGTAGTAAGATGAATGGTGTGCACCTAGAAATCTGGAAATGATTGATTGCAGCTCTAAAACACTGGAAAATATGACTTTTTGACCTACTAGGACTCATTCACCAACCTAGTCGAATTAGTCCCAAATCTGGATTTTTGCACAAGAACCTATTTCAGGAAAAAGGGTATTAGAATTTACAAATAGTTCTAAAAAACACCTATAGTGGGACTCATTTTCCACTCTTGGAAAATTAGTCCTATTCCACTTTTTAGAGATTTTAAATTTTTGATCTACACTTCAACACCTACTCTTTCCTTCCAACTTGAATTCTAGATCTGAATTTGTGAAAAGTCCCACAAAACAAAATGTAGACTTGATTGCTTATGGGGTTTTTTCCTTTTTCAAACCCCTAGTTTGGTAATGAAACCTTGATGGAAATAATGAAATATACATGTAAATAGCAATGTAAACCCTAGCCTTAAGTGTGTTTAAGACTAGGAAATCTGAAGCACAATGCAATCCTATTCTATTATGTAAGAATATGATGCACAAATGGAAATATGAAGATGAATGCCTGACTTTGAGAGATCTCTAATCACCCAAATGAGCCCTAATTATGTTTATACCTTCCTTAGGTTGAATGTAGACTTATAATGGAAGATGAAATAACTTAGGAAATAAGTCTTTAGGCTTGGCTTGATGGCTATTTGCATCTCCCCATCCTATAATCCATCATGATTCACCATAGACAACCATGATCAACCCTTGAAAATACTAGATCTTGAATGAAAGTGAGCTTGAAGACCTAAAAGAACACTTTAATGTTGCTCCAAGACTTCAACTTTGCTTGCTTCTAAAACTTGAATGCTCTTGCTTAAAGATTGTCAATACTTGTCTCTTGAATTTTCTCTTGAAAATGCTTGCTTCAATTGCTTAGATGATAAAAATGACTTAGAAACTTGCTTATATAGGAATTAATACCTAGTTTACCATTAGTTAGATCTCAAAGAATGACATGCACCAAAAATTTGAATTAAAAAGGTGAATTTCCCTCTCAAATTTGAAAAAGACCCCAAATGGGACTCATTCGCCCAAGGTGACGAATGGGTTCCACCTAGGGGGACTCATTCGCCCAAGGTGGTGAATGAGTCCCACCCTAGCTTTTTTGGGGTGGGTTTTTGGGATTTTTGATGTTTTAAGTGTTTTTGTCAAGTTTTTAGGTCAAATAAGCCTTGAGATCCAAAATAATGGGTCTTAGGGGCCTATTAATGATGATTTTAAAGGGTAGTTAATGCAAGGGTGCCAAAATAGGTCCAAATGAAGTGTGAAATTACATCATTTTTTAGAGTGTACAATTTTATACACTACAAGTAATATCATTGGTGACAACCTCTAGTGCTTCTTTGATAAGCATGTTGCTATGTTGTAGATGGTTTGGTTGTGTTGAGGAAGTGTTGCTAGTGATAAGAATGTTTTTATGTTGCTTGGTTTCCAAGTGCTTTTGAGAAAAATTGAATAAAAGAGAAAACAATGTTGTTGAGTGGTGCTCTGACATATAGAGTAGTATTCTTGTTTTTCTTTACATTTCTTCTATGTTGAACATATACTTTTTCAGTTTTGATACGTTGATTAGAGGTGTTCAAAGGTATTATATCTATATTTTCTTGTTCTAGATCATTGTGCAAAGAAATTTGTGTTCACAAATATGTGAAAAATGTATTCAATGTTGTCTAGAAAAAATGGCTTTTCTTCACATTTCTCCACAGTATGGTTTTAGGTCTTGTGTATTAAGGTGTACTCACAGTGCTCAAATTTATCCTCAATTGAAGTTGTTTTTGATTTGATGCTTCGCAAGTTGGTTTCTTGAGTTACAGTGCATGGAAGGTTAACACTTGTATAGGATGAGTATGTTCTTAAGATGAAAGATGTTGTGAAGGATTTTTTTTGTTTTCAGGGTGTTTGTGGAATATTCTATAATATGTTCAAGCGATAATTGCTTTCCATGAGTTGTCTTTTATCATAGGAAACATGTACTTAAAATTTTAATGGTGTTTACATGGGTTTGGCCGACCTTGGGTGTTTTCACTAATTGCATACTTGTTTCAATGATTGGAGAAGTGTGGTATGGTGTGTGTGAGTGGATTTAGGTTTGAGTTAATGTGTTTTATCATCTGCCTTCATTACTTTCCACTGTAGGAATACCTTGGTGCCAACCTAATCTAAATTTTCATGGTTGAGGTGCATAACCAACCTTGGAGAATGTTTTCAAGGTTGAGGACACTATAAATGAGTGTTGAGAGGATGGATGACCAATTAATGATATGTGTGAGATGTGAGATATGATGTGAAGTTTGAAAGTGTGAAATGCAGTGTGAGCTTCAATGTGTTAGACTACTAGATGTAATGAGCAAAAGGTGTCTACTATATTCAGGAAGGTTGCAAATGTATTGGTGATGTGGTGGAACCCTTTTGTTTCTTTGAGGTGGATTTCTCATTGTAACATTCTTCTTTCTTCTTTTCTATAATCTAGTAGTGAGCCTTTGGCAATGATCTCTTCTTTCTTTTGGGTAGTGAACCTATCGTATTCGGTGTTGTAATCACTTTATATTGTGAGTTAATCCTCAATGTGGTTTTTCCCTTCTTGGGGTTTCCATGTAAATCTAGTGTTCTCATGTGTTTGGATTTTTTCTCATTACTTTTTCTCATGTTTACATTCTACTAAAACATGATAAGGGTTTAATGGTTGGTTTAAGAGACTAATACAGATCTAAATGCTAATGAGGTTTTTGATGTTTTAATGTACAACTGATTCACCCCCCCTCTCAATTGTCTTGTGCATTCAACAAATCTTTGTTTTCTTAGCCTTTTGAGTGCAATGATGAGCTTCATTTTTCTCAATGTATAGCAAAATAATTCTCAAGCCCAAAACCTATGAACTATATGAATATTCTATATTTCAAGCCCCTATAAACCTAGTTGAAGAAAACCCTCAAGAATTGAGAAGGGATTTGTTGAATCTAGACTTTGATGCCATTATATATTTGGAAAAATACACATGATTCAAGATCAAACAACAAATGAGAACACCTTCCATGCATGAGAGTTGAAAATAATAATTTAATATTTCCTCAAGAAAGAACTTGCAAAATTTGTTTCAAGAGTGATAATATAATGA
Source organism: Sequoia sempervirens (assembly GCA_007258455.2). Lineage (NCBI taxonomy): Eukaryota > Viridiplantae > Streptophyta > Pinopsida > Cupressales > Cupressaceae > Sequoia > Sequoia sempervirens. The sequence continues at coordinate 135,517,665 of VDFB02000002.1, read as the reverse complement.
AGGAGGGTACTTATATGAGAAAACCCTAAATAAGAAAGGGATTAGATCATAAAAAGTGTCAACATCACATATGATGAGACAAAATGATCTAATAATAGCTCAAAATAATAAAAGAAAAAAAGAACTCCTAAGTTTAGCTTAAGTGCATAAAGTGAAATTATCCTAATGATCAATTAAAGATTAATTAATTATTGGCTAATAAATGATTACTATAAAAAAAAATAAGAGATGATACTCCTCTAAATCATCCAATAGAATCCCAATTGGATAAATATGGAAATGGAGTTGAGTCTTCTTTACCCACCACATCTTCATGAAGAACAACAAAACACTAAGGAAGTTAAAGCTTTAGGAGCTCTTAAACAAGAGGTGCTTGATGAAAACATAGGAGAGTTGAATAAGGGTGAAGAGGAAGAAAAAAAGATGTAGATGAGGAGATAGTAAGTGAAATCCTATGTTAGTGGAAAGTTGAAATAGAGGGAGTGGAAAATGATATGAAAGATCAATAAGGGGATAATATTGTGCAAGAAGAAGGAAAGAAAGAACTATAAACTTCTAGATTGCAGGTAGAGAGAATAGTTGAAGATTTTTTAAGAGAACTATAGAAAATTCATAACATACTAGATTGGTTGGAAAATAAATTGTAAATACAAATTCAAGTACAATATTTCCCTCTGGATTTCAAGAGAATGATGCAAAAAAAGAAACCCCAAAGCCCAAGATAAAAGCTAAATTTTGGCGTACAATAAAGAGAAATATAGATGTGGTGAGGACAATGTAGATTGTTACACCTGTAGGGGAAAAACATAGGTTTAATAATTGTCCAAGATTATCAAATATGAACAATAAGTAATGGGAATACTTCATGGGAGTAGGATATAGAGGAGATGAGGAATAATCTTGAGATAATTATTGCTAGTTTGAGAAAGAAGAAGGAAAAGAAGGAATTGAAGGAGCGAATAGTTTAGTTGACAATATTTCTCAAATTATTAGCTCAACCTAGCCAATCACTAGTAGATTTTCCTCCCAATCTAGTGCTAATGTCTAAGGATCAAGTAGATTCCATTGAAGGTGTAAAACATAAGGAAAATATTCTCGATGAATTGATTGGAGATCTAGCTATTCAAGGGGAAGAGAAAAAAAAAAGAGAAGCCATTAGGAAACATAAGGAACCAATCAATGGGATAGGCAAGTCAATAAATTAAATAAATTGTGAAGAACGCCTAGAAGAAAATGACTTATAGTTGTGGAGGATGACAATGATACATAAAATGGAAAACCAACAATTATCACAAGAAAGGGTGATGAGAAATGAACATATCACAAGGTTGAAAACCTATGAGCTTTAGTTAAAGTGGGAGAAAGATCTAGTACAATAATTTCAAGAAAAAATGGATGCATTTTCCACTTTAACTAAAAATATTCTAGATGAAGACCTGATGTTCATTGATCCCCTTACCGAATAGTTAAGTGATAAATACAACTTGGGACAAGGGGATGCCAAAGTAAATAGGTTCAAAAATCTATTCGTAGAGGTAATGAATGATCACATATCTCATATGAATAAATAATTAATGAATGATTTATTCAAGGTCAAAAACTTGATTACAAAATATAAGAGTATGAGGAATAAAAATTTTAGCATAAAAAATTTTCACCCTTGAAAATTTCACAATATTTTTTTCTCCCCCTTAAATTATTGGACCTGATCAGACCCCTAATTTCCTAAATTATGTATTTTATGGCATATTTTTAATAATTACCAAAAAAATGCAAGAACAAAACAAATACTTTCCCCTCACCACTTTAATTTCTAGAAAATAAGGCTGAGATAGAGATTCCCTATGGTGTTTATGTCCTCTTATTCTATTTCACTCTAAATTCAAATATGTTAGTGTTGGAATTTTAACATTTACAATTCAATTTTTAAAATTCAGTTATCAAGATTTAGTTTGTGGGAAATTAGAATAATTGCATATAAATACCTAGTTATTGCATCATTTCAAATCCAACAAGCAAGAGGTAAACATTAAGAGCAAGATTTATTGTCAAGATCAAGTCAAGATCATTTAAGAGTATCATTTTATTGATTCATTAAATCAATTCAAGGTCCAAACATCATGCCAAATCATATGTGAGTTCATGTATGTTCATATTATCATTGTTTGTGAAGGATAACCATTTTATAAGTCTCCAAGAAATCCAAACAAATCAAGAAATCAAGATCCAAGACCTTGAGGATATGTGAAAGACTTCAGCCCTTCAAGGAAGCCATTTAAGGGTGGTGAGTTGTAGCATTTTGTTGATTCATCATTCATTCATATTATTTATCCTTTTATCATTGAAATTTCCATTATGGAAGTGGAAACACTAACACAAGGTTTGACTAAGACAAGCCCCTAAATGGAACAACCCTTCCTCTCTCTCTTTAAATGTCTATTTTCAGGTTTGGAAAGGATTGAAGTAAGTTTGAAGATCAATTATTCATTGTTGCATTAAAAACTCTACACCTTGTCAACTCACAAAAACTCACCTACAAAATTACCTGATGGTGATCTGACTAATTTGCAAGTGGGAATCAAAATCTCAGATTTTGAATTAGAGGATTATAGAAATAGAACCAAAATATCCGTACAAGGACATAGACTTCCTTGGGTGGTTCTATCATCCTATCATTGTCGATTCCAAATTCACAAGACAAGTGCACATGATTCTACCTTCCTAGATCTAGAAGATGTGATTTTTTGTTACAATTTCTCAATTGTCAAAACCTTGCATTTTCATATTAGGACACATAGTCTAATTAGGTTAATCGAGGAAAATAAATTCCAACCGATCCCCCCTCCCCAAATGGATGCATATCTAGGTCTGATTGGCTCACCTTCATGGTTGAAATTCAATTTAATCACCTTGTTGATTTGCATCCCAATAATCCCTTGAAATAAGAAAAAATTATCCTAGGTTCTTTACATTAGATCTTAGGATCACCTTTTTCTAGTTTACTTTTTGGTGAACTTGACATGTTAACATTATATACCTTCTAAAATCTAAAACATTCCACCCTAGATCTAAGGTTTTTCATTGCTTTTCTTTGCATTGTTCATTTATGGTTTCATCTTTGCATCATAGGATTAGTTTTACTCATTTACTTTAGATCTACATTCAAAATTTCATTCGCAATTGTCAGTTGTTGTTTAAGAATTGTCACACATTTCTATTTGAGTTACATTGTCTTAAATTGAGACAATTTTGAAAAAATATTCACTATCACACCTATTTGCACACAAACATAGAAACCTTAAACAATATAATGAATAGTCAAACTCAAATTTTTAAACCTTTTCCAAGACAAATATTCCCTTGGATAGCTTTGTCTTACTATTCTAGGCTCATTTCAACATCTCTATTCCTGTGTCCTTGGTCTATTTCTTCTTGTTGATTTTTGGTTTTCGATTGGTGTGGTATTTCCATGTTTCATTTTGGTGAACCCAAATTTGATCATTGCATTTTTTGATTTTGGAGTCCTCTTTCACCCTAGATTTATATCTTGCATTCATTTGTATCTCTTTGCATTGAATTGAGTCTCATTTAGGGTGTCTAATTTCCATTTAACCTTGCATTTCATTTAAAGGTTTTAGGATTGCATCTTTGCATTCTTTAAATCTGAAAAATACAAAAAAATCAGTCATTTTTCATATCATTTATATAGCATTGCATCATATTCATTTGCATTTGAAAGTTGAAAGAAAATAAATCATATCAAATTAGGGTGTGAAATGTTGATACGTCAATGAGCAAAGTATTTTCATCAGACTTTAAACTTTAAAGGTTGTGTAAATTAAAAAATTTCCCACTTAACAATCACACAAATAGCCACCTTATCCTAGGAATTGTTCTTCTACTTCTAGGCATCAATTGTCATAAGGATCGAGTTCATCAGCTCTTATACTTGATTTACATTGGTTTCTCTTGCTCCAATTGCAGCTGTAAATTAATATCATGGGTCGCTTTTGATTGTAGTTGATTTCCCATATTTGCATTATTGACCCAAGGGTGTTGTTTTTTGTTAGCTTTTAAAATTCAATAATTTCCATTGGTTAGATTGTTACCCGAGAAATTTTCCACCACCATATATAGCATATATGTTATACTTGAGGTACAAATAATAACAAAGACCATATATGGAAAATATTCTAGAGAAGTTTTATAACGAATAATATGTATATGAATGTTAATCATTTCAAGGTTGTGATCATACGAGATTTAGTTTGTTGGTCAATATATTACTACTCTCATATCAAGTATTTCTTTAAAGTGTTCTCAAAATTCCACTTATATTTGTGATGCTGATGTTTTCATCCCAATATAAGTATGCAAACTAACTAAACTAGAATGCAAAGAAAAACACAAGATCACCTCAAATGATTAGCCTAAGGAAGAAAACACAAAATAAAGATAAAAAGGTTAGTGATTATACCTTTTGTGTGTCAATCCCCTTGGTTGGCCCTTGATGTGGTTGATTTGTGTGCTCCTTGGATGGCTATGAAATGAATGGTGGATGTAAGATAATGAAGACTTGAAGAAGCTATAATGGAAAATGCACTTGAACTTGGATGCTAATGCAAGGAATATTGCTATAGAATGGCTTGATAATTCGGTAGCATAAGGGTGCAAAATGACTAAGTTTCCTCAATGAATGAAAATGGGGGGTATTTATAGAAGAATTTGAATTCTCTAGAGAATTTAATGGTTGAGATTGAGCCAACATGGAAAAGATGAAGGGATGAGGTGACTTGAGGACTCACAAGCCCTCACATCTTTCCATGTGGTGGATGATGTGTCACAAGGACACATGAGGCAGAGAATGACATGTGATGGGAAGGTACTTGTAATTACCTTGGAATAAAGATGATGTGACCTCTCAATGATCACATAGGGGAGAGGAGAATATTGGAGAGATAAAAGTGAATTTAAAATTCACATGATTGGGTGATCTTAAGGATAAGACAATGTTCCCAAAAAGAGAGGTGAGAAGTGCCTTATATAAGACAAGGTCCTTAAAAAGGTAAATACTTGCCCACATGTGATTGATGTGACAAGTCAAAGATTCTAGAAGACTTTGACACATGTGAATGATGTGACAAGTCAAAGGTTCTAGAACTTACATGGGAATAAGGAGAGTCTTGGAAGGATAAAAAAGAATTAAAAATTTCTTGGAGGATGAGAGAATCTTGGATAAATAGAAAGGAATTAAAATTTCCTTGGGCATGGGGAGTGTTGACCAAGGTACTAATTAGGCTTAACTGATCAGTGATTAGAAGATGATCAGTGGCTAACAAAGATTAAGGGCCAACTTACAAAAGTTGGAGGATGTGACACATCCTAATCAGGGATTAGTCATATCCACATCCCTAATCATGAGATTAAGAGGTTGATTAAGATTAAGAAAAGGATGTGACCTGTGAGGAATTGAATAAATGTCTTATTTATTTAATTCACTTGATGAAAAGGAGAGTAAAGGGAGTAATGTATTTAATTATTAACTGAATACCTTATGGATTTAGAAGAATTTGAGGATATTAATTAGATAATAGCAATATTACCTAATTAACAAAAATAAGGGGATGTTTAGACGAAAAGGAATAAATTTGGACAAATGCAAGTGTCCAAATTTAGGTGTCTACATTTTTCTCCTCTTTGAGTGGTGTTATGAAGTAGCATCATTTCAAAGAATATAAAAAAATGAAACCCAAAAGAAGATTGTCAGATTGGAAAAGATGCCCTAGTCATTCAGAGTGACTAGCAAGAAAGATGATGGGAGTGACAATGAAGGTTAGGGATTGAGGATGCCCCCTCAAGAGGACATGCAGGTTCAAGAGAACACGCGTGTGCTCTTGAAATGGATGAGATGATACAAATGGGAGATGAAGAATATGATGCAAAGGGATGGAATGATAAGTGATAGGAGATGGATGACGAACAAATGGATTTAAGGAAAAAAGGTGATGTTGCCCCAATCAAGCTACAAGCCAAAAGGGGTGATGATGGATGGAGTGTTGTCGATGAGGGAATAATATATCCTGAAACAACATGAGATTCGAGAATGATACATCCTAATGATGATTATGATGAAAGTGTTGTTGATGAGGGAAGGATACATCCCAAAACAACATGAGGATAGGCAAGGATACATCTTGATAAAAAGGGTTGTTGATGAGGGAAGGATACATCCCAAAACAACACCAAAGGATAGGGAAGGATACATCTTAATGATGAGGATGATTGGATCAAGGCTTGTAGCAAGGTTGGGAACAATACCAAGGATGTGATTAGATGATTTGTGCTAGATTGAATGGATAAGGATTGGAGGAAGATGTGAGATGGTTAAAAAGATGCTTAGAATAACCAATCTATATAGTATTCTAAGAAGATTGAAGGGATGATGATAAGAGATTGGATGGATAGGGAAGGTAGATTGATGAAGGATGAATGGATGGGTGGGGGGGGTTTGGATAAATGAGAGAATGAAATGGGAGATGAAGTGCAATCCTAATGCGATTTTCCATTTTTGGAGCACTGATTTTTGGTATAGCATAAGACACAAGTCACCAAGGTATAAAAAACCAAGGCCTATTTGTGTCTAATGCATAAAACAAACACAACAGACAAGAAAGATATCCCAACACCCGAAAGTCATGATGAATTTGGTTGGGCTAGGTATTGGAATAACCACAAGCACAAAAGGATGCCTCAGTGTCACACAAAACCACTAGGATCTTGGTGGGTACCACGCAAGAAAACCAAGAAGACAACAACGAAGAAAAGATCAAGATACAAACCTATATTTACTATTCAAAGCACACCATGATATGATGGATCAAGGTGACCATGAAAAGTGATGATAGGGAGCTCAAATGATAAACAAAAACCAAAAGCATCAAAAGATCACAATTAATTTCAAATGTCCCTCTCCATAGGATCAAGGAGATGGATGGGATTGATGAGGTCTGTTAGGAAGGATGCATCCTATTGAGAATGATGATGTATACTAAACTAAAAGATTAATATGATGTAGGATACTTAGAACTGATTGGATTTGCTAATACTAGTGGATCTTATTTGTGAAGAACCTACTAGATAAGGGCATAGCTTGACAAAATGACACAAGAGAGACAAGACAAAATACCAACACACCCTAAGACCTAGGGGATCGGGGTCGATCAAAGATTAGCCTTGCCTACATGAAAGCATAGAGCCCTCATAGTTTGATAAAAGGCTAACAACTAACCATGGATAAAAGAAGAAAGAGGACAATGAAGACCGATGATGGATGACAAGGACTGGATGCACAAAAGGGAGCCTCAAGGGTGGATCAAAAGATCAATCTTACCTATGTGAAAGTGCAGGGGCGACGTAGTTCGACCAAAGATCAAAGAAAAACAATGGATAAAGGATGAGGAGAAGATAACCATGAGAAGGGGATAAAATGATGGGACCGAGATGATAGGACAAGACTGACTTGTTGGATTGGATAGGACGATGGTGACTACATGAAGCTCAGGGATGGGATAGTTATCCAAATCATCAAAAGATGAATTGTGAGGATGATATGATGGAGAGACGAATGAGGAGAAAGGATAGGAGATTGAAAATAAGTGTAAAAGAAGTGCAAGTGATGGTGATAAGATAGATGGTATTGGATTGCATGGGGAGTAGCCTATAGCTAGATACCAATGACAAGGGATTATGAGGTGGGATGAGGATAGAGATGAATGGATAGGGAGATGGAAGGATGGGGGATGGGACGGATCATTTGGATTGCTAGGATAGATGGATAGGAAGATAAGGATTTGGATGAGGAAAAGGTTACCAAATGGAGAGATGAAAAGGGATGCTATGATGGAAGGATAGGAAGATAAGGATGGGGAGATGGATATAAGGATAGGCAAATGAGGATAGGAAGATGGAAGGGATTTCTCTAATGGAATTAATGATGTCTCCAAGGACTATATCACAAAGGAAGATAGATTCGCCCACTCTAGATATGTCATGTGTGATGAGGCATGAGGGATGGAAGGTAGAAGGATAGGCTAATAAAGGAGTGAGACGGATATGGATAGGATGCATGGATAAGGAAGGGAGATGGATGTGGATATGATAGGTAGGATGTGGAAGATATGTTGGATGGAGGAAATGGGAGAAGGGGATGTAGTTGCTCCCAAGTGTGGAAGGGAATAGATGCAGTTGCCCCCAAGTGTGGAAGGAAACTGGATGGGAGATTTATTCATGACGCCTATTTTCCAAGTTTTCATCATGGTAATTATCCAGGGCACTTTTTTTCCAAGTTTTCACCATTAGACAAATTATTTCTCTTTACTTTTTTCTCGATTTTTTTGAATTTTTTGACTTTTTTGGATAGCATGCAAAATGAGATGGAAAAGAATAGGGAGGTGGATAAGTGAATTTAGAATATATGCAATAAGGAAATGGATGAAGGAATCAAGCATCAAATTCCATACAAAGTATTAGAGCCCATGTGTGAAGCGACTGTTGGATGTTGGTACAACCTTATTAGGATAAATGGATTATGCAAGAGGATGAATTAAAGAGATTTGATGGGGGATATATGTAGGATAATGGATGGGATGTTGGAAAGGGTATGGATAGAATGATGGGGTAGGTGTGTGATGGGTTGGTGAGTTCACGACCAACATTGGCACATATGGTGGTGTATGTGAAAGGATAAGAGGATCAACAAATGGAGAATGTGGGGATAATGGAGGAGATGGGATAGTCAATTTTGGGAAGGACCCAAAATAGATTTAGGAGATGATGGATGAGAATGATTAGATTTTGGATTAGCAACTTTGAATGTTATAGAATTTTCATTTGAAGGTATTGCATCTTTTTTCTTTGGGATCCACATGGTTTTGATTTTTGCTTTGGTGGGCCTTTGTGGCCTATAGATTTGATTTGGATTTTGGATTTTATTTTTCTTTTCTTCAACATGTCTTTTTAAGGGGACATGAGGAGCTTTAGATTCATGTGGATGTTTAGATGTATGCATTTTTACTTTGGCATCCAAAGTGCTTTTAGTAGCAATGGGATGGGTGCGGGGAGATGGATGATGTGGAGTGATGGAGGTAGGATTTTGGGGATTATGTGTGGATGGAGAATGTGTAGGTATGTGTCTTTGTTGATACTGATTAGGGGACATAAAAGTGGGATGTTTATGATGGGTGATATGAACAAGTGATGGATGGATGAAAGGATGAATAGGATGAGATGGAGGAGGTGATTTTGGGATATAAGGGCCCAAAATAGACGTAGTGGGTGGAGGGACATAGGGACCCAAAATGGATGAAGTAGATGAAGGATGGGAGATGGTGGATGGAGGGATGTAAGGGCCCAAAATGGATGGTTTTTTTGGGGTCATACAATGGAGGAGGAGGGATGGCAGCAAATGATCTAGTGGAGCGATGGGAAGAGCATATATTTCTTTTGGAAGAGGCTCATTGAGGATGTATAGATGTTGTACCAACATATTTAGATTGCAATTCTTGAGAGATACATTCAAGACCTTGCATATAGATTTGTTCTTTTGACCTGGATGGGCTCTAAAATACCTTGCTCATGAAGGCCTAGAACTTTTCCTTGATAGTTCATGTTCTTAAGCATTCGATCCATGATAGGATTTTTGTTATTCTAGAAGAATGATGTGAGTCCATTATTAGGCAGAGGAGGATGGGTGGTATATATATATATTTTATTTTGGAAGGAGACCACCATGGAATAATGTGAGAGTACCAAGGGGATAGTAAGTTTAGGCGACTATGGAGGATCAGGAGATGGAGATGGAGATGGTGGGATAGCAACATCTTGATGGGTGGTATCAAGAGAGGGGTTAGGTGATATGATAGGACCTAGATTTGTGGTTGCAGAAGATAAGGTCTCATGCGATAGAGATGGAGATAAGGGCACATGAGATGGAGTGATGGAATCTTCAATGTCGAGGGAATCATGAGATGGATTAGATGGAGGATTGTGATCTTGAGTAGTACTAGGTGGGATGACAGGATCTTGATGTGGAAAAGGGGATATGTTGGCATGCTTTGGATTAGGCTCTCAACATGACTCATCTTGTGTGGGTGGCATGATATCAGAGTGTCGAATGGATTCCTCAAGTGGGGGAGATGGAAGGATGGAGGATTCATGAAGTTCATGATAATGGATTGTGGTGATACTAGTAGTGGGAGGGGTGGATTGGGTTTGCAAATATGCAATGGATTTGGAGGATCTAAGTGTAGGAGGAGTGGATTGGATTTGATTATCTTCAATGGGCTCAACATATCTTAGAGTAGGGGATGAGGGCTCAGTAGATTTAGTGGATACAATGGTTTCAACAGTTTTAGTGGTTCTAGGGGTAGCATCAATGATAGGTGTGGTGCAGAGAAGGGTCTCATCATTAGTGATAGTAGATGATGGATTTGGATAGCATGATTCCACGACTACAATGTGTGAAGTGGGGGATGTATTCTTTGTCTTAAGTCCTTAGAGAACTTCTGGAGTGAGAAACTTGCATACTCTAGGCTAAGATGGCATGACAGGAATAGATGAAGGATTAGGGATTGGTGAACTAGGGTTAGATGGAGGAATGGGATTGGATATAGGACTAGGAGTAGATGGAGGATTAGGATTGGATGGAGGGTTAAGGTAGGGATATTGGATTGGTGAATTAGGATAGGGGGACATGGGTTGTGAATTAGGATAAGAGGTTATAGTTGGTGGATTATAGTAAGGGTATTGGGATGGAGGATTAGGATGGGAAGATTGAGATAGGTAGGTTTGGATATTGTATTAGGATAGGAAGATGTGGATGTTGGATTAGGGTAAGTTGATGGGGGTGTAGGATTAAGATAAAAAGGTATGGATGTGGGATTAGGATAGGTTGATTGGTATGGAGGATTTGGATAGTGGGACATGGATGAAAGACTATAATAGGAGTATTGGGATGGAAGATTAGGATAAGAGGATGGTGTAGATGAAGGACATGACGAATATGCAAATGGGGAAGATACTGGAGATCCCTTGTCAAAGCTAACATAAGGAGCATGATTAGGCATGGATGAAGACATAGCAGGATAGCTTGAAGGGATGACCAGATTGTGGAAAACAGGTGGAGAAAGCTTACTAGCAATGATAGAATCAAGGGATCTATGTCATATGCCTCTTGATCGTCAAGACTTTTGTTATCGTCATCGATGTAATTAGGGTTTCCCTTGATTAATATTGATGGAGGATAAGGATTCATGATGATGAAAGGATAAATAGGATGGATCAAATATTTTGGGTGGAAACGGACTAAATCTCAAATTAGGATTTCAGTCAAGCTCAAATCGGGATTGGATTAAAGCTCAGATTAGGATGATTGGATGATGCGATGGGATTGATTCTAATGATCCGATTTGATTATAAACAAATGATCACAACACCAAATCTGCCTCAAGATGGAAGTATATTGATTGGGTCAAAAATAATTAGATAGGGATGTGATTGGATTAGACTGGATAGGATCGATTAATGAAACAATTGATAAGATCAAATAATGGATCAAATAGGATGATGGAAGGGATTCTAAACCAAGTTCAAAGATTACCCTAGGTGGATTAGGATACTGATTGATCATATTAAAGGATAAATGGATGATTGTGGCACCAAATCTACCTTGAGATTAAAAGTCAATTGATTGGGCTAACAATGATGATTGACTAACTCAGGACGGATGACAATCCTAAGCAGATGATGATGATGATCAGATTCAGACACCTAGGTCAATTTGGATAATAACCTCTAAAATGAAATTTAGGGGATTTGGATGGGAAAAAAATGATGGATACTTAACCCAAAGATGCTCTCAGATGATGTACCTATGTGATTCAGATGATAGATGAATGACCTTATGAGAATGCAAATGGACTAAGGCTCAGATTACGATTTTGATTAAGCTCGGATTGGGATTAGATTAAAGCTCAGATTAGGATTGGATTGAAGTTCAGATTAGGATGATTGGAGGATGTGATGGGATTGATTCTACACCAAGTTCAGGCATTTTAACAAGAGGATGTAAGATGCTGACAATCAAATTTTTTCAGATTTGGTAGTTTTAAAAAATTGTCAAATTTTTCCATTTTAGGAAACTTCACAAGCATACCTTTGAGAGTCCAATTTTTTCCCAAAAAATGCCCAAAACTAATGTAGGATAAATTTCCAACTAACATCCCAAATCTAAAACATGCATTCCGAGTTATTAACGAAAATGAGTTTTCAAAAACTAAAAAAAAACACTAAATTGTGATTTTGAGGGTCAAGATGAAAGTTTGACACCCCAAAAATGTGCCCAAATAGTGTCCAACAGACTCAAGGTCAATTGAGAATCTACATTGCACCTCATAGCACAACCACCCATAAAATTTCAACCCAAACAGACACCCAAGTCAAAATTCATGGCCTCCAAAAGTTTCTACATAAAAATCAAAACCCCTGAAACCAAGTCTAGATGATTGGGATGGATTATTTGATGATAGATATGGACTCTAATTATGTTCTAAGTAGCACCTATATGGTTTGGTCAATGAAATGATTACTTTCAGAAAATGTTAATGGATGCTTAGAAAGGGGAAATGATCACTTGGAATGGGCAAACAGATGCTCAAAATAGGGGAACGAAGGCTCGAAATGATAGGATGAAGAATTGGATTGATGGGAAAAATGCTCAGAGTAGGGTATAGATGTTCAGAATAAGGGAACGAATGGTCAAAATGACCAAATAGATGCTTAGAACAAGGGAACGACTGGTCGAAACAGGTGAATGGATGGTTAGAATGACTGAATAAAGATTGAAAATAACTATTTGGGGGTTAGGTTTGCCCTTCTATAGGGAAGGTTCACCATTTTGTAGGGTAGGTTTTCCCTTCTATGGGGTTGATTCTCCCTTCTGTAGGGAAGGTTCTCCCTTCTTCTTTCAAACTCTCAGAGCAGATAAACGGGTTGTTAGAACAGAGAGATGGGTGATTAGAACGGGGTGTTGGATAATCGGATTGGGAAATTAAACGATCGGATTGGGGAAAAAAATGATAGGATTCAATGAAAAAGTACTTAGAACTGGTAAATGATTTCTTAGAATGAGTAAATGATTGATTAGAATGGATGAAAGAATTCTCAGATGGGGATATTGACTCTCGGAACATATGACAGTTTACTCGTAACGGGGAAACAATGGCTCAAAACGAGGCGAAGGATGTTCGAAATTACAAGAAGGCCACTTAAAATGAATGAACAGAGGGTAAAACTAGTTGTTTGAGCAGTAGGTTTTCTCCAGGCAGGGCAAGTTTTCCCTTCTACAGGGTAGATTTTCCCTTTGTAGGGCAGGTTCACCCCTCCTACAGGGTAAGTTCACCCCTCCTACAGAAAAATGGGACTTGACTTGGACAAAAATAGCTATGGAAAGGACTTAAAATATAACAAACGACAAGCAATAAGGCTGACTTGATGAAGATTTTACTGGTTTCATGCAAGAAGACACTTCAAACAATACAATCCTATGATTAGTGTTAAGGGTACGACCAACACATTCCTTAATCTAGGATGTACAAGGCTTCTAGAGAGTCCTCGATATACTCTTAGTATGTGAGGCACAACCATGAACAGCAGACCATCACAAGAATGAATCAAGAACCCCAATGAGAAACTAAAAGGCTTAGACCAACTCTTCATGTCTAGCTAGGTATCACCCTAGCTTTGACACTCCACTAGACACAACGTGACTGGATTGAGGTACAACTTTTTCTCTCCTCCTTTTGTATACCCCGTTAGTACATGTGGTTGGGATCGTCCCTTGGGGTGATGAAATCCCCAAGTAGGTCCCACTAGAAATAAGGCACTAATCTTTTTTGGCTACTCCTCAAGCTCACACAAAGTGCAAGGGGAAAGTGTGAACGAAATAATGCCTCCTTGGGTGACACAAAAAGAGTTGCAGATAGAACAAACAATGAATTTTACTCCCCCTAGTTAAACTATGTGCCTAGATTAATCCACAACAACAAGGAAAGCATTAAACAACTAAATAAACAAATTGCCCTGAAAAAAAATGTTAGCTATTTTGTCCTTCGTTTTTTGTCAATCATGGAATAAGCTGCATATAGTCTAGCAAAAAACACAAATACACTCACAAGCAGATGATATTAGGGGCTTAGTCTAATTTGAAAACGATAAAAAATTGAAGCAAAAATGATGCTAAAATGACTATTTTACCTCCCAAAGTGCTTTGTTTAGGGCAGGATTTCCCCTCCTAGGTAGGTTTTCCCTTTTACAAGGGAAGGTTTGCTCGTCCTAGGCAAGTTCACCCCTCTGCAATAGACAATTAGAAAACAAACTTACAAAAAAATTAGTTTTTGGGTAGGTTCGCCCTTCTGTAGGGCCAGGTTTGCCCTTCTGTAGCAAATAGCCAAAAAATAGATTTACAGAGAGATAAGTTTTTGGGCAGGTTCACCCTTCTGTAGGGGTAGGTTCACCCCTTTTGGGCAGGTTCTTTCGGAAAAACAAGGACAGACAACTGAGAGGGGGCATGAATCAGTTGTCACAAAAATTTAAACTTTTTCTAACTTAACCTATTCTTAATCTCAAATCTGATGAATAAACAATTAACCATAATCAATCAACACGTCAGAGAGACAAATAACACCAAGATCTTTTTGCGTGGAAACCCTGTTAGGGGAAAAACCATAGTGGATGTTAGTCCACAAGATTATACCCTATTAGAAGTATAAGAAGAAATAATAAAGGGAATGCACATGCATTTAGTCACTCTTCCTAGAGCTCATTGCTCAATTACAAAAGAGGACTCACTATCCAACAATAGGGTTTGGATTAAAACCATCCAAGATGTGAACTGAGAAAATAGCTTATTCACAAGCCTAATCACAATTCCAATTAAGCTCAACACTTCTTCACACTTTTCACAATATTCTTCACACTCTGCTTAGTAATGATATTCAAACATACACACATAGGAGCACATGAAGCATACATTTCACCAATCACACAATCGCTCTTATATATCCGCTATAGGAGATTCCAACATAACTTCGTCAACCAAAAATAAAAAAATATTTGCAATGTCAGCTTAGTTTTACAAATAAACTTTTAATGTGTATCCCCCAAGATCAGCCACAACATAGTGGAGACCCAAATTAACATCTCCAATACAAAAAGGCTTTAATTAATTTCACCTTGAAGATCCACAACATGCTATCACCAACATGTCAGCCAGAAACATGAAAAACCAAACATGCACACAAAGATATTCAACCATGAGCTCACTGATTAATGTGGATGTACCACAAAGATAGAGAATGAACTAGACATCAAAGAACACCAAGAAACAACATAGAATCATCTGGAACAACTGAGATAACCAGAATCATACAATCTTCATTCAGGAACACTGACAGAGACTAGCAAAACACTATCAGATCACAACATACTCAAAACTTTGCACAGATCTCTAAAACTTCCGGTAGATGATCTAGAAACATTAAAAAAAAAACCCTTTAAACCACATCAGCTAATCTTTTATGTATAGGATAAAACACCTTCATGATCTACACAGTTCCACTAGGAACTTGCAATACTATTTCTTATAATTTTCTCAATATCCTTGACATATATAATAATAGATACACCAAATTCTAATAGTGTTGACATCAATGACAACCACATATCAGCAACACATCCACAACATCCAACAATCTCCTAACAATCTCCCCCTTTGGCATTGATGGAAACACATGATGTGAAAAATACCATCAACCCAACTTCATTTCTAAAAAGATTTTTCATGTAGCACTTCTCCCCCTAAGATGTTTTTCACATAACTCTTCTCCCCATTTGACATCAATGGAAAAGGTAACTATGACCTTTCCATATGCTCTGAACCACATAACTGCACATCTGACTACTCCCCCTGAGTAGCAGCCACATAAACATCAATTTGGATCGTGATATAGCAATGAGGCTCGTAGATTGATGCAAGTAAATGCATCATTTAGTTCTTATTAGGAGGGGTAATTACCCCTAGCATCCTCTAAGATACTCAAAAGTATCCTTCGGCAATGGCTTAGTAAGTATATCTATAATCTATTCTTTGGTAGGCACATACTCCGATCTGACTTCTTTTTCATTCACTTTCTCCCTCAAGAAATGAAACATGATTGATATATGTTTTGTCTTAGAGTGTAGTATTAGATTACTTGAGATATTTATTGCACTTGAATTCTCACAGTATATGGCAATAGC
The DNA here is from genome assembly GCA_007258455.2 of Sequoia sempervirens. NCBI lineage: Eukaryota > Viridiplantae > Streptophyta > Pinopsida > Cupressales > Cupressaceae > Sequoia > Sequoia sempervirens. The sequence continues at coordinate 135,501,312 of VDFB02000002.1, read as the reverse complement.
CTCTTCATATATTACCTTAATATATTTCATCATTTGTTTCATCCATATCACTTGAGTACAAGACAAAATGCCTTCATGACTTGCACAGTTCCACTAGGAACCTGAAATACTATTTCTTATAATTTTCTCAATATCCTCGACATATACAAAAATAGATACACCAAATGCTAATAGTGTTGACATCAATGACAACCAAATATCTGCAACACATCCACAACATCCAAAAATCTCCCAACATGTTTGCCTCTCTACAAGGGTAGGTTCACCCCTCCTGGGTAGGTTTGTCCCTCTACAACCTAAACCTGCAAACAACTTAAACAAAAAGAAATATAAAATGATAAAACACATTTATGGGTCCCACCGGGCATGCCAAAAATGTGATGCTCGTGTTTTTATCCTAATCTAAGTATGCAAACTAACTAAACTAGAATGCAAATCAAAACACAAGATCACCTCAAATGATTAGCCTAAGGAAGAAAACACAAAATAAAGATAACAAAGTTAGTGATTATACCTTTTGTGTGTTGATCCCCCCTGGTTGGCCCTTGATATGGTTGATTTGTGTGATCCTTGGATGGCTGTGAAATGAAGGGTGGATGCAAGATAATGAAGACTTGACGAAGCTATAATGGAAAATGCACTTGAACTTGGATGATAATGCAAGGAATAATGCTATAGAATGGCTTGATAATTTGGTAGCATAACTTGGGTGCAAAATAACTAAGTTTCCTCAATGAATGAAAATGGGGGGTATTTATAGAAGAAGTTGAATTCTCTATAGAATTCAATGGTTGAGATTGAGCCAACATGGCAAAGATGAAGGGATGAGGTGAGTTGAGGACTCACCAACCCTCACATCTTTCCATGTGGCGGATGATGTGTCACAAGTACACATGAGGTGGAGAATGACATGTGATGGGAAGGTACTTGTAAGTAATTTGGAATAAAGATGATGTGACCTCTCAATGATCACATGGGGGAGAGGAGAATCTTGGAGAGATAAAAAGGAATTTAAAATTCACATAATTGGGAGATCTTAAGAATAAGACAATGTTCCAAAAAAGAGAGGTGAGAAGTACCTTTGATAATACAAGGTCCTTAAAAAAGTAAGTACTTACCCACATGTGACTGATGTGACAAGTCAAGATTCTAGAATACTTTGACACATGTGAGTGATGTGACAATTCAAAGGTTTTAGAACTTACATGGGAATAAGGAGAGTCTTGGGAGGATAAAAATGAATTAAAAATTCCTTGGGGGATGAGAGAGTCTTGGATGAATAAAAATGAATTAAAAATTCCTTGGGGGATGGGGAGTGTTGACCAAGGTACTGATTAGGGTTAGTTGATCAATGATTAGAAGATGATTAGTGGCTAACAAAGATTAAGAGCCAACTTACAAAAGTTGGAGGATGTGACACATCCTAATCAAGGATTAGCCATGTGATCATCCCTAAAGATGAGATTAGGAGGTTGAGTAAGATTAAGAAAAGGATGTGACATGTGAGGAATTGAATAAATGTCATATTTATTTAATTTATTTGATGAAAAGGAGAGTAAAGGGGGGAAGGTATTTAATTATTAATTAAATACCTTAGGGATTTAGAAGGATTTAAGGATATTAATTAGATAATAGCAATATTATCTAATTAACACGAATAAGGTGATGTTTAGATGAAAAGGGATAAATTTGGACAAATGTAAGTGTCCAAATTTAGGTGTCTAGTGTCTACACCAACATCCCATGTATTTATTTTGGTTGTACCAACACTTGGGTATTACTTGGGTTGAGGCTTTCAATTTATTTTCTGCTCTCCAATTCTTCACCTTCTTCACTTTCTTACCTTTCACTTCTAATCTCATGTTAGATCTATGATTCTATAATTATTTTAGAGCAAGTCTTTTTTTAAAAAAAAAAATTGATTTGTATCAAAGCTTTGAATAGGTCGAAAACATGAGGGCATGTATAAATGTTTGACTTTGGAAGAAAGCAACAATATTTATTATTTTATATATGTTATTTGAGGCAAACTAGACTATTAATAGTTTGATCATTGCATTTTCCAATTTTGGAGTCCTCTTTCACCCTAGATTTAGATATTTCTTTCATTTGCATCTCTTTGCATTGATTTGAGTCTCATTTAGGGTGTTTAGTGTGCATTTAACCTTGCATTTCATTTAAAGGTTTTAGGATTGCATCTTTTCATTCTTTAAATTTGAAAAATACCAAAAAATAGTCATTTTGCATATCATTTACATAGAATTGAATCATATTCATTTACATTTGAAAATTCAAAGAAAATTTCATATCAAATTAGGTTTTCTAGGTTGTCATTTTATCACATTTTGCATTTGCATTCAACCTTCATTTCACATAAAATTAAAACTATGACTTGTTGTATCAGATCAGAATCTGGAAACCACTAAAATTAACTTAGAAATCTGTAAAAAAAAATTAAAAACCCTAACCTAGGACCCATTCACCCTAGGGTGAATGAGGCCTTGATCAGGGTCATTTCCTAATTTTCTGGGCATTAAAATATTCATTTCTGCATTTTGATTGTTGTTCTCAAACTTCTATTTTTGTGTATGTGCAAGATCATGATGGGCCAAAAAGTGGCAATAATATGGGTATTTGTAGGGTATGTGGCTGACGACCTTTTTTTTACCCAAAATTGATGAAACATAAAGGGTTTTTAAAGGATATTTTCATCTTTCCATCAATATAAATTATGCTTTATTTTGAATTTAATAAATAATTATTATTCATTTTCTATTTGAATTATGACTAAAGTCTTGATCGATAGGTTGATTGAAAAACATCTATAGCTTTCAAACGGTATCATATTTTTTGAATCCAAAACCTGCATCACATTCTATGCTTTGAATACTATAGGATTATAAAAAGAAAAATTGAATTTCATGAAGTTTTGACCAAGTTAAAGTGGTCAGACTTACGAGTTTTTATATTTTTAAAAATTTGTAATAAAAAATTCATAATTAACTATTTACTTGGAAAAAATTACAGAAAAATATGCATCACATCCGCACATGATTCCTCTACTTATATCTAAAATATTATAAAATATTATCATTTTATTGTGGTTAGGGTGGTCAGACAGACACCTACTTCATATTTTTTCCCTGAAATTGAAGTACTACTGCATTGAAATTTCAAATTTTCACCAAATATATATATATATATATATATATATATATATATATATATATATATATATAAAACCTAGTAGTTTAGAAACTACATTCAATTTTCTAAATTCTATTCTTACATATTTTTGAAATAATATAGATAACTTATTCAAATTTTTACATCAAGTTTCCTAACTCGATTTTTCTAAACTTTTTGCCACTTAAGGGCATGTTTTTTCCATGATGATCCTGCACATACCCTTTTGTTTGCAGAATTTTCCGTTTTTTCAATTTGATCATATTTAGCTTCATTTGATAAAACTGGTGCATTTTGTGATTTCAAATTGTATTTACAAGATATCATTTTCAAAAACAATTCATTGTGTAATAAAAAAATTACCTTGTTTAGAGTCTAAAAATTGCATTTACATATTACATTCTAGGTCAATGCATTGCATTTTACCCTCTTTCCATCTTGTGTTGACATTGAGTTTGTGAATCTTGTATGAGCTTTACAACTTGGTTTCCTATTAGCAATACTATTGTGAGATGTAGTTTGATACCCATGCCATCCCATGATACACCATTCACCATTGATTTTGGGTTTTCTAACTCTTTTACTAATAGTTTTGATAATCAACCCTCTAAGAATCAAACTTGACTAAAAAAGCATGCATTTTTTTTCTTTCCATGTAATAGTTGTAGGATCATAGCATCCTCACTATTACATGTTTTAAATTCATTGCAAATCATTCTCTTTATCACAAGGAAATCATTCTCCTCACCCATCTCAACTCATCTTTTTCCTACACTTAGAGGGGGCAAGGGGTTGGATAACCTTGTCCTAGTTTGGCACTTCATGTTGTCCCCTTGGCTAGTTGTCTTCCTTCTATATATACTAAACAATATTGGGATACAAACGACCTACTATAGGTTGACTCACATGTGTCTTACTAGTATTTTTCTTTATTTTATTTTTCATGTTTCTTTGTACAATTGTATGTGCATAATGTGATCCCCCATAATGATTTGTTTGATGTATCTCTCCTTTTTTGTGCATTCCTCTATTTGTACCTACATTCTTCTCTATGTAATAAACATTTTATCCTTTTCATTTGTCTTGTGTTTTCCTTTTGGGGATGATGCAAGGCATTGAGACATTTAGGTGGCTTCCATGTTGACCCAAAAGCTTTTTATTTCTTTTCACTCTCAATGTGTCATTCTTCTAGTTCTATGAGTATTTTGGGAATGATGGCATTTATGAGCTCTATAACAACATTGCACCAAAGATATACTGACCCTGAATCCATAGATCCCCTATGTATTTTTGGGGGCAACCCAGGCTCCTTCCTTTTTCATGACGTAGCTTCATTTTAGAAACATATGACCAGGCATAGAGCTTTCCGAGTAAGCTCTCATGTCTTAGGATTGAACATTGGCTACTTTAAATCAATTGCTCATGGAATGGTGTAGAAATTTCTTTAAAATGGGGGCATAAATTGACAATATCTTTTGACATTTTTCATGTTGCATGGTGTGATTTTCTTTCTTCTTGTGATGTTTCCTTTTTTGGTGGTGTCAATGGGTTTGATTTCCTCCAAGAGTATGATATTTCTTAGTGTATGACTTTCCTCTTAGTGGTAATGTGACCCACTTTATTCCCTAAGTTGTAAATCTTTTACTCTTGACTTGTCCTCTCTTGGAGACATTGGGCACAATGTTCCCTAAGAAGAAGACCTTACACAAACTAAGAAGAATCCCTTTGAAAAAAACCTTTACTGGTATGATTGTTTATAGGTGCTTAGCATAACATAGCTTGTTAAGCCCTATGGAGCTTGAAACCCTAAATTCAAGGCCACCTACAATAACATACCTTGCTTGCCTATGGAGCCTTTCCTTGTGGCACCTTATTGAATTTTTTAGGAGGATAGCTTTGATATGGTATGGGAGCTTAATATGATTCTCTAATTTTCCACCCCTTTTGGGAGACTCACCTAGTGCATAATCTAAAGTTTCACTTCCTCAGAGTGAGCACAAAACAAAAAGCTTAGATGTGTTCTGCATTAATCAAATACTCTTGGCCTAATCTTCCTAGTCTTTGATGTTGTATGATTGTGTATCTTTGTTATTTCTACATACATAGGTGTCTTGAATGTCTACTTTAGTGTGATTTTGGCATGGGGTCATCCTTTAACTAAAGTTGAGGCTAAATATAGTGTAGGAAAAAGTATCCTTTTTTCACAATTAATTTGAGAATAAATATTAAATAAAAGGACTTAATGATGCCTTAATTTAATGTTGTAATATGTATGTTACATATGAACGCATTAAGTTTGGTGCCCTTTAAATAAAATGGACTTAATTGTGACTTTTTTTTGGTGTTGTAAGGTGTACCTTTACACTTTCACACTAATCTAGGGCTTCATTAATTAATCAAGGTTAATTGTGCCTTAATTGGCCCCATTAATTCAAATCCAAGCCTAATTAATTGTATTTTATGAGGGATAAAATTTGACATTCATAAATTTCATAACATGATGTTTAACACTGAGCAATGTGTTTCCTAGGTAAGTGACCTAGGACCCATTACCCATAGGTGAATGGGTCCTCACTTAGGCATAGGACCTAAATTCAAACTATGTTTTTGGTGGTTTTTCAATGATTTCAAATGTGTATTCACATTTCAACTTGTGTAAATTTTAATTTCAGTGATTAATGTTAAGATATGTATAAATAAGATGCCATTTAACTATGTTTCACCTAGAAGTTCAAGCTGTAATGTCGTGGAATTGCACCTAAACGCAATTTCAAATTTTAGCGCTTTGTCTAGCATTTATGACACCTAAATTCATTAATGGAAAAAACCCCATGGATAAGAATTTTACAATTCTAGCTCCGTGTGGTCCAATGGTGAAGCAACAATAGCCCAATGATCCATTTCCCTAAAATTTGTGTTTTGGATGCTTGCGTGGTGCATAGACATTTGTGTGGTGTGCTAGCATCCTAGAAGTTTTTCAAGTTTGAAATAGGGAATCTTAAATCTTGGCTTTTGACATGTGTCCATGCAGCCAATTCTTTGGGTGTAACGACTCTTTAACACCCTTGCATGTAACAAAAAACCTCCTTTTCTCTCATTTTGGGGATTTATTCATTTCATTCAAGTTTCTCTCCTCAAATTGACTTCTCAATCTCTTCTACTCTTGGCAACAACACTTCTACAAGTGAAGCTTTGTCAGACTGAGGTCCCTCAAACAACCAAAGCTTTCCAAAAAGCATTCAATGGTGCATCTATGTGTTCAATAGGGGGTTGAGGCATGTTGGTAATGCTCTCTCACTCTTTACTATTTGTGGGTAGATAATATCTCTTTGTTCATTTACTACTTGGTGGTGCAAGTTCTTCTCCTAAAGTGGGGATTGCTTTCACCACTTCCTTTTGTCCATTTCAGTTATCCTCTCTATCTATCTAGTTGTCTGTACAGGTGGGAACACCACAGCGGGGGTTTTGACTATGGAAAACCCCTATATAGCCCAAAATTTATCCTCATTTGTCTTGTGTGCAAGTTGCTAAAGTAGAGCTTAGAGTGAAATTTTAGACATTTGATTGTTTGTAAGCTCCCTCTTAGCTCTCTTTGTGCTTCCTTTCAATTTATGTTATTTATCATATCATTCTGTTAAACAAACCTTGGATCTAGGTTTGATATTGAATCCTTGTCAGAGGAAGAAATCTAGAAGCTTTAATATCTTAGGTTATGAAGTAGTCTTTTCTGATAGTTAATCGGTATATACTTTCTTTGCAATTTCTTCACTCGGTTTATTTTGAGGTGGATAAGGGAAGTTCATTCCCTGTAATTCTCTTAAGAACAAAAAGAATCATGTGTAGTGAATCCCCCTTATCTCACATTTTGGTGAACCTAACATGAAACATGTCTAATCTATTTTTATAGTGTTTTAATGTCTATGATAATTCTTTCTCTAAGAAGGATTTCAATATGTTGGATGATTCTTTGGATGATTTCTTAGAAGTTTCTTCCCCTATCTATAAATCTTTTGAGCAGACTCCTTCTCTACAAGCTAATGGGTTGATAAACAATGTGGTGGTCTTTGTGGCTTCTCCAAGCCCTCGACAGCTCATCATTTACTTAACTCTAGCTAGCCCTTCTCCTACAAAGGATTGTTCTATCTGTGGAATATCATATCACGATGATTCACCATATTTGTGTTTAAGGTTCATAAAATCTATGGACTATGATCCTTATAATGTTGTTGGGCACACATATAATACAATAAGAAACAAAAAAAAATTGGATCAACAACCTTTCATTCCTACATCTCAACCTAATAAAACTCCTACTTCTTTACAACCTTATTAACCAAGTCTTCCTCCAACACCTAAACCTATGACTAAAGCACTTAGCGATTATGATCTTGTCAAGGAACTTTGTGTTACTCCAGCTAAGATCTCACTATGGGATTTACTTCAGACTACTCTAGTTTATCAAGAAATGCTTCAGGAAGCCTCAAAAAATACTTTCTTTCCAACCTCCGCTAGGGCAATGGATGTTAATGTGTCGATGGCTCATATTCATGTGGATTCACCAAATATCACTTTGTATCTAAAGGAACTCCCACCTTCGGATGTGTAAAAACAAGAAGATCCTTTAATGATTATAGTTAATGTTAATACCATTAGTATTAGGCATACCCTCATTAAGACTAATTCAGCTCTAAATGTTTGTGGTACCAATCTATTACCCAAAATTAAAGTTGATTCTTCTTCTTTAGCTAATTCTTTGTATATTCGATAATGCTAGACATCAAGCTCTAGGCATGCTAATATTTCCTTTGTAGCTAGGCCACATTACGCTACCCACCTTGGTTTATGTAATGCCTGGTTCTTTGCCTTATAATCTTCTTCTATGGAAACATTGGATTCATGTTATGGGTGTCATAACTTCTACTCTACATCGCTCTCTAAAGTTTGTTGCAAATATAATTGAGTAGTCACAATCAAAGCTATCTTAAAAGCTATTCACCTTTCTGAATTAGTGGTTGATGGTTGAGCTTTGGTTATCTCTACTCTTAAGAATTGTATTACATCCCTAAGTTCTAATGTTATGACCTGATCCTCAGTGGTACCCTTCATGGAGGTTTTTCCCGAAGTGAACACCACTAAAGATGAGCCACCTAAAGAAAAAATTCATAAGTCCTCCCCGTCTACTTCTACCTTTGAATCCAATGTGTTCCTTGGTGATGATTGGGGGTCCTTCGAGTTCTCCAAATTCTTTATTGGGGAATACAAAGTGAGCCCCACTCATCTAAATCTTTTGGTAACCTTGAATGCCTCTGATGAAAAAGCAGAAAACACTCCCATTGAGGAGGAAAACTATAATCCTATTTAGGAGACCAGTATTTCCCCTACTAAGGAGGATGGTCCTACTCTTGAAAAGGAGGTTAATGTTTCTGAATTAGGTAAATGAAACATTTGTTCTTGTAGACACCTAAAAATGGTTTGGAGAATCTAATTAATTAAATACGACTTATTTGATTAATTTATCTTAAATTCATCTACTTAGTAAATAAATAAAAATATTTATTTATATTAAGTTCATTATTAGTTCTTCTATTTCTCTCCTAATTAAATAAACAAAATTGAAAACTTTGTTTTATTTAATTATTATCATTGTATTATTATCTAAACGAAATTAAAAACTTTGTTTTATTTAATTATTATCATTATTACTTCTTTTATGCTTCTATCATAAATTAAATACACAATTTAAATAATTTGTGTTATTTAATTACTTCATCACATTTCTTCCTAATTAAATAAAGATATCTAAAATCTTTTATTTAATTATCATTTTCCTTTTGTTTTAATTTAATAAACAAACTCTATAGTTTGATTTATTAAATTATTTATTCCTCTTTTGCTAAATTTAAATGAATTAAAATTATTTAAATTAATGCATTTACCACTATTCACTCACCAATAAAATTAAATTTTCAAAATTTAATTTATTCCACTATCATTCACGGGAAGAGCTTCAGGGACAAACCTACAGGAAATTCTCTCAACCACCTTCCACCCACCTTCCCTCTTATCTTTCTTGGTGTTTTCATGGGGAAAAACAATCCTCCATGATCAGCTCCATCTTCTCATCCCATACCATTCAATTCTCCAGATTGAATCACAGCCCCTTATCCCATATCCCAGCCCCTTATCCCGTATCCCTGTGCAAATGTGCTACCGTGAAAGCTATAAATACAGCTCTTTGGCTACAGGAAATGGATCCCAACTTGTGCAATCTTACTCTGCAGGTTTTCCAAGCATTCACCCAACATCCATCCAGCATCTTAATTCATTTAATCATGGTAGTCTACAGTAGTTTCTTTCTCAGAAGCTTTGCTATAGAATCATTTTAGTTACATATTTAAATCATATAGGAATAGAATAGTTCAATTCTCATTCTCTAAGTGTCATTTCAATAGTCTAATTAGCTTCTAAAATCTGAGAGCAAAGTAGATTAGAGAGATTTTTAGAGTTAGAGAGCAATAGGACAAATTTATGAAGATTTCTAGTTTAAATTAGTTTAAAATTCTTAAATCTTAGATGCAATGTCCTATTTAGAAGTGTAGAAGCATGTTTGGTTTGTTTTCCCCATTCTACCACTTACAGTTCTCTCATAGATGCATTTGGTGTTCACTAGTGGAACAAGGCTCTCTACATGGAAACATCACCTTCTGAAGTTTTGCAAAATTGTTATGGTTTTGAATATAGACTCACTTCTCAATACAACTATGGGTGAAAAAGCCTTGGATGTATTGAACAAGGAATCCAAGTCCCTATCCAGTTTAAGCCTCATAAGTGCTATCTGGTTTTGGAGTGCTCTGTCAAACAGTCTAAGTAGAAACCTTGGTGGAGTGTTAATATGATTTTAGTTGAACCACTTAGTTTGGTCCATCATGAACTAATAGAGGATAGGGTGTAGGCTGAAAAAGTCTCTTTAGATGTTTTCTATTTGGATGAAGCACTCGAGGAATTTTTGGATGCCTACTCCTCCTTGCCTCCTTTTCATCATAAGAGAGGATTCCCATATTTCTTGAATAAAGAGGCATATTTTGGAGAATCTATCTTGAGTATTGATGAGGAGGAACCTCTAGCTAATGTTGATAATGGTGTTCAAATATCGCATCCTAGAGATTGTAGTTCTCTCCTCAAGGGAGATACTATCGAAGTCTCTATGGACCCTAAATATTCTAAAAAGGTGATTAAGATTGAGAAGTTCCTTTCTTTTGAAGAAGCTAAGGAGCATTCCAATCTTCTACATTCTCACCTAGATATTTTTTCTTGGATGTACGAGGACATGCCTGACATTGATGAGTTGATAGTGGTTCACAATATTGTCTTATGTCCTGATGCCAAGTTGGCTAAGAAAAAAATCCAAAAGATTAATCCCAAGGTTGCATTGTTGGTTAAGAACAAGATAGAGAAGTTGTTGAAAGCAATATTTATTCATCCAATCAACTACTCCCCTTGGATCTCGAATATTGTCACCGTTAGCAAACCTAATGGCCATATTCATATATGCATTGAATTTCATGATCTTAACAATGCTTCGCTTAAGGATGATTTTTTGCTACCTAATAGAGATATGATTGTGGACTTGACTATTGGCCATACCTTGTTATCTTTCATGGATGGTTTCTTGAGTTATAATCAAATCCATATTAACTTGGAAGATTAGTACAAGACAAACTTCACTACCGCTTGGGATACCTTCTATTATGTGGTCATTCCCTTTGGGTTAAAGAATGTAGGAGCAACTTACCAACAGGCCATGACCCTAATATTTCATGATTTCATTCATAAAATTCTAGAAGATTACATTGATGATTTCTTGGTGAAATATATAACCCATTAGGGTCATGTGGAAAACCTTCATCTTATTTTTGAAAGGCTTTGACTCTATAAGATGAGGCTTAATCCTCTTAAGTGTGTATTTAGTGTAGACACAACAAAACTTTTTGAATTTATAGTCTTTCATTGTGGAATTGAGATCGACACAAGTAAGATCAATGCAATCGTTAACATGCCTCCACCTAGGAATATTACTGAGTTGCAAATTTTACAAGGGAAGATTCAGGAAATTTGCAGATTCATATCTCAATCGGTTGATTGTACCCTTCCTTTCACTCAATTATTAAAGAAAGAAGTTCACTTTGTATGGGATGAAGAGTGCCAAAAATATTTTGAATTGATAAAAACCTATTTGGCCAATCCTCCTATATTAATACTAGCTATGCAGGATAGACCCTTTCACTCTACCTTTCTACATCACCATATGCTTTGGTAGCTTTTCTCGCTCAGTATGATAATTCCAGGAAAGAGTGTGGTCTACTACATTAGTCATGTCCTAGTTGATTATGAAACTTGTTATTCATCCATGGAGAAACAATGCCTTGCTCTTGTCTTTGCAATGCAGAAGCTAACACACTACCTTCTTCATTCTGAGACACATGTTATTGTAAAAGTAATATTCTTAAACATTTTTTCTCCAGTGCTAACCTTGTTAGGAGGTTAGAGAAATGGGTAACGTTGCTTTTCGAGTTTGGCAGAAAGTTTATCATTCATAAGTTGATAAAGGGTCAAGTGGTTTTTGATCAATTGGAGGACGCTCCCACATCTCACTCCTTCTCAAGTTTGGACTTATTTCCTAATGAGAATATTTTCATAATCAATCATGACCTTGAAAGGGAAATTTACTTTGATGGGTTGAGATGTTAGACTGGCTCCAAAGTAGGCATGGTTCTAATATCGCCTGAAGGGAAGATGGTTCCTCTATCCTTTCGATTGGACTTTCCTTGCACCAACAACATCATTGAGTATGAAGCCCTCACTGTTGGCTTGTGTGTTGCGATTGCACTAAAAATAAAACATCTTTGTATACTTAGTGACTCTAAGCTTATTATGAATCAAATCACTTGAACCTATTAGGCTAAGCAAAGTAAGTTGTCTAAGTATCAAGACCCTACTTTTTCCTTACTTAATCAGTTCTCTTTCACAATAGACAACATCCCTAAGAGGGAGAATCGACATGCAGATTCCATGGTGAGTACTTCCTCCCTGGTACCTTTGGATAAGGATACGAAAGAATACCACTTCATGGTTCAGGTCCTCCAGTCTCTTGCTAATTCTAATCAACCTGAATTTGACGCTTTTGTGTTTTATCACGTAGACTCAAGAGAATGGTTTCTAACATCTACAATTATTTGAAGACTAGAAACATTCCTAATAGTGCAATGAAAAATGATCGCACTCACATACAGAAGATTTTAGTCCATTATGTTGTCTTGTCAGATGTTCTCTATCAAAAATCTTATAATGGATTGTTGCTTCAATGTCTCACTAAAGAAAAAATATCCCTTACCCCTAGAGAAGACCATTCAAGTTTTGAGGGTGGACACTTTGGTGGTAAATCCATGGTAAGGAAATTGATACACATGGGTTAATTTTTGCTAACGATGGAACAAGATTCCTTCAATTTTGTTAAAAGTTCCCATAATGTCAACAATATACTCATCTTATTCATGCACTTACACAAGAGTTACAAAACCAAACCTCTCCTTGGCCATTTGCAAAATGGGAGTTAGATATTATTGGAAAAATATCACCTCCTTCTTCTAAAGGACATACCTTTATCATCACCACTATATATTACTTCACAAAGTAGGTCAAATCCATCCCACTTTGATCTATGAATGTTGAAGCTATTTGTAGCTTTCTTCTAAACAACATCATTGCTCATTTTGGGTTGCCTTCACTTATTTTTGACAATGGTATGTCATTCAAGAACAAGGAAGTAAAGCAATTCCTAGAGAAATTTAACATTCAACATAGATTTTCTATACCATATTATCCTCAATCTAATGGGCAAGAGGAAGTGTCTAATAAGACTCTTGAGCTCATTCTTCACAAAATAGTAAATAAACATGGTAAGGATTGGCATGTTCAATTAACACGCTTTATGGGCCTATCACATGAGTATTTTTGCAACGATGGGAAAAATGCCATACAACCTTGTGTATGGTGCTAAAGCTATCATGCCTTTAGAGAATCATTTGCATTAGCTAGAGAAGCTCTATGAGTGTCGACTACAAGCTCTCAATCATCTTAAATCTTATCAATGATCAGTATCCAAACAATATAATCAAAGTGTACTTCATCAAACTTTCAAGGTAGGTGACCTAGTTCTCTACGAGAATCAAAGAAATGTAAATACGTCGCCTAATCAAAGGGGAAAATTCAGTCCTAATTGGTTGGGTCCTTACATTGTCATCTTTATGTATGGTCCAAGTTCCTATGGATTATCATCTATGGATGTGACATCTCTAAAAGAACCTGTTAATGAAATGAATCTTTGTCGAAACTATGCATAGTGTCTAATGTGTCATATGTGTAGTGTTCACTCTTTAAGGGTTGTAGTGTTGCACATGTTGACATTATCCATTAACACATTATGAATTGTTTTTGTGTCATGATATAACTGTGCATGCATGAGAGATACATACATACATGTCTTTTACCATGTTGTGTATCTATGCATTACATTATATCTTTTTAGGAAGTTAGATCATAACTATATTTAATTAACATACATCCATGTGTGTTCATTAAATCATGATAGCATCTAGTTTAAACATACATCCATACACATATAAAATCCATAGCATCGACATACATGAAAGTAAGGAACATGTACACATCAAGTAAACAATGACATAATATCAAAATTAGTATCTCATGTATATATGTATAAATATCAAATGTATGAATGTACATGTATCAGGCCATTGTCATCAAAAAATGAGTGGTTGTATATATGTATCAATGTCTATACAAAAAATATCTACAAATATGTATCATGGCTATATAAATGATATACAAAAGAAGGATCTCTAAGGCCTAGGCACATGGCTCCCAGAACCCTCTGGCTCTAGCTACGGCTATGGGTGAGACTACGCAGTGGACATGGATCTGGAGTGCCTCAATGTGAGCATGAGGTGGACATGGATGCATGCATCCCCTTGATCTATCCTTGGAGGGAGCATATCTACATGTGGGATTGGATAAGCTCCTACTGTAGTTGTTGATCAGTGCCTGTCAGGATCACGGTTGTTGGATATCTTGCAAGGTCAATGAGATGAATTTGAAGGGAATCACACACCTACTCAGTGGTATTAGCCCTCATCATGGCCACATATTGCTCTATGAGTGTCATTCATAACTCCCCCAATAGCAAGTCATGTTGCCCCTAGACAATGGTAGCATCAATAGTCCTCTACACAACCTCCATATGTGCCATCTTGTATGCAATCCTCAGATGTGCTGCTAGCCTGAAAAGGTGGATGTGACATCCCACTAACACTAGTTGGTACAAATCTAACACTGCCGCCTAGATAGGCACAAAGGCCACCTCTAATATGCACTAGGAAAACAACCCAATCCATCCTTGAGTATCCACTGCAGGCACAAAAAGAGAATGTATATCAATACAACAATATGTACAAATACTAAAACCAAAACATGATATATGTATGCATGAGATATTCAACTAGAAGTACTAAAACAAAATAACATAAACAACTATCATACTTGGATCCCCTAGCTGCTAGAATAGGTCAGGGGGAGGAGGAGCACTCGGTCCCGCATCACCGGTGTCAAGAGTTGTCCCAAATGTTGCAAGGGATAGTAGCACTAATGAAACTAGAGTGGTACATGGAGGAGAGGACATCCTTTTCCACCACCTTGGCCTCAATGACGTTGCTCAAACCTCCTTGGCTTGCTCCTGCTCCTCTGGCTGGCCCTCCTCCTACTTGTCACCATTGGCACATCACCTCTACCTCTTCCTAAGTGGCTATGGTGGAACATCCCCCTATAGACCAAGATCCCCCATGGGGGCATCTACTAGGAAAACTAGGGCAGGACGATGTGTTGCACACCATACCAAAAAATCATGAGTCGCGTTGACATTGTCTATCATTCCCATCAGCAGTGGATCAATGTCATCAGCCTCATCATCAGAGAGGCAAACTTTTGCTAAGGTGGGATGAAAATGGTCCCTTGGCCACCTATCTGCACTATGCACAGCTCAGGTGTATGTGGGGATAGGAGGGGGGATAGTCTAGATCCACTCATGTTGACTTATGACTTGACTCCAGTAGTAAGGAATGATAACAAAATCCATGCACTTGAGGATGAATTAGTCACAATATAGGTTTCTAAGGAACCGACGATCATCCACTCACCAAAAAAATTGATGGGGTCTCCATCTGATTTATATGGCATCAAGGTGTCAAACTACAACCGCTAGAACTATAGGTCATCGTGTCTCCATTATCAAGTGAGATTGTAATAGTGGACCATCAGAACAGTGTAGTCCTGCACCTATGAGTAGCCCTCTAGCCTCATGCATGTGATGTGGGAAAAATCCCACACTTGCAAGAGTGCACGCATTCAAGCTACGGTACTCATAGTGCACGTACTGGCCAACTCTTGGTATAGGTGCCCGAGCATGTTGCACCCCCTCAAAAAAGCTATGCATCGCTCCACCATTTCTTGAATGGTGTAAATAAGGACCTCGTGGAGGTCAGAGCCTTGTGCATCCATGGTGACCCATGCAACAATAGTGATCACCATGATACAACACAATAGAGGGATAATGGTCTATGCCTGATCAAACTATCAGGTGTATATGTGCTCAGTCCCATCCCCATTGTCTCTCTGGCTAGAGTAGTATCAGACCCCATTCAATTGCTCTTTTTCTAATTGTGTTTCATCGAGATCCACACACTTCCCATAGATAGGGAGACCAAGGATGTGGTATACATCCTCCAAAGTGATGGTCATCTCTCCAGTAGGTAACTGGAATCTCAATGTGGTGGCATCCCATCTCTCCATCAATGCTATCTGCATCCTATCATGATATAGCATCTATTCCATGGTGTACACATGCCAGAGACTAACGCATTGTAGATGGGTGACCTCATCATCTATCAGACAGTCCCTCTGGTCTCTGAGTAGTTGTAGCAACCACCACCTGGGGTGCTCCTAGATCTCTAGATAATCCTGTGGAAAAGAGAAAAAGTCTAAGTCAGTACATGGCTAATTAAGGAAAAATTATCAAAAATCCTATAGGACATGTGCACATTGTGTGGACGTTTGTGCATTGCGCAAGTGTCTCAGTCCACCATTAATGGCCTAGGGAGGATAGTGCATCCCTTGGACACCAACACGTCCTCAAGACAAAAAGGCTAGTCATAGATGCCAACGTGTGACGAAGACACATGCACACATCTAGGACGCTTGCACTATAAAAAGTTGAAAAAATGCAAAAATTCATTAAAATATACTAAATAAAATGGTTTTGGGGCCTACTTGGTCAACCTCCAAACCCTTAGCGATGTTTTTACGTAGTTGGTCAAGCCTTGGATCCTTGAACTCATGTCTACTCAGCATTTTGATGACTTTTCTCTCACAAAATTCAACAAAATCTTCATGATGAATAGTGCAAATGACCCTTCTCGAGGCCCACCTAAGTATATATAGACCCCCCAAGGCCCATTTTTCCTCAAGATTGTGGCTCTCCGGTTTCTCCTCATTTTACCCCACCTCGTTGGGGGAAAACTTAGGAAGGGGCATATAGTCATCTCTTCAACATATTTTTCTTTTGAATCATCAAATATTTTCTTGATCATGCTTTTTGTCATTGTAGCTTCTTTCGATTTATGGGATTGACTTAACATTGAGTTTTGCAAAGTAAAATTTTGTGTGATTTTCCACAATAGATCCTACAATTCTTGAGATGAATTTGTCCACTAGGGGAATCTTCAAGCATTGGTCAGTTCGACCTCGGTGACCTTTGTGGTACCCTCTTTTGGCATGCAAATCCATAAAACTTCAAGTTTGGGTGAAATTTTTCTTTTCTACTTTAGTGTGGTCAATTATTCCCAAAATCGAGCCCACTAAAGTGGGGTCAAAATGTAATTTCGTAGAATTGCACCTAAGGGAAATTTCACATTTTAGCACTTTTCCTAGCATTTATGACACCTAAATGCATTAATGGCGAAAACCCCATGGATCAAAATTTCACAATTCTAGCTCTATGTGGTCCAATAGCAAAGCAACAAGAGCCTAGTGACCCATTTCCTGAAAACTTATATTTTGAACTCCTACGCTGCACATGGACGTCTACACTGCGCACTAGCATCTTGACAGTTTAACAAGTTTGAAATAGGGAATATTGAATCTTAACTCTTTGACACATGTCCTTGCATCCAAGTCTTTGAGTGTAATCGCTCTCTGTGCCCTTGCATGCAACAAAACCCCTCCTTTTCTCTCATTTTGGGGGTTCATTCATTTCATTCAAGTTTCTCTCCTTAACTTGACTTCTCAATCTCTTCTATTCTTGGCAACAACACTTCTACAAGAAAAGCTTTGTCGGATTGAGGTCCCTCCAATAGCCAAATCTCTCTAGCAAGCATTCAATGGTGCATCCATGTGTTCAAGAGGGGGCTAAGGCTTGTTGGTAATTCTCTCTCACTCTTTTTTGTTTGTGAGTAGATTAGATCTCTTTGTTCATTTACTACTTGATGGTGCAGGTTCTCCTCTCAAAGTAGGGATTGCTTTCATCACTTCCTTTTTTCCATTTCGGTTATCCTCTCTATCTATCTGGATTTCCATGGAGGTGGGAACACCAAAGCAATGGTTTCCCTGTGACAAGCCCCTATACATCCCCAACATTTTTCCCCATTTGTCTTGTGTATAGGTTGTTAAAGTGGAGTTCAGAGTAAAATTTTGAACGCCTAGTTGTTCGTAAGCTCCCTCTTTGCTCTCTTTGTGCTTCCTTTTAGTTTTTGTTCTTTATCTTATCATTCTATTAAGGAGACCTCATATCTAGGTTAGATTGTGAAGCCCTAGTCTACCCATTTGAGTCCTTGAGCCCTCTGTTGCTTAGGAAGCCAATGCATCATTTGGACTCCAATGCACCATGTTGAGTCCTAAATCCATGTTGTATTCCTTTGGTTGAGAGCTCCCTTGTCAAAGCTATAAATATAGAAGCTTTACTCTGTCAGGTTATGAAGTAGTCTTTTATGATAACTTTAATCGGTATATACTTTCTTAGCGATTTATTCATTCAATTTATGTTGAGGTGGATAAAGACAGTTCATTCCCTGAGATTCTCTTTAGAAAAAAAAGACTCGTGTGTAGAAAATCCCCCTTATCTCACACAAGAAAGATAAGAGTACTTTCACAAGAGCAATTCAATGTATTCAAGAGAAAAATTATTGAAGATTGTTTCAGCACTCAAAATTCCATTATCATGTCAAATATTTCTTGCATCATTCATGTTGTTTGAGATAATATGGTAATGTAGTGTTCAAGATCTATTCAATCATTCAAATGAATTGTTTCCAATCAAGTTTCATGATCACATCCATTGAGGCCACTTCATGCTAGTTGTCAATCTACAATTCAAGGTTCAAACAAAGTTTTGGTGAGTTGTGACATTGTTTGTTCATTTATCATTTCCTTCATGCTATTTTATTTCATTTCAATTTTTAAATACTCAAACGAGCTTTGACCAAGGCAAACCCCCCATCACCAAAACCAACATTTGTCTCCTCTTGTGTTTGTTTTGCAAGTTTTTAGGTGGAAGATCCTTTGAAGAGAAAATTTGAAGAAAGATGCAAAGTTATCAAAGTTGCAAGAAAAGTTGTCATTTCATGGAAACTATTATTTTATAGCTTGCATCTTGGAGTTTTTTTGATGGTTTTAATCTTTCTCCCCAAAGTTCTATTTGACTCATACGCCTATCCTTGCATAAAGGAGAAATTTGTTGATTGATACCTTGATTTGACTCTCCTTTTTGGTTTTTAGTCATCTCATTGTTTGGATCTCATTTCTTGACTAAAATAGTGGAAAATAGGGTTATTCATCAATCCATTTTGCTAAAACCTATTTTTCAACATTTCATTGACCTTTATAATATGAATGTGAAGCATATTTTCTAGTGGAATTGTAGAAATAATATGTTATTATTTTCTTTCTTTCTATTTTTCTTTGATTATTGTATTTGGATTCATCAAGCGGTTAGATCTTTTTCAATAGTCTTGCATCATGCTAACACATTCTCAACGGTCGATGCCTTTATAATATGATTTATACACTTTGAATATTAGTGGATAATTAGAAACAATGTTTAACTCTTTTCTTCCTTTCTTTGTATAAAGTGCAAAAATTAATTAGATAAGGTAAATTAAGTGTAGTAAATATTTTTTGTAAAATATAATAATTATTAAATTGTAGTGACAAAAAATATATCCCTTTACATTTTCTCACTTGCTTGGGCCCTCCTAGTTAAAATGGACTTAATTTTACCTTAATTTAGTGTTGTAAAATGTATCTATTTACATCTTCACACTAAGTTTTGGGCCCTCTTAATTAATTGAGCTTAATTATACCTTAATTGGTCCTATAATTCATTTACAAGTGTAATAAATTGTTATTTTTGAAAGGGAAACCTAACAATAATTAATGCTTACACATAATACTTTACCTTGAGTAATGTGTGTTCGAGGAATAGGGATCTGGGACCCATTTACCCATGAGTGAATGTGTCCTCCCTAGGCCTTTGAACTATATTTTAAACTATGTTTTTGGTGGGATTTTAATGTCTCTAAATGTATATTCAGATGTCAGCTTGTGATATTTTAATTTCATAAAATTAAGGATACATACCTATAAATACAAGGTTATTTTCTAAGTTTCACCTAGATTTTTCAAGCTATATTTCCAAGTGTTTAATTACAAGAGCTAAGTTTATGATCAAGAGAATTCAAGGGAAAAAAATATCATAGTTTTATTGTAGCAATCAGGATCCAATCAGCATGTCAAAGTCTTATTGCATCATGCATGTTTGTGGAGCTAACATTGTGATGTAGGTTTCATGATCCATTCAAGTGTTCAAAGCATTATTTCAAGAAACATTCAAGATCAAGATCCACATCCATTTCAGCCATCCCATGCAAGTTGTAGATCTACATTATCAAGATTATTTCAAGGGTTTTTTGAGTGGTAACATAGATTTTTTCATTCTTCATTCCCTCTGTCATGCATTATTTCAATTTAAGGTTTGATTACCAAAGCGAGGTTTGACCAAGGAAAACCCACATTCACCAAAAACAAACATTTTTTTCTCTTGTATGTGTGATTCTAGATTTAAATTGAAGAAGGCTTGAAGGTCTTTTGAAGAGAAAAATTGAAGAATTTGTCAAAGTTGCAAAAGTTGTCAAAGCTATCATCTTCTCATGGAAACTTAGATCTCAAAGTTGTTTCAGAATTTTTGAGACTAAAACCTTGAGAATATAGAAGTGAAGAGATAGAAACAAAGGCTTCCAAAATTTGTAGAAAAAACCTCACTAGAAACCCATTCATCCATGGGCGAATGAGTCCTAGGCAAGCTTCCAAAAATAGTATTTTGTGAAAGGTACACAAGATTATCCCCTTCTCAGATTCGCATTTTGTTTTCTATTTCTATTAGTATTGAGTTTCATCTTCAAGTACCAAGAGTTAAATTGAATTTTGGAGTTAGTTTACTATTTTTATTTTGTCTCCCCAAATTTTTGTTTGACTTGGACCCCTATCCTCAAACATAAAAAGAAACTTGAAGATTCCACCATCGAATTGATTCACCTAAAAAGGGTTGTTAGACAATTCTTTGAGGGGATCATGTTTCTTGTATTATTTTTGGGAAGATAGGTTACCTTAGTTTCCATACTTTGCATAACCCAACCTATTTTTCTTCATTTGATTTTGGTGAACCCAACTTTTGAGCATTGTAATTTTTTGATTTTGGAGTTCATTTTCAACTCTAGTTCTACTTCCTGCATTCATTTGCATTACATTGCATTGATTTGCATCTCATTTAGGGTTCTTAATTTGCACTAACTTGTATCTCATTTAGGGTTTTAGGTTTACATTTTTTCATTCTTTAAAATCTAAAAAAAAAAAAATTCTATTCATTTTGCAAAGCATTTACATATCATTTCATGATCAACACTTTAAAATAGAAAATTTAATCAAAATTGAATTTCAAATTAGGTGTCCTAGTTTGTCATTTAACATCATTTTACAGTTGCATTTAGACTTCATTTTCTAGAAATTTGAAACTGTGACCACCTATCTCAGTCTAGAATATGAAAGTCTTAAAAATTATCTTAGAAATCTGTAAAGTCATTTTTAAAAACCCTAAACTAGGACCTATTTGACCATCGTCGAATGAATCCCTTATTAGGGCTTTTCCCTACATTTATGGGCATCAAAATCTCTTTTATTAATTTATTTTTTGTTGCTTAGTCTATTGTTACAGTTTGCATAATTTATGTAATCTCAAATTGATCATATTAAGCTTCGTTTGATAAATTTAGTGCATTGTTTCAATTCAAAATTGCATTTAAACATCATTTTATGGGTTTTTCATAGTGTAATCAAAAACTTATCTTGTCTAGAATCTAAAAATTTCTCTCTCCTTTTACATATTTGCATTGCATTGATTGTTAGTTGCATTCATCTAGTGCATATCCTCCATTTTGGGTCCACCCAGGTTTTTGAAACTTATATGAGCTTCACAACTTGGTGTCCTATTACCAATACTATCGTGAGATGTAGTTCAAGACTCATGGCATCCTGTGATACATCAATCAATGTGGATCATAGGATCTCTAACTCTTTCACTCATAGTGTTGACACTAGTCAACCCACTATGGATCATACCTTTGACACTTCATTCCCTATGACCTCCTTACCAACAACCAATGTTACTAATGTTGAAACAATGGTTGCTAATTTCCCTCAAGACAACCATAGAAGAATGGATGAAGAATTAGAGAAATTGAAAATTTTTGTGTTCGTTATAATTACATGGTTGGTACTATGATTCCTATCATAGATAACATGAGATGAATGCTTAAAAATGAACATGGAATAGAGATTATCCATAGCCTAGCTCACATTGTTGATAAACATGTCACTACAATGAATAGTTGTGCTCAAGCTTTGGGGTATACTCAAATTCAAGGTGGAAATTCAATTCCTCCTTCCACAACTATGACCTCTATTCCTACATAAACTAATCCAATTGTTACTAAAACCATGCAACCTGCTATCAATGTCCATACTACCTTAGGTATTTCCACTAGGAATCCTCTTAGCTTTGTGCATTCCAATCTCATATCTCCTAATCCATATCCCCTCACAAATTTATGATTCACTTGCCCTCCAAACACATACATCTCCACCTTATTCACCTCCATCTCACAACACAAACAATGATCCCATCCTTAACACACTTTTGCAAAATATTTCATCCCTCCAACAATAAATTTCTACATTGAATCAAAATCACAAAGGCCAACCTTCACAATACATCAAAACCAACCCATTATCCTTGGAGATATTGAGAACACAAATTCCACTTGAGGTATAGAGGTTCCTAGATTTGAGAAATATGGTGGGAAAGGAGATCCTTTTAGCCATTTTTTTGCATACAAAACCTTATGTAGTGACTTCATTTTTTAGGATAAACTCTTGGCTAAACTCTTCCCTAGATCCTTGAAAGATATTGCTTTAGAGTGGTTTTTCTCTTTACCAAATAACTCAATATATTCATTCAATCAACTTATTGATGCCTTCTAAAACCACTTCCAAATACACATGGGTCCTAAGATGACCTTAGCTAATTTAATGACATGTAAACAAAAGGATGATTAAAATGTCATTGATTTCATAGCACGATAACAAATGCTTTTCTCACAAATAAACATTAAGCTTCCTAATACCAACCTTCAAATAATGTTTATTTACAATTTATAAAAAAAAATCCAAGCTAAACTGTAGATGTTGAAATTTCCCTCCTTCACACAATTATGTACAACCCATCATGATTATCAAAAATTGGTTAGCAGTCATGAAATGAAAAATCCCTCTAGTTGTCCTGAAAAAATCCAATCCACAAATCAAAACAATTACCAAATACTTAAGAAACAAAAGAAGGTCTTTTTACAAATGAATCCCCCTCAACCAAGTCAACATATTGACACCCAAGTGGCTGCTATAAAGATGAAAAATCCATACACACTTGGAGATAGGAATAGAAAATTCACTCCTCTTCCCAATACCCTTCATAATATCATGTTACAACTCTTAGAAAAAAATTTGAATTCCTTATCTCTTGTTAGAGATCCTGATCCTACTAAACCTTTACCTTTAAATTATAGACCAAATTCCTATTATCATTTTCATTTAAAACATGGACATGATACAGAATACTGCAAGTTTCTTAAACATCTTGTGCAAGACCTCATTGATTCTAATCATATTTTAATTGGTGGTGTTAATGATCAAGGTAATAAATTTGTAGCTCCTCCAAATCGAAACTTACAAATCCTTACTAATCCTATGCCAAATTATAATATTTCCTTTGTCAAAGCTAGTGAAACAAATAATGATGTGATGAATGTTGACATGGATGACGAAAACATGAAAGACAATGAGGACAACCTTATGGATGGTTTCATTGGATTCATGGAAGCTAAACCTTGTAAGGTTAAAACTAATATGCCCCTTGACATTTCTTTCTCACATAATGAGATACTTAAACATGCACCCAATGGTCCTCTTTACATAGTTGGAAGAAAAAATGACAAGCCTACTAATGGTATATTAATTGATCTTGTTTGTGTAGAGAATGTGATCACTAAAGAATTATTATTTGTGCATGAGCTTTATCAAGATACTTATGAAAAATAAAAAGCATGGATCAAAACACATAATGGTTTTGCTTGTCCTATGATAGGTTTGATAACTCTCCCTCTAAAACTTGGACCAAAAACATTATGTCTCCAAGTCTACATCATCCTATCATCAGAACAATTTCATGTGAATTTAGACTACCCATGGCTTCACTCTAGATGAATTTCATCCCATTGGTTGTGTATAAATGTTTAAAGTTTCCATTTGGTAATGAGATATTTATTGTGCATCATAGTGGCTTAAATCTTGTATCTTCTCATGGAAATTTCTCATTAGATTTCTTTTGGCCTGAACCTATTGAATCTGTTAGGCTTCATGAAGACTTCTTTTTCAAATCCTATCAAAATTTTAAGGCAAAGCATATAGCAAAATTATCCCTAAGCAATATGCCTTAACCCACGATTGAGCCTCCTATCCTTGATGAAACAATGATTGAACCCAAAGCCCTTCCAAGTAACCAAGACCAACCTATGACAAATCCTTCACCCATTTCATCTAAGAGACCATGAGATAACAAAATTAGTCTCATTGTGCCTCCTAAAGTAAAAAATTTTTAAAAAGCTAAAGAGATAGTGATTGAACAACCTCCTATGGCTCCTTCCATTCCTCCCTTAAGGGAAGAAAAAAACCTATGGTTGATAAAATCACTCCTACACAATCACAACTTCAAAATCAAACAAAGAGAAATAAAAAAGCTAGAGAGCATAGAGCATCTAATACAAGAAGAACATGAACAAACAACAACTAAAGCAATACAAGATGATTCTACACCTTCATCACAACATAAAAACTCTACAACAAAACAAGAACAACAGCCTTTTATGGATATTATCATTAAACCTCCTATTGTGATAAACTTGGATGATGATAATGAAACTGCAAAAATTGATGAGGAAGTGCATAACGATTTGAACTCATTGTTTTCCTCTTCCATGAGCTTAAATGATAACCATGATGATCCTCCTACAAAGTGTGATTCACCACATGTTGAGCTTGGTGATTATCCTAGTTTGGCACTTGATGTTGTCCCTTTGGCTAGTTTTTTTCCTTTTGCATATGATGAACAAGATTGGGATGTGGATGACCTATTATAGGTTAAATCGCATGTGCCTTACTAGTATTTTGCTTTGTTTTCTTCTTCATGTTCTTTATGTGCCTGCATGTGCGTAATGTGATCCCCCATATTGTTCTATTTGATGTGTCTCCATGTTCATTCCTCTATTTGTATCTACATTCTTCTATATGTTGTAAACCTTTATCTTTTCTCTTTTTTCTTGTGTTTTCATTTTGGGGATGGTGCAAGGTGTTGAGACATTTAGGTCTCTTCCATGTTGACCAATTTTTTTTTCTTTTTTTTCACTCTCTATGTGTCATTCTTCCTTGATCCATGAGTTATTTGAGGAATGATGACATTTCTGAGCTCTATAATATCATTGTAGCAAAGACATACATTGACCCTAAATTCATGGATCCCTTATGTGTTATTTTGGGATTCCATGTTGGAGGAAAGTCATCTCTTTTATGACGTAGCTTCATTTGGAAACATATGTTTGACATAGGGATTTCCAAATAAGCTCACATGTCTTGTTTAGCATTTATCATTTTTCTATTTTAAAGCAATTGCTCATAGTATGGTGTTATCTATTCCTTTAAAGTGGGGGAATGCATTGGCATTATCCTTTTTAAATTTTTTGACCATATCTCATGTTTCATAGTGTGATCTTCTTACTTCACGTGATGTGTCTTCTTCTTGGTGGTTTCATTGGGTTTTATGTCCTCCAAGAGTGTGACCTTTATTGGCATATGACTTTCCTCTTAGTGGTAATGCTATGCATTACATTCCCTATGTTTCAAATCTTTTATCCTAGACTTGTCCTCTCTTGGAGACATTAGGCACAATGTTCCCTAAGAGAAGACCTTACATGAACAAAGACAAATCCCTTTGAACATGTCTATTTGCATTTTTTTCATAAGTGTTTAGCATCTCGCGACTTGTTCACCTTATGAAGCTCAAAGTTCATATTTTTGTTAAAGTAAAGTAATTAATTAACTTTACTCTCCTCTTAAGACTTCACTTTATGCACATATATTAGTCATTTAATAATCAATATTAATTATTAAATGCACTCACCTTAGGGTTAGGTTTTTCCTTTCGGTTTTGATCTCCTTTATAAGGATTGATCTCTTGTATTCTAATACTCTCTTGATTCATTTTTCTCTGTCAATACATTTTGCACATTGTCAGAGCCAAAACCCTTTGTTCCGTTCTCTTTCTTTCTCTGTGATAAGTTTCTTGCATGGTGTTCTTTGGGTTCAGTGGATTTGCATTTCTCAAATCCTACATGGTATCAGAGCCAGATCTGTTGCAGCTTGTTTAGTTTTTGAAAGATTTAGAGATCTAGGTTTTGGTTGCATCAGATCTGTGTTTGTCTTATGTTTTTATTTGGAATAGGGGTACTTTTTTTTGGTGCACTTTGAACTCAAGCGGACCTCACCGTTGAGCTCACAGCGTCCAAAAACCCATATTTTCATATAAAACACGTTCAATTTGGACATAGTTGCACTAGAAGGCAAAAAAAAATTGCCCCAAGGCCGTACGGCCCCAGGGCACGCAGAACGAGGTGAAAAATTACAAAAAAAAAAAAATAAAGTTTTTTTATTAAATTTGGGCACTGTCCATTCACACTGACTGCGCCATCGATGCGTCGTCCAGCGGCCACCGCCCGCACACCGCCGCCGGCGGCATCCGCCGACCACGACCAGGTAGCTACCACTTCGCCACCGGCCCATGCGTCGCCCGAGCGCAGCCTGTGTGCCACCCGAGCGCCATCCGTGCGCTGCCCGCACCCCGCCCACTCACCACCTGCCTCTGGAGCGCCACCAGAGAGCCACCAGGGTCTTCTATAATTTTTTTTTTACCTCTTGTCACTCAAATGGGCATAACTCAGACGTTTTAACTTGGATTTTCAAAGAGAGAACAAAACAAGGGTTTTTCTACTCACCCTTTAGTTGTAATTCTGGAAAGGGGTAATTATGAGTCATGGGCAAAGGGCATACTTACACATTGTAGGTGGCTTAATATTTTGCCTTATTTGTATGATCTCATACCTGAACTAGCCACTTCAAAGGAAAAACTAGCTTGGGATATCATTAGAGATCACATAGTAGGACTTATACTGTCTAGTGTTGATGATGACACTGTGTGGGCTATATCGGACATTGATTGTCCCCACCCACTTTGGACACGTCTTTGGGAGATCTATGGAGACCCCAATCTCTCTCCATTCCCAGAGGATCCTACTTCAGATTGTCACTTACCCATTGCTTGGAGAGAGAATACACCCTTTGATCATGATACTTTAAAGGAACTTGAGTATTTAGACACCCTTACATATTCCGATGGATCAGAGGATTGTCTCACAATTCCTACTCTTCAGACTGAGACTTCATCAACGTCTCCTGTTGTTCCTGATTTAGTGCAGCAGGGCATCATTCACCTTCCTGACATAGCTACTTTGGACTCTTATCTTGCAGACATATCTTTCTTGTTTTTTGAGTCCTATATTGCAGATTTGGAGGATTATTTTGAGGACATTCATCTCCTCTACATTAACAGTCAGGTTATCACTGTATGCCCACCATTATCAGTGCATTCAGAGGTTGCATTTCAGGATTCTCCACATCCGTTTGGATTTGACATCATTTGTTTCAGTTCAAACAGTGAGATTCTTCAGCATCCTATCATGGCACACATCTTGAGATAGATTGGTTCATCACTCTTCACAGGGTTTCTTCGACATCGTCCTTTGGATCCATTTCTTCCCAAGGGGAGGAATATCATTTTCCGCTTTAGGATCTCTTTTTGGATTCTACATCAGGCATCTACCATTGTGACAGGAGTTTCTTCATTGTGGGGGGACCTTCTTCTCTCTTTCGATCTCTCCTATGGAGACCATTGTATATGTACTTATATGATAGAAGCTATCTATGGGGGGTATCATGTAATCCACCTCCAATCCTTCTTTCATTAGTGCATTTCATTCCTTTCTTTTCTCTCTTTTGGAGTAGAGTTTTTCCCATGAGGTTTTCTCTATTTCTCCACTTTATAGAGATTTGGTTTTATTCAGGTACCTGATCAGGCCATGTTGTCGGGACCCACAGTTGCATTGTAGTTCCTTTGCTTCCGCATTGTTTGTAGCTGCATTGTAGCTCATCTTAAGGGGGGGTGTTAGAGTAAAGTAATTAATTAACTTTACTCTCCTCTTAAGACTTCACTTTATGCACATATATTAGTCATTTAATAATTAATATTAATTATTAAATGCACTCACCTTAGGGTTAGGTTTTTCCTTTCGGTTTTGATCTCCTTTATAAGGATTGATCTCTTGTATTCTAATACTCTCTTGATTCATTTTTTATTTGTTAATACATTTTGCACATTGTCAGAGCCAAAACCCTTTATTTCATTCTTTTTCTTTCTCTGTGATAAGTTTCTTGCATGCAGGTGTTCTTTGGGTTATGTGGATTTGTATTTCTCAAATCCTACAATTTTGTGGTGCCTTATCAAAGTTATCAGAGGTATAACTTTGGTATGGTTAGTACGATGAGATCATGTAGACTTGGCACGACTTTCATACCTAGCCACTCTTTGGGGTCTCACCTAGTGGACAGCTTGAGGTTACACTAGCTCATGTGAGTGTGTGTTGTTGTTTGCATAGTCAAAATCATGTTTCTCTTGTAATCATTTTTGGACAAACAATCGAGGCTTGATTGACATCATGTTGGAAAAACAATCAAGGCTTGATCCACATCATGTTGGACAAACAGTCAAGGCTTGATCCACCCCTTTTTCCTTTTTTATTTTCTTTTAGTCTTTGGCATTGTATGATTGAGTATCTTGTCATTCCTACATATATATCTACATGTTTAACATAGACATGTGTCTCTTTTATTCCTTTATTGGTTTTTCCATGAGATCTTAGATCTTGTGGGCTTGATCATCCTCCTTGACCTTTGTTATCTTATCCTTCCAACAATTGTATAGTCAAACCTCTCTTGATTTTCTAATTTAGTGTGAGTTTGTGCTTGCGCTCATCCTCTCACTAAAGTGGGGGCTAAATGTAGTGATGGAAAATGTATCCCTTTACATTGTCTCACTTGTTTGGGCCCTCCTAGTTAAAATGGACTTAATTTTACATTAATTTAGTGTTGTAAAAATAATTATTTACATATTCACACTAAGTTTTGGGCCCTCTTAATTAATTGAGCTTAATTATACCTTAATTGGCCCTATAATTCATTTACAAGCCCAATAAACTATATTTTCTAAAAGAGAAACCCGACAATAATTAATGCTTACACATAACACTTTACCTTGAGCAATGTGTGTTCAAGGAATAGGGACCTGTGACCCATTCACCCATGGGAAAATGGGTCCTCCCTAGGCCTTTGAACTACATTTTAAACTATGTTTTTGGTGGAAATTAAATATCTCTAAATGGATATTTAGATGTCATCTTGTGATATTGAATTTTGGAAAATTAAGGATACATATCTATAAATACAAGGTTATTTTCTAAGTTTCACCTAGAGTTTTCAAGCTATATTTCCAAGTGTTCAACTACAAGAGCTAAGTTTATGATCAAGAGAATTCAAGGGAAAAAATATCAAAGTTTTATTGCAGCAATCAAGATCTAATCATCATGTCAAAGTCTTCTTGCATCATCCATGTTTGTGGAGCTAACATTGTGATGCAAGTTTCATGATCCATTCAAGTGTTCAAAGCATTATTTCAAGCAAGATTCAAGATCAAGATCCACATCCATTTTAGCTATCTCATGCAAGTTGCAAATCTACATTATCAAGATTCTTTCGAGGGTTTGTTGAGTGGTAACATAGATTTGTTCATTCTTCATTCCATTTTTCATGCATAATTTCAATTCAAGGTTTGATTACCAAAATAGGGTTTGATGAAGGTAAACCTCCATTCACCAAAAACAAACATTTTTCTCTCTTGTGTGTGTGATTGCATATTTAGATTGAAGAAGGATTGAAGACCTTTTGAATCTAAGAAAAAATGTTGTCAAAGTTGCAAAAGTTGTCATCTTGTCACGAAAACTCAAAACCCAAAGTTGTTTCAGACTTTTTGACATTGAAACCCGAGAATCTGGAAGTGCAAAGATAGGACCAAAGGCTCCTAAAATTTGCATAAAAACCCTCACCATAGACCCATTCACCCATAGGAAAATGAGTCCCAAGTAAGTTTCCAATAACAACATTTTGTGAAAGGTAGACAAGATTATCTCCTTCTTAGATCTACATTTTGTTTTATGTTTCTGTTAGTATCGAGTTTCATCTTCAAGTTCCAAGTGTTAAATTGCATTTTGGAGTTAGTTTACTATTTTTTAGCTTTTCTCCCCAAAGTTTTGTTTGACTTGGACCTGCATCATCAAGCATAAGAAGAAACTTGAAGATTCCACCATTGAATTGATTCACCTAAAAAGGGTTGTTAGTCAATTCTTTGAGGGGATCTCATTTCTTGTATGATTTGTGGGAAGATAGGTTACCTTAGTTTCCATACTTTGCATAACCCAACCTATTTTTCTTCATTTCAATTATATTAATTTGTAAAATATAATAATTATGTTTTTTTGTATTTTTTGTTTTTGACCTTCATATTTTCTAGTGGAAATGTAGAAATAATATCTTATTCTTTGCTTTCTTTCTTTGTATAAAGTTTTTAATTTTTTTTAATTTTTTAAATATTTTTTTAATTTATTTTATATTGGGTTCATCGAACGGTTAGGTGTCTTTCAATGGTCAACCATCATTCTACCACATTCTAAATGATTGATCATTAAAATCAGCCGATAATGTTCATATAGGATAAAGTATTTATAGATATATAATATTTATATTCATTTGTGAATATAATTATATCATTCTTCTTATAAATATTTATGCATATATGTATATAAATGGATATATATAAATATATAGATTTTTTGTATGCATAAGTAGATTTCTTATCTATATGCACATATTTTAAAGTTATTTTTATAGCATTAAAAGTTTCCCGAGGCTTATGTATTTATTTGTATAAATGTATATGCATATTTTTTAAAATAGATTGTTTTTTCTTAAAATTATTCTCAAATTTTATAGTATATAAGATTTATAGACCATAAATTATTTAATTATATATATATATATATATATATATATATATAGTTTGATAGTTTTATTATTTTTTCTTTTTAATTTTTTAATGTTTTTAAATTCCAGCCTTTGTACTTCATGCAACCCCTCCTTTCACCCCCTCTCTCTTTTCTTTTTAGTTCCTTGTGATTTGCAACAAACCTATTTTCCATCTCCTTAAACTCTCTTAACATGTTGATGATGAATCACAATATTGTTGGAAATCTGATGACATTAATTGACATAACTCTACCCATAAAAATATATTAAAAATGTCATGTAATTATTTAATTAATGGAACAAGACTTTATTAAATAAAAATAATAATAATGTTTTTGAAAAGTATATGACTCTTCCATCGAGAGATGATGAAAACGTTGTTTGGAAAAACATGACTTTCCGAACTACTTTGTCAACCTCATAGCTGTGATTTGACTTTTTTAGTTATAGATAGGGTATGCGAGGTTCTAATTATGATTTTTAATTAATTAATAAGTACAATTAAAAATTCATTTTCAAGATTGAAGAGACAATCTTGCTTTTTAAACATAACCTCATCAATGAACAATGTAATTGTATAACAAGTTAATATTTTATGATTCAAAATATTTAATTTTCTTCCGATATTCTCTTTTTTGGTTGCACTGTGGCTATGTGTTCACATTACAAGTTAGCTAAAAACTTAATGCAAATATGTTACATTTAGATGCGGCAAAGTTAAAGTTTTTATTCACATCAGGTGTCATAATTTGCAATCTAAAACATAGAGACGTGTAGGAGTGGAAAACAAATTAGATTCAAACTCTCTAGTTATGCATTTATGTATTTGCATTTAGTTTTTGTTATCATCCGTGCATTTCAACTTTATGTGCGTGAGGGTTAGACTTGTCTATTTATGATTGTCCTGTTTTTATTTTGTGCGAAGTGTATATTCGGTTGGGAATGTAACCTTTTTTTGTTTTATGGTGTCTTGATTGTGGAATAGATCTGGCTAGCAAGGTTGGAGTTTTATATAGTGACGATTTGAGCTTTTATTTCGTTCCAAATAATTCTTTGTTAGGTATGTTTCTTTAAAATGGTTGTCCATTCTCTTCATTTTTTTATGATGAGTCGTAATAAATAATTTGAGGTTTTTTTCCTTGTCTCTCTTGACTTTTACTAGGTAGTGTTGGTGGCACATTTTTAACTAGATGAAGATTTTTTCAAAGAAAGTAATATGCGTCATGTAAAAGCACAAAATAATGTTTTCAAACAAAGTAATATATGTCCATTCTTTATCGTTTTGGGTTTCCAACAGCCATGGCATGGGGCAGGTTAGACTTGAGGGTCCCCCACTAGTAATAATAACCTGTCTTGTACGTCGCGTGATTTCAGGGTATTCCAGACGAATCATTTCATATGCCCCGTTGATAGCTAAATAAAAAATATAAATAAAAGTAGGTAAGAGAGCTCTAAGTAGCTGGAGAAAAAGAAAGCTGGTTGCTTGCTTCAAGTGTGAATGGACGCTAGATATTCTTACTCTGCTGATCTGTATGAATGGACAGTCTGAACTACTTTGTTGACCTCAGAGTCGTGATTTGACTTCGCTAAATATAGATAGGATAGGGTATGCGAGGTTCTAATTATGTTTTTTAATTAATTAATAAATATTGTTAAAGATGTATTTTCAGGATTGAATAGGGTGATCTCACAACACTCGGCTACAAGTTTTGGTCAAATTGGATATTAAAATAAATTTTTTAATTAAATTTTCACTTTTGGATACTTATAGCAGCTAAATTGTGAAGAATTTGAAGATGATGCAAACTAGTGATTTATGACATTTTGTCTATAGATTCTAAATGTATTTTTTTCAAAAATTTTGGAATCAAATTGCACTTTTTTTTCCATTTCCTTTGAAAATTAGTTTTTTTTTTTTAGTAAACACCATTTTTAAGAAGTGACACTCACCATATACAACATAATTTTTTTCCATGAAGGATAAAATTCTAATTTTTTCAAATTTAGATTTGTAACTATGATATTTAGTGCTTTCAATTGGTTTTGTAGTGTTTTATTGAATTTTTTTCCTTAATCAAATTTCCAAGTTAAACCAATTACAATTTAGACATAGGTGGACCGTATACAATGTAACATTTTTTGTATGTATTGAAATTCTTTTTTTTTTTGGATTCAATATCTAGTCCACTCATATTTTCCAATTTTTTTTTTATAGTCTACTATTTTTCCACATACAGAACAGAGAGCTTGATTTTTGATGAAAAACCTATGTTTAATAAAACTAAAAAAACAAATACATAATAAAACTAAAACATATTAAAATTATATTTGTTGGATAGCTCGTTCTAAGGACTACCATCATTTAGTTGGGTCTGTGAAGTCTCTTCCCTTTTCATCTTCAACCCGAGCTTCGAAGAGAAAAATTTTGGAGTTTCTTGGTGTTAGAGGGTGAGAAGGTGGGAAAAGGGAGGTTCAGGGGGTTCGAGCGAACCCCCTTTTATAAAAGGTTTTCTTTTCTTTTTTTCTCTTGGGAATGGTGGGACCTTGCATTTAATGGGTTCGCTCGAACTAAGGTTCTAGCAAACCCCCTTTGGGTTCGCTCAAACCAAAAGTTCGTTTGAACCCCCAAAAACCAATTTTTTTTGCACAGGGTCTTTTTTTGCAACTTTTCCTTCCTCACTGGAATTGTAAACCACTTTTGTGGGTTTACCCAATAGAAAATAATTTATTTTTTACTATCAATCATGTTTCTTATTTTTTAAACATAACCTCATCAATGAACAATGTAATTACATAATAAGTTAATATCACTCTCTCCCTTGCACCCTACCACTCCCTATCTCCCTCATCCCCTCTTTCTCTACCTCCCTTTCTTCCTCCTACCCTACCACTCCCTATCTCCCTCCTTCCCTATATCTCTCCCTCCACCTATCCCTCTTTCCCCCCTCCCACCTTACCAATACCTATATCCCTCTTTCCCTCTTTCTCTCCTTCCACCTACCCTTCCCTCTCTCCCTAACTCTCTCTATACCTACCTCTCTCCACCTACCTATCCCTTCCTAACTCTCTCTATATACATATACATCTTATCCTACCTCTCTTTATCTCCCTCCTTTTGTTTTATCTCTCCCTCTCTCGCTCCCACCCTACCAATCCTTATCTCCCTCATTCCTTCTCTCCCTTCATACCAATCCCTATCTCCCTCCTTGTTGGCAACATGAGCATGACAATGTATAGTGTTGTCAATAATGGAAACCCATTGTAGAAATGTAGAAGAGTTGGTCCAAGAGAAGACTAAGTGTTTTGGATAATTGGCTAAGTCCAAGACTGAAGTAGTATGCTACAAAGGAACAATTTTGTGGTCCACATTACTCTATGTTTTAGAATCTTATCATGCAGTTCTAAGGTGTTCATGGTGTGTGTTAAAGGTGTCTACATCCAAAGTTTTAGATTTTATGTCTTTTGTAGTTGAAGATATCGATGATTGAGTATCAAGCTTAGTAACAGAAGTGTTACAGGTGTAGAGTGCATATTGGAATGCTTTGTATTCCATCGCAAATGATTGTTATTCTATAAGGTTTTGAGGAAGTGTTTGCGGGTGTTAGAAGTGTGTGCATTCCAAGTGGCAAGTGATTTTTGGTGGTTTACATGTCGATTTGTGAATGAACAGTTGGCTCATTCAATTGTTACTTCACCAACAGTGCTAACTTAAGGGTTTTGGGGTTGTGTGGAGTTGAAATGAGTAAGGAGAAAATTCATGGGAGTGATTATAGGTCACGGTGACCTATTTTGGTTCTCTCTATAAAGCATGTGTGTTGAATTTTTGTGTCGATAGATTATGGGGTTGCACGTTTCATCTAATTAGGTTGATCTAATTGATGTTATGAGTGTTTGCAGATGATGTGCATATATATACAAGGTAAATTTAGTGTATGGATGATAAATTATATGTGAGGTTATGTAGAGTGAAGTGTAAAGTGTGATGGTGGTGAAGTATGAAGTGTGTAAAATCAGTTTTCTATCTTTAACTGCAACTCTACCATTAGCATGTTGTAGATGCATTACAATCAGTTCATTCTCTTATAGTGTGCCATTTTTCTTATTCTCTTTTTCTTTTGGTAGTGGCCCATTCTTTTTGGACAACTAGTCCTTAGACAATGAGTCCTCAATTATGTAAACCCATTATAACCAGTTATAATATACTGTGATCTAATTCTCATTGTATTTTTTTCCTTTCTAGGGTTTTCCATGTATATTTAGAGTGTTCTTGTGTCTATTGATGTGATGCATGCTTTAATTGTTCCTTTTCATTTTTGCAAGTTTCATAAGATGCCTTGAATCCATGTTTAAGTTAATTAAGTTAATGAGTTTTAGTGAATACTAATTCATCCCCCCTCTTAGTATATTGGGTGTTTAACAATTGATATCAGAGTTTGGTTCCTTCAATTGGCTTAATCATTAAGGTAGATATTGGAGGTTGAACACATGACTACTAGGAGATATCCTATCCCTCCAAAAAATACCATAATCAAAGGGTTTATTGAAGAAGACTTTGAAGTTGACATGCAAGGAGAACTCAAATCAACTCTTAATGATTTGGATGAAGCATAATGTGAGAATAGAGATATGAAATAAAATCTTAAGGATGTAGATGCATGTATCAAGAAGTTGAGGAAGCAAATAAAAAAGGTTAAAGAAAGATTCAAGGAAACAATTGAGTAGCTCAAGAAATCAAATGAGACAATCACCAATCTAAAAGTGCAAGTTAAAGAAGGAAAAAGAGTTGAAGACTACTTGAATGCCAAATTGAAAGATAAATCTACAAAAATTTTAAGACTTGAAGAAGAGATTATGACCTGGAGATCATATCTGGAGAAAGTAAAGATTCAAGAAGACAAATTCAACAAGAGCTCCACTTTTCTTAATGAAATGATTGCTATTCAAAAATATTCTAAGGATAAAGAAGGCTTAGGATTTGAAAAATGACAAATCTCAAAAGAAAATTAAACTCCAAACAATACTGAAAAGAAGAATGATGAACAAAAGAAGACCAAAGACAACAAGAGAAATATCAAAAAGGTCTAGAACCAGAAGAAAGATTTCAAAAGGTCTCCTAGAAGACAACCAACTACACAAAGGTATTCATCTTTTAATAGTTACTGTTATTCTTGCAATAAATTTAGATATAGAGTTGCAGAGTGTAGAAGAAGAATGAATCAAGAAATTTAATCATTTCATGTTTAGTGCTATACATGCAATACATTTGATCATAAGGCTAGTGAATGCAGAAGTTAGATGATGAATGGTTACAATAATGGTATGTTTTTTCAATCATTCAATAGTTACTATTATTCATGCATTGGGTTTGGGCATAAGGCTTTTTAATGCAAACCTAAAATGGTAAGAAGTAAGTTTGCTTTGCGGCAAGGTATCAAGTGCTATGATTGCAATAAACCAGGACACATAGCTAAGTTTTGCAAAGGAAAGAATTTGAAACCCTTTGTTTCACAAAATAATAAGGTTGATCCAGTTGAGATAAAGAAGGAGATGAAAAATATCTAGAAGAAAAAGGAATAGAATGAGTTGAAGGGTGAGTCTGTGCCAAATAAATAGCTTTGGATTAGGGGAGTTTTTAGCAAAAACTTTCAAAGCCCTTGCCAAAGGTGAGATGCTGATGTATTTAGTATACTAGTATAGATATTTGTTAATGTGCTTGATATGTTGGTGAAATATTTTATGTGAAATCTCTCTTTGCAAAGATTTACAGAATGATTAGAAGTGGCTGTGATGATACAAAGAGGGTTTGACATCTTTTTCGACCTAACTTTTTCTATTGTAATTAAAGCATATTTTGGGTCAATGGAAAAGAGTTTGTATTTCATTGTGCATATGATTAAGTCATTTGTGTTCGAGTATTTGAAGTGAAGAGAAAATAAAAAGTGTGTTGAAGCATTTTTGGTGTTGAGTGAAACCCTACTACTGAAGTTTTACAAGGTAGTTATCAATTACTAGCAAACCCTAGTTCTATGAAATTCAAGATGTTTACTCCTTAAGTGATTGATGTGCTTGAAAAACCAAGTCATAATTTTAAGAAGCATCCTTATAAACCTATGGAGAACAATCAAGAAGGTGCATTTTCTAGAGTTCTCAGTGATGTAATGCACACAAAAGATGTGCAAATCTATATTCATATAAAGATGGAAGAGTATGATCACTTGAAGATGGAAAAATTTAGGGAGAAGGTGTTAACTAGTGATGATTTCGAGATGGAATCTGAGTATGCAAGTCTAATAGAGAAGAAATTGGATGTGTGAAACAATTTCCCTATTTTTTGCTATGAATATGAGTGAGTTAAGTATGTACTAAGAAGAATTCATGACAAGTTCATGTGGTTGTACATGAAACACATGATAAACAAAGAGGAAATTAGGGTTGTTACAGGTTTGTGCTCTACTAGACAAGTTCTAGCATTAAAGGCAATGAATTAAATAATGATGTTTTAATGAAGCAAGTACTAAAGTGAAGCTCAAAAAAATTTCCCTAACAATGAATGACATTGAAGATCTAGCACTCAAGTATGCTTCTATGATGATTGGTTACAAGATAGTTTATATAAATACAGAGAAATTTGTATCTACAACTACAATACACACATCACACTAGATGGTGAAGGATGGTCAAGACATTGATTTGTGTGAGTTACTAAGATTGCAGCTGATGGAGAATGTGTAGAAGAAAAAAGAGTCAAGGTACCTATTCTGGTATGGTACTCTTGTTTTTTGTTTATTCTTCTACTTTCTTAGAGAGGTTCCCAAAGCAAAGAACATTGTATGGTTAGATAATATTCTAGTTTGTGTAAATAAGAGATCATTTGAGAAGGTTTGTAGACCTAGAATCTCATAACTCTATGTTGTGGGAATTCTTCAAGACATTTTAGGCTAAGATGCAAGAGAGAGAGAGGATTCCAACTAAGGTTTTGGAGAAGTACAAGAATTATATAAATTTTATGCTTAAAAGAAATCACTGCTATATGGAAGTAGTGGAACCCAAAATAATTTTGGTTTCGAAGCTTGGTTATGAGGTAATAGAATGTGAGCTTACTAGTCTTGCATAGATTGTGCTAAGTAAGCCTAGAGATCCATCTATGGATAGGTTTGGTACCTATGAAGAAAAATCAATCAAAGAAAACATGGAGAAGAAAAAGAAAGATATTGAAGAGAAGGTTGAGAAGATGAAATCTGACTTGGAGAAGGAGTTTGGTACGTCTGTGGAAGAATCTAAAGCCAAATTTTTTGCTCCACGGACTTCCCCGAGAACAAGAAGGTCAGCTAGGACCCCTACCTCCTCTCTTGTTGTTCTTAAGTTCTCCAAAACAAATCTTGCAAGTGGTTCCAAGAAGAGAGAAACATCAAACATCCCTATGTAGAAGTCTCCTAAGAGGAGAAGGAAACAAAAGGAAACAAAAGAAAAGTACATTAGCTATGAAGAAGAGGAAGAGGATGAGATAAAATTGGTCCACAAGAAGAAATCTCAAGTCTCTTAGGGAGAGACCGACACTGAGAAGAGAAAGGAGAAAGAGAAAATTCCTTCGATCTAGATGCATAGCCTTATGAATTTTGAGGCATTGTTCAATAGTATTGTAGAGTTTGGGTTTTTTAAGGATACTGCTACAATGTATCTGGATTCCATTGATGAAGATAAGGTGGCAATATAAGAGGCTATTGTTAAATATATGGTAGCATTGAATACTAGCCCGAGTGAGATCGAGGATAAATTTCCAAAAGATCTAAAAGTTGTGTTGAATGCTAGAAGACAAGAAGCTATTGTAGAGGATTCAAAAATGAAGACATTTTCCTTAGAGAATATTGGTTCTTCTCTAACTAATGAAGATAGAGTTAAGTTGTCTCATTTGTATAGCCAAATATTTAGAACTCTAATGAGTAGAGATAAGGATGATATAGAGAAGTTGAGGAAAGAGATACTACAAATAGTTGAAGATCTTGTTAAAGAATTGGGAGCCTCTCTAGATAATGATGATCAAATGTAGGATGGAAATCCTCTTTTAGAAGCAATGAGTATGTTAATGAACAACATGAGCATGATAATGTATAGTCCAAGACATGGTGACTGATAAAACTCCTCTAGTTGTGGAGAATATTGATGAAGAGAAGGAAGAAGATGAACATGATGCCCCAGAGAAGAATGAGGCACAACATGAAGAAAAATCACCCCCTCTAGAAGCAGAGAAGAATACAAAAAAATGCTCTATCAGTGGTGATAAGGAAAAGAGTGACAAGAATCAAGAATCAAGTGTTAAAACTAGTAATGAATCCTCTGGACCCTCTAGAGATTCATGGAAATATCTATTGGACATGCAGTTATAGTTTCAATCAGTGGTTTCTACTCAACTGTACTATAGATTCCCATGCAACAAGGTTAGGTAGAATTGGATAAGATTTCCCCTTTACACAAATTATAGCTTGGTGATGTATTCCATACCTCTGCAAGGAGGGAAATTCTTCAAACTCACCAAAAGAGTGTAGAGTTGGTAGATGAAGCAATGAAAGTGTTGCAGGAAGGTATGCTCAAAGTAACTATTGACAGTTATTTATCTTGTGTGCAACAGTTGAGGCTATTACTTGATTCCTTTAAGGAATATTCTACTGGTTTGGAAGAAAGGATAGAGAAGGAAATGGAAAAGAAATTCAATGATAAAATGTTATCTAATATATCTAATAAATATGGTACTACATATGCTAACTTGCAAGGTAACTTAAAGGAAGTTCAAAAGTGCTTGGAAGAAGCTAAAGTATTGTTTCAGTTCCATTTGAAGTGGCCAATTTATACAAGGAGCATTAAATATCAAATGGATTCAATTGAGTCACAAATTTCTTAGGCCTTAACTACATATGACCCGTTGAATGATAAGGATGAAACTACAAGAGGATTTATTGAGAATATGCACAATCAATTCTTTCTACTATAAAATAAAAAAGAGCAAATCATACGTATAAAGAGATATGTGATATGGTAAGTCTCAGACTTACATATTTGATTGAGGTTTTAGCAAATGCAAACAAGGTGGTGTAAAAGAATCCAATTCCATATGCTTTCCTTAGCTAAGAAGGAATGGGAGGTTCTAGAAAAGAAAGATTAGGAGGCACACCTTACTAAACTAAAATTTTCTTATAGGGGTATTCTACCCTCATCAAGTTAAGTTGTACATTTTTTTGTATAGGCAATTTTCTGAAATTGCAATGTACATATGCGGAGTTAGTGGATAGTGTTGCAATAAATTTTTTATTTATTTTTGGAAATAGGTAACATTGTTAGGGGGAGCTAATTTCATGTATATATATCAACTTGAAAGGGGGAGATATTATGTCAAGAAGAGGAATGATTCAAAGAGCACTTTTCCCTTGATGTCAAATGGGGGATATTTTTGGAGAAGTATGTTGCCATGAATGAAAAAGGGGGAGATTGTTGCCAACATGAGAATAAATGTGTATGGTGTTGTCATTGATGGAAACCCATTGTAGAAATTTATAAGTGTTGGTCTGAGAGAATACTCTGTGTTTTGGAGAATTAACGAAGTCCTAGATTGAAGTAGTATGCTATAGAGGAATAGTTTTGTGGTTTTCATTACTCTACATTGCATAATCATATCATGCAGTTTTGAGGTGTTCGTGGTGCACGTTAAGGGTGTCTACATCCAAATTTTTAGATTTTTATGTCTTCTAAAGTTCAAGATAGTGATGAAAAAGTATCAGGCTTAGTAATGGAAGTGTTATAGGTGTAGAGTTCATATTAGTACGCTCCACATTACATCGTAGATGATTATTATGTTGCAAAATTTTGAGGAAGTGTTTGTGGGTGTTAGAATTGTGTGCAATCAAAGTGGAAAGTGATTTGGTGGTCTGCATGTCAAGTTATGAATGAACAGGGTCAATTCAGGATCATGGGGGGCCAAACTAGGCCCCTAAGTGGTAATAAAAATTTAGAAAGACAGAGTTACACAACTTGACATAAAAATTTGAATAGGCTATTAACATAATTTAAAAAAATTGTAAAAAATTGAATTTGTAGAAAATTGAATATAGTTTCTAAGCTATTAGTCCTTTTTTGGAAAAAAACAAATCTATTTGGTGAAAATTTGAAATTTCAATCGAGTAGTACTAAATTTCCAGGAAAAAAATAAAAAGGTGTTTGTCCAACTACCCTAATGGGGAGAAAAAATAAATAATTTATTCTAAATATTTCAATATAATTAGAGGACACATGCCTAGATGTGACACATCTTTTTGTAATTTATTTGCAAGTAAATATTTAGTTATGAATTTTCTAGTAAGAATTTTTAAAAATATTAAAAAACCATTTGTCTAGCCATCCTAACTTGGTCAAAAAATTATGAAATTTATTTTTTCTTTTTTATAAACTATAGTTTGTGAAGCATAATGTGTAACACATCTTTTGGATTCAAATCTTTTTTAACTGTTTAAAAGTTATAGATGTTTTTCAATTAGCTTATCAATCAAGACTTTAGTCAAAATGTATGTAGAAAATAAATAATAATTGTCTATTTAATTATGAATAAGGCATATCTTATATATTTAGAAAGCTGAAAATTTTCTCTATAAACCCTTTTTGTGTCATCAAATTTGGATAAAAAAATTCATCAGCCAATTTTATGTCATATCACCACTGTTTGGCACCCCATGATACTACACTAACCGAACAGTTATTTCATTCAGTTGTTGCTTCACTAATGGTGTTGACCTAATGGTTTTGGGATCGTGTGGAGTTGAAATGAGTAAGGAGAAGATTCATGGGAGTGATTATAGGTCATGCAAACCTATTTTGGTGTTGTATGTACATCTTGGTTCTCTTCGTAAAGCATGTGTGTTGGAGTTTTGTGCTAATAGATTATGGGGTTGCACATTTCATCTAAATAGGAAGACTTAATTTATGTTATGAGTTTCTTTAGATGATGTGCATATATATACAAGGTGGATTTAGTGTGGATGATGAATTAGATGTGAGGTTATGTAGAGTGAAGTGTGAAGTGTGATAGTGGTGGAGTATGAAGTGTGTGAGGTTAGTTTTCTATTCTTAATTGGAAATGTACCATCAACATATTTGTTTTTCCCTCAACACACATGCCTTATTCAGAATGGGGACCCTCTCTTTCTTTCACCTTACTGGGTCATTTTGTCACCGCCTCATTTTGCATGCCCCCATTTTGGTATCCCAAATGGTCAGTGTACCTTTGAAATCTCATCTCAAGTTGACCTTGTTTCATCCCCTCCAAATTTTCTAAGTACTGGGTCTTCATGGAGTTCCTTTGATGGTTTGCCTTTGCCAACATCCTTGAGGTCTGCCGGGTCTGGCGTAGTGGGTTTCCCTTGCCAGATGTCTAGGTTGCATTTGCTCTTTCATAACGGTTGGAAGGCTTCATCCTTCCGACCTCTGGGGCCCATCTCCTTGATCATCATCCTCATGACTCTGATGGTTCAACAGAATGTCCTTCGCTCGCGCCAGGCCTAGTCCATGGGGTCTCTCTACTCGGAACTCCGTTATGCATTCACTCTTCCTAAATGGCCATCCTTTTCTAGAGTTCTACCCATCAGACCTCGGGACCCTTGTGGCTAGTGAT
Organism: Sequoia sempervirens; assembly: GCA_007258455.2. Lineage (NCBI taxonomy): Eukaryota > Viridiplantae > Streptophyta > Pinopsida > Cupressales > Cupressaceae > Sequoia > Sequoia sempervirens. Next base: position 135,458,444 of record VDFB02000002.1, on the reverse strand, counting down.
TTTCCACTTAATATTTAAAATGACCATCGGCTCGCATCTTTCCAGCCTCCAGGTTTTGAACCCCTCGCAGTCATTTTCAAAATTTGAATTCACCAACCATTGAGCCCGTCATACATGTATTAATTGGGTGCATTAAATGCACTTGGGGGTATAAATACTCAGTTTGACCTGTCATTTTCACATGTCAAGATTAGCTAGAGCAATTGTAGAGACCCAAAACGTTCGTTGATCGCCGCTTTCAAGCCCACCGCCTTCCTTCACCATTTTTTGCAGATTTAGTAACACCATTCATTGGGTTCTTGTGGTAGGTTTTCCATCCACCCTCCCACTATTTTTTTTGGCGATTTTGTGTTAAAATGATAGATACAAAAGGATAAAAATGCATTCATTTGATAGAGGAGGGTGAGTTCTAGAAAACCCATGTAAAAGAATTTCAAGAAAACCATCAAATCACCCTCACATTGAATCTAGAACTTCACTGCCCCAACGTCATTCTTCCCACAGAGTGTTAGTGCCCTCCAGGCCTGAGCTTCCCGTCGCCATCGAATAAACTTCACAAAACAACTCCAAAATGATGAGCTATCTTCTTGGGTCTGCGATCCTAGATTTCCCTTGTCGGGTTGCCATTGGAATTTAATGAAATTAAACTCCTTGCTTTTGTTCATGTTTCCTAGGTCTGCTCCCGGGAGATTCCGTCCTTGTGTTGCCATCTATCTTTTGTTGTTTCTCAAATAGCATCTTGGTTCCGTCCACTCGATCCTCAGGGTTTGCCAATCCATTTTCCACTGGGGTTACAAGAAAAAATTGCCTCATCCTCAGTATCCTCTAGGTCCTAGTCCACAGAGTTCCATATGCGGAGTTCCGTTGTAACATTGTTGTTTCTTACAGCTATTAGAGGGCTGTCTTCCACCTTCTAGACCCCAGACATATCAGTGCCTCATGAGTAAAAAATGATAAAACCTAAGTGTCTTAGCCTTCGCTGAGTACCCTCCGCCAAACCTCCGCCATCGAGACTCTGTCATGTTTCGGCCATACAAAAGGAAAAGCAATCCCGTTCTTCCAACCCTTGGATTCTAGTATCCCGATTTCCAATGAAATCCATGAAGGAAACATGAAAGCAAAGTCTAAGTTCGGGTCTGGTCCGCTGAGTTGCTCTCGCCAGACTTACGCTCATTGCCAGCCATCTTGCCAGGGAAGTTCGACCCCTAGGATCCGGACCATCCAAAACCCCTTCCTACAAACTGCTAATGACAACCTAGAAAAAATGATAAATTTCTTGATTACTATATTATCCAATCTAACGATGTTTTGCAGGGATTTGGATAACCTTTATGTCTTCATGCTTGATTATGCTCACCATGCCTTTGTTTGCAGAATATATGGAATCAGGTGCAGGACCCTCAGGGGCTACCACAAAGAAGGAAAAAGGAAAGAAAATAGGTAGAGCTCCTCATAGAAAAGAATACAAGGATTAGATGAAGTACTAGTTCCAAGGGGAACCACTGCATTCCAAGGTCACCACTGATTGGAAAGAAGTCTCTGACACCAATATAGGGCATGAGGACATTGATGAGTTCATGCAAAGAGTCAAAATTATCCCTAAGATAGAAAATGATAGATTGATCAGAAGAAGCGGGATAGCCAAAGTTGCAGGCTTTCCCCAATCTCTTGTCGCCCCTGAGCTAGTAATGGCTTGCAGGGAGGCATACTAGTTGGAAACCAAAACAATCATGGACAAAGATGGAAACATGTTGACATACATGTTAGGCAAAGTAATAGTGAAGACCTTCCATATCGCTACCTTCGAGGAGATGGAACTGCCAACTATAAAGGATTGCAAGGCAATATGGGATCAGGACCCAATGGGATGTAAGAAACTTATAAATCAATATTGGTTGAAAGAGAAGTAGGGAAACACTGCTAAAGTTCCCAAGGAGCTATTCTATAGTGATTTCTATGAAGATTATCATGACTTGGTGACCCTATTGAGCAGAGTAATGGGCCTTCCCACTGCTACGTACTTCCAAGAATGGATGGTCTACTTTGTTGAGCAGATTATTCATAGAAAGGAGGATGATACCACATACACCACATTCTATTCGATAGGGATAATAAGCAATTACTTTCATGAGAAATTCATGAACATTAAGAAGACCTCCAAGTTTTACATGACATCCTACCTAGTCTATTCATTGGCTAAATGGAGGAAATATAGTGGCTTGTTCAGAGCTTCAAATGAACAAGGCCGAGAGCTAAAGGTTTATGATAGGTACCCTCAGTTGCAGTACATGAATTACAAGGACTACTACAAGGGTAATTACGCTTTCATAGGTCATATCATCAAATTGATTGGGGATCACTTTGAGAGGTGAGTCTCCCACAGTGCTAATGCCTTCTTGAAAGAATATGCTTTCTTATTCATTTGGTACCAAAATTCACATACATCCGCACCTAAGAATTTTTAGAAAGATCAAATAAGCTGCCCCGGTATCCTAATGACCGGATAATATTACTGGAGCTTTATCAATAGCTGCGACATATACACACTCTCTTGAGGAGCAAACATCTAGTAGGGGTTTCCTATCCCCTTTCTTTCGGCCAAGGGATGTATGAACTACATACCTCTCAATGTGCAGGAAATTCAGAGAAGGAGTTGGCCGAGTACCACTTCAGGCTTCACATCAGCCGACCACGAATGGATCCTTATGGACATATAAGGAAGGCACTTGGACCGAGTATGCCCACCTGCACAGTGTGGAGGAGTTCTAGGAAAACTACCAAGATGAAAAAGAGGTGCGAATGAGGCATTATATGTGAATGACCACATACTTTGTGAAGAGGGTAAATCTATTCCCTGTGCCTGATCAAGTGGAAGAAGATGAGAGCACCATCATGGATCCTCAATACAATGTAGTTGCTAACCTATCATTGCCATTGAAAGATTGGGATGAGCAAGAGTTCGATGACCTCAAAATTATAACAAAGCCCATTGAGGCTCATACAAAGCAATGGATTAAAGGGAAAGTTGCTCAATTGAAGCAACAAGGGGTCATCCTGACTTATGAGGGGCTCACAAGTGAGCCAAGTGGGATAAATGGTGGGACAACAAATACTTCAATAGGAGAGATCTCAAAGTCCCCTCCACTCAATTGCTCTATGAAAAGAAAAGAGATTGAGGAGCAACAGCCTAACCCGAAGGTGTATGCAAGGAAAGCACGAGAAGATGAACCTTCCAAGAAAAATAAAAGGTTAGGCAGTACCACTATATTGCCTGTTATATAAGAAGATCCACTCCACGTGGTAGAAGAAATGGAGGTTGATCCACCTAAGTCTCCACCAGCTGCCTCTGCTACTACATCTCTTCCAGCGGCCTCTGAAGCCATGGTGGTTACCACCCTACCTGCGGTGGACATCTTGGTCCACCTTGCTTCTTCTTCACCAATGGGACTAGTTGTGGTGGTTGATTCTTCTTCTACCACCACCTCTCCACTTGCTTCTACCTCCATGTCTCCAACTACATCCCTTTCATTAGCAACAAAAAAAATACCTATACTGACGCTCTCCCTTCCAAAAGAATTCTCATGACATATGCAAAGTTCCCCCTTCAAAAGTTTTGAAGTGTTGTTGAATCCAGCCATCCAAGCTACCCTAGCACAAGTTCTCACTAGTGTTCCTTTCTCAAAGCCTCCAACTAAACTGCCTGAGATGAAGGCCACAATGGAAATATCTAAGGAATGGGAATGATGGGAGGAAGCCACAAAGGCATTAGAGGAGGAAGCAAATGATTAACATGAACATCCAGAACATCAACATCTACAAATTGATAAGGTATTTCATGAAGGAGAAGAGACAGTCTTCTGGGAGTAGTGAAGAAAGGGATGTCGGTACTAAAATTATGCAAGTATTTGATGTTGACTTGAAGGAAGAGTTGGCCAGACAATTGAAAGATGTTGAAGAAGAAATAGAAAGACATCCCTCAAAAAAATGGAGATAAGAAGATAATAAAATGAAAGAAAGCCTGGTACTTCCAGTGGGTGAACAAGAAGAAATGCCTAAGCATGACAAAGAGATTATGAAGACTAGAAAAAGCTCACCGATAGATCCAAGGATTGGAGTTACCAAATGTTGTAGTCCGAGATTTTGGAGGTTGATAAGCTCCAGCTGCTAATATTGAAGTTCATGGAGTATGTTGCTTTGAAGAAGTAGGAGGGAAAACCTATTATTGATGAAGAATTCCTAATAGAATAGCTGCAACAAAGGCAATCAACAAAAATACAAAACGCTACAGTGCTGCCACTAGAAGAAAAAATAGGGATAAGGAAAAGAATGTATTTTAAAAAGTAATATATTTGGAGGTAGGTAGAACCCTAGTTTGTAGTGAATCTTGGCCACACAATGCAAATCAATCTTGGCCATTCATTCTACTTTTTGGGCACTATAAATAGGGGGTCTCTTCTCATTTTTGAGAGGGAGTTGAGTTGTTGAAATGACATACTGCTGAAATTATAATAGAAATACATTGAATTTGGTGCATTTATGAGTTTCTTTGCATGCTTCATGATTCATCTCCAATAGTTAGATGATCTAGTTAAATTTTATTTGCTATTTAAATTAGCCTTAGATTGCTTTGATAGATTTAGTAATACTGTTCTATGGTTATGAATATTTTTTTTTGTGTAGATGCCTTTCTTGTCCACACTTTTAGTTATTTGCTACTGGTAGATGGCTGTGTAAAGTTAGTCTAGACTTGAATTCAATGTTGCCTTAAAATTTTATCTTTATTCATGCATGTGTATGGTGACTGAATGGTAAAACATTTGTAGTCCTTAGAAGATAACACAAATTTCATGACACTATGAATTTTTTGGTTAAATGAAATTTTGTTTTAAGGAAGTTGTCCACAATAGAACCTCCATGATCACTGTTCATGGTTAGTTGTAGGTCTAGGAACCTCTCCTCTTCCCTTCCTTTTTTTTTTTTTTTTAGAAATAGCCTATGCTAAGGTTCATTGCACATTGTAAAGCCAAAACTTAAGAAAAACATTGGAGTTTCATATTGTTGTTTGAACCTACAACAAAGTGCCCATCAACTTCCATCCTAGAAACTTCAATTCTCAAAGATCCACTTCGTTCTATCCAGCTTCGTTAGTCTTCCCTATGATTACTAGAAAAATCACATCAAATACCAACTAGGGAATTTCATGCAAGTCAAGACCTGATACTCGAGAGACCTTGGGTTGATTTTCAACAACTTGTTGGAAATTTCCTTTCAAGAGAGGTAGTGTACCTATGCATTGCCTATGTTGAGAAAGTGTACAAAAGACCACATTAACAGAACTGGTGCTAGAAGGAGGGCGAAGATAAGCTAGATCAAATTGGATCGTACTCCCCTGAAAGGTTTCAGAGAATTCTAAGGTCAACACCAAACAAAGGGGAACTTCAAGATTTGTAGCCCCCCACAAGGGCCAAATGAACTAAGGGAGGAGACTCTACCTCTTCCTCTTCCTCCATCCCATCCACTTCCCTTCCGCCTTCACCTTCCACCACCTTTCATCCATTCTCCACTTAGCCACTCCAAACTGCCTTTAGACCTCATCCTTCTGATAGCCGGGGAGTGACCTCTTTCCTGGCCTCTCAAGTCCAAGGCACAGTCCAAACAATTGCAATCTAGGTGCAACCCCAGGCTGCTATTCTATAGTAGGTGTAGCCCCAAGCTACTATTCCACAACAAAAAATACAGCCTCTGCCTCCCCTCATGGCTTGGCTAGTACAAAATCCCTCTCTGGATTACAATTCAATGCTTATCATGATATGCCCAAAAATCTCAAAAGCTTTTGCACGAAGTTCAATCCTCGCGACCCGCAAAGGACAATTGAGGAGCACATCAGGATATTTCAAACAATGTTGAAAGACATGCAGATTAATCAAGAGGATGTAGCATGTAGAATTTTTCCTTATTCATTGGGGGAGGAGGCTTTCTGTAGGTACGTCAATCTATTGGCCGGTTCCATCATGTCTTGGGACTTGCTAATGAACGCATTCCTAAAAATATATAAGATTCCCATCAGCCCTTCAGAGCTATATCGACATTTTATGGCTATTCATATAGAAGTCAATGGGCCAATAGGCTCCTTCAGTGACCGATTCCACCAAGTGTATTCAAGGTTACAAAATCCTTATGCACTTAATGATGCTACCATTCTACTCGTCTACCATAATTCTCTGGACAATCTAACCTCAACATTTGTGAAAATAATGAATCAACCACTTGCCAAGCTATGCCAAAGCTGTTAAGGCTAGCATAAATTTGGGGCAAAATATTTCTGGCCTACTGCCTTCTTTGGGGAAGGTTGCTCATCCTATGCAAATTCAAGGGATCAACCAGGTGCTCCAATACCGTACGCCTCTTATGACTCATGTGCCTCAATTACCTATAGTCCCTCATTTAGGGTAGCTCATGAATCAGGTGCCTCTCATGCCCCACTACTTGCAGCCTTAGCAACAACAGACCTATTCTTAGGTTCCCTAGCAGCAACAAGTGTATCAACAACCACCTCAAGCACCCTTATACTTGCTAGGGCCATAATTTCCTCCTGCATAGTAGAACCAACCTACTGCCCTATTGGTTTTCCTTCAAAATCAAGTGTCATAGCCAAACATTGCAGAGAAGGATCGATTGGATGAGTTGAAGGAAATGATCCATAAAATGTCCATGAAGATGACACATTTGAGGAATTAGAGTAGCCAGTTGTAGGCCTCACAACACAACATTCAAGCTAATCTCCATAGGGACAATTGAGATAATTGAGATAACAGAGATGATCAACAAGCCAACACTTCTTCTGGCCCAAATTATGACCGAGGGAAGAACTCAAATCAAAACTTTGAAAGGAGACCTTCCCAAAGACATAATAGGATGTCGAATACAAGGCCTAACAATGGGGGTGTTCCTACCCCATTGGACCAACCTGCTAGCACAAAAAAGACCATAAGTGATGTATATCTCGCTGAAGAAACTCTTTTCGGATGGTGCCGGATTCACAAGACTAGTAAACACTTCAAGTTGGACTGCCCCAAGTTTCTAACAACAGCTGAAATCTTACAAGTGGAGGTTCAAAATGTTGTGGACAATGTTGGATGTCACGACATAGTCCCATCAGAGCCATATGATTCTTCAGTTCTTGTGGTTAACTAGGCCCCATTCCTGAGAAGTGAAAGTAACAATCCCGAAGACACAACTTTCTTTCCAAAGGTTGAAGAAGTGAAAGAGGTAAGTAGCGATGAAACCTTATCTCAACTATTTGATTCAGTAGATAATGGTGCTTTGGATGATGAAGAAACCCATGAGGATGAAGTACACACATTTCATCAGAGAGCCACTCCATATTATTTAAGGAATAGGCAATTAGGGGGACCATTCACTACATCCACCTCGCCTAATTACTTCACTACCTCACCAGATCAGAGTGCTAGCAACAATCCTAGTTTTCCTCACGTTCCCACTTAATTTTTAGAAAGAATAGGTCATTAAATCAACCTCATAATCAGCTATAAAACTAGGCTCAAGGGAAGCCCCAAAACCAATCAAGACAAACACAAACCCAACTTGCTAGCTTTGCCATAGATAGGGCCTTTTAATCTAAAATTGAGCAAATGAGTGAATACGTTGCAGAGGAGTTTAAAAGGGTTAAAATCAGCTTGTTCACCTTTGAGTTACTTAAGGTTCCTGTTGTAAGGCATGCATTCTTTAGGGTTATTAATGGAACTTCATCCTCTAAAGCAACACAGGAAACATCAGCCAAAAGGGTCACCTTTGAAGAACCTAAACAAGAACCCAAGATATAGGAAACCATGGGGAAAAGGAAGGATAGTCCCTCAAATCAGTCCACAGGTGAACAACCCACAAAAGAATCTAATCAAAACAACAAACGAAACCTAAAAGATGAGCCTTCTAATTAGGCAAAGGATAGAATGAGTGATAGGAAAAAGGGTCAAGTAGCTCAGATAGACATGCCTACGAGCCTCTTCTAAGGAAAGTTTGAAACTTTGCCTTTCCTCACTACAATCTAAATATCAGGAAGAATTTGCACAATTGCCTACTCAATTCAGGAGCATCTGTTAATGTTATGTCCCTTGTAGTGTGCAAAGCTCTTGGGATTACTCCCACCCCTTCAAGAAGGAAAGTGACCCAACTGGACGAAACAAAGATCAACATAGTGGGAGATATGAATAGGATCCCAATGTAGATTGTTGTGGATCCAAGGATACAACAAGTCAATGATATTCAAGTAGCTGACATCCCCAATACCTACGAACTTACAGGAATTCATGAGAACATTGAATGGATATGCTGCAATTGATCATTCCCACATGTGGTTTCCATGGAAAGGGTTCCCTAACCAGATTCATATAGACCGCAAGCCTCGTATGAAGTACATGATCATGGAGTACAATAATATCAATGAGGTGTTGTTTATTGAGACAAAATTAGGAAATTACTGCCCCTTCACTTGTCAAGGAGAATTAGAACCCCAAGAAGAAGAATTTGCTACAAAAGTACTCTTAGTACAATGCAGCCCTCCGACTAACCTCACTCAGATGCCTCAAAACACAAAGATGGTGGTAGAGTCAGATAATGAACTAAATGAGGACAACTTCATATTATTGAACGATTTCCAAGAATTCATGGAAAAGTGTGCAAATGATCAACTCAGCCTGGGTGCCCAAATGGATTTCCAATATCTCTTGCTGCCAAACTAGTGTAGAGTTCACAATGCCACCCACCCCGAGTTCAAATGTTGTCTGTGCCAAACCATAGTAGAGCATGTCAAGGGATTAGCTGCTCCTTCAAGAGAAATTCCAAAGGAGGTGCAAACAGAGCTGCCCATTACTGATCATGCTGAATCGACACATCTCCTGAGGTATGAGGAGGTAATCACCAAGCCAAAAGCAAGTAAAGACATTGTTGGACTAGGTGTTAAGGAGCTTTCCAAGCTCTGGATGTTTCGATTCAATGGATCTAAGTCAAAGCAAGGTGTTGGTGTCATATTTGAACTCATCAGCCCAATGGGTAAGACCTTTCTTGCTTCCCATAGGTTGTAGTTTTATTGCACTAACAATGTAGCCAAATATGAAGCTTTAGTGCATGGTCTTCTTATGGCCCTAAAGAAAAATGTTAAAATACTACAAGTCTTCAGCGACTCTGAGTTGGTAGTCAAACAAGTTAGAAAATTATATTCCTATCATGATAGAAGGCTTGCCAATTACAGACACAGAGTCTGGGATCTTCTAGAAGGTTTAGATATTTTTAATATTCAGTTGATCCCTCGCTCTCAGAATCACATCACTGATGCTTTGGCTCAAGTAGCCAACACACTGCAGCCACTTTCCCTTTCGGGTCTTGAATGCTTTACAGTTGAGTTGGCATCCACTCCATCCATTCCAAATAATGTCACTCACTTTCAAGTTTTCAATGATGATAAGCACATCCTCGAGTTCATCATGAGCTCTAATGCATTTTCCACCCAAAAAATAGATGAAGTTGATCCAAAAGAAGACAAATTGGACATAGGAGTCATAAATCTCAAGACTAACACAATTCCTAAAGGCATGGTTCAGCTGGAGCATATATTTGATTTGGATCAGATCAGAGACCAAGACCAACAAGCCAAGAAGGAATCCATCAACAATCAATGTAATGTCCACAACCTTAAAACTACCGAGGAAATAAAAAATGTCTTTATTGGAAAAGTGTGTACTACAGAAGAAAGGAGAGGGATCATTGATGCTCTTCAAAAGTATCATGACGTGGTTGCATGGAGCTATAAAGATTTGAATACCTATGATACCCCCATCATAACACACACCATTCCCCTCAAACTTGACGTGAAACCCTTCTAGCAGCAACAACGTCCCATAAACACCTTGCTGGAGCCAATTATTTACAAAGAAGTGCAAAAGTTGCTTTCAGCCAGGATTATCTTTCTAGTTCAACACTCTACATGGGTGGCCAACTTGGTCCCAGTCAGGAAAAAGAATGGTGAAATCAGATTGTGCGTGGATATCTGCAATTTGAATAGAGCCTCAGAAAAGGACAATTAACTGGTACCTTTGTTGGTTGAAGTACTACAGATTGTTAATGGTTCATAGATAATGTCCTTCCTCGATGGCTCCTCTAGGTACAATCAAGTGATGGTGTAGGATAAAGATTGACATAAGACAACATTCACTACCAAGTGGGACACTTTTTCCTATAGATGAATTCCATTTAGGCTAATTAATGTTGGCACAACCTTCTAATGTGCTATGGACATTGCATTCAAAGATCTAATCGAGAAGTGTATAATCATTTACATGGATGATTTAAATATGTTTCAAAGAAGCAAAGTGATCATGTCTTTGATCTATGAAAGGTCTTTCAAAGGTGCTGAGAGTTTGGTTTCCCTTAACCAGAAGAAGTGCATCTTTGGAGTTACTAAAGGGAAGCTACTTAGACATGTTATCTCAAAGTGAGGAATCTCCATTGACCCAGAGTGCATTCAGTCCCTATTGAAAATTATGTTGCCAAGCAGCAAGAAAGAGCTCAAATAATTCTTCGAAAAGATTAACTTTGTATGAAAATTTATTACAGGCTTTGCTGAAATTGTCAAGTCACTCAACGCCATGCTGGGGCAAGATGCCAAAATTGTGTGGACTCCTGAAGCAAAGTAGGCATTTGAGGAAATTAAGCAAGAAATTGTTGAAGCACCCATGCTGGTCAGTCCAAACTATCTAAAGCCTTTCTATATCTATTTGTTTGCTTCAGATCACTCATGTGCCAACATTCTAACCCAGAAAGATGATGAGGGGAATGAGCATCCGAACACCTTCATGAGTACTCCTTTGAAAGATGTTGAGTTGCACTATCATAATGTAGAAAAAAAAGCATATGACCTCATTAGGGGAGTGACAAAATTTAGACATTACATCTTACGTAATAAAGTGTTTGCCATAGTACCTGACCTAGCTGTGAAGACACTACTTATCCAGAATCAATTAGGTGAACAAAGAGAAAAGTGGGTTACATTATTGCAGGAGTACGATATGGAAATTCAACCAATGAAGTTGGTAAAAGGAAAAGCACTTACCCAAACAATTGTTGAGGCATCAGCCGATGCAGGGCCTAAACTCACAGTGCAGCAATACCAGCTTGAAGAAGTTTCCCCAAGGGAGTGGTACAAAGATGTCATTTACTATTTTTTGAACCACAAACGTCACCTCACCTACAGGGAGTTTAGAAGCATGCTCTTCACCTGAAAAGAAACATTTACATGCTACAAGGATCAATTTTATATAAGAAAAATCATGAAGGTATCTACTTGATATGCCTTGGCAAAGAAGAAGAAAATTGAGTCCTAAAGGAATTCCACAGCAAGTTTGGCACTAGTCATGGATCTGTACCTTCCATAACACATCAAATATTAATAGCAGGATATTATTGGTCGACAGTCTTCAAGGATGCTCAAAGCCATGTTCGCTCATGTCACACATGCTCGACCGCCACTACCAAGGAGAAGAATGTTGTTGTCCCACTGCAACCTATTATGGAGGTGAGACCATTTGCACGATGGGGTCTTGATTTCATTGGCCTGGTAAGTCCACCATCATCTATAGGACATAGGTACATTCTAAACACTTCTGATTATTGCACTAAATGGATAGAAGAAATTGCATGTAGACAATGTACAACTGAGGTAGTCATAAATTTTTTGGAAAGTTTTATTTTAAATCGCTTCGGTTGCCCTTATGCATTAGTGTGTGATAATGAACCTTCATTTGCTTCATTTAAATTTTCTATTTGGGTTTTTGATTACAAGATAACCCTTAAGTTCTCATCTAATTACTACCCCTAGGACAATGGCCTTGCAGAATCCACAAACAAGAATATGATAACTATGATCAAGAAACTGTTAGATAGGAATCCCAAGGACTGGCATACCCAGCTCTATTTTTCCCTGTGGGAAGATCACACCGGCCATAAGGCTGCCCTTAGTGATTCCCCATTCCATCTAGTTTATGGTTTAGAGCCCATCTTCCTGATACATCTAAAAATCCCCACTTCCAATTTATCAATGATTTTTACGAAGGGGGAGATCGTAGAGAAGCTCGGTTAGCTAAGCTCTTGCACTTAGAAGAAGTACAAGACAATGCAATAGAAATTTTTTCCAAACACCAGAGCATAGTCAAACATTGGTTTGATTGTCAAGGTAAGATTAAGGCTTTTAGAATTGCAGATTTGTTTCTATGTTGGGACAAGGCCCATGAAAAGAAAGGGGGTCACAACAAATTTGACAAGCTCTAGCTTGGCCCCTTTCAAATAGTTGAAATCCTAGGAGACAATGCTTTCAACTTAAAGACCTTAACTGGCAAAGATGTCCTATTGCCCATCAATGGGAAACATTTGAAGCATGAATTCCAAGTCTAAGATCATGTAGAGCTATCCCTGTAAATACTTCTACATAGATTAGGGTAGGTTGCCTTTTGGTTTGCTTGTGTTTGGTTATTTTGTATCGTCCCATTTTTCCCATTTCCTAGCTATTTTGTTTTGATGCGGGGCTCTTCCTTCCTATTATGGTGGCCATGCTTGCTCAACAAACAGTTTGCTTTGTTGTCCATCCTTAGTGTTCTTTGACTAAATATTCATTCTTGAATACTAGTCCCAAATAGCTACCTAGGAATGATTTTCTCATTTGAACTCTACCTTAGAACTTGACCCTTGGTTGAATGCTTTTACATTCATCTCAGATCTTGCACAAAACACATGTTAATTAATTTTGAAGGGTCGTGAAAAATCTTAAGTCCTCTCCAATGACCATTGTGGTTCTCAAACCCATCGTAGGCTTCAATGCTTACATGGTTGAGCAAAAAATAAAGTACAGAAAGAAAAATCTAAAAGAAATAAAGAAAGAAAGTTCTGAAACCAAGCAATCATATGGGTGTGTGAGTAAATCTACCAGGGCTATGGATGCCTGGCCGATAGTAGAGAAATGTTTGTGGGATCATAGTGACAACTCTGTTAGGGCTAAGATTCCTAATTGGAAATGGAGCAATGTCTAGGTTACTTTTGGTGTTGGATGATTTATGTAGCTTGCTTCATTTGATTAGCCACTAATTGTCACAATTCCCAAGGGAAGGAATGAATTCACTAGACACACATTTCTAAGATGCTTTGTAGGTGGACTCAACTAAGGGCCATGTTCTCCTAGTTCAGTTTTGGGAGTCGGCCCTTGGTCTGCAAAACTAGAGATTTTGGTTCTTGAATGAATTCTTATCCTTAGAACACTCGAGAGTGTTTCCCAATAGAGTCACCATTTGTTGTGCCCTCAGCACACACACCCTATTCGGAACAAGGACCATCTCTTTCCTTCACCTTGTTGGGTCATTTTTCTTCCACCTCATTTTGTGTGCCCTCATTTTGGTATCCCAAATGGTTAGTGTACCTTTGAAATCTCATCTCAAGTTGACCATGTTTCATCCCCTCCAAATTTGCTAAGTCTTGGGTCTTCACGAAGTTCCTCTGACAGTTTTCCTTTGCCAATGTCCTTGAGGTCCGCCGGGTTCGGCATGGTGGATTTCCCTTGCTGGATATCTGGGTTGCATTTTCTCTTTCATAACGGCTGGAAGGCTTCATCCTTCCAACCTCTGGGGCCTATCTCCTTAATCGTCATCCTCATGACTTTGATGGTTCAATGGACCATCCTTTGCTTATGCCGAGTCCAGTCCATGAGATCTCTCTGCTCAGAACTCCATTATGCATTCACTCTTCCTAAATGACCATCCTTCGCTAGAGTTCCACCCATTGCACCTTGAGACCCTTGTGGCCAGTGATTTTCTATTTGACATTTAAAAATACCATCTGCTCGAATCTTTCTGGCCTCTAGGTTCCAGACCCCTTGCATTAATTGGGTGCATTAAATGCACTTGGGGGTAAAAATACTCAGTTTGACCTATCATTTTCACATGTCAGGATTAGCTAGAGTGATTGTAGAGACCCAAAGCCTTTTTCGATCACCGCCTTCAAGCCCACCGCCTTCCTTCGCCATTCTTCACGGATTCAATAACACCATTCACTAGGTTCTTGTGGTAGGTTTGTCATCCACCCTCCTGCTATTATTTTTGGTGATTTTATGTTTAAATGATGGATAAAAAAGGATAAAAATGTATGTATTTGATAGAGGAGGGCGAGTTCTAGAAAACCCATGTAATATAATTTTGAGAAAACAATCAAATCACCCTCACATTGCATCTGAAACTTCACTACCTTAGCGTCGTTCTTCCCATAGAGCATTAGCACCCTTCAGGCCTGAGCTTCCCATTGCCATCGAATAAACTTCAAACAAAACAATTCCAAAATGGTGAGTTGTCTTCTCGGGTCTGTGATTTCGGATCGCCCTTGTTGGGTCGCCATTGGAATTTAACAAAATTAAACTCTTTGATTTCGTTCATGTTTCTTGGGTTCACTGACATAGGATTCTGTCCCCGACATGTTGTCTATCTTTCACTATTTCTCAAACAATGTCTTGGTTCCGTCCACCCAAGCCTCAAGGTCCACCCATCCATTTTCCACTAGGGTTACAAGAACAAATTGTCTCATCCTTAGTATTCTTTGGGTCTCGGTCCATGGAGTTTTGTTGTAACATTGTTGTTTCTTATGGCTATCAGAGGACTATCTTCTACCCCTCAAACCCCTAAAATATCAGTGTTGCATGAGTAAAATATGATAAAACCTAAGTGTCTTAGCCTTCCTTGGGTCCCCTCCACTGGACCTCCGCCGTAGAGACTTTGTCCCATTTCGGCTGTCACAAAAGGAAAAGCGAGTGCATCCTTCCGACCCCCAGAGTCTAATATCCTAATTGCCAATGAAACCCACGAAGGAAACATGAAAGAAAAGTCTACGTCTAGGTACGGTTTGCTGGCTTGCTCCCATCGTACTTTTGTTCATTACTCACCATTTCAAAACAACCATCCTACCAGGAAAGTCTGACCCCTGGGACTCAAACCATCCCAAACCCCTTCCTACAAACTGCTAATGACAAACTAGAATAAATGGTAGATTTCTTGATTACTGTATTATCCAATGTAACAATGTTTTGTAGGGATCTGGCTAACATTTAAGTCTTCATGCTTGATTATGCACACCATGCCTTTTTCTGCATAATATATGGAATTAGGTGTAGGATCTTTAGGGGCCGTCATAGAGAAAGACAAAAAGAAGATAGGCAGAGCTCCTCACGAAAAAGAAGACAAGGATCAGATGAAGTACCAGTTCCAAGGGGAACCATTGCATTCCAAGGTCACCACTAATTGAAAAGAAATATCTGACATCAATATAGGGCATGTGGACATCGATGAGTTCATGCAAAGAGTCAGAATTATCCCTAAGAAAATGCTACATTGATTAGAAGTAGCAGGATAGCCAAAGTTGCAGGCTTCCCCCCATCTCTTGTCGCCCCTAAGCTAGTAATGGCTTGCAAGGAGGCATACAAGCCAGAAAATAGAACAATCATGGACAAAGATGGAAACATGTTGGTAGAGATATCAAGCAAAGCAATAACAAAGACCTTCCATATCCCTACCTTCGGAGAGATGAAACTTCCAACTATAAAGAAATGCAAGGCAATGTGGGATTAGGACCCAATGGGATGTAAGAAACTTATAAATCAATATTGGCTCAAAGAGAAGCAGGGCAATGTTGCTAAGGTTCCCTAGGAGCTATTCCATAGTAATTTCTATGAAGATTATCACAACCTAGTTACCCTACTGAGCAGAGTAATGGGCCTTCCCACTATTGCGTACTTCCAGGAATGGATGGTCTACTTTGTTGAGAATATTCTTTGCGGAAAGGAGGATGATACCATGGAGACCACATTCTACTAGGGAGGGATAATGAGCAATTGCTTTCATGAGAAATTCATGAACGTCAAAAAGACCTCAGAGTTTTACATGACATCCTACCTGGCCTATTCACTGGATGAATAAAGGAAATACAGTGGCTTGTTTAGAGCTCTGAATAAAGAACAAGGATGAGAGCTAAAGGTTTATGATATGTACCCTTAGTTGTAATATAGGAATTACAAGGACTACTGCAGGGTTAATGATGCGTTCATAGGTCATATCATCAGATTGATTGGGGGTGACTTTGAGAGGTGAGTCTCCCACAGTGCTAATTCCTTCTTGAAAAAATATGCTTTCTTATGCATTCATTACCCAAAATTCACATACATCCGCACCCAGGGATTTTCAAAAAGACCAAATAAGCTGCTCCGGTATCTTAACGACTAGATAATATTGCTAGAGCTTTCTCAGTAGCTACGACATATACACACTCTCTTGAGGAGCAAACATCTAGCAAGGGTTTCCTATCCCCTTTCTTTCGGCCAAGGGATGTATGAACTACATACCTCTCAATGTGTAGGAAATTCAGAGAAGGAGTTGGTCAAGTACCACTTTAGGCTTCACATCGCTCGACCATGAATGGATCCTTATGGACATATAAGGAAGGTGCTTGGACCCAAGTATGCCCACCTACATAGTGTTGAGGATTTCTAGGCAAACTGCCAAGATGACAAAGAGGTGAGAATGAGGCATTATATGTGGATGACTGCATACTTTGTGAAGAGGGTAAATCTATTCCCTATGCCCAATCAAGTGGAAGAAGATGAGAGCACCATCATGGATCCTTGATACAATGCTATTGCTAGCTTGTTGCTATCATTGATAGATTGGAACAAGCAAGAGGTCGATGACCTCAACATTATAACCAAGCCCGTCAAGGCTCATACAAAGGGATGGATTGAAGGGCATGTTTCCCTATTGAGGCAGCAAGGTGTTAGACTGAATTACGAGGGGCTCATGAGTAAGCCAAGTGGGACAGATGGCGGGACAACTACTACTTCAATAAGAGATACCTCAAAGTCCCCTCCACTCACTCGCTCTAGGAAAAGAAAAGAGACTAAGGAGCAGCAGCCTAACCCAAAGGTGTACATGCAAGGAAAGCCTCAGAAGGTGAACCTTCCAAGAAACACAAAAGGTCGGGCAGTACCACTACAGTGCCTGTTATACAAGAAGATCCACTCCACAAGGGAGAAGAAATGGAGTCTGATCCACCTAAGTCTCCACCGATTGCCTTCACTAATACGTCTCTTTCACCAGCCTCTCAAGCCATGGTGGTTACCTCCCTGGTTGCGGTGGACATCTCGGTCCACCTTGCTTTTTCTTCACCAACATGACTAGTCGTGGTGGTTGGTTCTTCTTTCGGCACCACTTATCCACTTTATTTTGCCTCCATGTCTCCAACTATGTCACTTTCATTAGCAACAACAATAATACCTATACTAACACTCTCCCTTCCCAAAGAATTCTCATGAAATATGTAGAGTGCCCCCTTTGAAATTTCTAAAGTGCTGTTGAATCCAGCCATCCAGTTGTCCTAGCATAGGTTCTCACCAAAGTTCCTGTCTCAAAGCCTCCAACTGAACCACCTGAGATGAAGGCCACAATGGAAATATCTGAGGAATGGGAATGACAGGAGAAGGAAGCTATAAAGGCATTAGAGGAGGAAGTAGACAACTTCCACGAACATCCAGAACATCAGCATCTGCAAATTGATAAGGCAGTTCATGAAGGAGAAGAGAAAGTCTTCTGGGAGCAGTGAAGAAAGGGATGCCGATACTAAAATTATGCAAGCATTTGATGTTGGATTTGAGGAAGAGTTGGCTAGACAATTGAAAGATGTTGGAGAAGAAATAGAAAGATAGCCCTCAGAAGAAGGGAGACAAGAAGATGATAAAATGAAAGAAAGCCTGGTACTTTGAGTTGGTGAACAAGAAGAAGGCCCTAAGCACAACGAAGAGATGCCTCTCTTGTAAGGAAATCTTAGGTGCAGAACAAACTCTCCTAATGTCAAAACCTTAGGGAAGAATGTAGAGGTGACTTTAAATTTTGCAATTATAGTCCATTAAGATACACTTGAAAGAAATAACAGAACAAAGAAATGAACATACATAATTGGACACCAAATTTATGTGGGAAAACCCTTACTAGAGAAAAAATCACCACACCAAGAAAAGATTCTTTGTATTACAATAAACAAAAATTACATACAAAGTATAGACTTCACTTTCTGATGTCAATTTACAACAACATTCACTGATCAATCTTGTACAAAATAGCTCTCTAAAAACATCCAATGAATTCACTCAAATCAATCAATGTTCAATCAAGCAAAAATTTGTTCTCTCACTCTATTCATCATGATCTGCCATTTCTAGAGAGTAATCCATTCTCTCACAGTCTCTTCATCTCCCTCACAAGAATGATTGCAATAGTCCAACTACTAGCGGTTCACATTTCGCTTCTCTAATTGGTCCAAAATAGACCATGTAGGATAGTCATTTGGTCAAAGAAGTTCAAACAAAATCACATGTCAGTGAGACACTAGGCTGTGTCTCCCCGATGCCATAATGCCTGATAAAAGAACCATTAGCATGATCATTTCTATTGGCGAGACATCATACCGAACATAAATGTAGCTTGTGTAGATCTATCGACAAGAGTTTCGCTATCACTAAGTCTTATAGAACCTTATGTCATACCGATGTTCATACCCATTGGCAAGAGGAAAAGCATCGGCAAAAGTTCTCACCGAAAGCACCTATCTATCACCGAGACCAACAGTCATAGGTAGGAGATCACACCGAAGGCATACCTGATAGTTCATATTACTCCAACCAGTCTATTGGCAAGAGCAACACCATCAGAAAGAGGTTACATCGAAGTTCATTGTGTGGAGATCCATCGATAGTTCATAAAAAAAATCCATCAGCAAGACTAGCACTCTCGGCAAGAGTTCATACCAATTGCAAACCTATTAACCAAGAGTCTCTGCGATGATCACGAGGAGCCAATCCATCAGCAAGACTAGTGCTATCAGAATGAGTCACTCTGAAGGTTCATACCTCTCCCCGATGCCACTCATTTCTATTAGAAAATGTACCTCAATCTCATAGGCTGAAACCTTTGAGAAAGCATGGTCACTGTGACATTTATGTTGTCTGGCCAACTGACAGTTCAGTAATCTTGTGTTTTGCTCATGTTGCTGTGACTTTGTTTAAGTCTTGCCAAATAGACCTATCGTTGTGACTTGGTTGTAACTCTTTGCCGAGTGGGAATGTCTCAATGACAAAAGGGTTTGTTATTGGGTGCCTAGCGGATGTTGGGGAGACTCATGGTGACTGGATCATCGGGGTAACTCATATGTGTTATAATGATGTCTCGGAGATGATAGGAAGTCTTGCCAATATCTGCATGGCCTTTGGTATGTCTGGTTGATATGGAAATTCGCATGACTTGCTCCTATCGGCATGTAGTCTTGGTGACCGGGAGATGTCTTGGCAAATGGAGTCATCAATATGACTTGAAGGCTTTGCTATGAAGTCTTGGTGATGAGCATTTGTCTCACCGACGGTGTGGGATGTGTTCAGCATGACTCCTAGCGAAAGATAGGCTTGGGGTAACCTAGAGACTTCAGCATGAAGTCTTGGTGATAGTTGTTGGTCTCGTCAATGGGGATGCAACTGAAGTGATCGGTGTAGCTCACGATGCCTGGTGAAAGGTCTAGGCGAAGTCAAATGTCTTGCCGACTCGGAAAGACATGAGCACTCGATATGTGGTCTCAGAAAAAGACATAAGTATTGCTGCTAATGAATGTGGTGCTTGGTGTGACTTAAGGCTTCAATATGAAGTCTTGGTGAAAGTAATAAGTCTGGCCGACGGGATAGACTTGGAGTAACTTGGAACTTGCGGGGTGATGTCTTGGTGAAAGGTGTGTGTCTTACTGATGGGAATCCTGATGTCGATATAACTCTTGGCAATTGTTCTGAAGTTTGACATAACATGAAGCTCAGTGTGATGTGTTGGTGAAAGGAAAATGTCTTGCTGACTCAGTATGACATGTTTGCTCAATGAGAGGTCTTGGCGAGAGACAAAAGTCTTTCTGACTACTTGGTGCTTTGGTGACACTTCAGGAGACTTGATGAGAACTCTTGGCGAACAGTAATGTCTTGCTGATGGAAAAGCTGCTTGCCGATGGAAACGAAATAGATGTCGAGGGATTTGGTATGAGTCATGGCGTTCGATATAACCTCTTGCCAACTGTTGGAACCTATGCCGATATCATTTGTGAATCCCTTAAGCATCGGGGAGACACTTCTCATGTCTCACTAACATGTGAACTCAGTGGATTGTTTTCTTGACTATTTGACTTGGCTCATTGACCAATCAGAGGAAGCAAAATTTGAATGGTTGGCGGTTGGATTTTTGCAGCAGTTGCAATGGAGCTGAATGTTCTACAAGGAAAAATCTACATAGGAGTAGAAACATCTATGACGATAAGGATGTTGAGTTGGAGATTGTTGTTGTGTGATCTTGAACCGATTCACAGAGAGCCTATTGAGAACGAATGCATATCTGTATGCATTGGATGTTCTGTAGAAGGAGCTGACGGGCTAATAAGCCAAGGAGCTGAAGAGCCGAGAGTCAGAGAGAATGATAGAGTGAGGACCGAATGGCTAGCCGAAAGGCCGAAGCCATGAGGTCGAAGCAGAGGATTGAGAGGAAGAGTTAAGCTACAAGAACCTCTCATGATCATGATTGCTTTGAGTGATCTCTCAGGGATTGTTTGCTACCAGTTGTATCTAGATAAACAAGATGTAATCTTTGAAAAGGCTAAGAGCCTAAAACTATATTATAACCTTTTGTTGCTGAATAATACAATGGCTCAAACTTTGGAGAGTGGGGTTTTTTACCCAAAAGGGTTTTCCCCATGTAAAATCTTTGTGTTATGTTTTTTGTAGTATCTTTCATTTGTGTTGTTGCTTGATGTTGAATTACATGTGATTGTCTCAGAAGGATTAATTTTGGAAATAACTGTGTCTATTTCTGCTTTAGGACATAGTTGAATATGTCTTTGAGGTAACCTAATCGAAATGAAACTTACCGAAGGCACTACTAAATGGAGTTTTCACTAGATGCGCTCCCAAATTTCCTTACAAATGGTATCAGAGCCTTCTTTTGGTTGTTGGTTCTGGATATTTCTTGTGTGAAGATTTCTTAGCTTGATGGGCTAGAAGAAATATGGAGGAATGGATTGATGGATTGATGCTTTGATGAGTGGAAGCCTTGTGGTATTCTGAGACAACATGTAGTTTGAAGGATGGTCAAGATGGAAAAAGGAGTTGATCATGTTGTGATCTATGTCTCCTAGCTAGTAGAGGTTTAACCTTGAAGCATGAGGTGGATTTTTTCAGAGTGCTTATGCTAGGTGGTGGTTCTTGGTGTTGGAAGGTACTGTTTCCTATTAACCTCGAATGCTTGAAGGCTATGAAGTTAATCATTAGATGATTTGCAATCTTCTAAAATAGCCTTTCTCTCTTTCTCAGATGCATGTACATGTTGGTGGTTTAGAGTTGTCCTGAAAGGGGTCTGGATACTCTTGAACTATTGTTTCCTTTCTAAGGATGTTTTGTACTTGCATGGCTCTGTGGTTTTGTAGGTTTTACATGGTTTAGCAAAAACTTGTGATCATGTGGAGTTGCGATTAAGCTATTGTCTAGGTATTGGCCTTTTGGGGTGTTGTTGGGTGAGATAGTTGCAGGTTTGCATGCATGCTTGGTGCATGGTTTGAGGAGGTATGTTTTATTCTCTACATGGGAGAGTTGGTAAGTGATTTATCACTCAGTATTCTTGTGGTGGTGTTCCTTGGTTATGGTGCTCATTGTGGACATGTTTGACAAGTCAGATCTAGTGTGATCTAGTGTTTGAGTCATGTTGTCTACGTGGTTATTCTCTTTGATATCTTAGTGATGCAGTTTCCAATCCAATGATGGGTTTGCACATTCCTGTTGAATGGATCTACGGGTTGTGCAATGTTGTGGGATATCTTTACCTACATGTTTGCTATGAGACAACTCATATGTGGACTGTCTATATCCACGAGGTCGATTCATTTTTAGTACAGACTTGTTAGCTGGCCTTGTCTATAGTCACTTGTGCATTGGTGTGATTGCTTTGAGATGAGAGGATAAATACTATTTAGTACCTGAATAGTTGGTTATGGGAACCTATAGTAGGTGGTCATGATGCTTGGAGACCTTGGATGTTACATTTTAGTGGGAGCTCTAGCAGTGACTGTGGGTTCATCACATGGTGGTGAATGGTCTTCTTTAGTGTTGCAGAAGGGTTCTTGCACTTTTGCATGGACATTATTTGATGTGCAACATCTTGGAACCATGGAAGCAACTTGTAGTCTTTGGCTAAGGTGTTGGTGGTGCTTGATAGGTGATGCTATTTTTGAGTCTATTTTCCTTATGTCATGGTATACTCTTGCTTGTACACTAGAGTTTTGGAATTGTGAATTGTACTTGAGACAATGGAAAAGTCACCTGAAGCATGGGATCTCCTATGGGGATGTGTAGATGATGATGTCATGATAAGTTCCTGATTCAGCTGATTGGAACTTTGATAGTGGTCTAGAAATTCTTTGCATATTGAGTGCTTTGATTACTTGCTTGATACTTCGTGTTAGTGCAGTAATGCAGTTGAAATTTAACATGAGATGATTGGTTGCTAGTACTCATGGATACATGAAGAATAAGGTGAGGATGTTTGTTCTCTTATGAGAGATGTGTTGCTGCTTGTTACTTTTGTTAAAGGTGTTCAACAGAAAGTTCGAGAATCCTTCACCTTGGTTGAACGTGAGTTCAATGAGAGACCTATGAGGAGATTGCTCTTGGATTAGTCATGATGACTTGTATATCTTGAAGGAATATTCTTGTTCCCACTCTTGGTCTACTTGGCAGTTTATCTGAAAGGTATTTGGCCCATTATATTTTTCAGATGTGTTTTATTAAGTTTAATTTCATGATATGGATCTTGAATTACTATTTAATGATTCTGGAAGATTCATAGTGGAAGTTGTAAAGTTTCTTTTATCTCCTTGTTACTAATGAGAATTGGTAGGAGATGATGTATGGGCTGATTTCCTGAAATAGGAAATGAACTAGCTTGATCTTCTTTGAGATGCTTACATCCATGTTGGTTTTAAAGATGGTTTGATCTTGGTGATTGAATGGATGGATGTTGTTAAGGATTTATTTTGGGATATGAAGAATATCATTCTTGACACAGCTGGCTATTAGAAGTGTATGTAGAAGGATTTTCTATAGGAAGATGATGTACAAAATTTCTCTTTGTGGCCGTGAAGGTTTGTGGTGAGAGAAATGTCCCTTGTAGCAGTCTGTTGCAGGTTGTGCATATCATTGTGGATATTTCCTTGGCACTATATGGTTACATTTTCTATGTGTTGGGATTGGTAGACTTGTTGATGCTTTTGATCTTTTAGATCTGGATTACTTAGGCAATGGGAGTTTCTGTATGTGTCTTGTCTTCTTCAACTGGTTGACACTGGAGCTTGTATTTGCTATTGATGAGTTGGTTCTGGTTCAGCATGAGTTTAATAATGGTCATACCTGGTGAGGTATGTAAGATTGGATGGTATAGTATGAGCTGTGGGTGCTATTTTCAGTTGCATGGGTTAATTAGTTGGATGGGAGCAATCAGTCTAATTGTTGTTCTAACTGATGTTTGGTATCTTGTTTCTAGATAATGACTTCACTGTTGTGTTCTGTTTGAAGCTTTGAAGTTGATATTGCTTT
The DNA here is from genome assembly GCA_007258455.2 of Sequoia sempervirens. NCBI lineage: Eukaryota > Viridiplantae > Streptophyta > Pinopsida > Cupressales > Cupressaceae > Sequoia > Sequoia sempervirens. The sequence continues at coordinate 135,434,695 of VDFB02000002.1, read as the reverse complement.
TGTATAGCATTTGAACATAGTGAAATGGTAGTAGTATCTTGTTGGTGAGATTGCTGGGATCTTTTACTTATGTTCGTTGGAATGATGCTTATTCACCTTGGCTTGTATCTTTCTTCCACATGTGCCATGTTGGAAGATGACATGATTGTTTCCTAGATGGTGGACATCTTGGATGTTGGAGCTGATTTCTTGATGGAGCATGAGAGCATGTTTGAGGTCTATGTGGTTTCTTGGATGGCTGTGATCAGTTGCTTTGTTGGTCAGTGAGTTGTAGTTGGATACCTAGTCTTTGTTGTAGATTGTCTTGTGGACTGTTAATTTTTGGATCATGTTGATTGAGTGTCTTGAGTATTGCAGGGTTTGAATTGGTGGAGCTAGTGTGATCTTAGTTCCTGGTTGCTTTGAAGGTGCCTGTGTGATCTTTGTCAAGTGGGAGATTGTTGGAAAATGTGCCTCAATCTCACAGGCTGAAACCTCTGAGAAAGCATGGTCACTATGAAATTTATGTTATCTGTTCAACTGACAGTTCAGTAATCTTGTGTTTTACTCATGTTGCTATGACTTTGTTTAAGTCTTCCTGAATAGACCTATCACTGTGACTTGGTTGTAACTCTTTTCCGAGTGGGAATGTCTCAGTGATAGAAGGGTTTGTTATCAGGTGCCTAGCGGATGTCGGGGACACTCATGGTGGCTAGATCATCAGGGTAAATCATATGTGTCAGAATGATGTCTCAGCGATGATAGGGAGTCTTGCCGATATCGACATGACCTTTGGTCTATCTGGCCGATGTGGAAATCCGCATGACTTGCTCCTATCGGCATGTAGTCTTGGTGACTAGGAGATGTCTTGGTGAATGGAGTCATCGGTATGACTTGAAGGCTTTGCTATGAAGTCTTGGCGACGGGCATTTGTCTCACTGATGGTGTGGGATGTGTTCGGCATGACTCCTAGCAAAAGATAGGCTTGGGGTAGCCTGGAGACTTTTGCATGAAATCTTGGCGACAGGTTTTGGTCTCACCAACGGGGATGCAACTGAAGTGATTGGTGTAGTTCTTGGTGCCCAGTGAAAGGTCTTGGTGAAGTCAAATGCCTTTTTGACTCAGCAAGACATGAGTGCTTGGTATGTGGTCTTAGAAAAAGACATAAGTCTTGTCGACTAATGAATGCAGCGCTCGGTGTGACTTAAGGCTTCGGTATGAAGTCTTGGTGAAAGCAATAAGTCTGGCCAATAGGATAGACTCAAAGTAACTTGGAACCTGAGGGGTGATGTCTTGGTGAAAGGTGTGTGTCTTGTCGATGGGAATCCAAATGTTGGTATAACTCTTGGTGATTGTTCCAGAGTTCGGCATAACATGAAGCTCGGTGTGATGTGTTGGCAAAAGACAAATGTCTTGTCGACTCGGTATGACATGTTTGCTCGATGAGAGGTCTTGGCGAGAGACAAAAGTCTTGTTGACTACTTGGTGCTTCGGTGAAACTTCAGGAGACTGGATGAGAACTCTTGGAAAATGGTAATGTCTTGCTGATGGAAAAGCTTCTTGCCGATGGAAACGAAATGGATGTCGAGGGATTCGATATGAGTCATGGCATTCGATATAACCTCTTGCCAACTGTTGGAACCGATGTCAATATCATCTGTGAATCCCTTAAGCATTAGGGAGACACTTCTCGTGTCTCACCGACATGTGAACTTAGTGGATTGTTTTCTTGACCATTTGACTTGGCTCATGGACCAATCAGAGGAAGAAAAATTCGAACGGTTGGCAGTTGGATTTTTGCAGCAGTTGTGATGGAGCTGAATGGTTTGCAAGGAAAAATCTACACAGGAGTAGAAACATCTATGACAATAAGGATGTTGAGTTGGAGATTGTTGTTGTGTGATCTTGAACTGATTCACGGAGAGCTTGTTGAGAATGAATGCATATATTTATGCATTGGATGTTCTATAGAAGGAGCTGACGGGCTGATAAGCCAAGGAGCTGAAGAGTCGAGAGCTAGAGAGAGAACGATAGAGTGAGGACCGAATGGCTGGCTGAAAGGCTGAAGCCATGAGGTCAAAGTGAAGGATTGAGTGGTAGAGTTAAGCTGCAAGAACCTCTCATGATCATGATTTCTTTGAGTGATCTCTTAGGGATTGTTTGCTACCAGTTGTATCCAGATGAAAAAGATGTAATCTTTGAAAAGGATAAGAGCTTGAAACTATATTGTAACTTTCTATTTCTGAATAATACAATGGCTCAAACTTTGGAGAGTGGGGTTATTTACCCGAGAGGGTTTTCCCCACATAAAATCGTTGTGTTATGTTTTCTATAGTATCTTTCATCTGTGTTGTTGCTTGCTATTGAATTACATGTGATTCTCTCAGAAGGATTAATGTTGGAAATAACTGTGTTTGTTTCTGCTTTAGGACATAGTTAAACATGTCTTTGAGGTAACCTAATCGAAATGAAAGTTACCGAAGGCACTACTGTATGGAGTTTTCACTAGATGTGCTCCCAAATTTCCTTACAGTTTCCAAGAGTCTCCCCAATAACCAACTGGAACCAACCCATTGGCAAGAGATTTGCCATGACGGAATGAGATGGGAAACTCACAATGATAGACATGTCTTGCCGATGACTCCCGTTGGCAAGACAAAACCAAAGTCTCAATGACTCTTAATATTTAAACACAGCTACTAGTCGGTAAGACTTCTAGAGGGTCTCACCAATTTTTCTCTTTCAGGAGTTTCATGTCAGTAAGCTTGAGGCACATTTTCCAACAACTCTCAGAAGGGTAGGAAGAACAGGGAAGGAAGGAACATGAAGATGTGTGTCCTCCATGTGAGGAAGAAGAGAATAAAGGTGAAGATAAGCATAAAGTAGAGGCTGACATCTATGAGAATCCAGAGGCTGAGCAGCTTGAGAGGCATGAACATGAAGAAGCATGAACATGAAGAAGAAAAGGAAGAAAAGGATGACAAAAAGGAAATCAGCCCCAGGGGGTGCATGCCCACCAAATCCCCCATCAAGCACATGGTGTTCATCTAGGACTCTAATGAATAAGAAGAAACAAGGGCAAAGAAAGAAGCTCACAAGGATAGGGAGATTGAAATTGGGAAAGATAAAGAGGAAGGTGATCAAGAATCACCCAAAGAAAAGTCCCCGATGCTCGAATGGCTAGAAAAACAACTTGAAAAGAAAGCTCCTATCCTGAGTAATCCAAGAGAAAGGTTGGATGCCATCTTAGCCTGGGCCTGGGCACAAGTCAACACTAAGAAAGAAAAGAAGCCCAAAGTTGGATTGAAGATGACAATGGATGCTTATGGATCTAGAACCATGCAAGTAGCCATGCTAGTGGTGTGAAAAGAGGGAATAAGATATAATGTATCCACTATCAAATTAGGGATGGCCACTAGAGAATATAAAGTGGATCACCTTCAAGATTCCATCACCATAGTAGTGCATCTGATACAACAAGATAAGATTTCAAAGGAAGAACTCAAGGAACAAGTGGCTAATCTAATAGCCTAAATCCAACAATGGTCATCAGTAGAGGAACTACCTACCATGTCTTTGGCTCCACCACAATTGTTGTCCAAAGAGAAAATAGACAAGCTTGAAAAAAGAAATAACTTAGATAAGACCACAAGAAATGGTTCCGACATGTCTTGTATACTGGAAACATGGGCATCAGTCGCACTATTAGGACAACATACAAGTTCTTAGATGTATAAAGGTCTCTTGAGGGTACAAGGAAACTTTGCACTGACTTCTTGAGGAGGTATGAGTCTACCTACCCGAAGATTGAGGATATCCTCAAACTGAAAAGCAAGACTTGGGAAAAAGAGCTTGCATTCAAGAAGGATGATCATTGGCTGATGGATGTATGGAAGTGGGATTTCAAAAATTGAAAAGAAAGGTTGGAGCAGATGCTTGACAAGGTAGATCCAAATATCGATTGGGCCAAGGATGTTTGGGTGGATTGCATTCAATACTTGAAGCTAATGACGAGGTATGATATGCCTATTGTCCAAGTCGATCCAAAGAAGATAAAGCCTCATTTCCAGAAGAAGATAGAGGATGGAATGTCTCACAAGATCACTATTGACTTCATGAGTTTTGCTGCCTGAGCCTTCACCTAGTCTAATCTATTCAAGGACCATGCTACCAAGTATGATGAAGACTAGGAAAAGCTCACTGACAGATCCAAGGAGTGGAATTACCAAATGTTGTGATCCAAGATTTTGGAGGTTGATAAGCTCCAACCACTAATCTTGAAGTTCATGGAGTATGCTGCTTTGAAGAAGCAGGAGGGAAACCCTATTATTGATGAAGAATTCCTAACAAAATAGCTACAACAAAGGAAATCAAGAAAAAGAAAAAATGCTATAGTGCTACCACTAGAATACAAAATAGGGATAAGGACAAGAATGCATTTTAAAATGTAATGCATTTGGGGGGTAGCTAGAACCCTAGTTTGTAGTGAATCTTGGCCACACAATGCAAATCAATCTTGGCCATTCATTCTATTTTTGGGCACTGTAAATAGGGGGTCTCTTCTCATTTTCAAGAGGGAGTTGAGTTGTTGTAATAACATACTGCTGAAATTATAATAAAAATACATTGACTTTGGCGCATTTATGAGTTTCTTTGCATGTTTCATTATTCATCTCCAATAGTTAGATGATCTAGTTAAATTTTCTTTGCTATTTAAATTAGCCTTAGATTGCTTTGATAGATTTGCTAATGTTGTTCTAGGGTTATGAATATTTCTACTGTGTAGATGCCTTTCTTGTCCATAATTTTAGCTATTTGTTGTTGGTAGATGGTTGTGTAAAGTTAGTCTAGACTTGAATTCAAAGCTTCCCTAAACTTTTATCTTTATTCATGCATGTGTATGGTGAATGAATGGTAAAACATTTGCAATCCTTAGAAGATATCACAAATTTCATGACACTATGAATTGTTTGGTTAAATGAAATTTTGTTTTAAGGAAGTTGTCTATAGTAGAAGCTCCATGATCACTATTCATGTTTAGTTGCAGATCCAAGAACCTCTCCTCTTCCCTACCTTGTTCCTTATTTTTTATAGAAATAGCCTATGCTAAGGTTCATTGCACATTGTAAAGCCAAAACTTAAGAAAAACATTGGAGTTTCATATTGTTGTTTGAACCTACAACAAAGTTCCCATTAACTTCCATCCTAGAAACTTCGATTCTCAAAGATCCACTTCATTCTACCCAGCTTCATAAGTCTTCCTTCTGATTACCAGAAAAATCACATCAAATATCAACTGAGGAATTTCATGCAAGTGAAGACCTGACACCTGAGAGACCTTGGGGTGATTTTCAACAAATTGTTGGAAATTTCCTTTCAAGAGAGGTAGTGTACCTATGCACTTCCTATGTTGAGAGTGTGAAAAACACCACATCAATAATATTGTAGATGCATTGTAATCAGTTCATTCTCTAGTAGTGAGCCATTCTTTTTGGATAGTGATTCCTTGGACAGTGAGTCCTAGATTTTGTAAATCTATTATATTTGGTTATAATATATTGTGAGCTAATCCTCACCATGGTTTTTCCTTTCCTAGGGCTTTCCACATAAATTTGGTGTTCTTGTGTCTGTTTATGTGATACATACTTTAATTGTTCCTTCCCATTTCTACAAGTTTAATGAGATTCTTTGAATGCATGTTTGAGATAATAAGTTAACAAGTTTTAGTGAATATTGATTCACACCCCTCATGCATTATTCTAGGTGTTCAACACTTCCCTCTTTATCTCACTCCCTCTACTCCTTCCACCCTACCACTCCTTATCTCCCTCCTTTCCTCTTTCTCTCCCTCCCTTTATCCTTCTCACGCTACCACTCTCAATCTCCCTCCTTCCCTCTTTCTCTCCCTCCACCTATCCCTCCTCTCTCTCTTCCTCCCACTCGACCAATCCCTATCTCACTCCTTCCATATTTATTTCCCTCCCTCTATTCCTCCCACACTACCTCTCATACCCCACCTCTCTCCACCTACCCCTCCCTTCCTCACTTACTCTCTCTACCTCTCTCTCTCCCTATCTCCATTTTTTTTGTTTAGGTTTTTTAATAATAATATAATATATAATATATATTAAAATATACTATTATTAATAAATATAATATATAATATATTTTTAATATAGAATATATATTAGAAAAACTAACAAAAATATGTTTAATATATACAATATATCATATAGTACATAATATAGTATATAGTGTATAAGTTATAATATATAATAGAGTTTTTAAATTTTATATAATGGATATTTGTTTTATTAGAAAATGTATATCTATTTTATGCAACATGGGTACCTGTGTTGTTCTCCAAAAATATTATATTTCTAGAGACAAGTCAGTTGTGTTTCAAGCTTTCCATAATGGGTATCCATTATGTCTAGACATAACATATATTTGTTATTGACAACATGGCTACCCATTTCGTTTTGTGTAAAGTTTCCTTTATATAATATAATTATACTTATATTAATATAAATAATATAATATTATTAACATTTCACTATAAAATACATTAATATAGATAATATGATATTATTAATACTATGGGAATCAAGTAGCCCCCTATAAACTATAGTGCACTTCGTAAACTTTTTTCACATGATCGGTGGTGCTAGTGCAACACACCCTCTAGTACCACGAGTTTGGTGAGAGACTAGACCTCGTGACCTCTTGCCTATAATAGGATGCTTTATCCAATCAAGCTAGGCCCCCCTCCCTAATATTATAATACTATATTAATATTATAGGGTATGTGCAGGATCATCATGGAAAAAATAGGCCTTTGAGTGGCAAAAAATTCAAAAAAATCAGAGTTAGGCAACTTGACATAAAATTTGAATAAGTTATCTTTATTATTTCAAAAATATGTAAGAATAGAATCTATAGAAAATTGAATGTATTTTCTAAACTACTAGGTTTGTTTAAAATAAAAATCTATTTGGTGAAAATTTGAAATTTCAATGCAACAAGACTTAAATTTTAGGGAAAAAAATAAGAAGTAGGTGTATGTCTAACCACCCTAACCATGATAAAATGATAATATTTTTTATAAGATTTTAGATATAACTAGAGGACTCATGTCCCAATTTGATGCATACTTTTGTAATTTTTTTCCATGTAAATAATTAATTATGATTTTTTATTACACCTTTAAAAAAATATAAAAACTTGTATGTCCACCAACTTAACTTGGTCAAAACTTTATGAAATTCAAATTTTATTTTTCTAATCCTATAGTATGCAAAGCATAGAATGTGATGCATGTTTTGGATTCAAAAATATGATATTGTTTGAAAGCTATAGATGTTTTTCAATCAGCCTATCAATCAGACTTTAGTCTAATTCAAATAGAAAATGAATAATAATTACTTATGAAATTCAAAGTAAGGCATAATTTATATTGGTGGAAATCTGATAATCTCTTTTAAAAACCCTTTTCGTTTCATCAATTTTGGGTTAAAAAAAGTAGTCAGCCACACACCCATCATATTGCCACTTTTTGGCCCATCATGATCCTGCACATACCCTATAACATATTATATATTTATTAAATTTAAATATTATAATTATAATTATAATATTAATATATAATATTATAATAAATATAATATTAATATATTAAATGAGTAAATAATATTATATTATTTATATTAATAAAAAGTTTCAAAAAATGGATATCCATTTTGTTTGAGTGAGGAAAATGGATAAAAGTCAATTTTGTCCATTCTTAGAGTCCCCACATTCTTTGCTCTATTGGGAATGCCAATTTTTTTGTGCATTATAGACTTTAAACAATGATTTTGGCACCCTAATACACTCTCACATTTCTAGGGTTTTTCACCTGAAAGGAGAGAGATGGGCCAAAATGGGCAATGTCTACATTCAATATTAATGTAAAGAGAGATGCAATATGCCTAATTGTAATGTATAAGTGCAATAAAATGATAAAAGAGATGAATTATTGATGTTAAACCTAAGAAATGTAAAGTGTTGGAACACACATTTTGATATGCAAACATGTGATAAATGGCCTAGAAAAGCAAACAAAACTAGATAGAAAGCTATGAAACAAAATTGTTGCAGAAGTCAACTAGGACACTTACGCCAGGTTGGGCGATTTAGTCCTAGTTTTGGGAAAACTGCTTAGAAACCCGTTTCAGCCAAATGGGTATCCAAATCTACAAAAATCTCCAAAAAAATAGGTTCAGTGGGACTAAGCGACGCAACTTAGTTCACTTTTGAATTTCTAAAAATTTGAAAGTGGAAACAAAAGATCTCAACCTGCACTTTTTTCCCCTCCAAGTATTTAGACCTGAAACTACAAAATTCGGCATGTGGATGTCTTTTTATGTAGATTTTTTCCTAGTCAACTAGGAGATGCCTTCAACAAGTCTTCAATCTTTTCTTCAATGATCTTCAAACCCTTAAAGTTCCTAAATCTGCAAACACACAAAGAGAGAAAGAGAAAACATTGATTGTTAGGGCATGGAGGTTTGCCTTGGTCAAACCCCTATTAGGTAGTTAAACCAAAATAGAGAAAGAATGTATTAAAGCATGCAATAGTGGAGTTAATACCTTGCCATGATGATTGATCTTGATTTTTTGTAGTAATACATGAAGAATCTTCCCTTGAATGTCCTTGGAAGCTATCTTGATGAATTGCAATGATAAAACCCTAGCTTGCTTGACTTGAGGGAGAAGATAGATGATGAATGAATGACGAGAGATGTATGAATTAGTTAAGATATGTGAATTAGGGTTTAGAGACTTGATTTTATAGGAAATTCACCTTATTTTCCCATTAATTGGATCTCTAAGGCCAACATGAAGAAAGAATAAACTTAAATTCCAAAATTTCTTGCTCAAAACTCAAAAATAGGCCAAATTGGACTAAGTCGCTAGGCTGGGTGACTTAGTCCCACTTGGTAGGGACTAAGTCACCCAAATGTGTGACTTGGTCCCACAGGGGCCCTTTTGACAGCTAGATTGATGGGGAATGAGAATTTTTAGTTCTTATTTTGATTTCATTAGGTATTTTATCAATTCAAGCCTTGGGATGCACAATATGGGGCAATAGGGGCCTATTAATGATGATGTAAAGGTTAATTAGGGCTAGGGACACAAAGCTTAATGTGAAAGTGTGATTAAATACAATTTACAACACTAAAATGAGGTCCACTGAGCCTAGAAAGGAACAACATCCAATGTGAATGTGTAAATCACATTACAACATTACATTAAAGTTAAATTTAGGTTACAAGCCTTCTAGATTGATGTGGAAATGCAATTAAATACATTTTATAATGTTGAATTAGTTGAAAATGGGTTCATTACACCTAGTAAAGCATGAAAGTCTTTTACAACACTTTACAACACCTTTACAAGACATCAATAAATACATTTGCAAGGGTCCAAGACCTAGTGTGGATGTGAAAAACACCTCACAACACCAACTCAAGGCCTTCTTATGTCCAATTTGTAATCAATTATTCCCAAATAAAGAAAAGTATACACTTTTTGGTGACACATTAAGTCCCCACTTTAGTGAGAGGATGAACTTGCTTCAAACTCATGCTAAAGTAGTCATTCAAGAGGAGTCCAATCATACCAATGCGGATGACAAAGAATGACAAAGAACAAGGAGGTTGCACAAGCCCCCATGATCCACGATCCTAAGTCAAACCAACATGAGTGAAAAAGGACACACACAAGGTGAATGATATGCAACAAAACAAGATACATGATCATACAATGCCAAGAATTAGAAGGAAATTAAAATGGGGTGGATCAAGATTCGACCGTTTATCCAAAATGTTTGTGGATTAGATCTAGGTTTGTTTGTTTGGAAAAAGATATGTATACTCACTCTGGGGCGACATAACTCATAGCTATCTATCAGGTGAGAAGGCCCAAGTATACTCACTCTGGGGCCACAAAACTTCTGGTTGTCTACGGGGTGAGAAACCCCAAAAGGTGGCTATGGGGAAAGTCATGCCTTAGAATGGGCTTCCCGGTCAAACCATACCAAAGTTATACCTCCTGATAAATTTGATAAGGCACCACAATAAAAATGATTTTTAAGCTGTATGAGTTAAGAAAAAGTTTGTATGCTTGACACTCATAGACAAATAGGATGGTACCACAGGCATGCAAGTTGTGTTATGCAAGGTGGCCATATGATCATGGTAAAATAGTGTAAGGAATGTTCAAAGGTATTTTTCTTAGTTCGTGCAAGGTCTCATCTTAGGGAACATTGTGCTTAATTTTTCCAAGAGAGGATGTGTCAAAGAAGTATCTCACTCTTGGAGGGAATCAATCCAAATGACTCCACCGAGAAGAGGACACATCACAAGAAGAAATAAATCACAATGAAATGTGAGTGTCGATGTATGCCCCCACTTTAAAGCAGTTGCTCGCACCATTATTGTGAGAAATTGCTTTAAAGTAGAAGGAGGAGATGAGAGCTTACTCGAAAAGCCCTATGCCAGGTCATATGTTTCCTATAAGCTATGTTCATGAAAGGTTAATGACTAGCCAAAGACTTAGTGTAGGACAAGGGTGAGCCGAAATGATTAATGAAATGCATGTTAGACTAAAAATCGATATTAATTAGAGGAATTAGGTGCCCCCACATGAGGAAGAATACAAAACTCTTGACAATGTTGGATTTTATGACTCAAAGCCTTAAATTCATTAGTGGAATGACCATGAATTCTATGATAGGCACAAAATGAATTGTTGTAATAGAATTTCTTTCAAGTTCTTGGAGGAAAGGTGATCAAGTGATCTTGGAGAAGTCTTGACAAGATACCCTCTTGATCAATGGGAGAAGCTTGTGGTCCTATAGTTTATGACAAAGGTGTTGCTTGCTTAGTACAAGATGCCATACATACATAAGACTCTTTAGATTGGAAGATTTTGTTATCTCATGTATAGGAGGATGTAAAATATAATGAATTCAATTCATTAGTGTTTTGTGTGATGACATTAACATGAAGTAAAGAGTTCTTTGTTTGTTTCATGTTTAGGAAAGGAGAACAATCAAGACCACTAGTGTTAACTATCATAGAAGGATGTTTTGTAATAGTGTTGATGTTGAGTGAAGGCTTTGTGATTTCTATCAAAGGACAATACCCAAGACCATGAGTTGTTTGTTGTGTGATATGATCGATAGGGTTGTGGATTCCTTGTTCATTAGCACCACATCCTTTTCTAGTATAGCCAAGTTGTTTCATAAGTTCATAACCTTTTTCATAAAGCTTTGTCATTACTTTTGAATCAGGTGGTTGTTCGTTGTTGTGTTTGTCAAAGGTTGTTGTACAATTGGTTGTGTTTTGGTCTAAAGTGGTTGAGGCGGATGCTTTCAAAGGATCGTCCATGAGTGGTTGTGTGAAATCTAAGGAACCCCAATCATCATGTAATAGCTTCATGACTTGTTCATTATGTTGTTGTCTATCTTGTTATTGGATGGGTTGTACTTGTATTGTTGGTGTCAATGTGTTTAAATGATTCACTTTATTTTTCTCAATGTTCAAACAACTATTTGGTTTGGGGTCAGCATCAAGGATGTGAATAGTGTTGTTATGAATGTATTTCATTTTACGATGAAGAGTTGAAGGCACACCATTCGTAATTTCATGAATCCATGGCCTACCTAGAAGAAGATTATATGAAAGTTCATGCGGCATAACATGGATTGGTGTACTCAATGTGGCCACTCCAACTATAATAGGAAAACTAATCACACCAAGGGGTTTCATTTCTTCATTTTCAAAGCCTTTAATGGATAAAGAATCAGGTTGAATTTTTGATCTATCCACATGAAGCCTATCCAAGAGGTTTATGCTACACACATTAAGAGTGGAGCCATTGTCAACAAGGTTTTGCTTTATCCCTATTGTTTTGTATTGAGATAGGATTATGAAAGCTTCATTTTTCTTTTGCATGTCCAAAGGGGGGAGTTCACTTTGGTGGAAAACAATGTCAGCATTTAATCCTAGAATGATGGCTGCTATGTCATTTGGTTGTGCATTAGAAGGGATAGGAACTTGTTGTAAAGTCATTTGAAGCATAGTGTGATAGGTAGGTGAATTCTAAAGAAGGTCCCAAAGGGATATATTTGCAAGAGTATTTTTAATTTGTTCAACAAGATCATACTCCCTAGGAATTAATTGAGGAGCACTAGGCAAAGGTAATGGTGTTGGGGTGGGTTATTGTGGTTGCAAATTGTTTCTAGTGCAGTGTGTGTGAGCAACATCATTATGCATAGGTGGGTAAAGGGTAAAATCAAGTTTAGGTGGAGGTGGAGGTTTATGGGATGGAGGATAAAGAATGAGTTCAAGTTGGTATTAAGTTTGTTGTTCATATGAAGGTGGGTAGAGAATTAGAGGGTTCTTAGGATGTCCCATGGGGTATGTATGAGGTCCATTGATCAAGGGAGATCTAATGGACATTTGTGCATTCATAACCTTAATAGTCTTGGTTTGATGTATCTCTAATGAAGGGAAATCTAGAGTCACCTTTTTATCTAAGGAAGACACATTACTATTGTTGTTGTTTTCTTACACCATGATATTCTCCCTAGGAGGAGAGTTTTTAGAACTACAATCCAAATGTTTGTGGCATTCATGGATTGTTTCTTCTAAAATGACTTCATCGTAAGTAGGGGAATGATCAATGGGTAATTTTCTTGCTTAATAAAGGTTTCACTAGGTGAAGGGGGACAACTAAGATATTCACGACCTTCATCGATTGTGTTTTATAACATCAAAGTATCTACTTCACAACTAGCAGAGCTACTAGGAGAAGAACAAAAGTTATTGCCATGATTACCTATGGGTGTGTTGTCTTGTTCATCAATTTTTTCTCCACTAAGAGAGGTAAGAGGAGAGAAACAACTAGGATTCTCAAAATTCTCATTAATTGATTCTTCTACCAAAATATCTTCTTTGCCAATAGGAGAGATATTAGGAGAAGAAAAAATACGATTGTTAGGAATGTCCAAGATTGTAGCCTCTTTCACAAAAAAAAACTCTCATAGGGAGGGGATAGGAAAGTTTTCTTAACATGTCTAAATATGTAAGATACTAACATTGTGTGGAAAAAAATGAAATGCGGTTGTAACCATATCATGCAATGTTTTAGCAATATAAACAATGTATATCCAAAGATGCAAAACATGTGTATCCAATATATGCAGGGTTTTAAGAATGCAAACAGTGCATATGCAAGAATGAAAAGTACTTTTATCAGAATTATGCAAAGTTTTATGAAGAGAAATATTGTGTATGCAAAAGTGAAAAGTACTTTTAGCCATGTGATGCAAAATTTTAGAAATGTAAGCATTTTCAAATCTAGTGATGTTTGTAATTGAAATAATTTTAAAAATGACTACTCTAGATTGATGTTTTTAAGCTAGATGCATAAAAAAATGATCCTGATACTTTCCAAACTTATAGTATATGACACTAGGAGGCTTAGGAAGCATAAAAATGAGGTTTCTGATGTTGTAACAGATGGTGAAAAATCAGGACTGAGACTTAGTCACCCAAAGTGGCGGGTTAGTCCCAGTTAGGATTTTTGGAAAAAATTCAAAAGAATTTCAATGGATATTGATGTTTTAGATGTGATATGATGTAGACCTAAGATGAAAATGAAAATTTTCAAAAAAAAGTAATGATTTTAGATGTCAAAAATGCAACCTAAATGCACTTTTTATGAATTCCAAAACTGGAAACCTAGCATGCAAATACATGCAAATCCTAATGCAAGGTCAATGGGAGCTAGATCTATGATGGACACCAAATTAGAAAAGAAAAGTATTTAAAATTTGGGTTCACCAAAATGTAAACAATGATTTTGGCACCCTAATACACTCTCACATTTCTAGGGTTTTTCACCTAAAAGAAGAGAGATGGGCCAAAATGGGCAATGTCTAAATTCAAGATTAATGTAAAGAGAGATACAATATGCCTAATTATAATGTCTAAGTGAAATAAACTAATAAAATAGATGAATTATTGATCCAAAACCTAAGAAATGTAAAGTGTTGGATAACACATTGTGATATGAAAACATGTGATAAATGGCCTAGAAAAGTAAACAAAACTCTAGATAGAAAGCTATGAAACTCAACGTGTGCACCTGAAGGTTGAAAAAGGATGGCATGAAGGTTTGAAATCCTGATGAAATTGTTGCAGAAGTCAACTGGGACACTTATGCCAGGCTAGGTGACTTAGTCCCAATTTTGGGAAAACTGCTTAGAAACCTGTTTCGGCCAAATGGGTATCCAAATCTACAAAAATCTCTGAAAAATAGGTTCAATTGGACTAAGCTTCCACTAGTGGTGACTTAGTCCACTTTTGAATTTTTGAAAATTTGAAAGTGGAAACAAAGGATCTCGACTTGCACTTTCTGCCCCTCCAAATATTCAAACCTGAAATTGCATAATTCAGCTTGTGGATATCTTTTTATGTAGATTATTTCCCTAGTCAACCAAGAGATGCCTTCAACAAGTCTTCAATATTTTTTTCAATGATCTTCAAACCCTTAAAGTTCCAAAATCTATAAACACACAAAGAGAGAAGGAGAAAATATTGATTGTTAGGGCATGGGGGTTTGCCTTGGTCAAACCCCTTTTAGGTAATTAAACCAAAATGGAGAAAGAATGTAATGAAGCATGCAATAGTGGAGTTAATACCTTTCCATGATGATTGATCTTTAATTTCTGCAGTAAAACATGATGAATCTTCCCTTGAATGTCCTTGGAAGCTATCTTGATGACTTTCAATGATAAAACCCTAGTTTTCTTGACTTGAGGGAGAAGATAGATGATGAATGAATGATGAGAGATGCATGAATGAGTTAAGCTATGTGAATTATGGTTTAGAGACTTGATTTTATAGGAAATTCACCTTATTTTCCAATTAATTGGATCCCTAAGGCCGACATGAAGAAAGAATAAACTTAAATTCCAAAATTTCCTACTCAAAACTCAAAAATAGGCCAAATTGGACTAAGTTGCCAAGCTAGGGAACTTAGTCCCACTTGGTAGGGACTAAGTCACCCAAATGTGTGACTTGGTCCCACAAGGGCCCTTTTGACAATTGGATTGATGGGGAATGAGAATTTTCAGTTCTTATTTTGATTTCATCAGGTATTTGATCAATTCAAGCCTTGGGATGCACAATAAGGGGCAATAGGGGCCTATTAATGATGATGTAAAGGTTAATTAGGGCTAGGGACACATAGCTCAATGTGAAAGTGTGATTAAATACAATTTACAACAATAAAATGAGGTCCACTGATCCTAGAAAGGAAAAACATCCAATGTGAATGTGTAAATCACATTACAACACTAGATTAAATTTGAATTTAGGTCACACGCCTTCTAGATTGATGTGGAAATGCATTTAAATACACTTTATAATGTTGATTTAGGGGAAAATTGGTTCATTAAGCCTAGAAAAGCATGAAAGTCCTTTATAACACTTTACAACACCTTTACAAGGCATCGATAAATACATTTGCAAGGGTCCAAGACCTAGTGTGGATGTGAAAAACACCTCACAACACCAACTCAAGGCCTTATTAAGCCCAACTTTTCATCAATTATTCCAAAATCAAGAAAGGTATACACTTTTTGGTGACACACAAACATGAATTCTCTTTTAAAACACTCTTTCTCACAATTTTTTTTTCTTTTATTCATTTTGGTACTTGTTTGAGTTGGGATAATGGGAAGGAATAGTCACCATAAAATGAAAAGGAAGAGGAATTGTAAAGAGGAGGCAATTGAGGCAAGTAGAGAGAAATATAGAGTAATGAAGAGGGTTAGAAAGAAGAGGTATGTCAAATTCTCTTTAAGGAGAAGGCTCATCTTTTCTTTTAAGTGAAACCAAAGTGACCATAATATTGAATTTGAAAATATTGAAGAAGAAATTGAAATTGAAACTTTACAACATGAAATTGAGAAGAAAAATGTTGAAAATGAAATTATAAATGTTGAGCATCAAAATAAAAATAAAAAATTGAACACTCAATTAAAATTGAAAGTTTTGAACATGAAATAGAGAAAGACATTGTCCAACATGAAATTGTAAATGTTGAGTATGAAACTAAAGATATGAATGTTGAACATGAAATATGTGAAAAAGAAATAATAAATTCTAATGTATCTCCTCAAAGATGGATGATAGATTCAAAATATCCTCCACCGTGTTGAACATGCACTTAACATGAGTTCCATGTGTCAACCAAGTGTGTGCAGGATAGGACACTCAGGAGTCACGACTAACCTTAAGAAGAGGAGCAATGACTAACTTCAGAGATGCGGTGGATGCCTCCTTCACAAGGATGGTGCAAGAAAAATTGAAACCATACTCTGCATGAGATGAGGATTTCGTATGATCTGCACTTGAAGAAGGGTCATCCTTGAGCTTGAGCTTCAACAAGGGATACAAAATCTACATAAAAGAAGTGGAAGTGGAAGAAGATGAAGATGAGGCCATGGAAGAAACCTCCATTGTACAAGGAATTTTGATGGGATATGAGAAAGGAGGAATATTTAGAAGAAAGGTAGGAAGGGGAGGCTCTATAGAAGGATCAATGAACACCTACACCCTTTTGGGGTGAGGTTCATCAAGATCCTTCAATGAAGTAGAAAGAAGCACAAAGGAAATAGGAATTGAAGTGGAATAAGGATTAGAAGTAGAACAAACCATATAATAAGTTGGAGTAGACATAGAAGGAATAGGCTCTCCCTCACTCTTCTACAAAGTGGTGTTCTCCATGGCCAAAGCCTTTCACTAGTGTTAATGCTCACATGCAAGCTAGTTATGTCAGCTATGGGAACTCAAAGGGATGACCTGAGAAGAGGCTAGGAGCTTCTATTGTACCATAGGAGGAACATTCACAACTATTGTTAGTGGAAGGGGACACTCCATAAGAGGAGTAGGAGGAGCAATAGAATTAGAAGAAGAAGTAGAAAGAGATGTCTTGGTACTGAGACTCTTCCCATGCCCTGCCTTTGAGGTAGGTGAGAGAACAAGTGGAGGCCATGGTTGATGAGATGTAAGAGGAAGCCCACGAAAAGACTTCCCCTTCCCATATAAGGTGGGTCGAGGTACCATGGTAGAAAAAGAATCTAGAAGACCTAAGGCTTTGACTTCTACAACATAGGAACCTTTCCTTTTCCTACAATGGGCACAAGAGAAGGAACAAAGGACACCACCAAGGGTTGTGAAGAAAAAGCAGGAGGTAAAAATGATGAAATAGAGGAACTAGAAGGGGAAGTCTTAAGGGAAAGAGAAAGATATTCCTTCCCCTTTGCAGGGGTAGAGGATGAAGCCTTTTACTACCCACGCAAGCAAGCCTTCAAAGACACAACATAGGGCAATGGAGGAAAACTACCTTTTGATGTTGAGCCCCAAATCTTATACATGTAATAAGCCTGATACAAGAGATCTACCCTAGGGGGGTCTAACTAGGGTGAACCAAAAATGGTTGAGAGGGAAGCCCCCACATGCTACCAATGGCTTGTATCTAATGTCAAGTGGACAATGTGTATGGTGACCTCATGGGGATACTTTGAGAATTTATGGATTATGAATGCAACCGCATTCATAGAGGATAGCCACAAAATGCCCAACCTTGCTTCGAACAAGTTTGATTCCAAAATCACAACAAATAGAACATTGACAGACTTAGGACCAACTAAAATGGACAAAGAAATAGATCCCATACGGGCAATATAAAACCCATCATGAGTATAAAGGGTGGCCTATGATTCATCATACTTCTTGTGAAAATTATCAATGAACAAGGTCTTCTCTATGATAATGTTCACTCAACTTGACATATAAGCCATAACACCAATAATGATGATAAGTAGGAGGTATTTTCTATAGTGTGTCAAATTGTCATATTGCTATTAGGATTCAATCATGTAGTTTTACGAGTCAAACTCATTGACCCATGTTTCATGAGTAGTGGTTTACAAGAACCCATCTCTCATGATAATGAATGGTACACTTAGGACTCATTACACCTAGGTGATGCTCATAGAGGTGAAGCATTGGGCCTTCTCAAGAGGTCATCAATCCTAGTGTACTACTCCAGCTCAAGTGTGTTTAACCATAGAGTTTTCTCCAAGGTTAATCCCACTTAGCTTGCAAAACCATTTGTAAAACCTTCAGCAAGTGTTGTACCTTATGAACCATTCATTATAGATCCCCTTTAGCTCATCAATTGATAATTAGGAGGTATTTCCATAGTGTGTCAAATTGTGATATTGCTATCAAGATTCAACCATGTAGTTTTATGAGTTAAACTCATTAACCCATGTTTCATGAGTAGTGGTTCACAAGAACCCATCTCTCATGATAATGAATGGTCCACTTGGAAATCATTGCATCTAGGTGATTCTCATAGAGGTGGGTGATCCCACAATACTAGTTTACAATTTTTGGCCAAATTGGACACTAAAATAATTTTTTCTAACTAAATCTTCACTTTCGGGCACCTATAGCGGGTAAACCATGAGGAATTTGAAGATGATACAAACTAGAGTTTCGTGAAATTATGTCTATAGATTCTAAATATATTTTTTTCAAAATTTTTGGAATCAGAAAGCACTTCTTTTTCCATCTCCTTTGAAAACTAGTTTTTTTTAGAAAACAACATTTTTAAGGAGTGGCGCTCACTATATAACACAATTTTTTTTTCCATCAAGGATAAAATTCTAATTCTTTCAAATTTAGATTTGTAACTCTGATATCTAGTGCTTCTACTTGGTTAGATAGTGTTTTATTGAATTTTTTTTCCTTAATCAAGTTTCAAAGTCAAACTAATTACAATTTAGACATTGGCAGACCATATAACGCGTAACTTTTTTTGTATGTATCGAAATTCTTTTTTTTTTGTTGGATCAAGGACTTCAATATTTGGTGCACTCATATTTTTCAATTTTTTTTTTGATAATTTGCTATTTTTCCACATGTGCAGAACAAAGAGCTTGATTTTCGGTGAAAATTCTATGTTTAATAAAACTAAAAAAACAAATACATAATAAAAACAAAACATATTAAAGCTAGTATTGGCATGGTGTGATGGTTTATAGGTGGCATTGTTGTTCTTGCCACCATGGTTCAAACCCCATTGGGGTGGTATTGTTGAATGGTTGTATCCGATTCATAGCTCCAGTCAAAAGCGTTTACCCCTTGAATTAAAAAAAAAAAAACAAAACATATTAAAATTATATTCATTGGATAGCTCATTTTGAGGACTACCTGATTCTAGCTAGGTCTATGAAGTCTCTGCCATTTTCATCTTCAACCTGAGCTCTTAAGTGCAAAAATTCTAATTTTTTTTTGTGACAGAGAGTAGGATCAGGGAAAAGGGGGGTTCAATCAAACCAAGGGGGTTCGAGCGAACCCCCTGGGGTTGGATCGAACTAGGGTTCACTCGAACCCTGGTTCAAGTGAACCCTATTTCAAAAAGGGGTTTACATTTTTTTTCTATGGGATGCATTAAATGGGTTCACTTGAACTTAGGTTCGAGCGAACCCTCTTTTGGTTTGTTTGAACCAATGAGTTAATTTGAACACCAAGAACAAAATTTTTTGGCAAGGGGTCAGTTTTTGCAAGTTTTCCTTCATCACTCAAATTGTAAATCACTTTTGTGGGTTTACCTAAGTGAAGCACTCAACCTTCCTAGGAGGTCACCCATCCCAGTACTACTCCAGCTCAAGCATGCTTAACCACATAGATTTCTCCAAGGTTAAGCCCACTTAGCTTGCAACCCCATTTGTAAAACCTTCAGCAAGTGTTTTTCCTTATGATCCATTCATTATAGAACCCCTTTAGCTCATCAATTGATAAGTAGGAGGTATTTTCCATAGCATGTCAAATTGTGATATTGCTATTAGGATTCAATTGTGTAGTTTTACGAGTCAAACTCATTGACCCATGTTTCATGAGTAGTGGTTCACAAAAACCCATCTCTCATGATAATGAATGGTTCACTTAAAGCTCATTGAATCTAGGTGATGCTCATAGAGGTGAAGCACTTGGCATTCCAATTCAAGTGGACCATTGATTATCATGAGAGAGGGGTTCTTGTGAGCCACTACTCATGAAACATGGGTCAATGAGTTTGACTACATGGTTGAATCTTGATAGCAATATCACAATTTGACATGCTATGAAAATATCTCCTACTTATCAATTGATGAGCTAAAGGGGCTCTATAATGAATGGTTCATAAGGCACAAAACTTGTTGAAGGTTTTTCAAATGGGCTTGCAAGCTAAGTGGGCTTAACCTTGGAGAAAACTCTGTGGTTAAGTGCACTTGAGCTAGAGTAGTACTAGGATTAGGAATGGGTGACCTCCCAAGAAGGCCTAATGCTTCACCTTTGTGAGCATCACCTAGATTCAATGAGTTCTAAGTGGACCATTCATTATCAGGAGAGATGGGTTCTTGTGAACCACTACTCATCAAACATGGGTCAATGAGTTTGACTCATAAAACTACACAGTTGAATCCTTATTGCAATATCACAATTTGACATGCTGTGGAAAATATCTCCTACTTATCAATTTTGATGAGCTAAAGGGACTCTATAATGAATGGTTTATAAGGAAAAAAACTTGTTGAAGTTTTTGCAAATGGGGTTGCAAGCTAAGTGGGCCTAACCTTGGAGAAAAATTTGTGATTAAGCACACTTGAGTTGGAGTAGTATTGGGATGGGTGATCTCTCAGGAAGGCCCAATGCTTCACCTTTGTAAACATCACCTAGATTCAATGAGTGGTAAGTGGACCATTCATTATCATGAGAGATGGGGGTATGTGCAGGATCATGATGGGCCAAAAAGTGGCAATATGATGGGTATTTGTAGGGTATGTGGCAAATCACTTTTTTTTAACCCAAAATTGATGAAACGAAAAGGGTTTTTAAAGGATATTCTCAGCTTTCCACCAATACAGATTTTGCTTTACTTTGAATTCAATAAATAATTATTATTCATTTTCTATTTGAATTACAACTAAAGTCCTAATTGATAGGTTGATTGAAAAACATCTATAGCTTTCAAAAGGCATCATATTTTTTGAATCTGAAACATGTGTCACATTCTATGTTTTGCATACTATAGGATTAAAAAAAGAAAAATTGAATTTCATGAAGTTTTGACCAAGTTAAGGTGGTCAGACAAGAGTTTTTATAATTTTTAAAAGTTGTAATAAAAAATTAATAATTAATTATTTACTTAGAAAAAAATTATAGAAAAATATGCATCACATTGGTACATGAGTCCTCTACTTATATCTAAAATATTATAAAAAAATATTATCATTTTATTGTGGTTAGGTTGGTCAGACAAACACCTACTTCTTATTTTTTCCCTGAAATTTAAGTACTATTGCATTGAAATTTCAAATTTTAAACAAATAGATTTTTATTTTTTTAAAATTAACCTAGTAGTTTAGAAACTACATTTAGTTTTCTACAAATTTTATTTTTACATATTTTTGAAATAATATAGATAACTTATTCAAAATTTTATGTCAAGTTTCCTAACTCTGATTTTTCTAAATTTTTTGCCACTTAAGGCCCTATTTTTCCATGATGATCCTGCACATACCCATGGGTTCTTGTGAACCACTACTCATGAAACATGGGTCAATTATTTTGACTCATAAAACTACACGATTGAATCCTAATAGCGATATCAAAATTTGACATGTTGTGGAGAATACCTCTTACTTATCAATTGATGAGCTAAATGGGCTCTACAATGAATATTTCATAAGGCACAACACTTGTTGAAGGTTTTTCAAATGGGGTTGCAAGGTAAGTGGGCATAACCTTGGAGAAAAATTTGTGGTTAAGCACACTTGAGCTAGAGTAGTACTGGGATTAGGGATGGGTGACCTCTCGAGAAGGCCTAATGCTTCACCTATGTGAGAATCACCTAGATTCAATGAGTGCTAAGTGGACTGCTCATTATCATGAGAGATGGGTTCTTGTGAACCACTACTCATGAAACTTGGGTCAATGAGTTTGACTCGTAAAACTACACAGTTGAATCTTGATAGGAATTTCACAATTTGACATGCCATGGAAAATACCTCCTACTTATCAATTGATGAGCTAAAGGGTCCATCTATAATGAATGATTCATAAGGCACAAAACTTGTTAAAGGTTTTGTAAATGGAGTTGCAAGATAAATGGTCTTAACCTTGGAGAAAAATTTGTGGTTAATCACACTTGAGCTAGAGTAGTACCGGGATGGGTGACCTCCCAGGAAGGCCCAATGTGTCACCTCTATGAGGATCACCTAGATGCAATGAGTGCTAAGTGGACCATTCATTATCATGAGAGATGGGTCATTTTGAACCACTACTCATGAAACATGGGTCAACGAGTGTGACTTGTAAAACTACATCCAGTTGAATCTTGATAGCAACATCACAATTTGACATGCTATGGAGAATACCTCCTACTTATCAATTGATGACCTAAAGGGGCTCTATAATGAATGGTTCATAAGGAACAACACTTTCTAAAGGTTTTGCAAATGGGGTTGCAAGCTAAGTGGGCTTAACCTTGAAAAAAACTCTATGGTTAAGCATGCTCGAGATGGAATAGCAATGGGATGGGTGACCTCCAAGGAAGGCCCAGTGATTCACCTCTGTGAGCATCACCTAGATGCAATGAGTGCTAAGTGGACCATTCATTATCGTAAGAGATGGGTTCTTGTAAGCCACTACTCATGAAACATGTGTCAATGAGTTTGACTCATAAAACTACATGGTTGAATCCTGATAGCAATATCACAACTAGTAATGATGTTGTAAGATAGGGTTAGATCATTTCTAGCCTAGATAAAGTGACAACCAACACCTCTAAGCTATAAACCACATCTAAACAAGAGAAAATAAAGAAAACATGAGTAAAATGAAAGCATCAAACTAAAATACTCCCCATGCTTGCACTTGAATCACTTTTGTTGTCTCTCCTATTTATCCTTATGCCAATATTCCCCTCATATTTTGAAGTAGACTTGTGCAAATACCTACAAATAGTAAGTAGAAAGTGTGAGATGAAAAGATGTTAAGACAAAAATGGGAGAGGAAGGCTGCTTTTATAGACAACCATTCGAATAGACAAACGAGATTAATCTTCTAGAAAGATTCCAAGATTGATGGTGGAGGATTGATGCACCAAGAATATGCTATTCATGGAAGGGTTATGACAGTTATGACATCGACGACTATGACAAAATTAAGTAATAAGAAACAAAGTCAATAATAAGTGAAAGAAGTATTTTGGAACATAGGTTTTTTTTTAAAAGTTAGCGTGTTAAATGAAATATGATATATTATTTTTTAAAGTAATGTATCAAAAAAATGTTTAACAAGTTTATTATTATGAAACTTGGTGAATTACATAAGATTTGAGTGAAATAAAAACACTACCACAAAATTTACACTAAAAAAATATATTATTTACTATCAAATTATAACATAAGTTTGTTACACATTTTATTAATATATTTCATCATTTATTCATGGAATCAACTTAATATTTAATGCAATTATATTATTAACCTATTGTAGGGTGGGATAAAAGAGAATCAATATTTTCCTATTTTATTCTAACTATTAATAGACACAACTACCAACACTTGAATAAACACCACAAAGAAAACAAAATAACATTTATAAATAATATTTATATACTTGTTGCAATCCAATGAAAAAAAATCGATAAAACACAAAAGGATCTACCTAACTTCCATTTAGATAAATTAGAAAGTTCATTTTTCCCCCCAAAAAAAAAGATTTTGAAGAAGTTAAAGAAGCTTAAACAAGGAGAAAAATAGTAAGAAAAGAAAGAAAAATACACAAAGTGAAGTGCAACTAGGAAATGGCACCAACAAACAAAAAAAACCCAAGAAAAAACCACAGAACCAAAGGGACAGTCACCCGAATTATAAAGACATTATATACCAGAAAATGATATAAGAAAAAAAGAAATAGGAAGAAATACATCACGAAGTGGACAAGAGCATCACAAATCATTGATTATAGAGAGGTTATAAGGCAACAAGTTAGAACGCCCCAAATGTTCAATGACTTCCCATCTATCAACAACCAAAAGTAAACCCACTTTTGAAAGACTATTTGTCTCCAAATTGTATTCCCTATAAACATGTATGGAAGATATATGGGAAAAGGTAAGTCTTAACCTATCAATCAAATCTTTAATAGGCATGAGAATGAAATTTTCAACATTATAGGTCCCATTTATCCATTTGATGATAAACTCAAAATCACTGAAGACTTGTATATGATCCATCCTTTTGTCCTTGGCCAAAGTCAACAAAAGCTTCAAAACCATAATCTCTACAAAATTATTAGTACCACTGCCCAAACTGGCACTAAAAGAGATATAAAGGTTTTGATTCTAATATATTATGCCACTCGCTCCACAAAGAGCAGAATTGCCTTGACTAGCCCCATCAAAGAAACCCTAAGGATGAGATTTACCAATTAGTGGAGGAGTTAAGGATCTTGGAATATTCACCTTAGGGGTATTTTGAAAATGTACAAAATAGGAATGAATCTGAGATATGTATATGGGAAAGTAAGAATCAACTTATTTTGAAATGTAGTAGCATTTCTAGCCAGCCAAATACGCCAAGCAACAAGAAGAGGTAAAAGTCCTAAATAAATATAGAGATCTATGCTAGTACTAATTCTCAAAACAATGCAATGGAGTATTTCAAACCCAAATGTTCCTTTCACCAATTAGAAATTTGAACAACAAAAGAAACCACTAAGCACAAAATATTCTACCTTCCATTTACATGAGTTACCATGTTAAAAACAACTAACTGTAGAAGGAAATACTAAACATGATTATTACCTCTTAATTAAGAGAATTTGAGAAAATATATGATCTACCTAAGTCAAAAAAAATTTACACATTTATATCATATATAACTGTTTTCATCAAATACTATACAAAATGACAATTTTTTTTATAAATATAGAATAATTGATTCACAAGAATATAATTATTTGTTGTTTCTAATACATAAATAAACAAGCTCTAGGAAAATTCACTCCCAGCAATTCACCCCGAGCAATTCACTGTTACAAAAAATTCACCGATGGAAAATTCACCGCCAAGTAAAATTCACCGCTACCAATTCACTCTAGTGGAAAATTAATGGCATTAATATTTTTTAATATATATTCCAAAAACTTTGATTTTATTAAAAATATTAATGTGGTGAATTGCTGAGGTAAATTTTGCTTGACGATGAAGTTGATGAATTACTAATGGTGAATTTATTGTATGCCATATAAACATTAAAATCAATGAAAAGAAATAAAATCTTATTAATTTCTGTACATTATTTGTTTCAATCTCTAATCTCCTTGAAAAGCTATCCTAGATCATCAACCTGGCTTAAACATCACACACTAAGCAATTGATTGCTTAGGTGTCTGTTGTGGGGCCCTCTTAACCCATCCCACCTCCATTGGCCATTCTCGTTCGCCGTTAATTCATACAGTTAGGTGGGGCCCTCTTAACCTGTCCCACTTATGTTGGTTGTTCCCATTCACCATTAGTCCATGCAGTTAGGTAGGTTCCTATAAATTCAATGTTTTTAAATTGTTTCTCCCACCCAAGTTTTGGTGATGTTGGTAAAGCTCTTGCGTTGTGTCTCACCTTTTCATCATATGCACCAACTAGGTTTTCAACTCTATCAATTTTTATTTTCCATCACAGAGGGATTATTCAGATATGTGGAAGCTCATCAACTGGTTGACAGGATGCCTCAAGCAAATGTGGTCCCATGATTTGCTTTGATTGCAGGATATGCACAAAATGTGTTTGTTAAAAAGGAATCAGAAACTTTCAATCAAATGTAACTCACAGGTGTAAAGTTGGACTCCTCCCTACTTGTGCCGAAATGGGAGCTTTGGAACAGGGTATGGGCATCCATTGCAGGATAAAGGAAAGAGCAATATTGTCATATGGTAGTTATAATTGCCCTGGTAGACATGTATGCAAAATGTGGAAGCATAGACAAGGCACATGAACTATTTGACATAATGTCTCCAAGAAATTTGTTCTCATGGAATGCCCTGATTGGAGAATATTCACTAAATGGATTTGTTGAAAATGCTTTAGAAACTTTCAAGAAAATTCAATTGGTAGGTGTAACGCCAAACTCTACAACCTTTGCCAGTGTTCCTCATAGCCTATGCCAAATGGGAGATTTGGTACAGTGTATGGACATTCATCAAAGCATAAAGGACAGAGGAATTAGCTCAGATGTAGTAGTTGCAACCACTTTGGTATAAATGTATGCAAAGTGTGGCAACGTACACAAGGTAGGCGAACTGTTTGACAATGTGCCTCAAAGAAATTTGGTCTCATGGAATGCCATGATTGTAGGATATGAACAAAGTGGATTTCTTGATAAAGATTAAGAAAATTTAAGCAAATGAAATTGATCAAATTATTTGGAAATATTCTAGTAGACATGTATGTAAAATGTGGAAGTATAGACAAGGCACTTGAACTATTTAGCAAAATGTATAAAAGAAATGTGATTTCATGGAATGAGATGTTTGCAGGATATGCACAAAATGGATTTTGCAAAGATGCTCTCAAAATGTTTTGAATTAATGAATCATTTAGAAACATATCCCATCATTATAAGTTTTTCTTATGTTTTATGTCCATGTAGCCATTTGGGTTTAGTGGATGAGGGTTGTACATATTTCAATCACACAAGTAATTGGTATTGCATTACAAGTCTACAATTGATCATTGTGTCCATGGTTGAGCTTCTTGGATATGTTAAGTATCTTGAGTACATTCTAAACTTTATCATTAAGATGTCAATTAAAACATGTGGTAGTTGTGTGGATGTGTTTTCTTGGTGTATGCAAATCACATATGAATATATGTTTAGGATTTATTAAGACTTGGAAACAAAGATAGGCTTCAACATTACAAAGGAAGCTAGTTTGGAAGGATAGCTTTGGTAGAGAAATTCTCATTAAAAGGAAAAAGACTTGTTATAATTAATTCAAGCAACAACCTCCCATACTTAAATTATTTAAACTTTAGATCATTGGATCTTGCAAAGCCCCATAAGATAATGGTTTCAATCTAGGTAATTATAATTTACCTCAAAGAGTTTTGCTAATACTTCCTTTGATAATTTATTCATGGGGTTTAGATAGTTATCTCTTAATAAATTTTGACCTATGTAGGCCTACACTTTATTGGTACCTTAGAAGTGTTCTTGGACACCCATCAAGAAAATTTTTGAATAGGGAATGCATGTAATATAACCTTATACTTGATAATACATTGAGGCACATTTTATATATTTTTCATGCTTTTACATACAAGTCTCATTCACAAACCATATTCATATGATCACTTTCCTAGTTCATGATTCATTCAAGTGCTTGATCTAGCATATTTTAAGTGTTGGGAGTAATTTGATAGAATTCATCAAGTTCTTGTTCTTTTATATGGACTTACTCTAGCTATTATTTTCCTTATGAAATTTAATGGAACAATCATGTGATTCTATTCACTTTTTAAGCTCATCATACATTACTTAAAATGCACATCTACACCTACTTGGAAAGATAAGGTCCATCCTAATAATGTAGGATTATGTTATTCTTTTTCCTTACTAACAACCTACAAAGCTAACTAGAAACATGTTGCGCCTTCCATACACATCCCATTTTTTTCCTAAAAAAAGAAGAAGATGAATCCCTTTATTATTGATCAAATCTTCTCCTAGCTTGAAGTTTTCTAGTTTTCCTTGATTCTTGATGAGTTTATTACAGTGTAAGATCTAAATGCTTGAGCTAGTTAGAATTTTTCCAATATGAGGTATTCATTTTATGGTATCAAGATATGATTTGGATTCTCATATCCACCTCTTGTTTTTATTTTCTTTCCTAGATAGTCTCTAAGTTATTATCATTAGAATTCTTGATTTGAGTGTTTATGGAGACTTTTTATTCTTTGTTACTATTTTCATACATTAGAAAAGTCTTTGAGTGACCACCATGATATTAACCCATTTAAACTCTTATGAAACCATTAAATAGTCTTGTAAATAGCTTGGAAGCTATTTTGGAGTATTTACAACCTTTACAAACCCTCCTTGAAGCATTGAAACCCTTTATTATCTTTCAAAATAACATTGGGTGTCAAAAATTTAAATTTATAGGATGTCAAGAAGGTAGTTAGAATGAAGGTTTGAACAAGGATCATTGGATTTATTTCCTACTTTGAATGCACACCATTAGATTCCCTTTAGTAGATCACTAATTACATTATATAAATTCTCCATAATTTGGGGGCTAAAATTGATAGTTTGGTATGTGTTGCAAACCCTCACCTAGCTATAATGATAAAGCAACAATTGTAGGAGCCATAACTCTTATAAAAGCTAAACAAGGAATTTTTGGTACTTAACACCTACTACAAGGTTTGACACATGTGATCTATGTTATCAAACTCCCCCTAATAGTTGTTACAAAGAGAAAACTAGATGCTTACTATGTTTAATTAATGTTGAAATGTGAAAATATTTTTGAAACTCCTTTTTTTGGTTAGATTTTAACCTTAGGTTTAACTAATTGTAGTAATTTACAACCTCATTTTGAATCTTAATGCAAAGGAAGCATTGTACTTGTGAAAACTCTTTATTTCTACATGCAAATCTTGATAAAATGTGTCCTAATATATTAGGAAATCAAGATAAAATAGAATGCATTCAACCATGAACAAACATAGAATTACAACGGTTTAGTTTTTATAATATTCCTAAAAGACTTATATCATTTGAGTATGGTAATTTACTTTTTGACATTCATGCAAGTATAATCATGTAGGATCTAATAAATTTGATTTTCCTTGTGTAACTGGAATGCTTATTTAAAGGTCAACATCATTGGTTAGATCCAAGAAATTCATTCATGGTAAAAAGAAGATTATTATATATTAGTCAACATTTCACCATTAGGGTGTAAGTATGGTTGTAGAGAGAAATAAAATTGTTTACCATCCTACATGAGTGTCCTACATAGTAAATGTTGAAAATTAAGAGATTGTCATTGATGCCAACAATGAAATTGGGTTAATTTCCATAGTAGAATTTGGTTGATTAGTATTTTTGCTGCTATGGTATTGAAAGTCTGTTGATTTGGTATTTTGGTCTGGATTATCCTATTTTTGTAAGATCTATTCAGAAGCCGATAATATGTTTTATCTTGACACCTATTGCATCCACTGACATGGTTTCAACTGCCTAGATTGTATGGTTGGAAAGGTACAATTACCAGTAGTTTGGGAAACAATGTTATACATTAGCTCTATATGATGGTTTTCTGGTTTGGATTCTATCTCAGAAAAAATATCAAAACAGGACTTTATACATAAGTTTGAGCCTACAAGATGCATTCTACTTTGGTGTTGGATAAGATGAGTAGATAGGTGTGTTATTTATGTATTGTGCTTAACCGGAACTGAACTCCAACACAAGGAAGGTGCATTCTTTATCAACTCACACTTTTGGCAATGAGCCATATCATTTTGTATTTACTTTAGGTTGTGATCCTTTCAAGGACAGTGAGTCTTGGAAGTGTACCCTGTAATATTCTATATCTGTATATATTATATTGTGAGTTAATCCTCACCGTGGTTTTTCCCATTTTGGGTTTTCCACATAAAAATACTGGTGTTCACATGTGTTGATGCATTGTCTTGATTCCATGTTTCTTCTTGTTGTTTCAGTCAAAACTATGATATTATTTAGATGGATTTGATGTGAATAGTTTTATGGAATATATATTCATCCCCCACCTCAGTATTCTAGATGTTCAACAGTAAAGGTGGTTATTTTCTTTGGGTGGTCAACATTCAACACTCATAGCAATTGAAAATAACATTGACAAGTGCTTTCGCCAAACCATAGACAGTGAGTTATCTCTTCCTTACCACCTCTATGATTATGAAGGGAAGTGTAAAAAACCACTCCTCACAAGGGAAATAGTCTACTAAGAAATAATAAAGATGTCACAAAACTAGGTGGAATAGCCAACACAATTTGAGAACAACCATGTTGTCAACAATAAATGGCATCCAAGGATTATTATAACAATAATAAGGTAGTATCAACCTAATAAATAATGCAACACAATAGAGGTTAGTTACTTAACCCATAAATGTGCCATTGAAAATAATTCTTCACTTGCAATAACACTATCAAAAATAGGCACAATATGTTATATAATTCAACTAATGGACTATAATCTTTCTTAGACTATCCTAAGAGGACTTCACTAGGTACTAAATTATAAAGGTTTATGCCTTGTTGTAAGGCATAAATTAAAAATCAACCATGAAAATAAGAGGACTATCTCATCAAGGGTAAGAGTGTCATAAATGCTAGTATAAAGACTAAGATCATCTCATTTAAAATTCTACCATTTCACTCATAGGATAGTAATCACCAATTGGAGAATTTTATATCATGTAAGAGTATTTTCATGATAATTTAACAACACTTAAAAAAATCCATACCACACATATAGAGGAGATAGTCACAAAATACATCTAGTACATCACTAAGGTAACCTTGTCATTAAGTCAAAATATTTTCCTGGATAACATATACAATTGTCCTTGTTTTGTTTTATTGAGTATTAAGTTGTAAACTAGCTAACTTTATTTTGTTTTAATGATAAGGTCCTCATCTTAGTAATGAAGAATGTCAAGACATAGTGATATTTATGATTATTATGTACCTTAGAGCATAGACTTGTAGCTCATTTTCTCATTGATTGCTATAAAACTACCTTGAAGCATATTACAAGAAATGAAGGAAGTTGGGTTGTTAGAAAATATCATAGCACTATACTATGAATAGTTCTATCTTTATAAGGAAGTCCCTAGGTCACATGATATCATTGAAATATATGTGGAAATCCTGATTAAGTTTTGAAGACTTATAAATGAGGAGGATAATCACATGGGTGATGACAATCATGATATTGAAAAGACAATTAAGGGAATCAATTCAACAAGGCTTAGTGTCTTAGCTTTATGTAAACTACATAATACATTATCCTAAGGCTATTGTATAGTCATAATCATAATAGACATATTTACTCATATGGTCACAACAATCATGGTTGTCCTTAATCTTAGATACATTATTATTGTATGTTGTGTTATATGGATCTTATCAAGTCAAAATCATCATGGTAACAAATAAATTTCAATAAATCTATAGATTTTCATGGAACTATTATAATTTCTTATCCTATTAAGGGGCAATTTCCACCATCAACACCAATGCTAATCATCATACTTGGGACCACACTACCCTCAAGCTCTAACATTGACCTCTACACATATTGATAATCCTCATTACCACAATGAATACTATAAATGAGAAATTATTTTCATGATGAATTTCATGAACCTAGTCATCCATAGGACAAAAATGACTCCATTAATAATCTCATAATATTGAAGCATTGTCATCAAGGTCTCAATATTCTATTCATAAAGACTATCATAAAGATGGGAGAATCTCTTTAAATATAAAATCTTTTCAAACATAAAAATCAATTTGTCATCAAGGGAGGTGATAGTCATTGCAAATAATACTTTTGCATAGTTATTACTTCATTGTGTAATCATAAACAATTATCCTAAAAGGACTACTACAATATAGTCATAAGAATAATCACACCAATTTTGTGATAGTACAAAATTACCTATATTCCCTAATGTTTTCATGAAGCCATGGGCACTATCATGTCTCGTTATTATAAATTAATTTAGGGTAATAATCATGTCTTAACTACCAAAGGAGTATTATTACACTTGTTATCGTGAAAAGTGTCATGGAAGAAACAGTGTCATCATAAGAATTTGACAATCAAGGAGGGTCGCCTTATCTTTAAACCCTTATTGCCTAAACAAGGAGACAATATTCAAAATTTAAAGGGACTTCCAAAACCACATTAGATTCAAGGTCAATCATATTTGTAATCAAAATCCTAGCAAAACTATAATGATGATAATGGGTTGTCCAAATACTATAAAAAAGAGAAGGGGTTGCCACTATGGTAGAAGAAAGTTATTGTATCAATTTCGTTATAAAAGATAGCCAACATTCAAAGATTGTCCACTCATTATATCCCATCTTTGAATGTTGGGTATCTTTTATAACAAAATTGAGCCCTCCTCTCCCATTTCCTACTAGTCAAACATCTTTTGATTTACTTGAAGTGTTCCTCACCTTTTGTTTTTTACTTTCTCCACCTCCAACTTTTCATTTCATACATATGTAGGTTTATGAAAACAATTTAATTATTTAAATGTTCATGTGTTATCATAAAAAAAGTATTTGATAGATAACCCACATCATGGTCTAGATTGCCAAATATTCAACACAAAAACAAAACCATTTTTTTTCTTTCGAGAAACTAAAAATAAAACCGTGCTTCTTATTAGTGTAGGGGTGACATGATATACATTATTATAGTGTGAGCCTATTTTCCAGATTACTTCATTTAGCATAACCAATAATCTCCTCAAGAACCTTTTGTCTATTTAAAATGATGGAAATAATTCATATCTCTCACAACAATATTGGAGGTAAATTTCATTGTAGTGTGGCAATCAACACATATTGAAGGTTCTTAACAATTGTAATAATTGTTCTAGGGTTGCATCTAACAAACCAAAAGCAATTTACTTTTCACTATGGTGACAAAGAAATAATTATTTTCCGCATCACTAAGTAAATGACTAGAATTTGGGGAATACTCTACTACCTTCATCTCCCAAGCCAAATTCTCCATCTTTGTATAGAGCTCCTATGCTCGTGGATGTGATCTATCCTCTACACATAAAGCACACACCATTTCATGGCTTTCAATCCAACCACATCTAGGGATCCATTTAATTCCTTTACCATTTATCAATTTCCTTACTATTAGAACTTCACACCATGAATGCACATTTGCATAGATGTTTGAGAGAAAAACATAAGTCACAACATTTTTAAGATCCAAATAAAAAAACAATTTCACTATAAATACTCCTAAACATATATTCATATGCACCAAGAAAACACATCCACACTACTATTATAAATTTAATTGGCATCTTAATAATGAAATTTAGGGTGTGCTCAAGATTATCAAGATTATCAGCATAGAAAAGAAGCTCAACCATGCACACACTGATCAATTGTAGGTGTAATGCAATAAGAGTTGTATGATTGAAATATGTACAACCCTCATCCACTAAAGCTGAATATTTGCATGCACATAAAACACAAAAAAAACCTTATAATGTTAGGGTATGTTCCCAAATGCTTCATTAATTCAAATACTTTGAGGACATCTTCACAAAATCCATTCTGTGAAACCACATTTCTTTGAGGCATTTCGTTAAACAGTTCATGTACCTTATCAATGCTTTCATTTTTACCCAATTTCATTTTAATCTTTATCAAGAAATCCACTTTGTTCATATCCTACAATCATGGCATTCCATGAGACCAAATATCTTTGAGGCACATTGTCAAATAGTTCGCCTACCTTGTGTACGCTGCCACACTTTGCATACATGTCTACCAGAGCGGTTGTAACTAGTACATCTGAACTGATTCCTCTGTCCTTTATGCTTTGATGGATGTCCATACACTGTACCAAAGCTCCCATTTGGCACGGAGTTGCGAGGAACATTGGCAAAGGTTGTATAGTTTGACGTTACACTTGCCAATTGTATTTGCTTGAAAGTTTCTAAAGCATTTTCAACAAATCCATTTAGTGAATATTCTGCAATCAGGGCATTCCATGAGAACAAATTTCTTGGAGACATTATATCAAACAGTTCACGTGCCTTTGTCTATGCTTCCACATTTTGCATACATGTCTACCAGGGCAGTTACAGCTAACATCTGACAATATTGCTCTTTCCTTTATCCTGCGATGGATGCCCATACCCCGTTCCAAAGCTCCCATTTTGGCACAGGCAGGGAGGAGTCCAACTTTACACTTGTCCGTTACATTTGATTGAAATTTTCTCATGAAAACATTGAACATACGGGCACCTACCTAATTGCATGGATTAACGGCGAACGGGAATAGCCAACGAAAATGGGACGCGTTAAGAGGGCCCCACTTAACTGCATGGATTAATGGCAAACAGGAACGGTCAATGGAGGTGGGACGAATTAAGAGGGCCCCACAACAGACACCTAAGCAGTCAACTGCTTAGTGTGTGATGTTCAAGCCAGGTTCAGATGATCCCAGAAACTTGGTAGAGTAGGGTGGGAAGGTGATATAATAGCGGCAATGCCAACGCCATGGTAACCGCACCACCAAAACAGAGGACAATTCACTTATGGTTGGGGAGCTCCACCTCATACGCTGCAGCATGGAAACTCAAAACGAAGCACACTGCTTCTGCCCACAGAGTGATGCTGATCAAGTACTCCATCTTTGGAGATATATGCGACACAGTGGCCACGATCATACTAACCGCCAATGAAGCAAGAAAAGTTAGCGTGTCTGCGACCAAGAATACATAGAAAGAAAATGTGTCGCCAATAACAGCCCTCCCTAGTTCGTTCACATCTCTGGGCACTGCGTACATGACGGTGAAGCTTCCTCCCACCAACACCAACGCCACTGTTACCTGGATAGCAGATTTACTCTTCCTTCTGACTGCAGATTGATCAACTTCAATAGAATCTGGGTCTTTGTCATCGGATACCACAATCTGTTCTCAAAATAGATTTTTGTAAGGATCGACCAATTTAGTATTTAAAGGAATTTAGTTTTCAACGAAAATTTAAAGAAGCGGTAACTGGAAGGGGGAAATGATAAACATTGATACTTAAACAGCAAAAATTCTAACCGACTGATCTTTAAATGGTAAAATAGGGAAAAACTCGAAGCTGGTTTAAGTCGTCAAATTTGGCAAAAAAAAAAAGATTGAAGATTACATCATGTGAAGTCTCACCTGAATATTATCTGACTTTAAGATTTTCACTACTTGCCTCGAAACATCTTTAATCAATGCAGCCTCCTTGCAGAAGTTTGAACTAAATCCTTTATATTGATCTGCAGACCAGCCACATATATTGGAAACATTCTCTAATGCTCCAATTATCTCGTCGGTTAGATGTTGCCGGAAATATTGAGCAGATGTAACCTTATCCTGGCGGCGAACGTAAACATCATAAAACAGGGGAATGATTTTGACCCTCGACTTATCCATAAACCATACTTCATTGAAAAACGATTCTGACTGGATAAAATTTTGGGAGTTAAAATTGGAATGCAGATCCGACTTTCTCGGATGCTTTGATAAGAGGGTCTATTGTCTGTGAGTTTTCTTTCCAACCGGCTGAAAATGTCTGCCTTCTCAAGAGCAGAGTGCAGTCGGCCAGCAAACCATTGACAGATGTGAGGGTCACAAAAGCTTAAGTAAACGTTATATATTTTGAGATTAGTGAAACTAAAGGAAGGGTCGAGGGGCGAAGAAACGGCAGAGGGGAACATATTGAGGCTGCAAGTTTCTTCAAAGATGACAGCCAAGAATTGCTCAAACCAAAGATTGGCTTTCGTTTATATGTCTAACAGCAATGTCATTGTTGTAAGCATCTAAATGGTGGTGAGTTCAAACCTTTTCAATGTAAAAAAACAGAGATGGACTTTCCTTTATATGTCTAATTTCCTGTCCCCATGTTTCTTTTAAGTTTATTTTTTTGTTTGAAATTATGTATTTATTTGATTACATGAAATTTTTTATTTATGGGAATAGGATAATCTGGAATCTTTTCCTATTTTTGTAGAGCAGCTGCTACAAATGGAAAAAAAGATCATGTGGCTCCATAAATTCCTTTGCCTCCTTCTTTATATTTACTTCATTTTTTCTCTTCAATTTTTTTATTCACTTTCCCAAAATATTATTAATACATTTTCTATGCTCAAAATTATATTTTCCTTGTAAGACTTGACTCATTTACAAATCTTATATTCCTATTCATATAAATATGACAATAGTTATCAAATAAAATCAACAAATTCAACAACAAAAGTATTTAGTACCGCTTAGTGCCTTGACTACTTTCCACAAAAGACGTGCCAAGGAAACAATTTATGATGTTTACGTCCTAATTAATCCATGATCATTCTCATTTCTTTATTATTAAATTATCCTTAAATTTATATGTTTTTCCAACTCTAAACAGTTAGTAGTCAAATACTTCTTAACAGATTCAATTTATTTTTTTATATATGTGAAAAAAATTCTAATTTAATAATTTAACAGAAGAAAAAATAATTATTTTTAAAAAATTATACAATTGAAAAATTAAATTTAAATTGAAGCAAAAAAATAAATAATCATCCAACTCCACAAAATACTCTTAAAATGTTGAACAGGCTGTTAGCCAAAATAACCCAAGCCCTGCCCTACGCCTTCCATTTTCGAAAGGAACCCACTGGAAGGAGAAGAATATAATTTATTATTATATTCATTTTAATCTGACCTAGAATTGCTTATCATAAACGCAACACAACGGAACACTCACAGTAGATGAGATTTGACAGGATGAAATGATGCCGCAGCCGAAACAACGTGTCCTCCACTCAAAATTATTTTGTCCTTAGTCTTTAGTCTTTGTGGCGCACTTACGTAGAAATTGACATTATTGTTTGTCATTGAGCACACCATAGGGATTTTGTTTATCATTGACCACGTTGAGTTTACCAGCCCTGGTTAGAAACAAATCTTTCTATCCAGCTCACCCGTCCCGCCTCCCGCTCGCCGTTGATCCCGCGAAGAAGGCCGTCTGTCGCCGTTCCCGTTCCCCGGTGATCCTGTTGATCTCGCATGCTTTTAAAATGTTTCTCGTGCTACAATAGTTTTGATTGACTGACAAACTCGGAGCATCCACTCATACATGATAGTGTCTAAAGGTTGTATGAAGAGGAATATCTTCATAGTTATTTGGAACAACATCAAAATTGATAATCTTGTACATACACTCCACTATTTATGATGTAGGATATAACAAGTGAACAATCTTTGAATTTTGGTTATCTTTCATAACAAAATTGATGTAATAACTCTCTTCTATCTTAGTGGCAGCCCCTTATTTCTATTTAACAATATTTGGACAACCCATTATCATTATTATGGTGTAGTTAGGATTTTGATTACAAATGTGATTAACCTTGAATCTAGTGTTGTTTTCAAAGTCCCTTTGAATATTGAAGATCGTCTCCTTATGTAGACAATAATGCTTTAAAGATGGGACAACCCTCTTTGATTGTCAAATTCCTTTGATGACACCATTTTTTCCGTGACACTTTGACTATAGAAGATGTATTTAAATAGATTCTCCCATCTTTATATGTTTGACTTGAGATTTTGTATTTAAATAGATTCTCCCATCTTTATGAATAAAATATTGAGACCTTGATGACAATGCTTCAATGGTATGGGATTATTAATGAAGAGAGATTATTGA
Source organism: Sequoia sempervirens (assembly GCA_007258455.2). Lineage (NCBI taxonomy): Eukaryota > Viridiplantae > Streptophyta > Pinopsida > Cupressales > Cupressaceae > Sequoia > Sequoia sempervirens. The sequence continues at coordinate 135,397,032 of VDFB02000002.1, read as the reverse complement.
CCTATACATGACTAGGTACATGAAATTCATCATGAGAATACTTCTCTCAATAATGGTAGTCCTTGAGGTAAAGATGGTTATTAATATGTCTAGAGGTCAATGTTAGAGCTTGAGGGTAGTAAGGTCCCAAGTGCCATGATTAGCATTGGTATTGATGATGGAAATTTCCCATTAAGAAGGAAAGAATTTATAATAGCTCCACAATAATTTATATATTTCTCCAGAATATTGTTGGTTACTAGGATGCTTTTGACTTAAGAAAACCCATATACCATAACATGCAATAATAGTGTTTCTAAGATTAATGAAAATCATTATTGTTGTGAATATATGAGTAACTATGTCTATTATGATTATGACCATACAATAGCCTTGGGATAATGTATTGTATTGTTTACATAAGGCTAAGGAATTAAGACTTATTGAATGGAGCCCCTTAATCATCTTTTTAATACCATGATGTCATCACTCATATGACTATCCTTGTTTATAAGTCTTCAAAACTTTATCATGATTTTCTCATAGATTTCATTGATACCATGTGACTCAGGGACTTCCATAGAAGGATAGGACTATTCAGAGTAGTACTATGATATTTGCTAACAACCCAACTTCCTTCCTTTCTTGTGTTTATATATATATATATATATATATATATATATATATTGAATGGTGTCTGTTGTAAAGGTTTTTCAGTTGGGTTTTATAAAGAAGATTTTTCTTGGCAAGGACATAGTTTGCAATTTTTTGGTCATGTTTTTCTTCTTGGAGGTTCATGTTGACTCAAAATTTAAGTTGAGATTTGTATGGATCAGTTGTGATCACTATGTATATGGTCATATTTGTTATTCCACTTCATTTTTCTTAGTAACAACATGGGGGCTCTTTAATCTCATTCTTTTGTTATGTGTTGGAGAAATTGGGAGAGGTATGGAGACTAGTTGTGAGGTCAAGTATGTGATTCTTTTTATCACATGTGTGGTTATTACTTAATTTTCTTTGCAATACATGGTTTTGATTATTAGCCACATTTCCATATGAGTGTTTTGATTGGTAGATTTGGTATACCTTGATCTATTTTTAGATTTAGGATTACCCATGTAGTGGGATTTCCTATTTATGTATGTTATTTTCTAAAAAAAATACGCAAGGAGCTTGTGATTATAGCTTATGGGTTATAATAGATAACACATTGCATGTGTAATATATATTTTAAATTATAATGGATGGTCCACATTATATCATAATGGCTCAATAATTGAAAGATCATGTATAAGGGATGGGATTGTTTTATTGTTACTATTATGGATTTTTGCCTATTTGTAAAAGGTATCTAGATAAAATTTATATGTCAATAGTATTTTAACTCAAAGCTTCAAAGTAATACTACTTTCTAGTTGGTCACTTTACATTCAAAGACCTAGGCCCATGAAATGCCTTGGATGGATCTTTCAATGTTCAAATAAAGCTTAGTTTGGATTTTAAAAGCTATAGGTTTCATTTAGCAGTCAAGAAATTAAAAACAAAATGGTTAGGAAAAGGGAGTGTGATAGTCTTTAGGTATTAGTAGACTTCTAAGCTATCATCCACTTGAAATGATTTTTTTTTGCCAACATAAAAGCTTTGTGATTCCATGTTTTGCACTCAAGGGATGCACATGTTCTTTTTGTTCAATTCTAAAGTAAATAAAAAACATAAAGTTTTCTAATAAATAAAAATAGTGATCAATACTTTGGTGCCATCAAATTTGCTTTGGCATGGTTTGGATTAGAGTGTAACACAACTTTCTTGTGTGATAAGCTTTAGTCACATTATGTTCATAATTATTTTAAAAGCACCATACATTATTAATTTTATTATAGGACCAAATTTTCTTGTTTGGCAAACCCAAATTAGTAAAATTCTTTGATTTTTTCTAAATTCATTGCACACAAATAAATTTTTTTAGTCATATATTGATATATGATAAAATAATTATGATTTTGTTAATTGTAAAGATTTAGATTTATTTTTTTGATTAAACCATTTAGGTTCTCTCAAATGGAATAATATGTTCATGAGAAAAGCTATCCAAAGTGTTACTGTAAAATCCATTATAAGTTTTCCTTGCTTGAATATTGGTGAATATTACTTATATGAATGCAAAAACTATTTTTTGAGATGTTAGCTTTTGAGAAAACACATTATCAAACAAACTTTTAAATTTGTAAGTAAAAGATTCTTCTTATAAATTTGATGTTAAATGCAATAAGTTTGGAGAGAAGTAAAATAGCATTGCCTCTATAGTTAAAGACATGGTCAACAAAGGTACACTAAGTGAACTTAATAAGATGATGAACAAAATGAATTAGTATTATAAAAAAAATACATATTTTTCAATTTTCCTCCTTTTTCTTAGATGTCCTCTGCTATCCCTTGAAAAATGACCTCGCTCGAAACCATCTAAAAAACGTATCCCTCCATCCCCTATTGCGCTTGTGCTGGAAACTTGGTAGAACAAGGTCGAAAGGCGATATAAAAGTAGCAGTGCCAACACTATGGTAACCGCACCACCAAAGCACAACACAACCCACTTATGGTTGGGGAGCGCCACCACATATGCTATAGCATGGAATGTTAAAACAAAGCACACTGTTGTTGCCCACAGACTAGTGCAGATCAAGTACTTCATCTTTGCAGATATATGCAACACACTAGCCACAATCATACCAACCGCCAACGATAAATTATCCTTAAATTTGCTTGTTTTTCCAACTGCTAGACAGTTAGTAGTCAAATACTTCTTAACAGATTCAATTTATGTTTTTATATATGTAAAAAAAATTCTAATTTAATAATTTAACAGAAGAAAAAATAATAATTTAAAAAAATTATACAATTGAAAAAATTAAATTTAATTCGAAGCAGAAAAATAAATAATCATCCAACTCCACAAAATACTCTTAAAATGTTGAACAGGCTGTTAGCCAAAATAACCCAAGCCCTGCCCTAACCCTTACATTTTCGAAAGGAACCCAACTGGAAGGAGAAGAATATAATTTATTATTATATTTATTTTAATCTGACTTAGAATTGCTTATCATAAACGCAACACAACGGAACACTCAGAGTTGATGAGATTTGACAGGATGAAATGATGCCGCAGCCGAAACAACGTGTCCTCCACTCAAAATTATTTTGTCCTTAGTCTCTAGTCTTTCTGGCGCACTTCGTAGAAATTGACATTATTGTTTCTCATTGAGCAAACCATAGGGATTTTGTTTATCATTGACCACGTTGAATTTACCAGCCCTCGTTAGAAACAAATCTTTCTATCCACCTCACCCGTCCTGCCTCCCGCTCGCCGTTGATCCCCCGAAGAAGGCCGTCTGTCGTCGTTCCCGTTCCGCGTTGATCCCGTTGATCTCGCATGCATTTAAAATGTTTTTCGCGCTACAGTAGTTTTGATTGACTGACTAACTCGGAGCACCCACTCATACATGATAGTGTATGAGGGTTGTATGAATATCTTCATAGTTATTTGGAACAACATAAAAATTGATAATCTTGTACATAATCACTCCATTATCTATAATGTAGGATATAATAAGTGAACAATCTTTTAATTTTGGTCATCTTTCATAACAAAATTGATGCAATAACTCTCTTCTACCTTAGTGGCAGATCCTTGTTTCTATTTAACAATATTTGGACAACCCATTATCATTATTATGGTGTAGCAAGGATTTTGATTACAAACGTGATTAACCTTGAATCTAGTGTTGTTTTCAAAGTCCCTATAAATATTGAAGATCGTCTCCTTATGTAGACAATAATACTTTAAAAATGGGACAACCCTCTTTGATTGTCAAATTCCTTTGATGACACCATTTTTTCCATGACACTTTGACTATAGAAAATGTATTAATAGTCCTTTGGTAGTTAAGACATGATTATTACCATAAATTAATTGTTAGAATGATAAATGATAGTGCCTATGGCTTGATAAAAACATTAAGGCATATATGTAATTTTTTACTATCACGAGATTGGTGTGATTATTCTTATGACTATAGTCTAGAAGTCCTTTCAAGATATTTTTTATGATTACACAATGAATTTAATTAATAACTATGCAAAAGTGTCATACTACAATGACTATCTCCTTCCTTAATGACAACCTACTTTATATGTTTGACCTAGATTTTGTATTTAAATAGATTCTCCCATCTTTATGAATAAAATATTAAGACCTTGATGACAAAGCTTCAATGGAATGGGATTATTAATGAAGAGAGATTATTGACCTATGCATGACTAGGTACATGAGATTCATCATGAGAATACTTCTCTCAATAATGGTAGTCCTTGAGGTAAAGATGGTTATTAATATGTCCAGAGGTCAATATTAGAGCTTGAGGGTAGTAAGGTCCCAAGTGCCATGATTTAGATTGGTATTGATGATGGAAATTTCCCATTAAGAAGGAAAGAATTTATAATAGCTCCATAATAATTTATATATTTGTCAAGAATATTGCTAGTTACTAGAATGCTTTTGACTTAAGAAAACCCATATACCATAACATGCAATAATAGTTTTTCTAAGATTAAGGACAATCATTATTGTTGTGAACATATGAGTAACTATGTCTATTATGATTATGACCATACAATAGCCTTGGGATAATGTATTGTGTTGTTTACATAAGGCTAAGGAATTAACACTTATTGAATGGAGTCCCTTAATCATCTTTCTAATACCATGATGTCATCACTCATATGACTGTCCTCATTTATAAGTCTTCAAAACTTTATCATGATTTTCTCATAGATTTCAATGATACCATGTGACTCAGGGACTTCATTAGAAGGATAGGACTATTCATAGTAGTACTATGATATTTGCTAAGAACCCAACTTCCTTCCTTTCTTATATATATATATATATATTGAATGGTGTGTGTTGTTAATGCTTTTTAGTTGGGTTTTATAAAGAAGATTTTTCCTAGCAAGGACATAGTTTGCAATTTTTTGGTCATGTTTTTCTTCTTGGAGGTTCATGTTGACTCAAAATTTGAGTTGAGGTTTGTATGGATCCATTGTGATCACTATGTATATGGTCATATTTGTTATTCCACTTCAATTTTTTTAGTAACAACATGGGGGCTCTTGAATCTCATTCTTTTGTTATGTGTTGGAGAACTTGGGAGAGGTATGGAGACTAGTTGTGAGGTTGAGTATGTGATTCTTTTTATTGCATGTGTGGTTATTACTTAATTTTCTTTGCAATACATGGTTTTGATTATTAGCCACATTTTCGTATATGTGTTTTGATTGGTAGATTTGGTATACCTTGATCTATTTTTAGATTTAGGATTACCCATGTAGTGGGATTTCCTATTTATGTATGTTATTTACTAAAAAAAATATGCAAGGAGCTTGTGATTATAGTTTATGGGTTATAATAGATAACACATTTCATGTGTAATACATATTTTAAATTATAATGGATGGTCCACAGTATATCATAATGGTTCAATAATTGAAAGATTGTATATAAGGGATGAGATTGTTTTAGTTTTACTATTATGGATTTGTGCCCATTTGTAAAAGGCATCTAGATAAAATTTATATGTAAACAGTATTTAACTCAAACCTTCAGAGTAACACTACTTTCTAGTTGGTCACTTTACATTCAAAGACCTAGGCCCATGAAATGCCTTGGATGGATCTTTCAATGTTCAAATAAAGCTTAGTTTGAATTATAAAACCTATAGGTTTCATTTAGCAGTGAAGAAATTACAAACAAAATGGTTAGGAAAAGGGAGTGTGATAGTCTTTAGGTATTACTAGACTTCTAAACTATCATCCACTTGAAATGATTTTATTTTTTGCCAACATAAAAGGTATGTGATTCCATGTTTTGCACTCAAGGGATGCACATGTTCTTTTTGTTCAATTCTAAAGTAAATAAAAAACATAAAGTTTTCTAATAAACAAAAATAATGATCAATACTTTGGTGTCATCAAATTTGATTTGGCATGGTTTGGATTAGAGTGTAACACAACTTTCTTGTGTGATAAGCTTTAGTCACATTATGTTCATAATTATTTTAAAAGCACCATACACTAATAATTTTATTATAGGACCAAATTTTCTTGTGTGGCAAAGCCAAATTAGTAAAATTCTTTGATTTTTTCTAAATTCATTGCACACAAATAAATTTTTTTAGTCATATATTGATATATGATAAAATAATTATGATTTTGTTAATTGTAAAGATTTAGACTTAATTTTTTGATTAAACCATTTAGGGTCTCTCAAATAGAATAATATGTTCATGAAAAAAGCTATCCAAAGTGTTACTGTAAAATCCATTATAAGTTTTCCTTGTTTGAATATTGGTGAATATTACCTATCTAAATGCAAAAACTATTTTTTGAGATGTTAGCTTTTGAGAAAACACATTATCAAATGAACTTTGTAAGTAAAAGATTCTTCTTGTAAATTTGATGTTCAATGCAATAAGTTTGGAGAGAAGTAAAATGGCATTGCCTCTGTAGTTAAAGACATGGTCAACAAAGGTACACTAGGTGAACTCAATAAGATGATGAACAAAATGAATTAGTATTATAAAAAAAATACATATTTTTAAATTTTCCTCCTTTTTTTTTTTAAGATATCCTCTGCTATCCCTTGAAAAATGACCTCCCTCGAAACCATCTGAAAAACGCATCCCTCCATCCCCTGTTGCGCTTGTGCTGGAAACTTGGTAGAACAAGGTGGAAAGGCGATATAAAAGTAGCAGTGCCAACACTATGGTAACCGCAACACCAAAGCACAGCACAATCCAGTTATGGTTGGGGAGCACCACCACATATGCTATAGCATGGAATCTTAAAACGAAGCACACTGTTGCTGCCCACAGACTGGGGCAGATCAAGTACTCCATCTTTGCAGATAAATGCGACACAGCGGCAACAATCATACCAACCGCCAACGAAGCCAGCAAAGCTACCATGTCTGCGACCAATAATACGTTAAAGCAATTCTATCGCCCGTAACAGCCCTCCCTGCCTCGTTCACACCAGGCACTACCATCATGACGCTGAAGCTCCCTCCCACGAACGCCAACGCCACCGTCATCTGAATTACATATTGGCTATCACTTGCGACTGGAGATTGCTCTACTGTTGTCGATTGATCAGCCTCACTAGAATCTGGATCTCCGTCATTGGACACTACAATCTGTGCTCAAAAGAACAGCATTAGATAGATTTGTTTTTAAACTAGGCTACAAATTCCAGTCAATACAATTTTCCCGTCAAACGTGACGGAAAATTTGACCAATTTAGTGTTTAAAGGAATCTGGTTTTCAATGAAAATTTAAAGAAACAGGCTACTGGAGGGGGGAAATGATAAATATCGCTACTCAAAAGTAGCAAAAATTACAACAGACTGATCTTTAAGTGGTAAAATAGGGAAAAACTCGAAGCTGGTTTAAATTGTCAATTTTGGCAGAAAAAATAAGATAATTACTCGCCTGAATCATACCCTCAACAGCCGTCCGTTCCTCCTCCTCACCTCTCCGCACTGGTGATTGCTTTAGTCGGATGTTTACTGTCGGCAACTGATCAACCACGACAGAAAATGGTTCTTTTTGAGGAGCAGTATGCTCATCCGACTCCATATTCTGTCCATCAATAGAAAAGCATCCTAGGCGTCAAAAACGAAAAATATTGAAAACTTAGGAGAAGATAGTGATGTCGCTCTGTTAATGTCGCTATGTTACCTGGATCTCCACATCTTCCATTGTCCTGCCCTTTAATTGCCACTGTCCCTTTTGTCATCATTACTATAAACACTCAAGTACACCTTCTAGTTCTACCCATAGGACTCAAGATACTGAGATTTGGATTCAATGTTCTAGACTCAAAACTTTTTTGATACATATTTTTTTGAGCGATTAACTAGAAATAATGACTAAATTCACTCAAATTTAAAATACTTTAATAATTAAACAGTGAATATCTTTCCACAGTTGCATTGCTATAGACAATAGGAGAATATATAGTAGAACAAATACAATATATAAGAATAACACAGAACTGAACTACATTCTGGTATATGCCTTATATTACAGTTACCTCTTCTTTTTCGTTCAATACAAAAGCTGCAGTTCTCGCTTGATGTGAACCATTATCAGGGATGGTAGAAACAGTTCGACGGATCCAATACACTAACATCACATATGAAGGCTCTGCATGGTGGTATCCAAATCCCTCCTGCAATTCAACACATGATATATTGAAGCGTAAACAAATGGTTTGCAGAAAAAAAACATTAATGGTGGTAGCGAATTTTTGAAAACCTGACTTCAATCACGACGGGAACTAGTTTCGCCTGTTCCCGTGGCACTTTAATCCACACAGCCTTCTTTCCCTGTATACCCAACAAATATGAATTGAAGGTATTAGTTATTATTGTCTTTTACATTTATTTATCGAGGGATTTGTGTTTAGAGTTAAGAAAGCACTCACCTGTCGTGCCCATTGAGAAAGTGATGCCTTGAGTGAAGCTGCAAAACGAGTAGCATCGTTCTACATATTCTCTATGTCAACAGCTACACCATCATATCCGTCTTCATGAGCTTTCAGCACTTCACATATTTCATGTAAAGAGGATTCACTCAAAACTATTTCGACGTTGTTGAAGACATCGTTCGTGGTAGCCGAGACCTCGTTTGTTGGGAATGCCATTTTGCAGTGCAAGCGAATAAGCGAATAATCAATGCTAACTATAATCCCTCGTCTTAATAACCTAAGAATGTTGCAATTGTGTATAAAAGTGTAATTTTTTTTTTTTTTAAGTTTATATTAAGTTAATTAGTTGCATACATTCATTAAGCTATGCGACGTTACACTACTTTGAGTTTCCATAAGTGACTTAAGTATTTCACATTGCACATAATAAATAATAACATAAAGATAAACATTGTATTTCATTTAAAACTCCATTCAAGATAATATAAGGAACAAACATGTTTTCCATACATTGCAATTAATCAAATATACAATACTCATCCATCTGATGAGGTAGTTCAATAATAATTACAATTACGTTTACAATGTTTTCCTCATAAACATTTGAGGGATGTTTTACAATACAAATTTTACAATAATACAATGAAGATGTACATATAAGTTTCCAAGTGCGAGCTCTCCATCCATGAAGCTCTCGATGCCATGATCACAAAACTGGGGACCCAACGGAGTAAGGTGCACGTTCCACCCAACCATTTGGTACCCGTAGGTCCACCCCCGTGCTAGGATATAGTAATAAGGTTACCTAGACCTAATCTACTAACCCTAGACACTAGTACATAACAAACTAATGGTTACATTGCTTCCAGATTTAGACAGTTGAATGAATTACAAATACAAGGTTAACTGTTACTTTAGGTGGAGTGTCATCACAACGTTGCAAAGGTTACCCTGGTGTTTCTTCTTAGATTCCGGCCCCCAACCTTGGATTACCCTAGTAACCTCTTACGAAACCCGAGCCCTATTGCATACTATTGTGGAATCGAATGTCTTTTGAAGAAACAAGACACCGATTTGCCATTCCAGGCCTTCTCATCTTATACTCAAGACTGAAGTAGCTCAAGAGTCATAAGCGAGGCATAAGCATCTTATTAAGAGTTTTAAATCTAACTACTATGTTCTTTAATTTTCACTGACTTATTAACTCTTTGTAAGTTACCCTGACACCACTTCGTGTGTCGGCCCTTACAAAAAGCCACTCCCCTAAACATAACATGGATTCCTAAGTTTTCATGACTAGGGTTTACAAAGTGCACAAAGTACATCTCACAGTAACAAATAACCTTCAACGATATCAGAACACCATATTTAACGCATGCACAACCCAAGTTAACTCAAGAAATACATTTGAACAATTAAACACCCTTTCTACACAATTCATTCTGGAAGACTTATACAACTATAACTTTCCCAATTTTCCCAAAAGAACACAATAAAAATTAAATCAAGAAAAGTAATTCTCTATAATTCGGATGTCATAAATCCAATTGCATCAGTTTGTAATCATCATGAATATAATTTATTTAAATATAAGATCTATTTTGAAAACAATGAATGTAATTGTTTCATTTAATCTACTCTTTCAATTTTCTCAAATTCAATAAGAGCATTTTCTATATTTTCCCAATCTAAATTTCTCATGCAATTTTTAAATAAAATATAAAAATCATTTTTCTAACTTAATATAAATCATAAGTTTTACAAATATCTATATTCAAACATATATACACATATATTTAAATATAAATATTAATATAAAAATATTATATTTATTCCAACATATTTATATATTCAGTTTTCAAATATACAAATATAATCTCATATATATATATATATATAAGTACAAATTATATTATACATAAAACGTTATATATAAAATCCGAATTCTTATTCACAAACGTATTAAATATACAAATCGCATAACATACAGTCCAAATTAAATGAAGTTATAATTTTTATTGAATACACAGTTCAGCCGAAGCCTATGGCCCAGCTGCGACACCAATGGGGAGGGCGCGGCCCACCCAGGGCTGCGCCCAACTGCCGACGGCTGCTGTGCGCAGCTATGGGGGCTGCACCACCCGCGTGGGTGTGGGGGAAGGGTTTCGGCCCTCCCCTGCCCACTGCAAACTTTTTTAAAATTTATTTCTTTAAAATAAAAACCCGAAAGCTAACATTTGTTAATCTTCGGGTCTGCGGATTTTTGTCCGCCATTTAATACCGTACGGAAATTTTATAAGAAATTTTACAAATAAATTCACAGCAATATATATATATATATATTTAAAAATAAATATCATAAGAACTTTCAAATATAGAGATCATTTTCTAATAAAAATTTTCTATAGCAAATTGAGAAAATTATCATTATACAGGGCTATTTTTCTCACATATTTTCAATTTAATCTCAATAGGTTTTTAATTTTAAACAATAAACATTTACTAAAAAATCAATTTCCCCAATTTTCTTTTCTAAAATTTTCACAGGGGTTTTCTAAAAAAAACCTTTTTTGAATTCTTTCTTTTACTTACCTAAATTCTTGAAAAATTTTACAGACAAATAACATATATCTACAGAAAGTTTTCCACAAGCAATTGCCAAGAAGTCGGGATTCAAACAAACATATTTTCTTTTCAAAAACAAGAAACTAAATTACAAGAAAAATACCTGTAACACCTCTGTTGTCTGTAACTTGGGATTTGGCTGTAGAAAAGAGAATCCTCTATTGCCCGTAATTACACAGTCCTCCAAAGCTTCTTCTACCAACACAAAAGCACTTCCCACCAAGGGATCTTCCACAAATATACAATATTTCTAAAATAACAAAGACAAAGAAATTTTGCAAAAGCTCTGATAATTTTTTTCCCATGAGGAAATTGAATAACCTCTGTGCAAATCCAAGATCCACAATAAACTTCGTAAACAAATTTCCTCAACAATAAACCATTATTGCACTGGCACACATGTCGAGAAGTGGTTGCCAAAAATATATTCTCCACCACTTCTCGACAATCTTGCCAATTTTCAAATTTGCATGCAAATAATTTATTTAATTTAAATTTTAAAACTCAAATTTCAATTTCCATGCATTTATTTTATTTAATTTTAAATTTACAATTCAAAAGCCATTTCCTCAAATAATATTTAATTTTCAAATAAACTATTTACACACTTAATAATTTTAATTTAATTAATTAATTTATTTATTTAATTAAATGAGTTTAATCTTTTAAGATCAAACCATTTAACCAAATAAGCTAACTAATTAATTAAATAACATATAACTAATTTCTTTCAATATTTAAAAACTAATTTAAATAACAATAATTTAAAACACTATAAACTATCATTAAAAATTAACCAAATTTACCTTTCAAACAATTTATCCAAACAGAAGAATACAAAACAATCCTATGACTCTGAACTAAAACAGACGGTGTACTAAGACCGGGATTATAGATTAGACTAGGGTGAACCAAACTACTATCTCCTAATCAACGTATCCGTTGAGTTTTGACACGCTCAAACCTGAGTACCCAGGTGGAGTTGGTGTCATGTACCTGCAATTCCTGCAACCAAGCTGTTGGTGTAATTAAATGTCTTGTACCTTGTCCTAGGTCATAATTACACCTTAGTTAAGTTTACTTAGGCACCACATAGGAGGTTGTTGGAGATTTTCCACCTTTTGTGGACTTGACATCTTATACCTCATCACTTCCACCTTTTGTGGACACATCATGTGATTATCTTTCCACCTTTTGTGGAGATTATTACATTATCCTTTTCCACTTTAGATGGAGTGATAACTCTTCATTGTTGTCACATGTCATAAGATTATGACACTTGTCATAATCTTATGCTCTCCTATGTTCTCACCTTGGCTATATATCCAAGGGGTCTCCTATGCATTGTATTGAGCATTGTATTGCATATCATATTATTGACATTGAATACAGTTTATTCTTGTCATATTATTTTCTCTCTCCTTTGTGCTTTTTATTAGGCCTCTAGATCTTGGGTGGCTAACTTCATAACCAATTCTTACATGGTATCAGAGCAATTGGAGCATCTTAAAATCGCCATTTTGGAGAGATCTTGGTGCATTTGAAGAAGGAGTATTTTCAGATCTATGTTGTTGCAACATTTTGGAGCATCCTACGCCAAATCTAAGTCCACCATTACGTTCAGGAGGCTGCTTTCAGTCAAGATTGCCTTTCGTTTCGTCGAAATCGGACTTGGGGAGCTCCAAATCTGAAAAATCACCTATTTGGATATTTTTTCAATTTTCTAAATTTATTCTATAGTTTTGAAAAAAATTATTTCTCAAAAAAATTTCTGTTTTTTCAGTATTTCAGACAAAAAAAAATTTCGTCAGATCCTTTGGGATTGTTTTTGAAAAATTAGATCCCCTATTTTTTGCAAAATTATATTGGAGATTTTTCAATTTCTATAAAACAAAAATCAAAAATTTGTATTGTTGTATTTTTTGATTTTTCATAAATAAAAAAAAAATCAAAAAATTCAAAAAAAAACAAAATTGAAAAATCAAAAATCAAATTATATTGATTTGTAATTTTTATTTGAATAAAAAAAATCAAAAATTTGTATCGTACCCTACACAGGCAGGGTACTCAGATCGTACCTACCTGCGCAGGTACTTTGCCGCGGCTCGTATTGTCAACGACTGGCAAAAACTCCCGGCCATGTCCACTGCGCAAAAATCTGGCGAATAAAATAGATTCCAGTGGCTTCCCCACCGGCGTCGGCCGACATCCAGCGACCTCAAAACTCATCCGGCGCGGTTCAAAATCTTCGGGCGGCATTTAAAAAAAGCATATTCCGTCAGTTTTTTAGAATATTCCGTCAATTTTCTGGCGAAATCCGACAACGACTGTGACGGCTACCCGGCCTTCAATTTTAAGCTCCTGCCATGCTCGATGATTATTTACCAGTCAAATTTAATCAAGCCATTTGCTGACGTCAGCACGCGTCAAGATGACGTCATCGGTTTTTTGAAAATTTTTGCCCCCCTCTCCAATGGAGCTTTTGAATTTGCAGTCCAAGTTCAGAGGCTCATATGTTGCTCATTTTTGCTCCTTTTTTCGAGCAATTTTTTTTATTTGAGCTAATTTTTCGTGTACTTCGCAGTGGTGTACTCGGTTTCTGATTTTGGTTGACAGATTTTCCAATTTTTTTAGTTTCTCATGACTGTACCTATCTTGTCACCATTTCTGCAACTTCAGAGGCTTCGTTCAGGCTCATACGAACTCCTTTTCAGGTGCCATTTTTTTTAAAGTGCATGATTTTTTATCTACTTCTTGAATTTGCAATCAGTTTGAAGCAATCTTGAGTGGATTTTGTACTTTCAGCATATGGTCATTTTTGGCCTATTTGGCACTTGTATTGCATAGATATGGATTTAGGTCTTTGCCTATTTGTTCTAGTCTGTTATCAGCCTCTTTATTGGCAAGTTGTAAATCAGAAATCATAAGCCCACTTAGCCAAGTTGCAAGTGGCCTATTGTACACACACTACATTATAAAGTGCCAAAATCATCTATTTGTGGGGGGTACTTTGATTGAGTGAATTTGGGGGGGTGTATCTTGTGTGATTGTTCCTATTTTCTCTTTTGTGCTCATGCATTCCATCATGGTTTCATCTAAAGTTCCACTCTTAACTGCACATAATTATGGTACTTGGAAAGTACGTGCATGGAGTAAACTAATGGAAAAAGGTTTAATATACTACATTAATGGAACCATAACTGCACCTTCAAATCCTAAGGTAGATCCAACAACATATATGGATTGGCTCACTAAAACTTCTATGGCATTGGGTATATTAAGAAAGTTCATTTCAGATGATCTCATTTTCCATGTTGATAAATGTACTACAGCTAAGGAAGCTTGGGATAAACTTGTTGCTTTGTATGGTAAGGTTGATAAGGTTAAGGGATACAAACTTGAACATGATCTCTTAAGCCTTGATCCCAAGGATTTTGATACAATTCAGGATTATGTCACTAAGGCAAATGAATTAAGAGCACAACTAAAAGATTGTGGTATTGAAAAAGAGGATGATCAATTGGTCTTCAACTTGTTAGATAAACTTCCAGTTGAGTATGCAGCCTTTGTTTCAAGTTTTCAGACTCAAAGATTGACAATAAGTAACTTCAAAACACCATCTTTTGAGGCTCTCACAGATCTTTTGATTCTTGAGCAAAATAAGTTGATGAAAATGGGCATTCTCAAGTCCTCAACTTCAAGAGCATTGGTGGTCAATCATGGAAACAATAAGCAAGGCAAAGGGAAAGACCAAAAGCAATCTTCACCAAAGCCACAAGGAGAGAACAAACAATCCAGTCCTCCACAACAAAGCTCATCAACATCATCTTCTTCAAAGAAGTACAACAATTCAAGCAAGAGGGAGCAACCAACATGTGCTTATTGCAAAAGGATTGGTCATGATGAGCATCGTTGTCATGTTAAGAAAATTGATGAGTTGAAACACATCCTTAAGAAGAATAACATCAACTTGCCAACTGCATATCAGGAGAAGGACTCATCTCCTTCCACTTTTTCTAAGGGAAAAGGAACAACTCTCATGGCAACAACATCTAGCTCATCTCCTTCTGAAGATGAAGATTCTACATCATCTCAATATGATAAACATAAGGGGCAAGCATTTCTTGCAGTTGCAGATTCCAATTCAGATCAGTGGATCCTTGATTCAGGAGCTTCGCATCATATGACTTCATCCAAGGATATGTTCTCTTCATTTGATTCTTGTTCCTCACCACCCATTTTGATGGCAAACAACACTTCTTTGGAAGTTTGTGGGAAGGGTTCTATTGACGTTGAAGGTGGAGCATTCAATGATGTTCTATGTGTGCCTACTTTGTCAAGGAACATTCTTTCCATCTATCATATTACACATAGTGGTATAGGAAAGAGTGTAGAGTTCACACCAGATTCTGTCATTGTTCGAGATTTGCATAGCAGGGCTCTTGTTGCAGTTGGGGAGGTTGATAATCGTTCTCGGTTCTAAACCTTCTCATATTTTTCTCCTATTGATGATTCAGTTCACCCTAGTGTGGACAAACTTGAAGAGATTGAGTATGGTTACTTGAATCTTGGAGTGCTTTCTACTCCTGAGGTTCTTGAACCTATTGATGATACTCCATCTCCTACATTGACTGATGTACCCGATGACACTTGTGTTCTGATAGTTTCAGTTCCTTGTGATTCAGTGCAACAGTGTATACCTTGTCTTCCAGCAGCAGCTTCATGGGATGACTACTTGTCAGACATTGGCAATTTGTTTGTGGAGTCCTACATTGCAGACTTGGGAGACACATTTGATTACTTGCATCTTCTCTTTGATGAAGGTGATTCTTCTTTAGTTGTTGCGAGGGAACACTCTGAACCTCCTCTACATGATCAGTCTTTCGAGGTTGATGTGATTGTGGATGCATATTTACAATAGTTGGAGGAGGCCACTTTCTCTTTTGAGGAGACATTGTCTTTGGAGTATGTTCTACCTTCATCCTTGCTAGATCCTGAGTTGTCTTTTTCAGCAGATGAAAGTGTTGTTGCAAAGGGGTTCTCACAGTTTCTGGGAGGTGACTACATTGCAGCTTCACATGGTTTGGGAAAGGCATCTTTCGGCATCGACACAGGGACACTTGAGCAGATTTCAAAGACTTCTTACATTTTGAGGGTTCTTCCTTCTTCACTTGTGGATTGGGGAGACTTCATTCATACACCTTTGGTATTGTTTCTTCCCAAGGGGAGGAACATTGCTCGACAGTTTTGGAGTAGCTTCTTCATTCCTTCTCGAGCATCTTCCATGGGTGATCATTGCACATTGAAGGGGGGCTACCTTGACTCTCTTCTTCTCTTGTATGGAAGGGACTTTTTCCTCACATGGGGTTTTTTCCTTCTCATGCTATGTTCATAGATTTTTGTATTTCATCTCTCTTTTGGGGGGTAGTTTTTTCCCACTAGGTTTTTCTATCTTTACTCCACTTGTGAGATATTTCATTGCATTGTTTGTACATGGGTACCTAACATGGCCTAGTAGTCGGGACCCATCTTGCATTGTTTGCATTTGTGTACATTCTCC
Source organism: Sequoia sempervirens (assembly GCA_007258455.2). Lineage (NCBI taxonomy): Eukaryota > Viridiplantae > Streptophyta > Pinopsida > Cupressales > Cupressaceae > Sequoia > Sequoia sempervirens. The sequence continues at coordinate 135,380,324 of VDFB02000002.1, read as the reverse complement.
CTAAGTTGCACTTAAGGGGGGGTGTTGGTATAATTAAATGTCTTGTACCTTGTCCTAGGTCATAATTACACCTTAGTTAAGTTTACTTAGGGACCACATAGGAGGTTGTAGGAGATTTTCCACCTTTTGTGGACTTGACATCTCATACCTCATCACTTCCACCTTTTGTGGACACATCATGTGATTATCTTTCCACCTTTTGTGGGTGATCCACCTTTTGTGGAGATTATCACATTATCCTTTTCCACTTTAGATGGAGTGATAACTCTTCATTGTTGTCACATGTCATAAGATTATGACACTTGTCATAATCTTATGCCCTCCTATGTTCTCACCTTGGCTATATATCCAAGGGGTCTCCTATGCATTGTATTGAGCATTGTATTGCATATCATATTATTGACATTGAATACAGTTTATTCTTGTCATATTATTTTCTCTCTCCTTTGTGCTTTCTATTAGGCCTCTAGATCTTGGGTGGCTACCCTCATAGCCAATTCTTACACAAGAAAATAACATGCATACAAATATATATATAAATAAAACATTAAATAGACACACCGTGCAGAGAAAATCATGGATATCACAGGGCACTCGCAAGCAAGTGATGCGATTCTATTCTCCTCACCAATACACATCACATCAGACTGACGTAATAATAACTGTTAGTCCATCAAAACATATGTATAGCAATAATCAACTGAAAGTAAACATCTACGCTATCTCAAAGCATATCAGAAATCAGTAACCACCATACAATGTATCATCATGTCACAGAATAAATCCATTGTCCATCAAAACCAGCAATCAAAATATCCAAACAAAGTATCATAGTCTAAGAGTGTGTAAACATAACAACAAAAAGCATATGCATAAATGGAGGGGCACTACATCCTCCCCCTAGGATCAGGCTTGCTCCTGAAAGCCTGCGAACAAATAGGGATAAAGTTCCCTCATGAGTGTCGCATCCTCCCAGGTAGCTGAAGCCTCATGGCTAGGATCCTATTGGACCCTCACCTGATCAACGTCTCAACTCCTGAGACCGAGCGTCCGGTGCTGTAGAATGGCCATGGGCTCCAAAGCCAGCTGCCCATCCTCTACCTGTAACACATTCCAATCAAGTACATGAGATATGTTGGGATGATATGGTCTAAGAACTGATACATGAAAAACATCGTGAATACGAGACAAACTGGGTGGTAAGGCGAGTCGATACGCCAGGGGACCAATTCTCTCGAGAATCTCAAACGGTCCAACGAAACGAGGTGCAAGCTTAGAGCCTTTTCCATAATGGATTGGGCTCTTTCGCGGTCGCACTCGAAGAAACACTCTATCACCAACAGCGAACTGTCGGTCTATCCTATGCGCATCGGCATATTTCTTTTGCCTATCCTGAGCTGCTATCAAATACTCTCTAATATGGTCAACCTGCTGCTCCATGTCACGAAGCATCTCAGGTCCAAATAATACTCTATCCTCAAGTCGATCCCAACTCAAAGGGGTTCGACAAGGACGACCGTATAATGCCTGAAATGGTGGCATACCTATGGAACTTTGATATCCGTTATTGTAAGCAAATTCTACAAAGTACAGATAATCCTCCCAATGAGACTGTTGGTCCATTACGTACATCCTAAGCATATCCTCTAATATTTGATTAACTCTTTCCGTTTGTCCATCAGTTTCAGGATGGTACGCTGAACTAAAGTTCAACTGTGTACCTAAAGCATGTTGTAATGATGTCCATAAGGCTGAAGTAAATACAGGATCTCTATCCGATATAATCCTACGAGGAATCCCATGTAATCTAACGATGTCCTCCATGAATATCCTAGCTACAGATGAAGCATTATATGATGAACGTACTGGTGAGAAGTGAGCTACTTTTGTCAAATGGTCAACAGTTACCATAATGGCATCATGTCGACGTGACGACGTGGGTAACCCTACAATAAAGTCAATGGATATAATATCCCATTTCCATTTGGGAATGAGATGTGGCTACAATAATCCAGTGGGATGTTGATGTTCAGCTTTGACTCACTGACATTCAAGACATCTCGATACATAGTCAGCAATATCACGTTTCATACCAGGCCAAAAATACTATTGCCGAAGATCAGCATGCATTTTCTTGACACCTGGATGAGCTGAGTACGGAGCTCGATGAGCTTCAATCATACTTAATGTACGAAGACTCTCAACATGTGGTACATAAATATGACCTAAATGTCGTAACATACCATCCGATTCTAGGACATACCCTGCAAATCGACCTTCTAACGGTCTGTCAGATTCAATCTCTGACCTCACTTCCTGATACAATCTATCCATAGGAAGTGCTACTACTATCTAACCTCTCAAATCTACTTCAAGAGTAATAGCAGAGATCTCATGTCGACGGCGGCTAAGAGCGTCCGCCACTACGTTCTCTTTTCCTTGAACATATTTCACATCAAAATCATACTCACACAAGAACTCCATCCACTGTCTTTGCCTAGCATTCAAGTTAGGTTGCGTAAAGATGTATTGCAAACTATGGTGATTAGTATGAAGTTCGAAATGATGACCTAATAGAAAATGCCTCCACTGAACTAATGCATGCACTACCGCAGCTAGTTCTAAATCATGAGTAGGATAGTTTAATTCGTGATCTTTGAGTTTGCGAGACTCATAAGCAACCACACACCCATCTTGCATCAAAACTGCTCCCAAACCCTCTAAAGATGCATCCGCACATACTACAAAATCCTTAATAGGATCAGGAACAATCAATATAGGCGCATTAGTCAACTTTTCTTTAAGTGTCTGAAAAGCCGACTAACACTATTCTATCCAAACAAACTTCTTCCCTTTCCTTTGAAGAGAAGTAATAGGATGACCGATTCTAGAAAATCCCTCTACAAATCGCCTATAGTAACCAGCTAGACCCATAAAACTACGAACTTCACCCACATTAGTAGGTGCGGGCCAATCTACAATAGCTTAGATCTTTGAAGGATCCACACCAATACCTTTACCAGATATCACATGTCCAAGGTATTTTATTTCAGTTTGAAAGAAGTCACACTTCTTCAGGTTTGCATATAATTGATTTTCCCTTAAACATTGCAATACCTGTCTCAAGTGTTCTTCATGTTCCTTCATGTTTCTCAAATAAACTAAGATATCATCGAGAAATACCAGGACAAAGCGATCAAGGTATGTACGAAAAACACCATTCATTAGACTCATAAATACTGATGGTGCGTTCGTTAACCCAAATGGTACTACTGTGAACTCATAGTGCCCATAACGAGTTTGAAAACCAGTTTTATGAATGTCTGCTTCAGCTATACACAATTGATAATACCTAGATTTTAAATCAATTTTAGAGAACACATTAGCTCCCTTAATTTTATCAAAAAGATCATCGATTCTAGGCAAAGGATAAGGATTCTTAATCGTAACCTTGTTTAATTGACGATAGTCAATGCACAGCCTAAGAGATCCATCCTTCTTCTTTACAAAGATAACAGGTGCTCCCCAAGGGGAAACACTTGGACGAATGAAACCATTTTCTAACAGTTCCTCTAACTGAATACGAAGTTCCTCTAACTCCTGAGTCGTCATTCTATAAGGAGCTCTAGATATAGGCTTAGCTCCAGGAACTAGGTCAACTCTAAAATCTATATCCCTCTTTGGTGGCATTCCAGGAATGTCATCGGGAAATACGTCTGTGATTTCCCTAAGAATAGGATGATCATCAAGAGATACCTCTCGACTCTCACCTTCTTCTAAATCAGTAACTGTTGTTGCAAACAGTTGACATCTCTGACGAAGACATCTCTTTAATTGCATAGTAGATATCATCTGCAAAGAGATAGGTCTTTGAATACCTACGATTTCCACTTTCGCACCTAAATCATTAATGCAACTAACTGTCTTAAGTCGATAGTCAATTACAACAATTTAAGATGCTTACCAATCCATACCTAAAACTATATCATACGATCCCAAGGGTGTAACATATAAATCTACTAAGGTAGTTAACGTATCGATTTTAAGTTCACAATTATGTACTAAGTTTTCTACTGCTACTTTCACCCCTAAGGCAAATTCAACTTGCCACTTACCACCTTGCTTTACCACCACAAGTCCACAACGGTCAACAATGGTTGGTGAAATAAAGGAGTCAGTGGCTCCAGAATCAAAAAGAATGGAAACACTAACACCATGTAACTTACCTGAAGTCTCGACCACTGTATTCTGGTGATCAGCTTGGTGGTCATGAACCACAACATATAATGTATGTGATCGTCCTACATCATCAACTGTAGGCTTTGAAACTGTAGGTCGAGGCCCAAAACCAGTAGAACCTCTCATCGAACACTGCCTAGCTATGTGTCCCTGCTGCCCACATGAGTAACAACCTATGCTTGTGCATCTACCAAATCCTCGGCCACCTGAAGGTGCATTGGATTGCTGGAAACTACCCCTACTGATGGTATATTGAGCACTCTACGCAGGCTGATCCTGCCTATTGCGCTTGTTGCGCCACTAGTTACGACCCTTTCCTGTTTGAGGACTATTACCCTGTTGTGGTTGTTGGTTTTCCTTTTGAGGTGTTCGTTGTTGTTGTTGTTGTTTCCCATCCTTTGTGGGTGTCTACTGGTTCCTGGAGGAACCACCTGTCTGTGCCTGTCTACCCCGTGGACTAAAACTTGCTGCAGGAGCACTACCAATCTGCACTTCTGTGTGCCCACCTAATGCCATAATAAGGTTCTCCTCTATTATGCGAGCCTTCTCCACCGCAACTTCCATAGTCTTTGGCTGGAAGACTCAGACATGACCACTAATGCGGGCGTCTAAACCCCTGATGAAGTGTTGTACTAGCATAGGCTTATCATTGCCAATACCAGCATACTGCTTGAGTTCATAGAACCTGCGTTCATATTGCTCTATAAAAAGAGCCAACTAACGTAGATCATGGAACTCGTCAACCCTACGCTGCCTCCAGTGTTTTGACAGGAACCGTGCTCTAAACCTCTTGAAAAACATCTCCCAAGAAACTGACCCAATATCTAACTGGAGCTTCTGCTCCTCTAGGAGCCACCAAGTAGAGGCGAATCCTCTCAAGTGCATAATAACGCATCTCGCACGGGTATTGCTACCGTAAGGGCGCATGGCAAAGCATCTACCCAAATCCAGTAGCCAGGTCTCAGCCTCTAAGCCACGTCTTGCACCATCAAAGGTAGGAGGGCGTGCTCTCAGTAAATCCCTCATGTGTCCTGCAATAATAGAATCCTAATGTACTGAATCATCTACTCTCCTAGGAGATCTATCTCTCTCTTTGACAACCTCCTGCTAAACCTCCTGTCTAGGTCCAAGATGAGCTAGAATCTCCTCTAATAATGGACGTATTTGAGAACCCTCTACTACTGACTGTTCGGGATTCTGTCCCTCATTTCTCTGACCCAACTGTTCTGCCTGATCACTCTGATGAGGGCTCAGAGGAGGAGTAACCTAAGGGATTGGCCCTCGGCCTCCACCTCGACCTCTACCTCGACCTCTTCCTCCTCGCCTAGACATGTTCCTCACATAACAATAATGAGTCTTAGATACTATTCAACCAAGGCTAACAGTTGCAACACTACGTACTAGGTCTACCTAATGGGCTCGTGATTACCCAGAGCGTCCAGTGTTTTTAACCTTTGCTCTGATACCAATCTGTAATTCCCCGTCTTAATAACCTAAGAATGTTGTAATTGTGTATAAAAGTGTAATTATTATTATTTTTTAAAGTTTATATTAAGTTAATTAGTTGCATACATTAATTAAGCTATGCGACGTTACACTACTTTGAGTTTCCATAAGTGACTTAAGTATTTCGCATTGCACATAATAAATAATAACATAAAGATAAACATTGCATTTCATTTAAAACTCCATTCAAGATAATATAAGGTACAAACATGTTTTCCATACATTGCAATTAATCAAATATACAATACTCATCCATCTGATGAGGTAGTTCAATAATAATTACAATTACGTTTACAATGTTTTCCTCATAAACATTTGAGGGATGTTTTACAATACAAATTTTACAATAATACAATGAAGATGTACATATAAGTTTCCAAGTGCGAGCTCTCCATCCATGAATCTCTCGATGCTATGATCACAAAACTGGGGACCCAACGGAGTAAGGTGCACGTTCCACACAACCATGTGGTACCCGTAGGTCCACCCCCGTGCTAGGAGATAGTAATAAGGTTACCTAGACCTAATCTACTAACCCTAGACACTAGTACATAACAAACTAATGGTTACATTGCTTCCAGATTTAGACAGTTGAATGAATTACAAATACAAGGTTAACTGTTACTTTAGGTGGAGTGTCATCACAACGTTGCAAAGGTTACCCTGGTGTTTCTTCCTAGGTTCCGGCCCCCAACCTTGGGTTACCCTGGTAAACTCTTATGAAACCCGGCCCCTATTGCATACTATTATGGAATTGAATGTCTTTTGAAGAAACAAGACACTGATTTTCCATTCCAAGCCTTCTCATCTTATACTCAAGACTGAAGTAGCTCAAGAGTCATAAGCGAGGCATAAGCATCTTGTTAAGAGTTTTAAATCTAACTACTATGTTCTTTAATTTTCACTGACTAATTAACTCTTTGTAAGTTACCCTGACACCACTTCGTGTGTTCACCCTTACAAAAAGCCACTCCCCTAAACATAACATGGATTCCTAAGTTTTCATGACTAGGGTTTACAAAGTGCACAAAGTACATCTCACAGTAACAAATAACCTTCAACGATATCAGAACACCATATTTAACGCATGCTCAACCCAAGTTAACTCAAGAAATACATTTGAACAATTAAACACCCTTTCTACACAATTCATTCTGGAAGACTTATACAACTATAACTTTCCCAATTTTCCCAAAAGAACACAATAAAAATTAAATCAAGAAAAGTAATTCTCTATAATTCGGATTTCATAAATCCAATTGCATCAGTTTGTAATCATCGTGAATATAATTCATTTAAATATAAGATCTATTTTGAAAACAATGAATGTAATTGTTTCATTTAATCTACTCTTTCAATTTTCTCAAATTCAATAAGAGCATTTTCTATATTTTCCCAATCTAAATTTCTCATGCAATTTTTAAATAAAATATAAAAATCATTTTTCTAACTTAATATAAATCATAAGTTTTACAAATATCTATATTCAAACATATATACACATATATTTAAATATAAATATTAATATAAAAATATTATATTTATTCCAACATATTTATATATTCAGTTTGCAAATATACAAATATAATCTCATATATATATATATAAAAGTACAAATTATATTATACATAAAACATTATATATAAAATCCGAATTCTTATTCACAAACGTATTAAATATATAGAAATCGCATATCATACAGTCTAAATTAAACAAAGTTATAATTTTTATTGAATACACAGTTCAGCCAAAGCCTATGGCCCGGCTGCGACACCAATGGGGAGGGTGCGGCCCACCCAGGGCTGCGTCCAGCAGCCGACGGCTGTTGTGCGCAGCCATGGGGGCTGCGCCACCTGCGTGGGTGTGGGGGAAGGGTTTTGGCCCTCCTTTGCCCACTGCAAATTTTTTTAAAATTTATTTCTTTAAAATAAAAATCCGAAACCTAACATTTGTTAATCTTCGGGTCTACGGATTTTTCTCTGCCATTTAAAACCGTACGACAATTTTATAAGAAATTTTACAAATAAATTCGTAGCAATATATATATATATATATATATATATATAAATGTGTGTATATATATATATATAAGTATATATATATATTTGTATATATATATTTAAAAATAAATATCATAAGAACTTTCAACTATAGAGATCATTTTCTAATAAAAATTTTCAATAGAAAATTGAGAAAATTATCATTATACAGGGCTATTTTTCTCACATATTTTCAATTTAATCTCAATAGGTTTTTAATTTTAAACAATAAACATTTACTAAAAAATCAATTTCCCCAATTTTCTTTTCTAAAATTTTCACAGGGGTTTTCTAAAAAAAACCTTTTTTGAAGTCTTTCTTTTACTTACCTAAATTCTTGAAAAATTTTACAGACAAATAACAGATATCTACAGAAAGTTTTCCACAAGAAATTGCCAAGAAGTCGAGATTCAAACAAACATATTTTCTTTTCAAAAACAAGAAACTAAATTACAAGAAAAATACCTGTAACACCTCTGTTGTCTGTAACTTGGGATTTCGCTGTAGAAAAGAGAATCCTCTATTGCCCGTAATTACACAGTCCTCCAAATCTTCTTCTACCAACACAAAAGCACTTCCCACCAAGGGATCTTCCACAAATATACAGTATTTCTAAAATAACAAAGACAAAGAAATTTTGCGAAAGCTCTGATAATTTTTTTCCCATGAGGAAATTGAATAACCTCTGTGCAAATCCCAGATCCACAATAAACTTCGTAAACAAATTTCCTCAACAATAAACCATTATTGCACTGGCACACATGTCAAGAAGTGGTTGCCAAAAATATCTTCTCCACCACTTCTCGGCAATCTTGCCAATTTTCAAATTTGCATGCAAATAATTTATTTAATTTAAATTTTAAAACTCAAATTTCAATTTCCATGCATTTATTTTATTTAATTTTAAATTTACAATTCAAAAGCCATTTCCTCAAATAATATTTAATTTTCAAATAAACTATTTACACACTTAATAATTTTAATTTAGTTAATTAATTAATTAATTTAATTAAATGAGTTTAATCTTTTAAGATCAAACCATTTAACCAAATAAGCTAACTAATTAATTAAATAACATATAACTAATTTCTTTCAATATTTAAAAACTAATTTAAATAACAATAATTTAAAACACTATAAACTATCATTAAAAATTAACCAAATTTACCTTTCAAACAATTTATCCAAATAGAAGAATACAAAACAATCCTATGACTCTGAACTAAAACAGACGATGTACTAAGACCGGGATTATAGATTAGACTAGGGTGAACCAAACTACTATCTCCCAATCAACGTATCTGTTGAGTTTTGATATGCTCAGACCTGAGTACCCAGGTGGAGTCAGTGTCATGTACCTGCAATTCCTGCAACCAAGCAAATAACATGCATACAAATATATATATAAAAAAACATTAAATAGACACACCGTGCGGAGAAAATCATGGATATCACAGGGCACTCGCAAGCAAGTGATGCGATTCTATTCTCCTCACCATTACACATCACATCAGACAGACGTAATAATAACTATTAGTCCATCAAAACATATGTATAGCAATAATCAACTGAAAGTAAACATCTACGCTATCTCAAAGCATATCAGAAATCAGTAACCACCATACAATGTATCATCATGTCAAAGAATAAATCCATTGTCGCTCAAAACCAGCAATCAAAATATCCAAACAAAGTATCATAGTCTAACAGTGTGTAAACATAACAACAGAAAGCATATGCATAAACGGAGGGGCACTACATCCTCCCCCCTAGGATCAGGCTTGCTCCTGAAAGCCTGCGAACAGATAGGGATAAAGTTCCCTCATGCGTGTCGCATCCTCCCAGGTAGCTGAAGCCTCATGGCTAGGATCCCATTGGACCCTCACCTGATCAACGTCTCGACCCCTGAGACCGAGCGTCCGGTGCTATAGAATGGCCATGGACTCCAAAGCCAACTGCCCGTTCTCTACCTGTAACACATTCCAATCAAGTACATGAGATATGTCAGGATGATATGGTCTAAGAACTGATACATGAAAAACATCGTGAATACGAGACAAACTGGGTGGTAAGGCGAGTCGATACGCCAGGGGACCAATTCTCTCTAGAATCTCAAATGGTTCAACAAAATGAGGCGCAAGGTTAGAGCCTTTTCCATAACAAATTGGGCTCTTTCACGGTCGCACTCGAAGAAACACTCTATCACCAATAGTGAAATGTCAGTCTATCCTATGTGCATCGGCTTATTTTTATTGCCTATCCTGAGCTGCTATCAAATGCTCTCTAATACGGTCAACCTGTTGCTCCATGTCACGAAGCATCTCAGGTCCAAGTAATACTCTATCCTCAAGTCGATCCCAACTCAAAGGGGTTCGACAAGGACGGCCGTATAATGCCTGAAATGGTGGCATACCTATGGAACTCTGATATCCGTTATTGTAAGCGAATTCTACTAAGTACAAATAATCCTCCCAACGAGACTGTTGGTCCATTACGTACATCCTAAGCATATCCTCTAATATTTGGTTAACTCTTTCTATTTTTCCATCAGTTTGAGGATGGTATGCTAAACTAAAGTTCAACTGTGTACCTAAAGCATGTTGTAATGATGTCCATAAGGCTAAAGTAAATACAGGATCTCTATCCGATATAATCCTACGAGGAATCCCATGTAATCTAACGATGTCCTCCATGAATATCCTAGCTACAGATGAAGCATTATATGATGAACGTACTGGTGAGAAGTGAGCTACTTTAGTCAAACGGTCAATAGTTACCATAATGGCATCATGTCGACACGACAATGTGGGTAACCCTACAATAAAGTCAATGGATATAATATCCTATTTCCATTTCGAGAATGAGATGTGGCTGCAATAATCCAGCGGGATATTGATGTTCAGCTTTGACTCACTGACATTCAAGACATCTCGATACATAGTCAGCAATATCACGTTTCATACCAGGCCAAAAATACAATTGCCGAAGATCAGCATGCATTTTCTTGACACCTGGATGAGCTGAGTACGGAGCTCGATGAGCTTCAGTCATACTTAATGTACGAAGAATCTCAACATGTGGTACATAAATACGACCTAAATGCCGTAACATACCATCCGATTCTAGGACATACCCTGCAAATCGACCTTCTAATGGTCTGTCAGATTCAATCTCCAACCTCACTTCCTGATACAATCTATCCATAGGAAGTGCTGCTACTATCTAACCTCTCAAATCTACTTCAAGAGTAATAGCAGAGATCTCATGTCGACGTCGGCTAAGAGCGTCCGCCACTACGTTCTCTTTTCCTTGAACATATTTCACATCAAAATTGTACTCACACAAGAACTCCATCCATTGTCTTTGCTTAGCATTCAAGTTAGGTTGCGTAAAGATGTATTGCAAACTACGGTGATCAGTATGAAGTTCGAAATGATGACCTAATAGAAAATGCCTCCACTAAACTAATGCATGCACTACTGCAGCTAGTTCTAAATCATGAGTAGGATAGTTTAATTCATGATCTTTGAGTTTGCGAGACTCATAAGCAACCACACGCCCATCTTGCATCAAAACTGCTCCCAAACCCTCTAAAGATGCATCTGCACCTACTACAAAATCCTTAGTAGGATCAGGAACAATCAATATAGGCGCATTAGTCAACTTTTCTTTAAGCGTCTGAAAAGCCGACTGACACTATTCTATCCTAACAAACTTCTTCCCTTTCCTTTGAAGAGAAGTAATAGGATGACCGATTCTAGAAAATCCCTCTACAAATCGCCTATAGTAACCAGCTAGACCCATAAAACTACGAACTTCACCCACATTACTAGGCGCGGGCCAATCTACAATAGCTTGTATCTTTGAAGGACCCACAACAATACATTTACCAGATATCACATGTCCAAGGTATTTTATGTCAGTTTGAAAGAAGTCACACTTCTTCAGGTTTGCATATAATTGATTTTCCCTTAAACAGTGCAATACCTGTCTCAAGTGTTCTTCATGTTCCTTCATGTTTCTCGAATAAACTAAGATATCATCGAGAAATACCAGGATAAAGTGATCAAGGTATGTATGAGAAACACCATTCATTAGACTCATAAATACTGATGGTGCGTTCGTTAACCCAAATGGTACTACTGTGAATTCGTAGTGCCCATAACAAGTTCGAAATGCAGTTTTATGAATGTCTGCTTCAGCTATACGCAATTGATGATACCTAGATTTCAAATCAATTTTAGAGAACACATTAGCTCCCTTAATTTGATCAAAAAGATCATCAATTCTAGGCACAGAATAAGGATTCTTAATCGTAACCTTGTTTAATTGATGATAGTCAATGCACAGCCTAAGAGATCCATCCTTCTTCTTTACGAAGATAACAGGTACTCCCCAAGGGGAAACACTTGGATGAATGAAACCCTTTTCTAACAGTTCCTCTAACTGAATACGAAGTTCCTCTAACTCTTGAGTCGACATTCTATAAGGAGCTCTAGATATAGGCTTAGCTCCAAGAACTAGGTCAACTCTAAAATCTATATCCCTCTTTGGTGGCATTCCAGGAATGTCATCGGGAAACACGTCTGCGATTTCCCTAAGAATAGGATGATCATCAAGAGATACCTCTCGACTCTCACCTTCTTCTAAATTAGTAACTGTTGTTGCAAACAGTTGACATCTCTTTAATTGCATAGCAGATATCATCCACAAAGAGATAGGTCTTTGAATACCTACGATTTCCACTTTCGCACTTAAATCATTAATGCAACTAACTGTCTTAAGTCGACAGTCAATTACAGCAATTTAAGATGCTTACAAATCCATACCTAAAACTATATCATACGATCCCAAGGGTGTAACATATAAATCTACTAAGGTAGTTAACGTACCGATTTTAAGTTCACAATTATGTACTAAGTTTTCTACTGCTACTTTCACCCCTGAGGCGAATTCAACTTGCCACTTACCACCTTGCTTTACCGCCACAAGACCACAACGGTCAACGATGGTTGGTGAAATAAAGGAGTCAGTGGCTCCAGAATCAAAAGTAATGGAAACACTAACACCATGTAACTTACCTGAAGTCTCGACCATTGTATTCTAGTGATCAGCTTGGTGGTCATTAACCACAACATATAATGTATGTGATCGTCCTACATCATTGACCATAGGCTCTGAAATTGTAGGTCGAGGCCCAAAACCAGTAGAACCTCTCATCGGACACTGCCTAGCTATGTGTCCCTGCTGCCCACATGAGTAACAACCTGTGTTTGTGCCTCTACCAAATCCTCGGCCACCCGAAGGTGCATTGGATTGCTTGAAACTACCCCTACTGACGGTAGATTAAGCACTCTGCGCAGGCTAATCTTGCCTATTGCGCTTGTTGTGCCACCAGTTACGACCCTTTCCTATTTGAGGACTATTACCCTGTTGTGGTTGTGGGTTGTTCTTTTGAGGTGTTCGTTGTTGTTGTTTTTGTTGCCCACCCTAAGTGGGTGTCTACTAGTTCCTAGAGGAACCACCTGTCTGTGCCTGTCTACCCCGTGGACTAAAACCTGCTGCAGGAGCACTACCAATCTGCACTCCTGTGTGCCCACCTAATGCCATAATAAGGTTCTCCTCTACTATGCGAGCCTTCTCTACCACAACTTCTATAGTCTTTGGCTCAAAGACTCAGACACAACCACTGATGCAAGCATTTAAAACCCTGATGAAGTGTTCTACTAGTATAAACTCATCATCGCCAATACCAGCATACTGCTTGAGTTCATAGAACCTATGTTCATATTGCTCTATAGAAAGAGCCAACTGATGTAGATCATGGAACTGGCGTAGATCTAGCACGGGTATTGCTACCGTAAGGGTGCATGGTAAAGCATCTACCCAAATCCAGTAGCCAGGTCTCAGCCTCTAAGCCACGTCCTGCACCATCAAAGGTAGGAGGGCGTGCTCTCAGTAAATTCCTCATGTGTCCTGCAATAATAGAATCCTGATGTACTGAATCATCTACTCTCCTAGGAGATCTATCTCTCTCTGACAACCTCCTGCTAAACCTCCTGTCTAGGTCCAAGATGAGCTAGAATCTCCTCTAATAATGGACGTATTTGAGAACCCTCTACTACTGACTGTTCGGGATTCTGTCCCTCATTTCTCTGACCCAACTGTTCTGCCTGATCACTCTGATGAAAGCTCAAAGGAGGAGTAACCTAAGGGATTGGCCCTCGGCCTCCACCTTGACCTCTACCACAACCTCTTCCTCCTCGCCTAGGCATGTTCCTACACATAACAATAACGAGTCTTAGATATTATTCAACCAAGGCTAACAGTTGCGACACTACGTACTAGGTCCACCTAATGGGCTTGTGATTACCCAGAGCGTCCAGTGTTTGTAACCTTTGCTCTGATACCAATCTGTAATGCCCCGTCTTAATAACCTAAGAATGTTGCAATTGTGTATAAAAGTGTAATTATTATTTTTTTAAGAGTTTATATTAAGTTAATTAGTTGCATACATTCATTAAGCTATGCGACGTTACACTACTTTGAGTTTCCATAAGTGACTTAAGTATTTCGCATTGCACATAATAAATAATAACATAAAGATAAACATTGCATTTCATTTAAAACTCCATTCAAGATAATATAAGGTACAAACATGTTTTCCATACATTGCAATTAATCAAATATACAATACTCATCCATCTGATGAGGTAGTTCAATAATAATTACAATTACGTTTACAATGTTTTCCTCATAAACATTTGAGGGATGTTTTACAATACAAATTTTACAATAATACAATGAAGATGTACATATGAGTTTCCAAGTGCGAGCTCTCCATCCATGAAGCTCTCGATGCCATGATCACAAAATTGGGGACCAACGGAGTAAGGTGCACGTTCCACACAACCATGTGGTACCTGTAGGTCCACCCCCCATGCTAGGAGATAGTAATAAGGTTACCTAGACCTAATCTACTAACCCTAGACACTAGTACATAACAAACTAATGGTTACATTGCTTCCAGATTTAGACAGTTGAATGAATTACAAATACAAGGTTAACTGTTACTTTAGGTGGAGTTTCATCACAACGTTGCAAAGGTCACCCTGGTGTTTCTTCCTAGGTTCCGGCCCCCAAACTTAGGTTACCCTGGTAACCTCTTACGAAACCCGGCCCCTATTGCATACTATTGTGGAATCAAATGTCTTTTGAAGAAACAAGACAACAATTTTCCATTCCAGGCCTTCTCATCTTATACTCAAGACTGAAGTAGCTCAAGAGTCATAAGTGAGGCATAAGCATCTTGTTAAGAGTTTTAAATCTAACTACTATGTTCTTTAATTTTCACTGACTTACTAACTCTTTGTAAGTTACCCTGACACCACTTCGTGTGTCGGCCCTTACAAAAGGCCACTCCCCTAAACATAACATGGATTCCTAAGTTTTCATGACTAGGGTTTACAAAGTGCACAAAGTACATCTCACAGTAACAAATAACCTTCAACGATATCAGAACACCATATTTAACGCATGCACAACCCAAGTTAACTCAAGAAATACATTTGAACAATTAAACACCCTTTCTACACAATTCATTCTGGAAGACTTATACAACTATAACTTTCCCAATTTTCCCAAAAGAACACAATAAAAATTAAATCAAGAAAAGTAATTCTCTATAATTCGGATGTCATAAATCCAATTGCATCAGTTTGTAATCATCATGAATATAATTTATTTAAATATAAGATCTATTTTGAAAACAATGAATGTAATTGTTTCATTTAATCTACTCTTTCAATTTTCTCAAATTCAATAAGAGCATTTTCTATATTTTCCCAATCTAAATTTCTCATGCAATTTTTAAATAAAATATAAAAATCATTTTTCTAACTTAATATAAATCATAAGTTTTACAAATATCTATATTCAAACATATATACACATATATTTAAATATAAATATTAATATAAAAATATTATATTTATTCCAACATATTTATATATTCAGTTTTCAAATATACAAATATAATCTCATATATATATATATATATAAGTACAAATTATATTATACATAAAACGTTATATATAAAATCCGAATTCTTATTCACAAACGTATTAAATATACAAATCGCATAACATACAGTCCAAATTAAATGAAGTTATAATTTTTATTGAATACACAGTTCAGCCGAAGCCTATGGCCCAGCTGCGACACCAATGGGGAGGGCGCGGCCCACCCAGGGCTGCGCCCAACTGCCGACGGCTGCTGTGCGCAGCTATGGGGGCTGCACCACCCGCGTGGGTGTGGGGGAAGGGTTTCGGCCCTCCCCTGCCCACTGCAAACTTTTTTAAAATTTATTTCTTTAAAATAAAAACCCGAAAGCTAACATTTGTTAATCTTCGGGTCTGCGGATTTTTGTCCGCCATTTAATACCGTACGGAAATTTTATAAGAAATTTTACAAATAAATTCACAGCAATATATATATATATATATATATATATATAAATGTGTGTATATATATATATATAAGTATATATATATATTTGTATATATATATTTAAAAATAAATATCATAAGAACTTTCAAATATAGAGATCATTTTCTAATAAAAATTTTCTATAGCAAATTGAGAAAATTATCATTATACAGGGCTATTTTTCTCACATATTTTCAATTTAATCTCAATAGGTTTTTAATTTTAAACAATAAACATTTACTAAAAAATCAATTTCCCCAATTTTCTTTTCTAAAATTTTCACAGGGGTTTTCTAAAAAAAACGTTGTTTGAATTATTTCTTTTACTTACCTAAATTCTTGAAAATTTTTACAGACAAATAACAGATATCTACAGAAAGTTTTCCACAAGCAATTGCCAAGAAGTCGGGATTCAAACAAACAGATTTTCTTTTCAAAAACAAGAAACTAAATTACAAAAAAATACCTGTAACACCTCTGTTGTCTGTAACTTGGGATTTGGCTGTAGAAAAGAGAATCCTCTGTTGCCCGTAATTACACAGTCCTCCAAAGCTTCTTCTACCAACACAAAAGCACTTCCCACCAAGGGATCTTCCACAAATATACAATATTTCTAAAATAACAAAGACAGAGAAATTTTGCAAAAGCTCTGATAATTTTTTTCCCATGAGGAAATTGAATAACCTCTGTGCAAATCCCAGATCCACAATAAACTTCGTAAACAAATTTCCTCAACAATAAACCATTATTGCATTGGCACACATGTCGAGAAGTGGTTGCCAAAAATATCTTCTCCACCACTTCTCGACAATCTTGCCAATTTTCAAATTTGCATGCAAATAATTTATTTAATTTAAATTTTAAAACTCAAATTTCAATTTCCATGCATTTATTTTATTTAATTTTAAATTTACAATTGAAAATCCATTTCCTCAAATAATATTTAATTTTCAAATAAACTATTTACACACTTAATAATTTTAATTTAATTAATTAATTTATTTATTTAATTAAATGAGTTTAATCTTTTAAGATCAAACCATTTAACCAAATAAGCTAACTAATTAATTAAATAACGTATAACTAATTTCTTTCAATATTTAAAAAAAAAATTTAAATAACAATAATTTAAAACACTATAAACTATCATTAAAAATTAACCAAATTTACCTTTCAAACAATTTATCCAAACAGAAGAATACAAAACAATCCTATGACTCTGAACTAAAACAAACGATGTACTAAGACCGGGATTATAGATTAGACTAGGGTGAACCAAACTACTATCTCCCAATCAACGTATCTGTTGAGTCTTGACACACTCAGACCTAAGTACCCAGGTGGAGTCGGTGTCATGTACCTGCAATTTCTGCAACCAAGCAAATAACATGCATACAAATATATATATATAAATAAAACATTAAACAGACACACCGTGCGGAGAAAATCATGGATATCACAGGGCACTCGTAAGCAAGTGATGCTATTTCATTCTCCTCACCAATGCACGTCACATCAGACTGACATAATACTAACTGTTAGTCTATCAAAACAATTGTATAGCAATAATCACTGAAAGTAAACATCTACGCTATCTCAAAGCATATTAGAAATTAGTAATCACCATGTACAATGTATCATCATATCATAGAATAAATCCATTGTCGCTCAAAACCAGCGATCAAAATATCCAAACAAAGTATCATAGTCTAACAGTGTGAAAACATAACAGCAGAAAGCATATGCATAAATGGAGGGGCACTACACTAACCTTCTGAGTGAGTGGCCTTCTTCCCGAGCTTGTGCAAAAGCAGATTGAATTGATATTTCATGTGTTAGAGGGAGGAAGCGTATATATAGTAATGGTGACTGGAAGCTTCTAGATCCAGGACGAATGTGTCGGCTCGTAATAACCAACGACTAGTAAGCTTCTGGATATAATTTAGAGAAGCGTGTGAAAACTTGTGCACAAAGAAATGACAAGTAATCAAAAAATTATCAAGAAAAATTCGAAGGACACGCAGATCACTTACCGGCATTGTTAAGAGGTTTGCATTGGAAAGGCTAACGTAAATTCACAGAAGGACTATCGATAACATTGAAACACTGCTCCTTGCATTATTTTTTTGTTATAGTCTATTTTAAATTATTTTATAAGGGAAAATGTTTATAAACATAAGTTTTTAAAAAGAGTTAAAGTTTGAATTATAAATTTGAGTGAATTTAGTCATTATTTGTAATTCATCATTCAAAAAAATTATGTAACAGAAAAAAACTCATGTCTAGAATGTTAATGAATCCAAATCTAAGCATATAGAATCTATGGATAGAATTAGAAGATGTGCTTGAGTGTATACTAATGATGACAAAATGGACAATGAAGATTAGACGTACTTAGATTAGTTAAAACCCAATGGGGAGACCTTAATAAAGAATTCACAAGAAAAATGAACAAACATGGG
This sequence comes from Sequoia sempervirens, assembly GCA_007258455.2. Lineage (NCBI taxonomy): Eukaryota > Viridiplantae > Streptophyta > Pinopsida > Cupressales > Cupressaceae > Sequoia > Sequoia sempervirens. The sequence goes on along the minus strand of VDFB02000002.1, from coordinate 135,361,592 downwards.
TTCCAAAATGGCTAACCAAATTGTATGAAATCTTAACTATCATTTAGTGGCCATGGATTGCAAACCCTATGTGTTATTGGAATTTCAAACTGCGATAAAATTTGGAGGGACCCATGAATACCTTTCACATGCCTTGTAACTACAAAAAGATTGTTAGTGTTTTATTTTCAATCTTTCCATTCACGTTTGGTGCATTAGCCTCAATTTTTTGAAGCACTTCTAGGGGAATTAACTCAACAAGGATACCAAAAGACTTAAAATCTTCATTTGGAAACTTATACTTAAACTTGATTTTAGGTCAAGATAGCCATTTTTGTGGTTCTATAAAACAAGTCTAACATGTATTAAGTTGGTAAAGGTGATCCTAGGTATAATCCCTAGAATCAAGGCCTTTTAAAAAATGGGTTCATAATATTAGGGGAATTTAGATCTACCAAGGGTTTTTAAAGACTAATTAACAACTTGAAAGATGAGCCTATTAGCCCTTGGGTCTGAGTTTGGATGATTAAGGGTTGGAATTGGATTTTTGATGTGATGCAATGATGTAACTAGTTGAACTATGAAAATGTAATGATTTGTTATGAATTATGACTAAGGGAAAATAGACAAATTTATGTTCCTAAAATGAGGAGAGCAAACATAGAGGTAGTTATCATGTAATTTTGGATTGATTTGTACCGATGTAGGCTGTCATTTTTCTAGGATTGAAACATTGGTTTTGAAAAATAAATACCAATATCCTTTTAAGGGATAGAGACTAAATGATCAAATGTAGTGAATTGACAATTTGATGCAACTCACCACTTAGATTTGATCTCCTTAATGGACTAAATTCATGCTCATCACCTTCAAGAATAAATTGCAACTTGACTTGTTTTTATTTGAATACCTACAAGTGTTAGTGCTAAAAAAATGCAATGCATGTAAAAACATGAAAAAACTCACATAAAACTTGATATGATGCTTAAATTATGAAATACTTCAATAATTCTACAAATTCTACTCTTGATGCTCTTGAATTGAGTTTTGAAGTACTTTCCTTAATATCTTTAAATCTCAATAATTTCTCCTTCCATTAAAATTATTAAACACTATGTATTTATATGCTATTCTTCTAATTTCCCAAAAATTAAATCCCAATAGCCAACAATTAGAATTTGAATTTCAAATAATAAATTACTGACACCAACATATTTAAATTTGGGGCCAACTCAAAAGGTTTAGGACATAGGGTACCCTAGAATAGGTCCCTCCATTTTTGGGATCCAAAGTGTCGGGGGAAAAATATTAAATGCAAAGGAAGAGTGGGTTGTAGCCATGAAAAGTGAATTGGTGTCCATTGAAACTAAATATAAATTTGATAGGACTATTCATAATTATAAGGTTAGGCTTGTTGCCAAAGGATACTCTAAACAAGAAGGTATTAACTATATTGAAACTTTTTCCCTTGTAGCTAGGATGGATATTGTTAGATTAGTCTTTTCTTTATCCACTCAAAATGAATGAAATATTTATTAGATGGATGTTAAAAGTTATTTTTTGAATGGTTATATTGATGAGGAATTTTATGTTTCACAATCTCAAGGTTTTGAAGTTCCTTTCAAAGAATATTTTTTACAAGTTGGAGAAGGCTTTGTAAGGTCTAAAGTAGGCTTCTCGAACATGGTACTCTAGAATTGATTCCTATCTTCAAAAAAAAGTTATTTATGAAAAGTCAATATGATTCTAATAATTATATAATATATTATGGTGATGATATTATAATTGTTGTTTCATATGTGGATGATCTTATATAAAGTAGGAATAATTCCTCTTTGTTTCCTAAATTTAGAGAAACAATTGTTTTAGAATTTGAAATGATTAATTTAGGACAAATGCATTACTTTCTTGGTCTAGAAGTTTGACAACATACATATGGTATATTTTTGTCTCAAAATAAATATGTCCAAGAACAAATTTTCTTCAGAGGTTTCATATGCAATATTGCAATCCTATGGCTACACCTATGGAGGTTGGTGTTAAATTGTAGACTTATAATGATTATCCTTTTGTAAGTCACACTCTTTATAGATATTCAGTTGTAAGTTTTCTTTATTTGACCACTATTAGACTAGATATTACATATGCCATAATTTTGATTTCTAGATTATCTTCTGAATTTAAGGAGACACATTAGGGGGTTGCTAAAATAATTCTCAAGTATCTTAGAGGAAAAATGCATTATGGTATATATTTTTAGCATTCCAAGGAGAGTAAGTTGGTTGGCCATACTAATTTTGATTGGGAAAGCTCTATAGATGCTAGGATATTTACTTTTGGTTATACATTTATTCTTGGCTTTTTATTAATTTCTTAGACATCTAAGAATCAACACAGAGTATATCTTTCTACTATAGAAGTTGAATATAGAGTTGCTAATTCTGCTACTTGTCAAGTTGTTTGGTTGAGGAGGATGTTATGGTCCCACAATACTATATTGTGGCAATCAAAGTACTATTCAAACAGGTAAAATCTAGTTTTCAATGGTAGGACCAAGCACATTGACATCCAACACCATTAAATTTGTGAGTTGGTTCAACAAGGCTTGGTTGAACTTGTCTATATAGTGGGAGTTCCTTTATATGTATGTGCTTCACCAAAAATAATTATGCAAGGATATTGTGATTGTAGTTTATGGGTATGGGTTGTAGATGGTATTGTCATGAATTCTACTTATATTTTTGTATACCTTTCAAGGTATGGATAATTGGATGTATTATCATTTTTTCTAGTTAATATTTGCATTCATGTGTGTTTTTTCTTGGTAATAAATTTTATCCTTTGTTGTCACATATATTTGATTCTTTTTTTCTTTGGGTTGGTGCATCTTCATCTTGTCTTATTTCTTTTCTTGCATAGGTTACATGTTGGAGGATGTGAAATGCTCTAAGTTATTTAGATGGAGGTCACCTTGGATGTTATTGCGGACCTATTTCTTGATGGAGCACATGAGCATGGTGTAGATTCATTTGGTTTCATGGATGGATTTGATTATGTATTTGATTTATTGATTCTTATGTTATGTATTAAAAAAGTGGGAGAATGCTAGGAAAAAATTTATTTACCTCTTGAACAAGAGAAGAAATATTTTGGGGTGAAGGGCCTAGCTCGATTAGCTAAAGCATACTATTTCACACAAGAGGTCATAGGTCTAGCCTCCCCTCCATCCTTGTGGTATCAGAGGGAATATCATGCCAATGTCACTAATAATGTGAAAAAAAATTACCAAGCGCGCTGCATTTTATAGGAAGCTACCTGATTCCTATTGTCTAAAAAAAGAGAAGAAATATTTTAATTATGTAAAATAAGTATTTATTTGTGATGAATATTTAGAAATGTGTTTATTGGGATCAAATATTTTTTGTGTTTAATTTCTAATTTAATGTTTTAAAGTTGGTTAGGTATTATATGTGTGGGTTGCACATTTCAAAATTATGTAACAATAGAAAAAATCGTACCAAAAATTTGGTCTTGTGCTCTCATTGTTTTGACACACATGGTATTGCTAATATTATTTATTGGTTTTTTGTGACCTTGATTATATAAAAGAAAACATTTATTTAGAGGTTGGTTTGGTTTTCATTTATACTAAGGTCAATCATGCCATGGGATGTGTCCTTGCATGGTTGCACATTATTCTTAGACACGTGGAGGATGCTATGGAGAATCTTAATGTTAGTATTCATGAAAATTTTGTAAGTGAATTATGATGAATATTAAACTAATGGTAGATTCTTTTGGAGCTTAGGTTTTTTCCTTTAAGGGTTTTCCTAGGGCATATATTGCTTGATCTTGATGGAGTGTTTTCCTATTCTTTTTTGTCATGGATTGTGAATGATTGTTTACATATTTTTCTCCCATAGGGTTATGTGAAAATATTTATATTGCTACATCTATTCCCTTTCTCTAACTTCCATTTAGAAGAATCAATAAGTTCAAAGATATTTAAATAAATAATAAAGGAGAGAATATTCTAGGTCTTTTATTTAGAAGTTTCAATAAATTAAAAATTACTAACTCAAAACATCCTGTGTTACTTTCGAGAGGAATACATTTTTTTTTCCCAACTACACTATATATTTAATGCAAAAATATCCTTGAACTCTATTTTTTTGTGTAAATTTTTTTTATTATATAAATGTTGGGTGATTATATTGTTTTCTTACAAATTTTAATCTTGGTCCAAATGAGACAATGATAGGTGTTGTTATCTTCATGTCTACAAAGAATATCCTATATGTATTGTACATTATTCATTGATTTCTTTATATAATAGATAACACATTTCATGTGTAATACATTTTTTAAATTCTAAAGGATGGTCCATAATATATTGGAATGTTTCAATGTTTTTAGGGTTGTGTATAAGGGATGGGTGGTTTTATTGTTCCTATTATGGATTTGTATTCATTTGTAAAAGTATATCTATATAAAATTTATATGTCAATAGAATTTTAACTCAAACCTTCATAGTAATACTACTTTCCAATTGCTCACTTTACATTCAAAGACCGAAGCATACAAAATGCCTTGGATGAATCTTTCAATGTTCACATAGAGCTCACTTTGGCTTTTAAAACCTATAGGTTTTATTTAGCAATCAAGAAATTAAAAATAAAATTGTTAGAAAAATAGAGTATGATAGCCTGTAGGTATTAGTAGACCTCTAAACTATTATCTGCTTGAAATTATTCTTTTTAGCTAGTATAAAAGTTTTGTGATTCCATGTTTTTCATTCAAGGGATGCACATGTTCTTTTTGTTCAATTCCAAACTAAATCAAAAGTATAAAGTTCTCTAAAAGATTAAATAGTGATCAATATTTTGATTTTGTGGTGTCATGAACTTTTATTTGGCATGGTTTGGATTAGATTGCAACACAACATTCTTCTGTGATAAGCTTTAGGCACATTATGTTCATAATTATTTTAAAGCACCATGCACTATTATTTTTATTATAGAATTAAATTGTCTTGTTTCACAAAGTCAAATTAGTCAAATACTTTGATTTTTATAAATCCATTAATCTATTACACACAAATAAGTTGTTTGAGTCATTATTAGAATATAATAAAGTAATTATGATTTTGTTTATTGTAAAGATTAAGGTTACATTTTTGGATTAAATTGTTTAGGTTCTCTCAAATGGAACAATATGTTCATGCAAAAACAACTAACCACAGTGTTATTGTAAAATCCATTATAAGCATTCTTTGCAAGTATTGGTGACTATTATCTATTTGGTAATGTGTTTTCTCAAAAATTAACACCTCAAAAAAATAGCTTTTGCATTAATGTGGGAGAATGTTAGGAAAAAAATTATTTACCTCTTGAACAAGAGAAGAAATATTTTGGGGCGGAGGGCCTAGCTCGATTAGCTAAAGCATACTATTTCACACAAGAGGTCATAGGTCTAGTCTCCCCTCCATCCTCGTGGTATCAAAGGGCATATCATGTCAATGTCACTGATAATGTGAAATTTTTTTACCAAGCACGTTGCATTTTATAGGAAGCTACCTAATTCCTATTGTCTAAAAAAAGAGAAGAAATATTTTAATTATGTAAAATAAGTATTTATTTGTGATGAATATTTAGAAAAGTGTTTATTGGCATCAAATATTTATTGTGTTCCTTTTCTAATTTAATGTTTTAAAGTTGGTTAGATATTATATCTGTGGGTTGCACATTTCAAAATTATGTAACAATAGAAAAAACTGTACCAAAAAGTTGGTCTTGTGCTCTCATTGTTTTGACACATGTGGTATTGCTAATATTATTTATTGGTTTTGTGTGACCTTGATTATATAAAAGAAAACATTTATTCAGAGGTTGGTTTGGTTTTCATTTATATTGAGGTCAAGCATGCCATGGGATGTGTCCTTGCATGGTTACACATTATTCTTAGACACGTGGAGGGTGCTATGGAGAATCTCAATGTTAGTATTCATGAAAATTTTGTAAGTGAATTATGATGAATATTAAACTAATGGTAGATTCTTCTAGAGCTTAGGTTTTCTCCTTTAAGGGTTTTCCTAGGGCACATATTGCTTGATATTGATGGAGTGTTTTCCTATTCTTTTTTGTCATGGATTGTGAATGATTGTTTACACATTTTTCTCCCATAGGGTTATGTGAAAATATTTATATTGCTACATATTTTCCCTTTATCTAACTTCCATTTAGAAGAATCAATAAGTTCAAAGATATTTAAATAAATAATAAAGGAGAGAATATTCTAGATCTTTTATTTATAAGTTTTAATAAATTAAAAATTACTAACTCAAAACATCCTATGTTACTTTCGAGAGGAATACATGTTTTTTTCCCAATTACACTATATATTTAATGCAACAATATCCTTGAACTCTATTTTTTTGTGTGAATTTTTTTTATTATATAAACGTTGGGTGATTATATTATTTTCTTACAAATTTTAATCTTGGTCCAAATGAGACAATGATAGGTGTTGTTATCATCATGTCTACAAAGAATATCATATATGTATTGTACATTATTCATTGATTTCTTTATATAATAGATAACACATTTCATGTGTAATACATTTTTTAAATTCTAAAGGATGGTCCATAATATATTGGAATGGTTCAATGTTTTTAGGGTTGTGTATAAGGGATGGGTGGTTTTATTGTTACTATTATGGATTTGTATTCATTTGTAAAAGCATATATATACAAAATTTATATGTCAATAGAATTTTAACTCAAACCTTCATAGTAATACTACTTTCCAATTGCTCACTTTACATTCAAAGACGAAGGCATACAAAATGCCTTGGATGAATCTTTCAATGTTCACATAGAGCTCACTTTGGCTTTTAAAACCTATAGGTTTTATTTAGCAATCAAGAAATTAAAAATAAAATTGTTAGAAAAATAGAGTATGATAGCCTTTAGGTATTAGTAGACCTCTAAACTATTATCTACTTGAAATTATTCTTTTTAGCTAGTATAAAAGCTTTGTGATTCCATGTTTTTCATTCAAGGGATGCACATGTTCTTTTTGTTCAATTCCAAACTAAATCAAAAGTATAAAGTTCTCTAAAAGATTAAATAGTGATCAATATTTTGATTTTGTGGTGTCATGAACTTTTATTTGGCATGGTTTGGATTAGATTGCAACACAACATTCTTCTGTGATAAGCTTTAGGCACATTATGTTCATAATTATTTTAAAGCACCATGCACTATTATTTTTATTATAGAATTAAATTGTCTTGTTTCACAAATTCAAATTAGTCAAATACTTTGATTTTTATAAATCCATTAATCCATTGCACACAAACACATTGTTTGAGTCATTATTAGAATATGATAAAGTAATTATGATTTTGTTTATTGTAAAGATTAAGGTTTCATTTTTGGATTAAATTGCTTAGGTTCTCTCAAATGGAACAATATGTTCATGCAAAAACAACTAACCACAGTGTTATTGTAAGATCCATTATAAGCATTCTTTGCAAATATTGGTGACTATTATCTATTTGAATGCAAAAGCTATTTTTTTGAGGTGTTAATTTTTGAGAAAACACATTATCAAATAGACATTTTTAATTTGTAAGATCTAATGAAAAGATTTATTAATTGGGTGGAATAAAAATAAATAATTCTTACTGATTTAATGTTAAATGCAATAGAATGCAGAGAAGTAAAATGGCATTGCCTCTATAGTTAAAGACATGGGCAACAAAGGTACACTAGGTGAATTTATTAAAATGATTGAACAACATGGAGTAGTATTATTAAAAAAAAACTATTTTTAAATTTTCCTCCTTTTTATAAGATGTCCTTGTCTGCTATCCCTTGAAAAATGACCTCCCTCAAATTCATCCGAAAAATGCATCCCCCCATCCCCTGTTGCGCTTGCGCTGGAAACTTGGTAGAACATGGTGGAAAGGCGATATAAAAGTAGCAGTGCCAACACTATGGTAACCGCACCACCAAAACACAATACAATCCACCTCTGGTAGGGGAGCACCACCACATATGCTGCGGCATGGAAAGTCAAATCGAAGCATACTGCTGCTGCCTACAAAGTGATGCGGACGAGGTAGTCGATATCTGCAGACATATGGGAGACGGTGGCATGAAAAGCTAGCATGTTTGCGACCAAGAATATGTTGAAAGCATGAAAAGCTAGCATGTTTGCGACCAAGAATATGTTGAAAGCAATCGTGTCACCCATAACGGCCCTTCCTACCTCCTTCACACCTCCGGGCACAGCCAGCATGACGGTGAAGCTTTCTGCCACCAACGCCAACGCCACTGTCAGCTGAATAACATGTTTACTATCATTTGCTACTGGAGATTTCTCTACTCCTGTCGATTGATCAATCTCATTAGAATCTGGATCTCCGTCATCGGACACGACATTCTGTGCTCAAAAGAACAACATTAGATAGAATTTTTTTAAGCTATTGATTACAAATTCCCGTCACTTCTACAAATTCCCGTCAATATAATTTTCCCGTTCCCGCCGTCAATATAATTTTCCAGTCAAACGTGACAGAAAATTTGACCAATTAAGGAATTTGGTTTTCAAAGAAAATTTAAACAGGTAATAGGAGGGGGGAAATGATAAACATCGCTAGCCGAAAGTAGCAAAAATTACAACTGACTGATCTTTCAGTGGTGAAATAGGTAAAAATTCGAAGCTGGTTTAATTCGTCAGTTTTGGCAGAAAAAATAAGAAGATTAGGAGAACATCTCTCCGTCCTCCCTCCTCGTCTCTCCTTACTGGCGATTGCTTTAGTGGGAGGTTTACTGTCGGCAACTGATCAACCACAACAGACAATTGTCCTTCTTGAGGAGCAGTATCCTCATCCAACTCCATATTCTGTCCATCAAAAGAAAAACATGCAAGGCGTCAACAACGAAAAATATTGAAAACATTGGAGAAAATGGTAATGCCACTCTGTTACCTGGATCTCCTCATCTTCCATAGTCCTGCCCTTTTTGTGTTCCTTCGCTTGTTGAGGATTATAATTAAGCAAAGGCGCGTCTAATATAGAAACGAAAGTAAGATTCATATAGGAAAAGTAAAACACAAGTGTAAGAATGCAAGATTCATGTTCTGTCCATGCAAAGAAAAAAGGAAAACTCGATGGACAGGAAAAGGAAAACACTGAAATGTAAGAACGTAAGATTCATATTCTGTCCATCAGAAGAAAAAGAAAAACACGATGGACAGAAAAACAAAAACATAAACATCTAAATGTTATAAGAATGTAAGATTCATCTTCTGTCCATCAAAATAAAAAGAAAACTACAATGAAAAGAAAAAAATCATATTCTGTCCATCAAAATAAAAAGAAAAACACAATGAACAGAAAAAGAAAAACACAAGAATGTAAGAATGTAAGATTCATATTCTGTCCATCAAAATTAAAAGAAAAACACAATGAACAGGGAAAGAAAAACACCCAATGTAAGAATATGAATCTTATATTTTTTTCTTTCGTTTCTAAGGAACGTAACTTTCTATCTTGTCAAAAGAAATAGTGATATCGTAGTCAAAATGCTGAAGCTTCCTCCGCGAACACATCTCAAATGATCATTGTCGGTTTTTGCTTAGTTATAATGTTATAATGTGTTGTAAAAGCTTTGATTGTTTAGATATTCGGTGTGGATATTTTATGATTTGTTTTTGTTATAGTTTATTTTAAATTATTTTATAAGAGAAAATATTTATAAACAAAAGTTTTTAAAAAGAGTTAAAGTTTTTTATCATTTTAATTATTAAATAGAATTTTATTATGAAAGTATTTTAAATTTGAGTGAATTTAGTAATTATTTGTAGTTAATCGTTTAAAAAAATTATGTATATAAAAAAGTTCAAGTCTAAAATGTTAATGAATCCAAATCTAAGCATCTTAAGTCTATGGGTAGAACTAGAAGATGTGCTTGAGTGTTTACTAATGATGAAAAAAGGGACAATGAAGATTAGGCACACTTAGATAGATTGAAAACCAATGGGGAGACCTTAATAAAGAATTCACAAGAAAAATGAACAAACATGGGGTCCAAAATGGCTAACCAAATTGTATGAAATCTTAACTATTATTTAGTGGCCATGGATTGCAAACCCTATTTGTTATTTAGATTTCAAACCACAAGAAAATGTGGAGAGACTCATGAATACCCTTCATACGTCTTGTAACTACAACCAGGATCATCAATGTTTTATTTTTTATCTTTCTACTAAAGCCTTGTGCATCTAACCTCAATTGTATGAAGCATTTCTAGAGGAACTAACTCAACAAGGATATGAAAAGACTCAAAATCTTCATTTGTAAACTTATATTTAAACTTGAATTTAGGCCAAGATAGCCCTAGACTCTAGCTATATGTCAATCCTAGAAAGTGATAATAGGAGACCATTAAAAAGAGTGTTGATTGATCAAAATTCCTATTCTAAAATCATTCCAACCCTAGAGTAACTAGCATTTAGTAGCTTAACAAGGTTTATATGTCTTTAGCTACAAAAATGCCCTAAATTTGCACAAACACCTCCTTAATGAGAATGGAATAAAATCCAAGTCATTTCCAACATTATTTATCATGCAAAACCACAAAAGAAATGCAATATTTCAATAATATTTTTTAACCCTCATTACCTCCAAGTCCTTTGATAATCCATCTAACACATAGGGCCAACCTTTGACAATTTTATTTTAGTATGAACAAGCCCTCCAAATTCAAAAGGAAGAAAATAAAGGGAGTTTGTGGAACCCTTTTCCTTTCTTAGAAGAAGGCCATAAAAAATCCTTTAATAAAATTTCAAGTTTCTAGTAGGAAGCCTTAGAAGGAGCACACCAAGAAGAGTAATAAACATGAGTGGCTACAAAAACCCTAGAATAAATAGATAAAATTTCTTCACAAAAGATAGTTGGGATTGGTCATCCAATACTATACTTTTATTTCAACAAGAGCAATAAAGGATAGCAAAAGAGAAGAATAAGAAGATGAAAACCCCAAAATGATTCCAAGAAACCTAAAAGTATTGCATGATCAATCCATTTCTAGACAAAGATATTGAGCTAGGGAGGCTTGGGTAAGAAATATTAACAATAGCATTGGGTTTTTTACCACTACTTGTTATCTCTTGAAGCTAAACAGAAAGTGTCAAGAAATATCAAAGTATGTTTGGCATTATCCTCTACCTCTAAAAAAGGAAAAAATCATTGGTAAAGTGATCATTGAGAATTTCTTGGTTAAAATTGGGAAGTGAAATACTTTTTATATGCTTCTAAGAAATAACATTAGGAAGCAACTAGCTAAATACTTCCACAACTAAAAATAGAGAGTGTGAACAAGAAATTGATCCTACCAAATAGACCTAAAAGGGAAAAAAGAGAGGATTTCCTACTACTAATGGCTAGTCAGGAAAAGGCATCTATAAAAAACATTTCAATAAAATAATGAAACTTAGGGCCAAACCCTAATACTAGAGAATGGAAAGAATAAATGACCCTTTAATTCCATCATAGACTTTTGTGAAATATTTTTTGATTAAAATTGTATCATTTTTAGGGAAATGAACCCATTTTGAATAATTTCAAAATAATTTATATTTTTCAAGATGCATTTTAACCTAATTGATCCTATTTTCTTAGAATAAATGATATGACGAAGACAATATCAAATATGAAACGAAAGAGTTGAATTTTTTGTTTAGAAATTATTAGAAACATGATTAGCTACCATTATTTATTATTTAGGATTTTTAGACCTAAGTGTGAATGTAATGTTTCTTTTTTTAATAATATAGACAAGAGAGAAATAATTATATCCTTCCATATAAACCTAAACAGCGTCTACATCAATAGTGGCCCTCAAAGCTTTATATAATTCATGGGTGAAGATGTCACAACTAGGAAATTTATCTATAGCCATAGTAAAATTATGTAATGAAGTTGGCTTAAGTGGTTGGTTACATATAATTCATTGTGAATCTAAAATTTGATAAAGGACCACACTCATGAATTACTCAAGGGAATGGTATTTCTTAGAACAGGGATCTTGAACTTTTAACATCTATTCATAAGGTTGGAAAAAATCCTAGAGAATATCAAGAATCTAAGTAATAAGTTCATGGACCTCCCTAATGTGTTTGATTTTATGGAAAATGTTGACACTAAATCACATATAAAAAATCTATGTTTTGGATAAGGTAAGCAAGGTTTTGAAAGGACCGAGAACCTTGTATAGAGCTAAGAAAAGGAAACTTCCAAACACCAAAGTATCAAACTTTTCCAACTAAATAGAGAAATAGTACCAATGGAAACACTGCGGTGACACAATAGACTAAAAACTAGCACCTGGTCACCAGAACAAGGAGTGATAGAACACTTCGAACCAACAATAGTCTTGAGTTAAAGCCAAAGAAACATCAAAGGCCAAGAGACAGAAAGAACTTACAAAGAAAAAAAAAGATGTGGACTGAGATCCCATCACCACAAACCCCACAAGTAGCAGCAAACCAACTAGTCAAAACAAATAGCCCAAACAAAATCTCAACCTCAATATGAGAAATACCAAGAAGCACTAAAGAGGAACTCTCCTTAAAACACCTAACAAAGAAAGAAACCAACTCAGCCTTCATGAATGAAAGAAAGTGCTCCCCTCTATTGGAGAAAATCACATGAACACCTTTTGCACTAAACTCAAAGATCACCAACAACCACAAACTCTACCTAAATAGGAGTAACTACCACCTCAATAGGGACAACAACTGAGAAAACCAAAGTAGGGAGCTTCCAAATATACCCACAACACCCATCTTCACCTCAATAGAAGAAGAAACCACCTCTAGAGGATCAATCATCACCTATATAGATGAAATAGGTTGTGGAGAAAAGGAGAAATCCAACAAACTAGTAGGAAAAATAAACACACCATCCTTTGGCATACCCAAAATTAGGAGTTTGAAGAGGAATGAGAACCACATAATCATCTGGGTCTAAAATATAGGCATGAAAAATAACCCATCCAACCACCAATAAACCCATAAACGACCCAACAACAAGGAAGCAAGCCCAACACGAATCTAAAAATAGAGGAGGGCTAAGGGATAACCCCAAAAGCTGAGCCAAGAAAAAGAGCACACCGACTTCCACAACCCATCCAAGAAAAAACTAGAGAAGAAAAAGGCCCCAAAAGTAACTGAGGATTCAGCCATACCAACTTGACTACACCAAGAGACTTTCCATTACAGAGAGTCCAACTAGAACACCACCGACTGAACTAGCTTCCAACACCAAAATGCCCAAGACTTCAAAGGGAGAACAACTTTCCCCACAAAAGATTCCACCAGAAAAGGAGAAATAGCTCCATAAAAGAAGACTCCTCCCACAATAGGCAACATAACACAGCCACCCAAATTGAGTGCACCAAGAAAAGAGGCTTCACGACACCACAACAAAGTAAGGGGCACCAAGAACCCATAACACTAGCCCTCCAACACAAAAGTAGTTGCAACTTTAATAGCAAAAGGGGTTAGAGTACCCAAAAACCCCTCAGCCATAGGAAGGAAGAAGACTTCCAATCTAGAAAGCAAGTAGAAATAGAGACCATCAAATTCTCACCCAAGAAAAAGACAACAACCACATTGATGACTACAACAACTTCATCCATAGGGGTTTTCAAAAATCCTCTAATTCACCCTCCCCATCACCTTTCTGATCACCTTCCTCCCCTCTCAAATTCAAATTCTGCCTGCCATTGCTACTCCTATCCATCATTTTTAAATACATTTTCAAATATGTTAAGCTTTTGAATTTTATTATAAAAATCTATTTTTTATCAAATAAGTAAGGGAAGGGCCTTGATCCCCTAGTTACAAAGACAGAACAACTGACAAAAAAATAGGCTAGGAAACACAACACCAACCACCACCAAGAAACAACATCAGACTATCCAAACCAAAGCCTAAAAAGGAATGCACCCTTATGAGCATAATCAAAAACAAAATCCCTATATTAATCCACAAAATGGTACGTAGACCATTTATGAGATTAACCAAATTCTAATAGGTACAAAACCATAACAAAGCTATCAAGAAATAGCAGTCCAGTACAATACCATTAAGCACCAAAAGTTTCAAAGCACTCATTATACCAAAGCAAAAAACACCCTAGTTTCACCAATTTGGGACACAAACTCCTTCCAAGTAGAGCCATCTTTAACTTTTGAATCAGACTTTATAGTCAACAAAACAGGCCAGCAGGCCACCCTCCAAGTTGGAAAAACAATATCTAGTAACAAAAACCACCCCAAGGGTTGGTAAGTCAGACTGTACTTCCAACCCATACAAGAAAAAGTGAGAGGATCCTGAAACCCAACCTACCAAATAACAGCTAAGCCCATCAACACTCCTTGCATGAGCCATCCCACATTGAGCCTATTACTTAGAGCAACCAATTTTGAACTAGAAATAGCATCAGTATTGATAGGGTAGAGAGCCCCCATCCACTTACTTACCTCTCCACCTTTAGAGCAGAAAGCGTATCCCAAAGGCAGTACCACCCAAACAGCAACACATGTAGAACACCAAGCCCTAATAATGAGCAAAACCAACACATCAAAACTCCCCACCATGAAGGAGAAGTGGGAGATCCCATCAAAACTTTAAGGAGCTAAAGCTAACTCAGAGCACCACCTCGAACGAAACACCAACTCAGGATCAAAATCAAGATCAGAGCTAGCAAAACAAGCCTGCAATCCACCCATCACACTGTAGAAATGACAACCCTTAACAATATCCACCCCCAAGGTGGCCAAGACAACCTGAACATTAGGGCCACCATGAAGCAACAACATCCTAACAACAACTTCATTGAAACAAAAGCTTCTGAAAAAAATTAGGTCTAACAGATCTAGGCTCCCAACCAAATTTGGGATTCGCCAAGTAAAAAAAGTATTGAGGATCCATAGCCAACTTAAACCACCACTCCACCCAACACACCAACTCAATCTCTACCTTAATAAGAGTAAGTTCCCCTCTATAAGAGAGGATGAAGTGAGGATCAAAACTACAAGAGCCACCAAACTCCTGCACGAACATGCTCCACCTCAAAAGGAACCAACAAAAAGAAAGGGAAAAACCCACTGTAGCAACAACAATCATCTTTTCCTCTATAGGAGAGGGCTCCACCTCAATAGGAGCATCTCCACCTCCATAGTAGACCCCAACTATAAAACCTAGTAGGAAGTCAACACTCTAGTAGTAAGAAAACCCACCTCATCCCATGGCATCATGAGCATCTAGTATAGTAAGGAAGTAGTATGAGGAAGTGCAACAACCACCAAAGAGAAATCACACCCCAACAACCTCAGAACCATCTGAACCAACAATTTTGATAAGCATCTATTGACTTCTCTTGCACTCTTAGGATCTTTCACCTAAAAGGAGAGAGATAGAACCCTAAAATTGAAGTGGTTCATTCAAATAGAGGATTGTGTGATGTGAATTAAACTAAATGCAATGTTGTAAATGCAACTAAATGATGTAATTGACTGATTATGAATGCAAAACCTATGAAATATGTAATGTTTGAAAACATAGTGAGATATGCAAGCATGAACTAAAACATGAACAAGATGCACACATAAATGAAAGGGACTAAATAGAGTGCACCTAGAGGTAGATTGAAGACTTGAGAAGATTTTGGAATGCTGGTAAAATCATTGTTGATGACCAGTGGGACTCATTCACCATTGATGGCGAATCAGTCTTGCTACTGACAAAAACCCCTGAAAATTGGTTTCTGACTGTCAGGAGCAGGAATTTGACAAAATCGCCTTTTTTAGCCTTAAAGTGGGACTCATTCACCACTGATGGTGAATCAGTCCTCTCCCAAAATTTTGTGAACTCAAAGGTCAATTATGTAGCTCTAAATTTGCACTTGTCTTCTTGTCAGGTTGATAGAGTCAAATCTGTAGAAAATGGACTGTATATTGTCTCCAAGCTTGAAATAGGGTTTGGTTGACTTGAAATATTTTGTTGACTTGTTGACCACCTTTCAACACCTAATTACTTTTAAAATGCATAAAAAATTCTGCAAACACACATGCAAAAGGGGGAAAATGGTTAAGGGTTAGGGTATAGGGATCTGCCTTGGTCACATCCCACTTTGGTAATCAAACCCTTTATAAAGAAATGAAACAGAAACAAGAAAGGAATGATGAATAAACAACATGAAAATGTGCTAAACTCACCAAATCCTTGTTGTTGAAGTCTGAAGATATGTCAATGGCTACTCCAAGATGTTTGATGAATGCTTGATTTAATGATACAATGTGCTCAAATGCTAATTGATGTTGCAAGTGAACTTGATGAATTAGGAGATACTTGAATGAATGGGCTTAAAAATGAGAAGAAAAACACTTATTTATAATACACAATTATGCCCTAATAACCCAATAATACATCATAGGCTGACATAAGTCATTTTTGAATAAAAACCTGAAAGAAAAATAAAATTATTTTGAATTTGGAGCCAAGAGGGACTCATTCGCCACCCATGGCGAATGGGTCCCACCTTGGGCTTGTAAGTGGGTATCAAGAAAATTTTCTTGCATTTAATTTTTTTGTCAGGTTTACATTTAGGTATGTGCAGGATCATGATGGGCCAAAAAATGGCAATATGATGGGTATGTGGCTGATGACTATTTTTTACCCAAAATTGATGAAATGAAAAGAGTTTTTAAAGGAGAATCTCAGCTTTCCACCAATATAAATTATGCTTTGTACTTTAAATTTAATAAGTAATTATTATTCATTTTCTATTCAAATTATGACTAAAGTCCTGATTGATACGCTGATTGAAAAACATCTATAGCTTTCAAGCAGTATCACATTTTTTGAATCCAAAATATGCATCACATTCTATGTTTCACATACTACATGATTAAAAAAATAAAAAATAAATTTCATGAAGTCTTGACAAAGTTAAGGTGGTCAAACATATGAGTTTTTATATTTTTTAAAAATTTGTAATAAAAAATTCATAATTAATTATTTACTTGGAAAAAAATTACAAAAAAATATGCATCGCATCAGGGTATTAGTCCTCTACTTATATCTAAAATCTTATAAAAAAATATTATCATTTTATTGTGGTTAGGGTGGTTAGACAACCACTGCATTGAAATTTTAAATTTTCACCAAATAGATTTTTTTCAAACAAACCTAGTAGTTTAGAACTGCATTCAATTTTCTACAGATTCTATTCTTACATATTTTTGAAATAATATAGATAACTTATTCAAATTTTTACATCAAGTTGCCTAACTCTAATTTTTTTGATTTTTTTGCCACTTAAGGGCCTGTTTTTTCCATGATGATCCTGCACATACCCATTCAAAAATACACTTAATTAAGTCTTATAAGTGCATAAAGGGGTCATATAAAGCATAAGAAAGGTGTAAATAGTGAAATCAAGCCTAGAGAAGCATGAAATATTGTTACAAGACTTAACAACACTTTAGAATAGGACTTGATAAGTGATGAAAAGGTTATTTTTAGGTGAATTATAAGGAGAAGGGTGTAGAAAAGTGTATAAATGTGTTACAACACTTCACAACACCTTCACAAGATGCCATAATTTAAATTTTAAGGACCTAATATGAATGAAAAAGTTACATTGCAACATTAAATCAAATCAAAATAGATCAAGCATCATGAGAGAAAGACCTAAAAGACCATGAAAATGTCAATGATCAATTTTTCTATGATACATTTAGCCCCCACTTTAGTGAGATGATGAACTTGCTTCAAACTCACACTAAATTAGCCATTCACATTGAGAGGAGGTCCAAATGCACTTTTGTTAGCAAGATGGAATGACAATAATCAGGAAGGATGATCAAGCTCCTAGGATGAAGATCCCATGGTAGACTAAACATAAGAACAAAGGAACACACATGTGAAATAGAAGAAGAAAAGGGAGAATCAGAACAAGCTTCAATCATTTTTCCAACTAGTTGTGGATTAGATCTAGGCTTCTTGTGAGAAAAATAAAATGCATACTCACTCTGGGGCGACAAAACTCATGGCATTCTATTGGGTGAGAAGGCCCAAAAGGTGAAATACATGTACACTAGTTGGTATGTACTCACAAACACATAGGTGGCTATGGGGAAAGTGATGTTGTTGAATGGGCTTCCCGCTCAACCATATCAAAGTTATACCTCCTAATAACTTTAACAATGTGTCACAAGGAAAAATGTCAGTTTGTACTTCATGAGACAAGCAAAGCTTTGTATGCTTAGAATTCATGAACACAGAGGATAGTACCACAGGCATGCAAGCTATGTTATACAAGGTGGTAAAGATGTAAAATGTAAAAATGTAAAAATGTGAAATGTAAAAGATGGTCAAAGGAGTCTTATTAAGTTAATGTAATGTCTACCACTTAGGGGAAATTGTGCCTAATGTCTCCAAAAGAGGACCAATCAAAGAATAAAATATTCACAACTTAGGGGATGCAGTACATCTTATTAGACCACCAAGAGGAATGTAATATGGTAAGATAGATCACACCTATGAAGGACATCACACCCAATGTTGTCCACAAGGTGATGAATGCATCGTATGAAGTGACAAGGCTACACTAAGAACCATGAATGCAAATGAAATGCTACTAATGTATTCCCCCCACTTTAAAGGAATTTCTACACATCGTTCTATGAGCAATTACTTTAACGTAGCAAAGGGAAGAATGAAAAAAGAAAAAAAAGACATGAGAGCCAACTTGGAAAGCCCCTATCCCAAGTCATATGTTTCTAAGTAAGGCTGCTTCATGTAAATGAAAAAGAAAGCAAAAGAAAATAGAGTTGACCCCCCAAAAAGGAACACACCAAACACATAAGGGATCTATGGATTTGGGGTTAGTATGTTTGTTGCTGCAATGTTTTTATGAAAGAGCTTGGAACTATCATAGAAAAGAAAAAATATTTTGGGTCAACATGAAGGAGACATTTCAGTCTCAATGCCTTACATCATCCCCAAAAGGAAAACACAAGAAAAAGACAAAGTAAAAAGGAAAAGGGACCATTTGGGTTAACAAGGAAGAGACATAGGGAATCTCAACACTTTGTGTCATCCCAAAAAGGAAAACACAAAACAAAAATGAAAGGAAAAAAAATGTACGACATTTAGAAGAAGAGAGGTACAAATAGAGGAAGTGCACAAAGAGAGAGAACATCAAACACATGTTATGGGGGGAACATGATACAAACATAAAATCACAATTGAAAATATAAAAGGAGCTAGAAATGCAAATTTAATTCAACCATTAACCGAGTTATTGACTTCTCAATCTCAAGTAGGATAAGTGAAAGAGAAATAACGTAGTTAAGAGACAAGGACATATGCATCACTAGGACAAGTTTAACAACTTCTTTCCTACACTGAGTGTAAGGCAAGAATGAGCTAAGGTGGGTGATGGGAAATATCATGCAATTGTGAGAATAGAAAATTATACAACTATGGCATGATGAGGGATTTTTTTTAAGGTACATTATAGGAAAGCAGTCGATATTAGTGAAGTGATACTTGTTCAGTATTTCCTTCAATGCTCGACATTCATTTGTGTGGTGTCCAAGAACATGATGATATTTGCAATATGGTATGTTAGAGTCTTTGGGATGGATGACCAACATGTTCATAGGTGGTAAGAGTATAATACCTTTGTTTAAAAGTAGTTGAAGTCTCCTTTCACATTTAGGTGGGGGATGAGTAGGAAACTTGATCTTTTTCAATTTGTAAGGTCGTTTTCATTTACTAGATTCTCATTTTTCATGGATGGAAGGAGGAAGAGGAACCATAGGGATCCTAGCATCCTTGTCATTAGAATCAGGTAATGGTTGTTCATGTGGAAGGAGAATGTTCAAGTCAAGAGGGGAATCAAAGATCACTGTACCATCATCTCAAAGTCTCCAATATTCAAAAGGAGGCTTGTCAACATGAGGAGGATCTTGATATCCTAGTCCTATTGTGTTTTCTTATGTTGGTCTTTGTTGAAGAAGTTGGTGAGTGTTATGCTCATTTTTTGTGTCACACCCTTGTTTGCTTAAGATAGTAAATCATTTTCCATGTATGTTTCCTCAAGGTTGATTGGTGTGTTTGTAACTTCATTATCATTAAATGGTTAAGGATGTGTTTGTGTAGAGGAACTAGGTCCGCTTGATGGAGGGAACTTAGGTCCTTCATTGGTTTCAGGATGTAGGTATCCAAAGTGATTAGGAGGTACAATAGTAGGAAGAACTTGTGACTTCATGGATGGGTAAGAGGCTACATTGGCTTCAAAGTTATCAATACATTTGTTTAAGAACTTGTTCATGCTATCATCATCTTCTCCAATGATGTCTACATCAGGAGGAGGACAATCATGAGGAGATGAAGGAGCATGAGGGAGTTCAAGGTCATTAGGATCATAGCCAAAGGCATAATTGGACATCACTACTAAGGATTTCAATGAATTCCAAAACTTGTTAAAAGAAAAAGCCATGATGAAAATGAATGAAAAGAAACTAAGATGCAAGAAATAGAAGAAAATAGAGAATCTAGAAAGTATAATAGAAAGTAACTATTAGAAAACTATAATGTAGAAAATACCCAGAAAATGCTTGAAAATGCTATCCAAAATGTGCAGTTTGACTGATTCGCCCAGGGTGGCAAATGAGTCCAACTATGAGATTTTTTGTGTTTTTCATAAAATTTAAAATGATTTTAATGCTTTTCAGATGAAAACTAAGGATGCAAATGCAAAATTTTATATTTTTAGTGATTTTGATATGCAAAAATAAAGTCTAAATGAGTCTTTCACTAATGCAATTTGAGAAACCCTAGGATGCAAAAACAACATAGAACCTAATTGAATGTTGATGCAAATGAAATTAGAAAGATAAATCATTCAATATGAAAGTTCACCAAAATGAACCAACAATTTTGATAAGTGTCTATTGACTTCTCTTGCACTCTTTGGATCTTTCACAATGCTGTAAATGCAGCTAAATGATGTAATTGATTGATTATGAATGTAAAACCTATGAAATATGCAATGTTTGAAAGATATGCAAGCATGAACTAAAACATGAACAAGATGAACACATAAATGAAAGGGACTAAATAGAGTACACCTAGAGGTAGATTGAAGACCTAGGAAGATTGTGGAATACTGGTAAAATAATTGTTGATGACCAGTGGGAATCATTCGCCACTGATGGCGAGTCAATCCTGCTACTGACAAAAACACCTGAAAACTAGTTTCCAACTGTTGAGAACTAGAATCTAATAAAATTTCCTTTTTCAGCCTTAAGGTGGGACTCATTCAACACTGATGACAAATCAATCCTCTCCCAAAATTCAGTGAAATCAAAGGTCAATTCTATTGCTCCAGATCTACACTTATCTTCTTGTCAGGTTGACAGAGTCAAATCTATAGAAAATAGACTGTATGTTGTCTCCAAGCTTGAAATAGGGTTTGGTTGACTTGAAATACTTTGTTGACTTGTTGACCACCTTACAACACCTAATTTCTTGCCAAATATGCATACAAAAGTCTACAAACACACATGCAAAAGGAGAAAAATGGTTAAAGGTTAGGGTATAGGGATTTGCCTTGGTCAAATCCCACTTTGGTAATCAAACCCTTGATAAAGAAATGAAATGGAAACAATAAAGGAATGATGAATAAACAACATGCAAATGTCCTAAACTCACCAAATCCTTGTTGAAGTTTGAAGATATGTCAATGGTTGCTCCAAGATGTTTGATGAATGCTTGATTTAATGATGCAAAGTGCTCAAATGCTAATTGATGTTGGAAGTGAACTTGATGAATTTGGAGATACTTGAATTAACAGGGCTTAAAAATGAGAAGAAAAAAACTTATTTATACACACTTATGCCCTAATAACCCAATAATACAACATCACAGGCCGACATAAGGCATTTTTGAATAAAAACCTAAAAGAAAATTTGAATGATTTTGAATTTGGAGCCAAGAGGGACTCATTTTCCACCCATGGTGAATGGGTCCCACCTTGGGCTTGTAAGTGGGTGTTGAGAATTATCTTTCATTTAATGTTGTTTCTCGGGTTTACATTCAAAAATACACTTAATTAAGTCTTATGAGTGCATAAAGGGGTCATATAAAGCATAAGAAAGGTGTAAATAGTGAAATCAAGCCTAGAGAAGTGTGAAATCTTGTTACAAGGCTTTACAACAATTTAGATGGGTAAGTGCAACAAGATGGTTGCCAGAAAGGGGGCTTAAGTGGCCATTTTTTTTTTTTTTTCTGAAATCAAGAAATACTGATTGGACGTGAAAATGAGGATACTTACACTCAAAATTTTGAGATGGAACAAAAAGAAGGATTCAAGTGCTCTGAGCTTACTTTCTAAACTATTGATTTATTTTGAAAATGGTTGAGATTAAGGGGTTGAAACAAGGGATGTACACAAATTGGTGTATTTTTGTCAGAAAAACATAACATAATAACTCTTGTACGACCCTCGTATGGTGAAATTTTTTTTGGTATTTTTAAAATCAATATGATCAAAAGTTAGCTAACAGTATATAGTTGATGCACAATTTTTCTAATAATTTTTTAATGAATATTTTTTTTTTACTAATTTTTGAAGTGGACACTTCCTAAAAAATAGAATTTTAGCTATGCTACCCCTACAAATTTTGGAAACTAATTGATTTTAAAAAAAAAAAATTGTAGAATGGAGTCTAGTTTCTAAAAATGTAATTTATTTGAAATTTTGATGAACGATTAAATTTATAACAAAAAAAAACACCAAACACTCCTTTTTTCCAAAAAAGAGACATACAAACAAAAGAAATTATGGATGAAGAACTTAACATTGTCAGAAAGTGAAAAAAATTACATCTTTAGATAGCTAAGAGAGAACCTAACATTACCCAGATGTTTGATTTGTTTGATATTGAACCACGTGCAATCTTGAAGGTGAGCACGAATCTGAATATGTGAAATATTGTAGAAATTGCAAAAACACATCTCTGGTCATTGGGAATGCCCTCCAAGCCTTTGAGTAGGTATTCCAAGGAAAATACCAATCCTAAGGATTGGGGATTCCCAAAGAAAGATATAATGCTCTCACATTATATGTCAGTTTTGACATGGTTTTTTTCATTTGTGGGGAGAATGTCTAGCAAGACATAATGTTCTTGCATTATGTCCTACTTTATGTTAAATGCATATTGAATGTATGTTTATATATTTTTCTGTTTGTATGCACATGTATGCTTCTATGTCATGTATGTGCGTATGCCTATATGTATCAATGCATGTATATTGTATGTATACCTACTTGTATGTAAGATTGTATATACGTGCATGTACATGTATCCTTGTATGTATGTAGGATTGTATGTACATATGTATTATGATTGTATGTATGTATTTATGTATGTCTCTAGAGGGAGGGAGAATTTTAAGAGAGAGAGAGAGAGAGTCTAGAGAGAGGGAGAAGGGGTGGAAGTGAGAGTTTAAGAGAGAGGGAGTGGGAGAGAAGGGGTTGGAGTGAGAGGGACTTAGCTAGGTAGGGTGGGAGGGATAAAGGGAGTGAGAGAGAGAAGGGGGGTGGGAGACAGAGAATTGAGAGAGAGGGAGAGAAAGAGGGGGGAGAGAGAGAGATGAAGAGAAAGAGAGAGTTATGTAGGTAGGGTTCCAAAGGGAGAGAGCTGAGAGTGTGAAGGGGGGTGAGAGGGAGAGACTTGAGAGATAGGTAGTGAGAGGGAGTGCGAGAGGGACGTAGTGGGAGAGAGAGGGAGTGTGAGTGAGAGACATGAGAGAGGGAGAGGTTGTGGGAGGGAGTGACATAATAGAGGGAGAGAAAGAGGGGATGGAGTGAGAGGGACTTATCTAGGTAGGGTGGGAGGGATATATAGAGAGAGAGGAGAGAGAGAGTTACCTAGGTAGATTTCTAGAGGGAGAGACTTGAGAGAGAGGGGAGATGGGAGAGAGAGACATGAGAGAGAGGGAGAGAGAGGGAGTGGGAGAGTGGGAGGGAGATAGAGAGAGATAGATAGAGGGAGCAATAGAGGGTGGTAGGGATTGATTGAATGAGAGATATGTAGAAAGAGAAGAGGGTAGATAGAGACAATTAGAGAGGGTAGGAGAGAGGGAGGGAGGGAGAGGTGAGATGTATAGATAGAGAAAAAGCAATAGGGGTTGAGGGTATAGGGTTGAGGGATTAGGGTGGAGGATCTATAAGGTTGATGGTTTTGAGGGTATTAGTGTTTAAGGGTTGAGGGTTGAGGGATTAGGGTCGATGGTAGAGAGTATTGGGTTGAGGGTATAGGGTAGAAGGTTTAAGGGTTTAGGGTTAAAGGGTTTAGGGTTGGGGGTAGAGGGTTTAGGGTATAGGTTTGAGGGTATATGGTTGAAGGATTAGATTGAGGATCCAATGTAAAGGGTAGAGGGTATAGGGGTTGAAGGTTTAGGGTTTAAGGATTGAGGGTTGAGGGATTAAGGGTTCAGGGTTTAGAATTGAGGGTTGAGGGTTTAATGTATAGGGTAGAGGGTAGAGGGTAGAGGGTTTAAGGGTTTAGGGTTTAAGGGTTGAGGGTTGAGGGCTGAGGGTCAAGGGTTGAGGGTAGAGGATTGAGGATATAGGGTTGAGGGTTGAGGGATTAGGTTCGAGGGTCCAATGTATAGGGTAGAGGGTATAGGGGTTGAGGGATTAGGGTTGAAGGGTTGAGGGATTAACGGTCAAGAGGGTTGAGGGATTAGGTTAGAGAGTTTACTAAGTGTGTTTAAGGGTTTAAGGGTTCAGGGATTAGGGTTGAGGGTAGAGGGTAGAGGATTTAAGGGTTTAGGGTTTAAGGGTTGAGGGTTTAGGGTTTAGGGTTGAGTGTTTAAGGTTTTATAGGGTAGAGGGTATAGGGGTTAAGGGTAGAGGGTAGAGAGATAGAAGGAGTGAGTGGGAGAGAGAGAGGAAGTCTAGAGAGGGAGAGGGTACAGGGGTTGAGAGATGAGAGAGAGAGGGATTGGGAGAGAGTGAGTGAGAGAGTGAGTGAGAGAGAGGGAGTGAGTGAGAGTGAGTGAGTGAGTGAGAAAGGGAGTGAGTGAGAGAGCGACAGAGAGTGAGAGAGGAGTGAGTGAAAGAGAGGGAGTTGAGAGAGGGAGATGGGGTAGGAGGGAGAGATGAGAGAGAGAGAGGGAGGGAGTGGGAGAGAGATAGAGGGGTAGAGGGTAGGGTAGAGAGGGAGGGAAATATAATTAGGGTTTTAAGTGTTGAGGGGTATAGGGGTTAAGGGGTAGAGGGGTAGAGGGAGAGATAGAAGGATTGAGTGAGTGAGTGAGGTGAGATGGGTTCAGAGAAGAAGGGAGATGGGGTGGGAGGAGGAACCGAGATATAGAGAGGGAGGGTGGGAGAGAGATAGATGGTAGAGGGATGGGGTATAAGGGTTAAGGGTAGAGGGTGGGGGAGAGATATAATTAGAGGGTTTGGTTGAGGGGTATAGGGTTAAGGGTGGGGGTAGAGAGATAGGAATGAGTGAGAAAGAGAGGGGGAGTTGAAGGAGGGAGAGGGGTAGGAGGGGAGAGACTTGAAGGAGAGATAGAGAGGGAGAGTGGGAGAGAGATAGAGGGGTGGGGTAAATGGGGAGAGAGATAGAGATTAGGGTTTAAGGGTTGAGGGTATAGGGGTTAATAGGAGAGGGGAGAGGGATAGGAGTGAGTGAGTGAGAGAGAGGGAGTTGAGAGAGGGAGAGAGGGTAGGAGGGAGAGACAAGAGAGAGAGAGGGAGGGAGTGGGAGAGAGATAGAGGGTAGAGGTTAGAGGGTATAACGGTTAAGGGTAGAGGGTAGAGAGGAGAGAGATAGAATTAGGGTATAAGGGTAGATAGAAGAGAGATAGAATTAGGGTATATAGGGTATAGACAAAGAGAGAAAATAAATCTATTAAAAAGCCAACTTTCTCATAATGCGAGCGTGTTTTGAAGAAGTAGAGATATGGCCGTTTTAGGAAGAAATAACGTGCTCATATTATAACACGGGGACATTATAATGCTAGCACATTATAACACTAGCACGTGTTATAATGCTAGCACGTTATAATGTGCACGTTTTGTGTTGCACTAAAAAGGGTAAAAAAAACTCAATATACGCATGATCTCAAGGCCCACATTCTGCATATTCTCCTGGTTCTATGCATGCTCCAAAAAAAAGTAGCTTTTTCATGATGTTATGAAGTGTGAATGCATGTTTTTCACATTCCACCCCCTTTTTCATGATCTTTCTACCACCTTTGCATGAAATAGCAGAATTTTCATGTTGAAAGACATATAATATCAACTCAAGTTTTGATTCTATTGAAAAGTGATATACAATTGAAGTTTGGAGGGGAACAAGCTTTTGAAAAAGTCAAATTGTTGAGGATTTTGAAGAAAGAAGAAGCTAAGGCTACATAATTGGGTTGAACTCCTCCATTTTAAACTCTAGTTTTTTTAGGTATCTGAAGTCTTTACACATTTTCTTTCATTCTATTATGGCTTGCTTTCATTTTTTTTATTTTTCATATTCCATGTTGATCATTGTTTGTTTGACATTATAACCTTAGGTTGTCAATGCACATTTTAAATTACACAATTCTATGCACTTTCCAATTACATTTTTAAACCACATCTCTTTGAGGTATTTTGTTATTTAACAATTGACTTACCTTGTGTAAGCTTACACATTTTGCATACACATATATATGACATATGTTTTAAGGAAGTAAAATAAAATAAAAAATTCTCAATCCTTTATTATGGATGTACATACCACTCTCTAAAGCTTTTTTTAAACAATTATACCAAACAACTAATTTCCTTGTCTATGCTACCAAATTTTCCATATATGTCTCTAAAAAATTGGAATATACTCCTCCCACATTGATAGAACTTAGAAACTATTTTGGTTTTCATCTCTATTTCTAAATTTACCTCATCACTAGACCTACCTCATCACTTTTATTTGTGATATATTTTAATTTTTTCCTTGATTAGTCTACCTACAAGAGATTCTAACCATTCTCTCCATTATTAGAAGACTCTTTATTGAAGGCTAAGTTAGCAACATGGGGAAAGGTGCAGCCTATCTTGTAATCATGGCTCAAAAAGGAAGCATGGACAAAGGATTTGAAATGTGATGCAACCAGCGGAGGTCTTGCAACACAAATGAACACAAAAATTCAACCAACAACAACAATTCACAAGTCACAATTCTCAAAGCTCTTCACTTTTCACCAAATCAGCACTCTTCCTTGTACCATTGCCAACTCATTTAATCGGGTATTTCTTCTCGATAAGATTATCTCATACCAATACTTGAACCATTTCAAGGACCCTTGAGGGTACACAATCACATTCCAACAAACCACTATTGGTTACTTTGTAACAACTTTCTCAAATCAGGCTTTCTACACCAACTAGGCCTCAAATTAGGACACTTTAGCGAAGAAACTTATCTTGAAACTTGACCAAAACCTCCAAACACGTGTGGGAAGAAATTTATATGTATTCAAACCAAATAATTCACAATTAGTTCTCAAAAAATAATCCACCAATATGCCAAAACAAAAAACCCTCTTTTTAAGCCAAATAACCTAGGGCTTATTGGAAAACAAACTTCCCAGCCTTATCAAAACATGCCACCACCTCAAATAGGTCTAAAATGGCCTAAGAAAACTCAATTCAATAAGAAAGAATGCTTCCCTAACACAATACTCACTTTAGAATGTCAACACCTCTCAAATTCACATGGAAAACACCAAATTTCACTTTAGGGCTTCATGCCCAGCTCAACTCTTGACCTCCCATTTACTTACTCAACATTCCCACACCTTTTTAGTGATGTTGTAGACCCATTCCTTGAGTTAGAGTGGCCACAGTGAGAGAAATGGGTCAATACACCATTTTAAATTACTTTCAAACCTTAAAACTGTGTGTTCAGGCTAGTCAGAAATAGTTGAGATGATAGGGGCAACATAAGCCTCATAGAAATGGGGTGTCACAGTGATATAGAAATCGTTGAGATGGTAGGGGCAGTGTATGCCTCATATAAATGGGGTCTCATGATGATATAGAAATGGTTGAGATGGTAGGGGCAGCGTATGCCTCATAGATGGTTGAGATGCATAGTAAGTCAACTAACTTTCCAACACTCCACTAGCTTGCCAATGTGGTAGGGTTGAGAAGGTAGGGGTAGTGTATGCCTCATAGAAATGGGGTATCATGGTGATGTAGCCAATGCAGTAGGGTTGAGAAGGTAGGGGCAACATATGCCTCATATAAATGGGGTGTCATGGTGATGTTGTGGTAGGGGCAGCACATGCCTCATAGAAATGGGGTGTCACGGTGATGTAGGTAGAGGCAACGTATGCCTCATAGAAATGGGGTGTCACAGTGATCTACCTACAATGTATACCTCATAGAAATGGTGTGTCATGGTGATGTACATCACCGTGAAACCCCATTTCTATGAGGCATATGCTGCCCCTACCTTATCAACCCTACCGCATTGGCAAGCTAGTGAGTGAGGTACCTTGCCAACACTCCACTAGCTTGCCAACGCGGTCGGTTTGAGAAGGTAGGGGTAGTGTATGCCTCCTATAAATGGGGTGTCATGGGTACATCACCGTGACACCCAATTTCTATGAGGCATACGCTACCCCTACCTTCTCAACCCTATTGCATTGGCAAGCTAGTGAGTGAGCTAGCTTGCCAATAGGGTAGGGTTGAGAAGGCATGGGAAACATGATAGTAACCTAGGTGGTGAAGACCCCAACCAACTCAAAATGATCTAACTAAAACAACAAACCAACCCCTTAAAAACTATACACTCCTAAAGGCTTGTAGCCCTCCAACACTGCTTTTTCTCAATATTTTTTAGAGAAGGCCATACAAATACCTAAATAACATCATCTAAGACACACTTCAACTCCCAACACAACATACCAAAAGGTTTTAAGAGGTTTCTTTGCAACAATATTGAAAACCAATAGGTTGCCCTGCCTTCTAAGCCACCGAATAACCCTCTTTTACAAAGGACGTACCTCCAAAAAACTTTTTTTTCACCAAATCTCAACTACCATTCACTAATTGTATTAGAAAACAAAAAATTCAACCATTATTTCTCAAATCCTTGACCTCTAAAATGTTGTACCACAAAACCCTCAACTTTCATGCAAATAACCTAAGGTTTATTGAAAGTCTTGACAACCAGGCTTACCAGACCTCACCAATACTAACAACGCTTCAAAAATTCCTTGAAAAAACTCAAACAACCATTACATGGAAGGTTCCTTTAACATTTCATAAAAACCCTTCTTTAACACCCCATGTACACAAGGAAAACAATGTAATTCTGCCTATCTTGTAATCATGGCATGCCCCTGCACCACCTTTGTCTATGCTAGAAATACTCTTGTACAATATGATTGTAAGTATCTTTTATGAAGCCTTGAATGACATATATTTTATTTATTTGAATGGAAAAATACTTTAGGAACTAATATTCATCTCATTACCATGCTACAGGTAAAATTATCTGCCATGCCAAAGAAATGAAGAAGGGATAAACTAACAAATGAAGCTCATATGAAACCTTCAAAGAAAAGGACAAAGAACGGGTGGCAAAATACTGTGAAAAGAAGAAATTGGATACTATTGATGAAAACAAGCCAACTGAAGAGGAAACTCAACTGTCAAAAAGAGAATAGGATTTGGCAGCACAAAGGGCACAAATACAAAAGCATCATGGTAAGATAGATTCAGATACAGTAGTTGGAGACACACCCTCTACGGAAAGTGAATACAAAGGGACACCATTAAGCACAAGTGAATATAGAGGGACACCAACTACCACAAGTGAATATGGAGGGGCACCATCTATCGCAAGTGAATATGGTTGGACACCATCCAACACATCTCAAGTTGAGAGTACATCATCACTCGGATTTAACAAAGAAGGTATGCCATCATCCCCACAAGAACCTCAAGGTATGTCTTATACTTCACCCTCGATCGAAGGTACGCAATCTAGCCCACCTCAATTAAATATTGATGAAATTCCTAATGTTGAGATGTATGTACCTAGGAGAACACCACCTAGAATTTTGTGTAGAAAGCAAAAACATTTGATTAATATTGATGAGGATATTTTGTAGCACATGGAAGGTAAGATTCCATCACATAGTTGTAGAAGATATGCTGATAAGATTTGGAAATTCCACTTTGAAAGGATAAATGAGACTACAAGATGTAAACTATTTGTTGAAATGATGTGGGGTTTAAAGTATAGAGACATCATGAAGACTCTTGGGTTGAGAGCATTGAATGAATTGAGTGAAAACACTATTGTGAAGAATCTAATGGATGAATATGAGAGTGTGGGTAAGACCTCACACTCAAAGGATAGTAATGTCACACGATGTGTCATTACATCGACTTTGGTAAGCATTCAAACAAAGAGAGCTCATCTCATTAGAAAGACGAGTGAACAAATGAGAATTAGTAGAAAAACTTTATCAAAAGTTGTTCCAGGGTGGCAAAGAATTGAGGGAACTGATTCAAATGAATTATGGGCATTCTCAGGGAGACTACCACAAAAATATAAAAAAGTTGTTGAAGCATTGAAAACACTAATTGAAGAGTATTGGAAGAATAACACAAAGCCATATCCAAATCAAAGGAATGTGGTAAAAAGGAGAATTGGTAGTCGAAACCATGAGCCACATCCAAAGCATTTTTTGGATATGACTCAAACCCAATTTTTTCATAAATTTCAAATGGATTATCCTCAAATTAGTATTTTTCAAAGATTTTTTGAAATTCTTAAACCTTGTTATGTCAAGATAAATCGCACACACACTACTTGTTATTGTAGACTACATATTGAATTCTCTAACCATTATGATGTTTATCATTCTATATGTTTTGATTTGCATACTAACGATGTTTTGCAGGATTGTGGCATAGAAGCCCCACCAAAATCTTCAAGAGATTTCTTATCAAAAAATTTATGTGAAGTAGAGGATGGCCAAATATTCTACAGGACAACATGCTTGGATGGTTCATGCAAGCATTGCAGTGGCTAGTAGCATATGCCAATATGTCAACATATGGAAAGCATAGATGAGGTGGGACAAAAATTAGTAGAGTTTGGGAAGTATAAAATAGTGGCATACGCTACAAAAGATGGGTCTCAAGAAAAAGGTGTGATTTGATTATTCAAAAGATTCTAGTGTATCAATTTATGTCCATGTTTCATGACAATATAGTGTATGAGTATGAAAGGCATACCCATAGAGCTTGATGGTTGGACACGCAATTCAAGCTATGCAAGGACACATTTCTAGTTGGCAGCATAGTATCAGTGGTTGATTTTGTAAAGAAATACACTCTACAGCCATAACGTGAGTTGCAGTCACAGTATTACAACTCCACACAAGTTTCAATATTTGTGCAAATAACATTCATTCATCCAGTTGATAGTATAGAGGACCAAAGGAAGGTATTGAGGGAGTATCACTTTTATATTAGTGATGATCGCACACATTCTCTAGAGTTCATGCAAGGTTGCTTCCATATGTTCTATAGTGATTTGGCTCAGAGGGGCATACCATATGGTCGGCATATAATATGGTTAGATAACTATGCAACACAGTTCAAGAACTCATACATGCTCTACTGGTTGAACAGGATGCATGTCATTACAGGTGTACAACATATGTGGAACTTTTTTGAGGCTGAGCATGGAAAGGGGGAGCATGATGGTTTAGGAGCATGCATGAAAAGAGCATTAGCACAAGAAGAGTTAAAGTATAAATATTGTGCAAAGTTGATAGATGAAAGATCAATCATCGAGTGGTGTAATGCTTCAATGGGTCCAGGTAATGAAGGTACGTCTTCAGTTTGTAGATATTTTTGGTTGATGGATGATACTAACATTGCACCATATGAGGATTGTTGTACACTAATAGGATCGAGTGAGGTACACTCTTTCCTTAGCTCAAATGCAGGTTCATGAGGTGTCAATACACAAAAGATGGCATGCTTTTTTTCTTCATGTACAATGCAAGCCTGGAATGATTGTGAGTCAGGGGAGTGGGTTGAAAAATGGTTGACAAGTTATCTTATCCCACTTCACATGTATCACCCTCCGATGGCATTGGAACTAACACAGATGGAATCATTGGTCAACATTGACCACGTATCAGATCTAGTTCAACTAGGTAATATATCTGCTTGCTTAGCTTTTAAAATTCCATATTGTTATATTAATTTGTAGTGTATTCGTAATGTTGACTAATTTTAAGAGATTTGTTGCACATATCAATGCAAGGAAATTTTATGTAGTTATTGTAGATGAAGACAATGAAGAGGGAACAAACTATTACTTATGTAATTTTGTTGAGGTCAAAAATAAATTGGAGGCCCCAGTTATAGATGGAGAAAACACCGAATACCCTACAGGCTCAATTGTTGTTACTGGAACGTGGCTTAGAAGGTACCCACATAAGAGTGTTAAACATTGGTTGTTTCAGGACTTTGACACACATCGTAAGATTATTCATTACTCAAACCTTGTTGTGGCATCCAATGTTCATTTGACCAAATATGGGGCTAGAACTTTGAACAAGGTCTTGTGGAAGGTCTGTGAGTCTGACCACGAGGCAATACTTGACACAACAAAGAGTAGAGCAGACCCAGATGGTTCGTTGGATTAATTTGTAAGTATGTACATTGTTTCTTATAATTTATACTTTTATGCACATTAATTTGTTTGATGGAAATGCTATCATCTTCTTTTACTTTTCATATTTATAAGTAACCTACTAAAAATTGATTAGTGTCCCCTTGCAGAAAATGCAGATTTATGAGCCATCCAAAAGAATCTCAGCCAAAAAAGCAATGCAACATCCTTATTTTGATGATCTTGACAAATCTCAATCATGATTTTAAGCTATTACAAAACTATGTGCAAAGCTTGGTGAGGTAATTTCAAGTTATTCATTTGAAGTTAACCTTATCATGAGCAGCTATGATGTAGACATTATAAGAGCATCTCAAATTTCAACTTAGTCTATTCATGAGAGGTGTTGTGTGCAATAGGTATCTTGGAACTCCCAGTGAATATGTATGACTAGGAGTGACTAAGTTGAGATACTAGCATGCCTATTTGTAAGTGCCTTCCATCTATTTTCATTTCCCATTTTGGATGCTCTTTCTTTTTCTCTTTTACTTTGTGTATTTGTAAGTAAACTACTTAAAATTGATTGGGACCTCTCGTTGTAGAAAATGCTGATTTATGAGCCATCAAAGAGAATCTCAGCCAAAAAATCAATGCAACATCCTTATTTTGATGATCTTGACAAATATCAATTCTGATTTGAAGCCATTATAAAAGAGCGTGTGAAGCTTAGTAAGGGAATCTCAAGTTACTCAATTGAAGTTAACCTCATAATGAGCACATATGATGTAGAAATTTAAAGATAATCTCAAATGTATGAGTGACATTGTAAAATATCTATGAGAACGAAGTACCTAAGGCATTATAATGAAATTTACTTGTAATGAGATTTACTCAAATATTGTAATTTTGGAGTTCATGTTTGGTGCAGGTGCACCTTGTTCTCTAAATCCCTTCAATAGGAAAATTTGCAAAATTTGAATTTTGAAATGTAAACAATGTGAACAAGCTCATGTGAAGGTCATATGTAATGTATTCAAAGTCTCAAAGAGGTCATTATGTGATTAGAGAAGTGATATTGCACAAAACATGTCATTTGGTGTAAAAATGAAAAACTTACATTAGTTGCACAATTGCAAAATTAGTAAATAAAGGATGATGTTTTTTGTATTTGCAACACTTTTTCCTTTTCCTTTATCATTGAACCATTGATTTTCAGGTCACTATGCACAACTCTAGCCCTTCTCTAGGGTTTTTCACCTAAACAGAGAGAGATAGGACCCAAAAATGCAAGGGGGTTCATTCAATTAATGTTATGTGCGATGTTGTCTATGCTAAATGAAGTAAACTAAATGAAATTGACTGATCTAAATGAATGAAAATGATTGTAAAAGTGCAATTAAAGCTATGTTTGAAAACACATTGTGTAATGCAATAATGAACTAAATGAAGAAAATATGCATAACATAAAGGAAAGGGATGAATCTGAGTGCACCTAGAGACTTGATGAAGAATCTGGAATGTTGTCTATGATGGTTGAAATCACTAATTTTTCATAGTGGGACTCATTTTCCCAGGGTGTCGAATTAGTCCTCCTAGTAAAACAGTGTTAGAAAATGGTTTCTGATAGTCGGGATCCAGAATTTGACAAAACTCAAATTTTTAGTCCTAAGGTGGGACTCATTCGCCACTGGTGGTGAATCAGTCCTCTCCCAAATTTATAGAAAATTAGGAGACAAATCTACAATACTAGATCTGTAAATATCTACTTGTCGAGTTATCGAAGTCAATTCTGTAGGAAACAGACATAAAACCTTCTTCAAACTTGAAATAGACTTGAGTTGACTTGAAACAACTAGTTGACTTTGCTTTCCACTTTTCAACACATAAATGCTTGATAAATCTACCTAAGTCTGCAAACACACATGCAAGAGGGAAAAATGGTTGAGGGTTAGCAAATAGGGGTTTGCCTTGGTCAAACCCCATTTTAGTAATCAAACCCTTAATGAAATAATGAAATGCAAAGGAATGATAAAATAACAACATGCAAATGCTATCAACTACCAAACCCTTGATAATGCAAGTTTGAAGTAATTTCAATGGATGCTTCAAAGTGCTTGAATATTGTTTGAATTGATGTTGTAATATTATTGAATGCTTGAATATGATGTATGAATGTTGGAAAATTGTAGGAGATGTAAAATGAGGTGAAAAATTCCTATTTATACAATCTTGTGTCATATTTTCGCGTTCATACCACATCATAGGCTGGCATCAAGTGATTTTTAATAACATCCTAAAAAGAAATATAAAATATTTTGAATTTGGGGCCAAGGGGGGCTCATTCGCCACCCATGGTGTATGGGTCCCACCTAGGACCTAAAAATAAGTGTCGAGAATTAAGTTGCATTTAATGTTGTTTATCGGGATAATATCCAAAAATACACTTAATTAAAGCATATGAGGGCATAAAGGGGTCAAATGAGTCATAAGAAGAGATAAATAGTGAATCTGTGCTTAGGAAAGTGTGAAATCTTGTTACAAGACTTTACAACACTTCAAAATAGGACATGTTGATGTGTAAAAAGGTGATTTTTAGGTGAATTGTCATGAATAGAGTCTAGAAGAATGTAGAAATGTCTTACAACACTTCACAACACCTTCATGAGACATTATTATTTATTTTAGTACCAAATATGCATGTTCAAGCCATGTTGCAACATAAAATCAAAGCCAAATATATCAAATACCATGAAACAAGACCTAAAAGGCCATGAAAATGACAAGGGGGCATTTTTGTATGACACATTTAGCCCCCACTTTAGTGAGAGGATGAACCTACTTCAAATTCACACTAAAGTAGCCATGAACATCAAGAGGAGGGTTCAAATGCACTTATGTTAGCAAGATGGAATGACAATGATCAAGAGAGATGATCAAGCCCCAAATATGAAGATCCCATGGAAAACTAAACATAAGAACAAAGTAACACACAAGTGTTGAGAATCAGATAAAGCTTTGATTGCTAATCCAACTAGTTGTGGATATGATCTAGGCTTATTGAGAATTTGTACTCACTGTGAGGTGACAGAATACAAGACGTTATGTCAGGTGAGAAGGCCCAAATGTACTCACTCTAGGGCCACATAAATAGTTGCTTGCAGGGTGAGAAAGCCAAAAAGGTAAGATACATACGCTAGTTGGTATGCACTCACAAACATAAAAGTGGCCATGGGGAAAAGTCATGCTACTAGGTGGGCTTCCTACTCAACCATGTTAAAGTTATGCAAATTGATAACTTTAACAAGGCGCCACAAAGAAAAATGACAATGAAAAAAAAGACAAAGGTACCATAGTCAT
Organism: Sequoia sempervirens; assembly: GCA_007258455.2. NCBI lineage: Eukaryota > Viridiplantae > Streptophyta > Pinopsida > Cupressales > Cupressaceae > Sequoia > Sequoia sempervirens. The sequence goes on along the minus strand of VDFB02000002.1, from coordinate 135,325,462 downwards.
GCAAGTTGCGATATGCAAGGTAGAAAAATGCAAAAATGTAAAATGTGAAAATGTAAAAGATGTTCAAAGGAGTCTTGTTAAGTTTATGTAAGTTCAATCACCTAGGGAACATTTTGTCTAATGTCTCCAAGAGAGGACCAATCAAAGAATAGTATTGTTGAGGTGCCAAATTGACCCACAACATGCAGGTAAGATAAAAATGAAAGTATCTTACCTCTCCTAAAAAATACAATCAACAATCAACAATTAAATTGATCACCTCCCAAGGTCTTTGATGTTGGTTCACAACATTGTTGTTTCACAAAGTGGTCAATATGGTTGTAATGATCAAAGGCCCTGCTAGTTTTGAGCTTTTGAATTGTTACAAGATCAAACATCTATTTAAACCTACTTTAACCAGGGGTTTTAAAGAAGTAGAAAAAAATAGATTAAGGCTTTTAAACTGAAAAGAATGTTGATTCATTCAACTAATCAGACCTGTTTCCTCCCAAGGAATTCCTAAACTAGAACTGCACGATAAAATTAACCTATAATTGATACAAATTTTCATTCATTCACAGTGAAAACGTTAACAATAGATTGCAAATCATCATTCAAACAAAACATAAGATAAAAAATTTCATTCCTTGAAAGCTTTTCAAATCAAATCATTAACCAAAAATAAATACCATCCTGGAACATAAATGAGGTAGCTTTAAATCTGGTTGCTTCTACTATTAATGAAATAGATAAGCAACATTTACAAATCTAGCAAGATCACTAGTGTACAGAAAACCATGTCTTTAGATTATCTCCACCTATGCTAAGAAAATCAAAAAGATTTGTCATTCCTTCCTACTAAACTGCAAAAATGTCTAACTTACTACAAAAATGTCTAACTTACTGCAAAACCCTAGCTTGCTTTTCTTTAACCTTTGTTCTACCTTTTGAATCTTTCTTCCACCTTCTTTTAACAATTTGTCTCACATTTTTTAACCCTTTTCTAACCCTAACTAAAAATCTTACCAAAAAAATAAAAACATCCCTTTATAAAGAGGCCAAAGTGCCATATATATAAAACGCATCAAAAATGTGTTGACCCCATTTTAGGGTTTACAAAATGAGTCAGTTACAGAATACGTTAGCTCTAGAAGGAGTTTGAAACAAATTCAAACAAGCAATAAATGCAAGGGCACTGACCAAAGGTAAGAAACATACCAAAACATGTGAAGGAGAAAGAAAAATAAAATGATGAGGAAGCACAACTTTCAACATAGCTTTGCATTAACTGCTTCCTCCACATCACCCATATCTTGCTCCATCTTGTCCCTCATCATCAAGGATGTCTTTTGTAAGCTTTCTACAAGTGACATAAGTGAAACCCTAGTTCACCATTCAATGACATTGATATTATTCTTCAGATTTGTCCCATCGTTATTGTCCTAGTCTCTCTCTTAGCCATTCCAGCCGCCACCTTGCAGATTCAACCTGCATTCATCAAACACAAATGTGAGAATCAAATTGTTGACAAAATTTCATCAAAGTGTTAGCTTAGAATCATGATAAAACCATTAAATTAACCCATTCCATCAAAAATGAACATAAGCAGTATACAACATTGAAATCCCTCAAGTAAAAGCAAGATATGTTTAAGCAGTCATTACTAGATTCATCAATTTAACCAAATTTCTTCACTTCACAATTCCTCCCATAAAATACAGAAAAATCCAGATGGATCGGATTTCTGTGAAAGTGACAACACAGCATGAATTCTGGGAAAACAAAGGGGAGAGGAAGAAATCGAGAAAATCCGACCGGACAGGAATTCCACGAAGAGATCAAAACTCTAAACTTTTGGAAAACTAAAGGGAACCGGGCAAATGAAGGAATCCAGGAAAATCCGGATGGGCAAGAAAATCCTGAACCTAATCAAATACCCAATCACCGACCACGACTTCACTCAAATTGATGAAAACCCAAACACACAGGAAATCAAACTCCAAGCAAGACCATAACACTCTAAAGCATAACAAGATGAACATCCCAACTTAGGAGAACGCAAATGCTAACAGAAAAATGGAAAATTTTTGAAAAACAACCAAGTTTGGGAATCTGACAGCTAGACAAAAATTTAGAAAAATTTGGCCCAAGCAGAATTCCACAAAAGCCAAAAATTCTCGAATTGCAGGGTAAAATAGGTCGGGTCAGATTTTGAACACAATCTGGGAAAATCCAGATGGGGTGGAAAATCCCACCAGGGTGAAGACTTGAATGACAACTAGAAACCAGAGTTCAAAAGAAGTTCGAGAAAATCCAAATGGATAGGAAAATCCGGAACCAGGGTGAAAACCCGAACTTATCCCAAAACATAAGATTTTCAATATTAAACTTGGGAAAAACACTTGGGCTAGCAAGATAAGCATATTAAGCACATTCCAAGGTAAAACAAAACCTCAACAGGTAAAAAATGAAGGGGTAAAAAAGTGAAGAGCGAAACAAAAGAGGGGTCCCATTTTAATCAAATTTAAAATGGGGTGGTCATGCAAGGCATAACAAGTATATTCACAACTTAGGGGATGTAGTGTGTCACATTAGGCCACCAAGAGGAATGCAATGTACCAAGATAGATTGCACTTATGAAGGACATCACACCCAATGTCGTCCAAAAAGTGAGTGATGCATCACACAAATGACAGGGCTACACTAGGAACCTAGAATGCAAATGAATTATGGTAATGTATGCCCCCAGTTTAAAGGAATTGCTACACATCATTTTGTGAGAAATTACTTGAAAGTAGAGAAGAAAAGAAAAAGTAAAAAGAAAACAAGACACAAGAGCCAACTCAGAAAGCCCTATGCCAAGTCATATGTTTCGAAGTTTGGCTATGTCATGTCAAGGAAAATGAAAAAAAAAGAAAGGGAGTTGCCCCCATAAAAGAAAGCACACCAAGCACATAAGAGATCTATGGATTTTGGGTCAGTATGTTTGTTGTTGCAATGTTTTCATGAAAAATCTCAGAGTTGTCATCATTCCCAAAATACACATAGAACTGGAAGAATGACATAAAGAGGGTAAAAACAAAGAAAAATAAAGTCCATTTTGAGTCAACATGGAAGAGACATTGCGGTCTCAACGCTTTGCATCGTCCCCAAAAGGAAAAAAAAGTGAAAAGGAAATGAAAAGGAAAAAGATTTTGGGTCAACATGAAGGAGACATTTTGGTCTCAATGCTTTGCATCTCCCCAAAAGGAAAACACAAAACAAAAGTGAAAAAGATAAGGACCTTTTGGGTCAACATGGAAGAGACACAGGGCATCTCTACGCTTTGCATCATCCGCAAAAAAAAAACACAAAACAAAAGAAAAGAGAAAAATGGAAGGACCTTCTGGATCAACATGGAAGAGACATAGGGCGTCTCTACACTTTGCGTCATCCCCAGACAGAAAACACAAAAAAAAAGAGAAAAAGACAAGGAATGACAATTAGAAGAATAGAGGTATGAATAGAAGTGTACAAAGAGAGGGAACACCAAACATATGACATGGGGGAACACGATATGCACATGAAAGAAAAAAATAAAAGAAAAAAGGTTTAGCAAGGCGAATGCAAGTCAACCAGCTAACAAGTCATCTGCCTCCCAATCGTGTTCAATGTAATGCAAGGGCGGTTGACTATCCAAAGGAAGAATTGAAAGTATCAAACTAGGAGTTGTACTAGGTTCTTCACTTGATGAAGATGATTTATATTTTAAGCTCATTGTGGATGAGAATAAAGAGTTTAAATTATTATGTATTTCTTCCTTGATTTTGGCAATCTCCACATCGTCGTCATCATCAAGATTGATGAAAACAAGAGGACGAAGGGTGATTTCTAAAGGATGTATCAAAATTTTTGGTTGTTGGATTGGTTGATGTTGTTGTGAAGGTTGTACTGGACTATCATGTGGTCGGTCAGGAGAGGTAGGGTGGTCATCTATTGCTTCTATCAAAGGTAGAGGTGGATTGTCTTTGTTTTCTTCTATGCCAGATTGATGAGCAAGGAGACGACGATGACATTGACATTCCCTAGCAGCACGATTTCTATTAATGTGGTTTTGGAGTTGTTGAGGTGTAAGAGATGATTGAGTCAACATAGGTTCTTCTATTTCTAAAGAAGGAAGAATAGAAGAAGCCAAAGAAGATAGGTAAACCACTTTCTCTTTTGCTTTATACACTTATTTAACATGAGGAGGTATGATAGGATTGGTTTCATTTTCTCTTGGTCATTTAGACAATGGTAGGGAAATGTCTAAGGGTGGTTGTTCAAAAGGTTGTATGGTTTGCTCAATGTCTAATTTAGGTTGAAGCATGGTTTCATCTATGATGGGAGATGTGGAAGTGGACGGGGATGTGCCACGAAGAGATAATTTAGTTATTTTCTTGGCTTTGAACTTTTGATATGCTATGAAAATGTCCTTTCGAGGTGTAATTGGCTCCATGGGTTTAGGCCAAAAGGCTTCTAATGAAAAATTACCTTTGGAAGATAAAGGATTAAAACCACTATGGTGTACAATGAATACCTCATTTCCATGTGGAAACTTCAAACACTTGTGAACAACTGACGAGACTGCTTTCATTGAGTGAAGCCAAGGGTGACCTAGCCATAGACGAAATTGGTCAGATTGTGGAATAATTGAAAATGTTACCTCCAAATTTCTAGGTCCTATTTGTAAAGGGAGTGTGATCGATCCGATCGTAGGGCATGAAAAACTAGTATGTGTCTTAATCCATGTAGTCAGTTTATTATAATCATCTTGATATAGCTCATGTAATACAAGAAACTCTTTTGTGATCACATTCTCACCACAAGTGGGATCTATTAATATCCCATTAGTGGGCTTATCATAGATTCGGCCAGCTATGTAGAGAGGACCATCAGGAAGTTTTTGTAGTATGTCTTTAGCAGAAAAATTGATATCAAGAGATTTAGCGGTGTGGCCCTTATGAGGGATAACATCTATCGCACCCACAAGTTTATCCATAGGATGAACTTGGGTAATGGTTGGAGTTATATCATGTTGTTCATTATTTGTATCAATGGTCATTACATCAGGATTTGAAGGTTCACTAGCCTTGACAAAAGAAGTAGTGTGTTTAGGCATAGGATTGGTGAAGATTTGTAAATTTTGGTTAGGGGGTGCAATGAAATTATTACATTTATCATTAACACCCATAGTGTTTAAATGTCTTGAATCAATGACGTATTGATTTAAAAGTTTTAGACACTTTCAATATTCAATTTCATGTCCATTTTGGTGATGAAAATGACAATAAGCATTAGGTTTGAATGTAGGTGGTAATGGCTAGTTTGGATCAATTGGTCAAATGGGTACTAAAGTGAGCATGCATTGTTGAATTAATTGGTTCATTGTATTATGAAGGGTGTTGGGTAGGGGAGTAAATTGTCTGTTAGGGTCCCCATAATGATAAGGCACCACTACCTTAACAGCTACCACTTGATTTTGATTTTGTTGGGTTGGTTGCGGTTGTTGTTGAGGGGGCGGATTAAACTGCAAAAAGCCTTTATTTGTTCTGTGAAAGTTTTGATTGTTGTGCTTAGGTTTTTCAGCTCGGTGAGAAGTGTATTTTGAATCATGAATTGAAGTTGAGTTATGATATTCACGCAAGTTTGTGCATAAATGCATAAACGAAGGTAATTTCATCATAGTTAGCTTATCCTAAATATTTTTGTGCAAATTTTTTATAAACATCTTTTGCAGATGTGCATCAAGAATCTTGACATCGATTTGGGCATACAAGGATTGGTATCGTGAGATAAAATTCGTGACTTTTTCATTTGTGTTTTGTCTACATCACATGAGGTCAACCATTGTTTTCTTAGGTGTCATGTGAACTTGGAAGTTACTTATGAAAGCATCCACAAGTTCATTAAAGGAGCGGATGGAATGATTTGGCAAGTTGGAAAACCACTCTAATGCAGTATCTTTCAAGTTTCTTAGAAAAATCTTAGCTAAAAGTCTCTCATCAAGGAAAAAATCACTACATAAAGTTGTTTAAGCATTAACATGGTTGATAGTGTCTCCTTTTCCTCCGTATTTCTCAAATTGACTCATTTCTATCCCTTGTGGCATCAGGGTACGTAAGATTTCTAAGGATAAGGGGCTGCTACACATGATATGTGGGTGGAGCAGTTTGACTTTGACTAATGTTGGGAATTTAGTGTTGCATGGAAGAAATGGTAGTAAGGAGTTGTGTAAGAATAGGATCGAGGTATGTTGGTTGAGATGGAAGAGAAAATGGTGGAGTGTAAGGGATGTTGGGGGAAGTGAAAAGAATACTAAAGGGTGTGAAGGTGGTGGAAGGGACTTGCGATGCCACAAGAGAGTTAGGAATGTTAGGTGGAATTTCAAAGGAAGGAGCCACATAACTAACTTGTTTCATAGTTGTAGTGACCTATGGATAAATATAAGTTGGTATAGATGCTATGGTTGAAGGGGGAGGAACTGGAGGTCCTCCTTGGCTTATAGGAATGTTTATGGATTGGGTATTAGAAGAGGCATGTTTATTGCAAATCTCAACAATTTTCTTGATCACTTGCAATCCCTCATCACTTTCAATCAAACAATGAAGATTAACAATGGCAGGTATGGTAGTTTGGGAAATCTTTTCAAGTGTCAAGTCTTGTTGTAAATGTGAAAATTCTTCATGAAGACTAATGACCTTGTCTTGATGAAGAGAGTTGTTCTGGGTGTCATCATTCATTGAATGGAAGGTTGAAGGCATCAAATTGGTATGATCAATACCTAATGGACCACTATTTAGACTAGGAGTAGGAGCTCTTGAGATCCCAAGGTCCACAACGAAAGTGCTATCATGGGAAGCCATGAGTCTAGAACTTCTTCTCACTAAAGTATTAGCAACGGGGCACCAGGAAGTTAATCTAAGATATTTAAATTCAAATAATAGAAAGAATATTAACTATAATAGAGAAAAAAACTACATAAAATAGAAATGAAGGAAAATTCCAGAAAAATGCCAGAAATACTATCTAATAAGTGTAGAGGGACTGATTCGCCCAGGGTGGTGAATGAGTCCCAGTATGCAATTTTTTTTATGTTTTTTAGAATTTTTAAGATGATTTTAATGTTCTAAAAAATGCAACTAATGATGCAGAATGAAGATTTTCTATTTCTTCAATGAGATGCAATGCAAAAATGAAATCTAAATGAAGTTTTCACTAATGCAATATGAAAGTGTAGATAGGGTAAAAATCAACAGATTTAGCGTTCAATGAAAACAAAACTCTAATTAATTCCTATCAAGCATAATAGAGTACAAACTAATACAAAAATCACAATAAATAGTACAAAAGAAAACTGATTTCTGTGCTAATTCGATTTTGTCTCCACTGCTCTTCTCCACCTACATGAGAATGTGAGATTTTGAAGGGTTGACAAGGGAGGAATGTTGAGTGCTCATTCTAGCAGCATAACGACTTGACAATGACAATGACAAATATAAAGAATGATAGGTAGAGACAGAGACTGATTTTGATAGAGTCTGGATGCTAAACGAATCAACCCCCTAAATGGATTGCAAAAGGCCGTATTTATAGAGATGTGACGTTGACGAAGATAAGATTTGACAAGATTTGACAAGGATTTGATTTTTGACAAAAGAGGAAATACAACGAGATGAGATAAGATTTCAAGAAAAGATGGAAAGATTTCATTTCCTCTTTTAAAGGAAATAAATCTTGCAAAAGACGAGAAGATAATTGATGAATTATCTAATTAAATAAATTAATTAGATGCACCCGAGTTCAGTTTTGGAAAGAAAACGAGATCTTTTTACGATTTTATTAATTAAATAAATTTTGGATTTATTTAATTAACATTGAATTTATGATTTCATTAATTAAATAATATAAATTATTTAATTAATATTAGAAGAATGAATAGAAATGATTTAATTAATTAAATAATATAAATTATTTAATTAGCATAAGAGGAAGGGGATAAATGAAATTAGTAAAATAAATACGATTTATTTAACTAATTAGATGATGACATGGGTATCTAGGGCAAAACATGCTACAAGATGCCTAAATGATGAAATGCCGAGACAGGTGTTGCAAGAGGACAATTTTGGGTGTCTACATTTTGCCCCTCTTTGAGATGATGTTCGAGATGTGATTTGTGTCGAGTAACATCATTTCAAAGAAACTAAGGTATGGATAGAGAAAAATGGATAATGATAGAAAGATAGGATGATGCCCCCTCGAGAGGATAGGCAGTTGAACAAACACGGGTAGGCTCTCGAAATGAAAGGGATGGGTCAAGAACTAAAGATGAAGGAATGGATGATATGTTATGCTGCAATGAAAGATGAGAAACCATGATGTTTGATATAGCACTAGACATTATGCACCAAGATATAAGGACCAAGGTGACGATGTGTCTCATGCCCCAGTGTAATACAACCTTGTCTAGACGTATGAGGAAGTAGACTTAGAGCATTAAAGTCCTAATGCACAAAAGGTATTATGTGACCTTAGATGCAAATGATAATGTAAAAAGATATACACACACAAGATATGAATATTAGCTGGAATGATATTAATTTGATACAAATGCAAGATAAAATGATAACACACCCAAGCAAGCAAGCAAGCATGCACCAATGATACAAAAACAAACAAGGTATTGCCCTGTCAAGTTGCAAACCATTGATTGATTGACTGATTTTGATTGATGATGATAGTGACTAATGATGATAGTGTTGTCATTGTGGGGAAAGACATCCCTAGATCAACACAAGGATGACTGACAATTGATAGATTGACTTTGATTGATTGGGTTTACAACAAGATTAGGATCAAGAACAAAGGATGTGATTGGATAATTTGACAAGATTGATCAACTTGATTGGTATGGATTAAGGATTGACTTGCATTTGAATTATTGCTTGAATTTTTGTTGGCTGTTTAATTTTTTTGGATTTTTAATGTGTTGATTTTTTGTTTTGATTTTTTTTGGACTTTTGACATGTTTTGATTTTTTTGGACTTTTGACATGTTTTGACTTTTTTTTGGACTTTTGAATGTTTTGATTTTTTTTGGACTTTTGGAATGTTTTTAATTTTTTTTTTGAATTTTGACATGTTTTGATTTTTTGGACTTTTGACATGTTTTGAGGTGTCAAAGGATGAAAATTTGAATAGCCTTTGTGCTAGATACCAATGACAAGGGGAAAACCAAGTCTAGGTGCAAGGGTGGGTGATGGGATAAGGGATAAAAGGCTCATGATAGATGGATGGATGGTATTGATGTATGCATCATAAGACAACAAGGATGTGATCTCCAAAGACTATGTCGCATAGGAATAACATGCCCTATTTTAGGTACAAGACTTAGGATTTTTCTGGACAAAATTTATGACAATAGGATAATGACATGATTGGTTTAGATAAATGAGGTATGTCAAGAGATACTCAAAGCATGTTTCAACCTTTGCCCCCTATATCTTCATCAAGATCAAAAGAAGAAGGGTGGATGAATGGACTTGATATGATAGGTATGTATGATGGCCAAAGATGGTAGGTAGGATGGAAATGATATGACAGGAATGATAGGTTGGATAGATAAGACATTGTGCCCCCAAGTGTAAGTGACATAGAAGATCAACCTACACATGATGCCTGTTTGCCAGGTTTTCATCATGGTACTTATCCAAGGTGCCTGTTTACCAGGTTTTCACCGTTGGACGGAAGGGATTTCTCTTTACTCTTTTTTTTTATTCTTTCTTTTATTTATTTTTATTTTTTTGACTTTTTTTTTGACTTTTGGATAGGAGGGACTTAAGTGTCTAGTTGCATGAAAGGTGATAGTCCCACTAGGGATGGATGTCATTGCATGGACCCTGTCAAATGTAATGATGCTCATAGATGTTGGTAAGGGATGACATGAAAGGGAGATGGAGTAGGTAGATGATGGATTATGATGTAGATTATGTCAGAAAGATGATAGGGATTATATGGGACTTATGCAAAAGATGAATGGGGAGGCTTAGCCAAAAGCATGGACCATAGGAAGATGATGGGGGAGATATGTAGGATAATGATTGAAAGGTGGGGAGATGGAGGTATGTGGAATTGGTGTGAAATGGAAAGGAACCATGACCAATGGTTTCACACATTGTGATAAACTTTGAAGCTTTTGATGGGAAGGTGGTGTAGGAAGCAATGGAGATGTTTGCTTAGGAGATGGGTGATGAAGTGCCTTAGGTACCCACATAGACTTAGTATTTTTATGACTTTTATTGGGCTTGTGGGTTTTCGATATTTCAGATTTTTGGATGGAATGTGTATTTTGGATGGGAGGGGATGGTTGGGATTTTTGTGATGTGAATGCCTCATCTGACTTGCTTTCTTTTTACTTAGGGACCCAAACCAATTTGTTTTTAGACTTTTCTTTTGAAGGTATGGGATTATATAGCTTTTTAGATGAACTTTTCTTTGACTTTTTCCCATTGTATGCTAACGCTTTAGGACCTTTGACTTTATATGTAGAGGCATCCAAATTTTTATTTTTGAATCCCATGGGGTAGATGGAATGAGTGGAAGCTTTATGTTTACACAATGTGTGCATTTTTTGGGCATGACTAGGATATTTAGGATATTTATGAATGACTAGGGTATTAGGTGTTGGAAGTAATGGTGGCAAAGTGGATGGAGGGATATTAGGAGTTGGAAGTAATGGTGGTAAAGTGGATGGTGGAAAGTGTATGGTCACATGCTTTTGACATTTGTAGGATGACGGTGGTGGAATTGAAACATATGTTTTAGGCATATGATAGGTTTTATGATGGAAAGTGGACTTAGGATGCATGGAGGAAATACCAACATCTTGAGATTGGTGTCCTTGGGGTATGCAATGGACAATGGGACTAGGTGTAGGTGGAACACTAGACACGAGTTCCTTATTGGAAAGACCAAGTGGATATGATGGAGGACTTGCAATGGGGTCGATAGTGGATGATGGAGGATCATTAGGATCTTGATTAGCATTGTGTTCACTTAGATCCAAGATTTTTTTTTTATCTTCTATGTGTGCTTGGGAGGCACTTGTCTCATCAAGGGAAGTGAATGTTGATGGATCATGGATAGGACTAGGTGAAGGTGAATTTGTTATATCTTTCTCATGGATGGGTATAGGATCAAGTTGCTCTTGGATAGGCTCTTCATTATTATGGATATCATCTTGATCATAAAAATGATATAGATTATGGATGGGTTGGATGAAAATGATTTGATCTTGATTAGGACTAGGGCTTGATGTTTCCACATGCTTGGGAGTATACTCTTGACATAACTCTTGGGTTTCTTGCATGGAAGTGGAAGGGGATGACTCTTGAAGAGATTTGACATGTTCTTGATGGTCAACAACATGGGGACATAATGGAGGTTGACTTGGACTTATGAGGGGAGACTCTTGAATTGGCTCAAGGGGTTGTGGATGACATGGTTGACTTGAAGGACTTGGCATGATGTTTGAGGACTCTTTGGTATGTTCAAGTATATGTGTTGAATGACATGGAGACAATTGATTCCTTGCTTGTAGCCCTTGGGTCACATCCTTTGTAGGTGGATTGGTGGATTTATGTAATGCCATCAATTTTTGTTTTAAATATCTAAATGTAGGGCATTGATTTGATGGAGGATTAGATGATGGTGGGGGTAATGAAGAGTTTGATGGATCAGAAGGTGGAGATTCCAATGAATTAGGACTTGGACATGGTGGCTTATGGATAGGCATTTGATTGGATAGTGGTAAGGGTGTATGGAATAGATTGGTGTTCCCCTTGTCAAAGGTGGCATTAAGACTTAAAGGCTCTTGATGTTGTTGCCAAGGTGGACCTGGGAAGCTATGTTCTTGTTGTGATATGAGTGGACATGTTGATGTGGCATTGTCATAATAGATAGATGTGTTAGGTTGGCATGATGATGAAGGTGACACATAGGATTGTGGTTGCATGTGTTGAGGTTGAAATGGTGTTTGGACTTGTGATATGATTTGTTGTTGTAATGATGATTGAGGGGTTGAATAGGATAACGACTGTTGAAAGGTTGATTGATGTGGATAAGGGTTAACATTAGAAGAGTTGTGATATGTTGATGAAGGGGAAACTTGATATGTGGATGGATGAGGTTGATATGATGATATAGGTGACATATAGGATTGATGTGAAATTTGTTGATGTAGTGATTGGACTATATAATGTTCTTGTTGGACTTGACCATTGGCTATGAGGTATCGTATTTGTGCTATGAATTGTTGCATTTGAGGTGATTGGTTTTTTTGAAGTTGTTGGAACATGTCATGGACTCTTTGAATGATCTGTTGTTTTAAAGGTGATTGGCTTGTTTGAGCTTCATGAAGCATGTGAATAAGCTCTAGTGCTATGTCTTCAAATGTTGTCATGTTATAAAGTGATGTTGATTGGATTGAAGAGATGATGATGATGATTAGGATATGATGTGGAATGACAAGATTGGGTGATTTGGATGATGTGGTGAGTGTTTATTGGAAATTTGACTTGGGCACTATCAAACACAATATTTCACATGTAAATGCATGAACACACACACCAAACACAATGATAAAATTTGTCTTTGAAGATTGAATGTTATGATTAAGCAAACACTTGAATACACAACAACAAGCCCTATGACTAGTCAAGTGGGGTATGGCCAATTAGGTCTTATGCTAGTTTGCACAAGGTTGAATAAGGGATGATTTGAAAGCAAAATCTTGCCAATAAGCTGGGAGAAAGGGGTAACCCACCCTTCACCTTCACTTCCCAAAGGTATAAAGTTCTTTGGGGTTTAGCTCAGAGTGACAAGATTTCAACTTCCAAACGAGCGTGTCTTTAGATTCACACTCTATTGAGGTTGTCCCTTGGAGGGGTGTGTGCTCCAAGCAAGCCTCCTATGAAGGGTATGACAAAAGAAAACCAAGTGAGGTGTTTTGGACATACACACTTGATTCACACTCGCAAAGATTAATTTCCCTTAGAAATGAAATGTGTGTAAAACAGTTCAAGCGATTGTTCTTTTTAGATCCCAAATCAAATGTGTACGAAGACAATGGTTAATTTTAGACCTGATTTTCGATATGTGATTGAAGACAATATTCGTTTTAAGAACCCCAAATCCAAATGCGTTTGCAAACAATGATTGATTTTATGCCCCCAAATTGAAATGTGACAAACAATGATTAATGAGAAATGAAAGCTTAGAATGTATGCGCCTGATTATTTTTGCTTTCCAAGTTGATGTTGTGACTGATATTGCTGCTACTATAGCCTCTTATGATCACCTACAAGATCAAAAAAACAATATTATAATGTAGCCAAAGAAAAGAAAAAGAAAAGAAAAAGACAAGTTCATCAAAAAATTTCAATTTCAGATACTTTTGACATAGCCGAATTAGATTTTAGTATTTGACAATTTTTTTGATCTGAAAAATGAAAAATCAAAGAAAGGACCCCTACTAATTTTCTAGGAGCTTTCCAGAAATATAAAGAAGTAAGAAAAATTCCCTGTTTTACTCTTAGAAACACGGATTTGTGAAAACTATATAGAAAACAAAGATTGAATCTTTTCATATTGTATTTGACCTCTAAACTAAATCTATAAAACATAGACCCCCATTAGAATTTTATGGGTGTTCCAAAAATGTAAAAATTTCTAAAAAATTCGTCGATTTTCGTCCATAAAATCAATTTTATGAAAATAATTAAAATCAAAATAACTTCCACAAAAATGATCATAAACCCTTGATTTTTTTACTGTAGCCTCTTGAAATGATGTAAAAATATTGTAAAAATCTTGTAAAAAAATTCATAGTTGTGTAAAAGATATGAAGAACTTTGTAAAACCTATGATTTTGTCCAAAAACTAGCAGATCTGCAATAAAATGTCAATAAAACCTGCAAAAGGCAAGCTATATCAAAGGATTCACGTTGGGTTCACCAAATGTAGATAGGGTAAAAATCAACAGATTTAGTGTTTAATGAAAACAATAATCTACTTAGATCCTATCAAGCACAATAGAGTACAAACTAGCATGAAAATTAAAACAAGAAAGCCAAGCAAACCGATCTCCAAGCTAGACTTGATTTATCTCCATTGCTCTTCTCCACCTGCATGAGAATGCGAGATTTTGAAGGGTTGACAAGGGAGGAATGTTGAGTGCTCATTCCAGCAGCATAACGACTTGACAATGACAATGACAAATAGAAATAATGATAGGTAGAGACAGAGACTGATTTTGACAAAGTCTGGATGCTAAACGAATCAACCCCCTAAATGGATTGCGAAAGGCCGTATTTATAGAGATGTGACGTTGACGAAGATAAGATTTGACAAGATTCGACAAGGATTTGATTTTTGACAAAAGAGGAAATACAATGAGATGAGATAAGATTTCAAGAAAAGATGGAAAGATTTCATTTCCTCTTTTAAAGGAAATAAATCTTGAAAAACGAGAAGATAATTGATGAATTATCTAATTAAATAAATTAATTAGATGCACCCGAGTTCAGTTTTGGAAAGAAAATGAGATCTTTTTACGATTTTATTAATTAAATAAATTTTGGATTTATTTAATTAACATTGAATTTATGATTTCATTAATTAAATAATATAAATTATTTAATTAATATTAGAAGAATGAATAGAAATGATTTAATTAATTAAATAATATAAATTATTTAATTAGCATTAGAGGAAGGGGATAAATGAAATTAGTAAAATAAATATGATTTATTTAACTAATTAGATGATGACATGGGTATCGAGGGAAAAACATGCTACAAGATGCCTAAATGATGAAATGCCGAGACAGGTGTTGCAAGAGGACAATTTTGGGTGTCTACAAAAAGAACCTAGAATGCAAAAACAAAACAATGACCTAATTGAATGTTGATGCAAATGTAGACTAGGATGCAATATGAGAATGAAATTAGAAATGAAAAGTTTCCAAAAGTCAGGTTCAACAAAATGAACCGTTGATTTTCAGGTCACTATGGACAACTCTAGCTCTTCTAGGGCTTTTCACCTAAAAGGAGATAGATAGGACCCAAAAATGCAAGGGGGTTCATTCAACTAATGTTGTGTGATGTTGTGTAAGCTAAATGAAGTAAATTAAATATAATTTATTGATCTAAATGAATGAAAATAATTGTAAAAGTGCAATTAAAGTTATGTTTGAAAACACATTGTGTAATGCAATAATGAACTAAATGAAGAAAATATGCAGAATAGAAATGAAAGGGATGAATCTGAGTGCACCTAGATACTTGATGAAGAATCTAGAATTTTGTGTATGTTGGTTGAAATCACTAATTTTTTATAGTGGGACTCATTCACTTAGCGTGGTGAATTAGTCCTCCTCTTGGTAAAACAATGTCAGAAATTAGTTTCTGACAGTCAGGATCCAGAATTTGACAAAACTTAGAGTTTCATTCCTAAGCTGGGACTCATTCACCATTGGTGGTAAATCAATCCTCTCTCAAATTTTTAGAAAATCAAGAGACAACTCTGCAATACCAGATCTGGAAATATCTACTTGTCGGGTGGCCGAAGTCAATTTTGTAGGAAATGGATAGAAAACCTTCTTCAAGCTTGAAATAGACTTGCTTTGACTTGAAACACCTATTTGAATTTTCTTTCCACTTTTCAACACATAAATGCTTGATAAATCTTCATACCTTAGTCTGCAAACACACATGTAAGGTGGAAAAATGGTTGAGGGTTAGCAAATAGGGGTTTGCCTTGGTCAAACCCCACTTTAGTAATCAAACCCTTAATGAAATAATGAAATGAAAAGGAATGATAAACTAACAACATGCAAATGCTATCAACTTACCAAACCCTCGATAATACAAGTCTGAAGTAATGTCAATGGATGCTTCAAAGTGCTTGAATATTGCTTGAATTAATGTTGTAATATGCTTGAATACTTGAATATGATGTAAGAACGTTGGATAATTGTAGATGTAAAACGAGGTGAAAAATGCCTATTTATACAATCTTGTGCTGTAGTTTCCTATTCATACCTTACCACAAGCTGACATCAAGTGATTTTTAATAAAATTCTGAAAAGAAATTTAAAATATTTTGAATTTGGGGCCAAGGGGGACTCATTCGCCACCCATGGCGAATGGGTCCCACCGAGGACCTGAAAACAAGTGTTGGGAATTAAGTTTCATTAATTTTTTTTGTTGGGATAATATCCAAAAATACACTTAATTAAAGCATATGAGGGCATAAAGGGGTCAAATGAGTCGCAAGAAGAGATAAATAGTGAAGTTGTCCCTAGTAAAGTGTGAAATTTTGTTACAAGACTTTACAACACTTCAAAATAGGACTTGTTGATGTGTACAAAGGTGATTTTTAGGTGAATTGTAATGAATAGAGTTTAGAAGAATGTAGAAATGTCTTACAACACTTCACAACACCTTCACAAGACATCATTATTTGAATTTTAGTACCTAAATATGCATGTTCAAGCCATGTTGCAACATAAAATCAAAGAAAAATATATCAAATACCATGAAAGAAGACCTAAAAGGCCATGAAAATGAAAAGGGGCCATTTTTCTATGGCACAATCATAACTACTTTATAACCCTCAAAACAGGGTTTTGAGAGTCCATTAAGTGATAAGATTTTCATTCCACTGATGTAGGGTTAAGTAGGTAGGTGGAATGGATTGCATTTAGGTGTTTTTCAATTTTAATATGTAAGCAAGGGGTGTCAATCTTCACAAAACCTCAAATGAATGAGTTTCAAAAAAAGTTTCAACCAACAATTCTCTATCTCTTCAATTTTAACCCTTCACTTTGCCTTGTCTAGTAGGTCAGTAGACCCTAGTTTTAAACCTTTTCTCACAAAATTCTCAAATGACTTCACAAAAAAATGACTAATCTAGATAGCCATTATTGAGTTAAAACACATACTTCAAAATTAATAGTGATTGTCTTGGAACATGTGCATCAAAAATGACCTTCGCTGTCCTCATTAGGCTAACTAGGCCTAATTTACAAAGGAAAATACCTTTAAACATTCAACAACCCCCTGAACTTGTTGGGGCAGCAATTCTCATGTATCTAAACCCTCAAATCTGCAATTTTTCTTAGGAGAAACTCACTCCACCATGACAATCCACAAAACCCTTATTTTAGGCTAGTATGAGGAGGGTTTATTGAAAGGAATGGTTCCATACCTTACTATAACATGCCACTACCTCATTCCATCTTAAAATCACCTGCACAAACTCAAAAGATAATCACCCAATCTCTACATGCAATATTTTATCAAACCCTAGGGTGAAACCTCATTTTTCATGCCCTTTTCCATCAAAATCTATAGGGGAAGCAACACAAACCCCATAAAACTTATTCCCTTTCACCAAATAAGAACCATAACATCAAAATTGGTTTCTAAATATGTATTGTTTCTTTAGAAACACAAAGAGATTTAAAAAGAGAACACAATCACCCTGTATGGAACCATACAGTTCAAGGAAACATTAGATTTCTAGTAAAAATACAGAAAAATGCAAGGAAACAATAATTTTATTGATCTTCTTCTAAGTACATGGTACATTTATGGTAGGTATGGTAAATTTATGCTAGGAATAGTTCTCTTTCGCACCCAAACATGTAGAATTGCTCTGAACTATGTTTAACCGGTTCAATCCCTTAAGGGTCCAAAGTGCAAAAGGGCAGCAATCTTTGACGAAGTATTACTCAGAAACCATGTTGCTTAAAAAATCTCTATCTGAACCTATGAGATCACATTGGGACCCTCTACAATAACCTCTCTCATTTTGTTATCTTAGAGTGGTTTTCCCATGGTGTCCATTTTTCACTTGATGGAAAAAGTGTTAAATGCAAGTAGGGAAAAGTTGCAAAATGGTGCAACTTTCGTTCTACAACTTGTGTGACCAAACGAACTATTCCAAAACATTGAAATAGGTACATTTATGCTAGGCATATTCCTCTTTCACACCCAAACATGCAGAATTTCTCTGAGCTACGTTCAACCAGATTGATCCCTTAAGAGTCCAAAGTGCAAAATGGCTGCAAACTTCAACATGTTTTTACTCAGATATCGTGATGTTTAGAAAATTCTCATCTAATCCTATGGGATCAAATTTTTCCCCTCTACAAAAACCTCTTTCGGTTTTCTCTATCTCAGAGTGGTTTTCCCATGGTGGTAGATTTTCACTTGGGGAAAAATTGTCAAATGCAAGTAGTTGAAAGTTGTAAAATGGTGCAATTTTCATTCTACAACTCATGTGACTAAATGGACTATTCCAATGCATCTGAATAGGTATTTTTATGCTAGGCATTGTCCTCTTTCATACCCAAACATGCAGAATCACTCTGGGCTACGTTCAACGGGATCAATCCCTTAAGAGTCCGAAGTGAAAAATGGCTACAAACTTTAACATGTTACTTGGATATCATGATCCTTAGAAACATCTCGTCTAATCCTACAAGATTACGTTGATCCCCTCTACCAAAACCTCTCTCGGTTTTCGCTATCTTGGAGTGGTTTTCCCGTGGTGGCATATTTTCACTTGATGGAAAAAGTGTCAAATGCAAGTAGTGCAAAGTTGAAAAGTGGTGCAACTTTCGTTCTACAACTTGTGTCATGAAACAGATTGTTCTGACATGTCCGCAGAGGTATTTTTATGCTAGGAATGGTCTTCTTTCTCACCCAAACACATGGAATCGCTCTGACCTATGTTCAACCAGATTGATCCCTTAAGAGTCTAAAGTGCAAAATAGCTGTAAACTTTAGCATGTTGTTACTCGGATACCATGACGTTTAGAAACTTATCTTCTAATCCTATGGGATTGTGTTGGGCCCCTCTACAAAAACCTCTCATTTTTCACTATCTCGAAGTGGTTTTCCCATGGTGGCGGATTTTCACTTGATGGAAAAAGTGTCAAATGCAAGCAGTGCAAAGTTGCAAAGTGGTGTAACTTTCGTTCTACAACTTGTGTGACCAAACAGACTATTCCAACACATCTGACTAGGTTTTTTTACACTAGGCATGGTCTTCTTTCACTCCTAAACATGTGGAATCACTCTGAGCTACGTTCAACTAGATCGATCCCTTAATCTGAAAATGGTTGTAAACTTCAGCATGTTGTTACTCAGATACCGTGATGCTTAGAAACTTCTTATCTAATCCTATGGGATTTTTTTGGACCCCTCTACAAAATCTTCTCTCAATTTTTTCTATCTTAGAGTGGTTTTCCCATGGTGACGGATTTACACTTGGGGAAAAAGTTGTCAAATGCAAGTAGTTGAAAGTTGGAAAGTGGTGCAACTTTCATTCTGCAACTCATGTGACCAAACAGACTATTCGAACACATCTATATGGGTATGTTTACACTAGACATGGTCCTCTTTCACACCCAAACACGCGAAATCACTCTGAGCTACGTTCAACTGGCTTGATCCCTTAAGGGTTCAAAGTGCAAAAGGGAAGAAAACTTTGACAGGCTATTACTTGGAAACCGTGATGCTTACAAACTCTTTGTCTGAGCCTACAGGATTGCGTTGGGCCCCTCTACAATAACCTCTCATTTTTTGTTATCTCGAAGTCATTTTCCTATGATGTCCAATTTTTACTTGATGGAAAAAGTGTCAAATGCAAGTAGTGTAAAGTTGCAAAGTGGTGCAACTTTTGTTTTGCAATTCGTGTGACCAAACAAACTACTCCAACTTGTCTTGATAGGTAGGTGTAGACACATAAAATATATTGATTGACATTGTGCATCTAATCCTGACTTACTAACATCGTTTCTCCTTGAATCATCCCTCGGTTTAACCATTTAATCAAATTCCCCTATCTGATTAAATTCATCAATATTCCTCTCTTAATTAAATAAATCATTTTATCTAATCAAGCCATCTCTTTTGTTAATTAAATCAATCTATCTAATCTAATTATCCCTATTTAATTAAATAATTAGTTATTTGATTAAATCTCCAATGTTTGTTCATTAAATTAAATAAATTTAAACCTTATTTGATTTAATCTAACACCATCTCTTTTAATTAAATAAATCAAAATCCTTATTTAATTAATCTCTTGTCATACTCCTCTCTTATTTTATTTAAATAAATCCCTAAATTTGAGTCAAATAGGTCACATCATCTAATCTCTCTCATTAAATTAATTAACACTTGATTAATTTAATCTCATCTCATGTCCCATCCTCTAGATAATGCAAGTTGCACATGAAAATAGATTTAATTCATTTATTAAATCTCTATTTTCCTCACAAGGCAACTTTTGGAATATTCTCTCAATTTGAATTCAAAAATTCCAAGTCAACATGTACATCCAACAAGGAAATAAATTCATCTTACATGTCCTTTGCCTTGAGCCAAGTGGCATTTATTGCATTTTCCCTTCCCTCTTACATGTCATTTCAACAAATTTGAAATTCAAAATTATGCATTTATTGGCACAAACCCCAAATCTTGCACATCCTTCATCCATTCATAGATTGACAAGTGGAATCATACCATTGGATGAATGTTAGTCCCACATTGCTCAAATTTGGACATTAATCCATATTAGAAATCTATGAATAAAGAGCTCATATCCTCATTTCATCATCCACAATCTAGGAAAAGTTACCATGCTCAAATATCTCTTGAATTTCATCTATTATCATTGAGTCATAGCTAGGTTTTTTGCAGATTTTGGCATGGAGTTCTCATTCTTCACCAAAAAAGTGGATCAATCATCTTCAACAGATCAAGCTTGCATCATAGGAATTGGGAAAGGGCCAATTTTCACATCAAATTGGCACCAATTCCCCCATGGGATCATGAGTTTGCACATCTAATTAGGATTCAATATTTGTTTTATCATTGCCATTGTGTTCTATAATATTTTCTTCCTAGTTTGAATGTTGTAAATGGATTTCATGGGGAATCCTTGTTTTGGCTTGCAATCTCTTGTCTAACTTGTTTATTCTTGTTGTTTTGCAAGTACCAAGGTTGGGGTTCGCACATTTGGCACTAGAAGGAGGGCTGGACATCATTCTTTTTCATCTTTTCTTGAAAATTCCACATTTTCACTCACACAGAAAATTCCAATGCTGGGAGCTCAGCGTCGCTATATGGCACTGCTCAAAACTAAAACTGCAACAATGGACTTGTCCCGCCAAAATATTTGAATTTCAAACTCTACCACTCGACTCGTTGACTTGCAGGAATTTTCAAAAATTTTAAAAACTGCGACGCTAGGTGAAAAGTGCGATGCAATTGAGCTCTCTGTCCCGAAACAGAGTGACGTTGACTAGTAAGTGGCATTGTGAGGGCACCACTCAGAAATCAAACTACAACGCAATTATGAGTTACGATGTTGGAAGACAGTAAAAAGGGAAAATCTAATTTTAGCATGTGCTTTTGATTTATGATTAATGTGTCTTCTATTTTCTACTTTTTAATTTCTGTATTTTCCAGGATTTGACTAGTTTTTCTTCCTTGTAGGTTGGAAATCGAAATTGAAGAAAGGAGAATCATGAGGAGGATGTTTCATCAAATCAAAGCATTTTTAAACACTTTAGTGTTTGCTTAACACATGGTTAAGACATTGTTAGCACTTCTTCTTTAGGAAACTAATTTTCGTTTGGGTTTAAAAAGAATCTTTCTATTTTTTTGCATGGGCTAAAATGAACTTTAGGATCACAACTTAGATTTTTTTTCTTGAATTAACAATTGAACAAAGTATATCTCACTTGTCTTTTGGTGCTTAAAAAGAACTCACATTTTTCTTTGTGGATTTAAAAAGAACAAGCGTAACTTTGTTTTTTGTGAGGGCTTACTTAAACTAAAGCCATTGAAAAAGGATCTATGTGCTTCTCTCATGCATTATAGTGATCTTGAGAATCAAAAGGCCTTTTTTCATGACTTTAGGGTGAGACAAATAAATCACCTCCACACTTCGATTTGGGTTTAAAATTGAACATCTTGTGTGAGTGTGAGTAGGGGCATTGTTGCATATATTCTCTCTCCTTGTTACCAACAAGGATTGATCGAGTTACAAATATTGTTCTTCATTCACTTTTTTTTATCCTAGACGGCTTGCCTTGGGGAAAAAGCACTCACCCAAGGGAATGACTCAACGGGTAACACTCTAAAGCCAAGAGTATTTCCAACTGGGATATAAATGTGGATATTGGAAGAAACGCCAATATCACGCGATTGATTCCAACAAGATGGATCCGAAAGGGGACTCTTGTCATATGGGTCAATCTCCATGAACGGAAAGTCCTTATTAAAACCCATCTGCTAGAATTTTCCAAAATCCTTTAAACTATTTGTTGGTGCAAGAACAGTCATTCTGAAGCCACCCCACACTTTTGCAGTCTTCTAGTAGAAATGGAAAACATGCCATGGGATTTTCATGGGTGTTGATGCTTGGATGCTCTGTATAAGTGAGTGTCGTGGAGGAGAGCTAGTGGGGTCAAGCATCTAACCATTCGCTAAAGATAAGCGTAGGTAGACTTTTCCAAGTGGGAATCCAACAAATATTGTCTTACACATCCATTAGGATTGTACTTATTCCTAGGTTACAAAATGCATTGCTTGATCGAAAACACCTTGGAAACAAACACTTGAACCTCATCCAAAATTCAAACCCTTTTGAAGACAAATACAATTGGCTCAATCCATATGTTATTGCTTTCCCTTGGGATTCACATCCTTAGAGGTTTCTAATCATTGGATTATATCTCAATTTGTCTCCTTAAATAAACAATAGGAAAACCCTTGCCTTAAGTTCATTGAATTTCCACATAACATATCTTGTGGGGTTTGAAGAAATTAAGACATTGGACATCTTAGTTTGAAAACCTAATTGAAGAAAGTGTTTTTGGTAAAATAAAGACATTAAGAAAAGCTAAGAAAAATGAACTTTCATATGTGTTGAAGACTCACAAATCCCAAAGCGAAAATCATTGGTTGGAAATCCAAAAATGAATGTTCAAGTGAAATCATTTCTTGGTTACAAAGATCTATAGAAGCATTGTATGCTCTTCAATACCTAGGTCTAGGCAAAAAAATTATCTTTTTTAGGTTCATCTTTGGATCAAAACAAATCAAAATCTTTTTCATCCATCCTGCAAAACATCAAAACAAAACCATCTCATCATCACCTTTTGGAAAATCTTGAAAATCATCCTTAAATATTAGGCTTTGTGGAAAAATCAAAATCATCAAAATCATTGAGACTAAATCCTTGAAAACATTATCAAAAAACACCTTTGGCTAGCTATGTGTAGATGCATCATTTTGCATATGCTTAGTCAAAGGTATCAAAATCATCTTGTCTAGCTTAGTATATGTAGATGAATCCTTCTTCATATACTTAGTGAAAAATCATCTTGTTTGTATAGGTGTGGGTAGATGCATCCTTCTCCTCGCACATATTCAAATAATCATCCATTGAACAAATCTATCCCTTAGACCATCATCCAACATCTTAGGGTCTTTTTTCAAAAAAATAAAAAGAAAATTAAAATCAAAACCAAGGACAAAATCCCAAATCCAAAAACAAATCAAAATCAAAATCTGAAAGTCCTAAAAGCCTAGTATCTCATTCAAGATTTATCAAAATCCAAAAACATCCATATCATCCATCCCTAACATCATCATCATATCATCACCTTTTTTGATCCTCGAGACACCCTAAAACTTTCTAATTTGGGGCATAAAATAAAGATCAAACTAGAGAATCAAGAGATTCATCTCCCATATTCTCAAAAATTGTTCCTTGTTTTATGGTTCTAACTAGATCTCAATACAAGAAGAGTATGGAAGCCAACAAAGAAACACTCGCTTCAAGCGATCTTAGCCAAACAAACGCAGAAATGAATCCCACTTAATCAAGTAATCCTTTGACCCTCTCATCATCGCAAAATATGAAAGAAGAAAACCAAGGAGAGGACCATACCTTTGGGATGTCTAGCGAGGAAATAACTGAAATACTCCAAAATCTGGACAACCATAAAATCATCAACATCATGATGAGGCTCAGCCTTTTGTTATACATGCTTGAGTTAGCAAAACAAGGGGCCAAGTTACCTTTAGATTTTGATGTGAATACTATAGGGGAGACATATTTTCCTCCAATCTCATCCACCATTCCCATTTCATCTACACCCCCATCTCAAAACATCATGCAAAACATTCCACAAATCACATCTTTTGCTCCAACCCAACCCAATGTTAATAAGGGAAGTGCATTTCTCAATGCAATTCAAACACACCCCCTTGTTAATAATCAAAATTTGGATGCAAACACCACCTTGGAACAAAGCATACCCCAAAAACCATTACACAAAAATGTTCCTCTCACATTCCATCATGATCCATCATCATCATTTTTTCACGCAACACCTCAAACACCTCTTCTCACAAATTCACAAGAAGAGGGAGATATGTTCGGACCAGGGGGCATATTTGACACCACAACATTCTCACAACAACTCACACCCCTTACATTTCCACCTCTCTCACCATTTCCATTATTATCCACACCACTCCTTGGTTTAATGATTCTCCCTCTACCAAATATCAATCAAAACACTGTCCCAAATATCAATCAAAGCATTATGCCAAATGCTCAAAATTTGTCATTGATATCGCAACAACAGATGAAAAATGCACAAGCAATTGCAACATCATCAAACACCCCCTTAACATCACAAAGCATGGTCTCTCAAGGACCAACCATAACAACATCACCATCCATCATGCAAAACACCAACACCACCTTCACAAACACCATTCCAAATCCACCACCACCTCCACCACCACCATCTTTCACCACATCAAGCCAACACAACACGGCATTGCAAGCTGCTTTCAAAAAGGGATACCAACAAGTTCAGAAACAAAAAGCCAAACTAGCTACTCAACAAGCTACTCAAGATGTGCAAGCTACCCAAGTTGCACAAGCCGCATTACAAGCGCAACAAGTTGTGCAAGCCCAAGCTTTATTGCAACAAAAACAAGCTGCTCAAGTTGCACAAGCCACACAAGAATTGCAAGCACAAAGGGCCACTCAAGCACAAATTCTATTGCAACAACAAGAAACACAAGCACAAGCTCAAGCACAAGCTCAATATTAGGCACAACAAGCCCAATATCAAGCACAACTTCTTGCACAAAGACAAGTAGTGCAATTGTAAGCATATCAATAAGAAATAAAGCAATATCAAGAACAACAAGAAGCACCAGAATTGGCAGCCCAACAAAAAGCATTTTTGGAACAACAACAAGCACAACAACAAGCACAAATTTTAGCGCAACAACAACAAGATCAACAACAAGCATTGTTCATACAAGAGTAGGTGGAAGCCTAACTCGCTCACCAGAACATATAGATACCATCGAATAACACACCGACCAACCCACCCATCCAACCCATGATTGAAACACCCCAAAACACTTTCATCCCACCCCCTAATCCACAAAATGATGTGACGACACAACTCAGGTTGCTCTCGCAACAAGTGCTCGACCTTCAATCAAGGTGAACACCCAAAACACCAAGTAACTTGTGTCCCTATCCATAGGAGCCTAGTAATGAAACCATTCCCCAAGGGATTTGAAATCCCAAAATTTGGCAAATATCGAGGGATGGGAAACACTAAAGATCACATTAGAGAATTCCAGGTTTATTGCATGGAGGTCGCATATGACGATACTTATCTGATGTGGCTATTTCCTAGGAGCTTAGCAGGCCATGCTATGGAATGGTTCTCTCTCTTACCTTCAGGCATTAGAACATTCCAATAAATTATAGACGCATTCATTAAAAACTACACATGCAACATTGCAATGGATGTTAGTCTAGAATAACTCTCGGCTCTGAAATAAGGAAAGGGTGAGTCATTTGCCTCATTTCTAAAATGATGGCGATCCAAGGCCAATCAGAGCAAGTGGACCATGCTAAAAGAAAAAAAATTCACCATCATAGCCAACCTTGAAGGCCTCTTGGCATTTCATCTTAAGGTTTAGGGCATCACCACATATGACCAGTTGATCCCCAAGGCGCTTAGCATCGAAAGAGCTCTTATGACTCAACCCACAAAATCAACATCATACCATGAACAACAAAATAATCGCCCACCATCCAATTACAATGATAAAATTTTCACATGGGCAAGGAACAAAAATGTCACTAATGATGGTATCATCGATGCCAAGGTGGTCATTAGTGCCCCTTGCCAAAAAACACTCACACCACAAATCCAAACACAACACCAAAATACTCATCACACAACACACCAACCCAACAACAATCCAACCATCAATAATCTCAATGACCAAAGGGGACCACCCCAATGCAAATTTTATCCCAAACAAAAATACACCACTTTGGGGGAACCACTTGAGGACATAATGAAAAAGTTGATCGACGAAAAACTCATGAAGCCTCCTACATTTGAGAATTACCAAGAACCTGATGTCAAACCTCCTTGGTATAACAAGAATAAACTTTGCGAATTTCATAAAACCAAAATCCATACCACAAACAGTTGCATGAGACTCAAAAACATCATCCAAGATCTCATTGATAAAAAAAATCATAAACGTGGAACAACCTACGAGAAATCACGGTCTTAAGATATATATGAATCTGATGCTGAATCATGGCAACAAAGGGAATAAAAATGATAAAGGGAAGGGAAATGTAAATCATGTGTCTGAAACAATCATTTCCTCCCTAAATGAAGACTGCATGGTCATCACCATCAAGGGCACCCATGCCAAAGATTGTGGAGTCACCATAAGAGGTGGCAAAATCACCATCACAGGATCATCCCAACCACATAAAGTCCCTGCATCTAGATATGTTCCTAATGGCTATAATGTCTTAGATCAACTCAAGAGAACACTAGCACACATCTCCATCATGGAGTTGTTAAAAATCTCATCTTCCCATAGGAAGATCCTTGAGGAAGCATTAGCCTCATCCACTGTCCCCGCAGATCTCGATGCGGAGCAATTCCAAGCTATGGTTGGAAATATCATGACACCTAATCTCCTTACATTTTCTGACCAAGATTTCCCTGCCCAACCATCTCAAAACTATGCACTTCACTTGGAAGCCATTGTACACAAGAGAAAAATCAAAAGGGTCTTGGTGGATGGAGGTGTAGGATTGAACATATGTTCCCTAAGCCTCATCAAGCAGTTGAAAATAGCAGAAGATTCCATTGACAAAGGAAAGGGCATCATGATAAGAGCATATGATGATAAAGAAAGATTGTCTCAAGGCACGATTAAACTCCCTATTCAAGTAGGGCTGACTCTCATGGAAACTACTTGTTAGGTCTTGGACCTCAACTTGCCATATAATATCCTCTTAGGATGTCCATGGATCCATGCAATGAAAGTGGTAGCATCAACTTTCCACCAATGTGTGAAATTTACACATAATGGACAATAAGTTACCATCCATGGAGATCCCGAACCTTTCTCATATTGTAAAAATCTTGAAGCAAAGTATTACAAAATCCCCCAAGTGCCAAAAAATGATGAGGGCCCATCCACACCATACATCGACCTTGCCACCCTCACATCTACTTCTGTGACAAAGACACCCACCACTCCCACCATTCCCACCATCTCTGACATCAAGCTCATCATCCAAGAGGACAGTTTTGGAAGCTACAAACTCCCTAAAAATGCTTTTGTGAGAGGAGAGTTACCACAATCTCCTAGATCATAGGGACGTCCACAAGAAAATCAAGCTGCCACATCGTAAACATTTTCTAAAGACTATGCCAAATTCATAAGATGGGGAAACCTTTGCCAGGAGGTTATTGAAACATATCCATCTCACATGTTATATCAAGATGAAAGAATGACACCTGAATTACCAATGGATGAGACAAGAAAGGGCCTACAAATGATGCTCACAATGGGCTACAACAAAAATCAAAGACTGGGAAAAAATGAAAATGGCCTCATAATACCTATCATGCCAAAGATGGGACCCATAACAAATCTTGGCCTTGGATGTACCCCTCCGAGTATAACCATACATGGTCGAAGTCTTTCAGTTAGAATGGTTAATATTTCTCCTTAGCCAATAGCAGCAAAAGTATGCTTACCAATAGCCATAGGTAGAGACATACATAACTTTATAACTGAGGCCTATATTAGTAGCGATGACGAGGATACCATGACCAATCTACCTAGGTTATTTGAGGATACCACCCTTTGCATGATTAGCACCCTCTCCTTTTAAATAGACCATCAAAATCATGAGATTCGCTTAGTATATCCCCAACTCATTGACTACAACCAACGAGGACCACCAATTCTCAATACATTCGAAAACGATGAGGCACTCTCAGAATTCATGGGATTGTGGGACAACATTCCAGAAGGGGATCACAAGGAAGGGTTTATAATGGAGTTGGACACATATACCTATTATGGGGAAACAATTGAATCCTTCAGTTGCAAAAGTGAGAAACTAAGAATCATATCTAAGTCCTTGAGTGAAAACCACACTGTGGCACTCTCTAACAAGAAAAAAGTAAAAAGAAAGGACGTATCCAATGGTGAAAACCTCTCTGAGGCGCCCGAGGATGAACGATTCAATCTTCCTTTAAGAGATATTCATCAGGAAAAGTCAATAGTCTTGGCCGAAAAATACAATCTGATCAACCTAGGAACCGAGGAGACCCCACATATTACATTCTATGTGGAATCACTACTTTTAGAAGAGAAAGAACTCCTAGCGGCATTCCTAAAGGAAAGACAAATAAACTTCACATGGAGTTATGTTGACATGCCAGGACTTGATCCAAAGACTATGGTTCATCACTTAGCAGTGTATCCAAAAGAAAAATAGGTCAAACAAAATCTTCAAAAAATGCATCCTCAAATCACCTTATTGGTCAAAATGGAGTTCAAAAAGTTGTTAGATGTAGGATTCATCTGACCAATCGATTATCCAAAATGGGAGTCAAACTTGGTACCTATATCAAAACCTGATGGAACCATTAGAATCTGCACAAACTTCAAAGTTTTGAACAAGGCATGTCCAAAGGATGATTTCCTACTTCCTAACATCAACATGATAGTGGACATGACAATAGGACATGAGATACTATCACTAAAGGACAAATTTTTAGGATACAACTAGATCATGATAGCAAAAGAAGATCAACATAAGATGGCTTTCACTTGTCCATGGGGAACTTACTACTAGAACATGATGCCATTCAGACTAAAGAACGTAGGAGCAACATATCAAAAGGCCATGACATTGATATTCCACGACATGATGCATAAAATGGTTGAAGACTATGTTGACGATATCCTAGCTAAGTCTAGAAAGAGAAAAGATCACATAGCAACCCTAGGTGCTATTTTTGATAGACTGGAAGAGTACAAAGTCATCTAAATCCCAAGAAGGACATCTTCAATGTACAATCAAGTAAATTGCTAGGATACATAGTGTCCATGAGGGGTATCGAGGTGGACCCAGCAAAGGTGAAAGCAATCCTCAAGATGGAAGCACCAAAGACACTAAAATGATTGAGAGGCCTACAAGGCTGACTTCAATCTATCTAATGATTCATAGCACAACTAGCAGACAAGTAGAATCCATATTCTCACCTACTCCACAAGGGAGTAGCATACAAATGGGATACAAAATGCAAAGAAGCATTCAACAAAATCAAGGAATATTTACTAACACCACTAGTCTTAATGCCACCCATCCCAAGAAAGCCATTGATCTTATACGTGTCAGCAACAACAACAGCCCTTGGAGCTCTCTTAGCTTAGCATGATGAAAATAGAAT
Organism: Sequoia sempervirens; assembly: GCA_007258455.2. Classification (NCBI taxonomy): domain Eukaryota; kingdom Viridiplantae; phylum Streptophyta; class Pinopsida; order Cupressales; family Cupressaceae; genus Sequoia; species Sequoia sempervirens. The sequence continues at coordinate 135,295,546 of VDFB02000002.1, read as the reverse complement.
GGAAAGGGCTATCTACTATATTAGTAGAACTATGGTCGGTCATGAGCTAAACTACTCATTCATCGAGAAAGCATGCCTCGCAGTAGTGTTTGCATCACAAAAATTCAAACATTACATGTTGGCACACAAGATAAAGCACATCGCCAAAATTGACCCCCTCAAGTATCTACTATCAAAGGCAATGCTCATAGGCAGAATGGAAAAATGGGTAATGATACTGTCAGAGTATGACATCAAGTATGTAGAGAGGAAAGCCATTAAGGGACAAGTTATTGTAGATCAACTAGTAGAAGCACCTATTTATTCTGAGAATCCTCTTATCTCAGGGTTTCCAGATGAATCCATTTTTAACCTCAACATAGCAGACCACTGGAAACTATACTTCAATGGCTCATATACACAGCATAGATCACGAGCTGGTGTCTTCTTCATCACCCCACAAGGGGATTGCATACAAAGCTCATACAAACTGGCATTTCCTTACACCAACAACATCATGGAATATGAGGCTTTGACTATAGGTCTCAGGATAGCAGTGTAATGGAACATCATAGCTCTCAAAGTGTATGAAGACTCTGAGTTGATCATAAATCAAGTCAATAATGAATATCAGACCAAGGATGATAAGCTCACTCCATACAAGAAATTGGTGGAGACTCTCAAAGAATCTTTCATTGAAATAACATTTGATCAGATTCCTAGAACCAACAACAGAGCAGCAGATGCCATGGCAACAATTGGATCTCTATTGGACAGCCCTCACAATGTTCCAAAATATGAATTCTTGATTGAGTAGCTTCTCGTTCCTGCATTCAAGGTACTAGAAGCAGAATTCGTGTGTGAAATCATTGGCCCCGGTGATCCTTGGTATCATGACATCTACACATATCTTCGAATAAGAGTCATACCTACTAACCTACCATCAAACCTGAAACAAATCTTTGTTAAAAAGGCATCCAGATTTGTCAACCTAGGTGATACCCTATACCGTAGAAGCATAGAAGGTACCCTACTATGATGTTTAAATGTTGAGGAGGCATTAACTGCTCTAACCAAAGTACATAATGGTATTTGTGGTTCGTACTCAAGTGGAATGACCATAGCCAAGAAACTTCTGAGGATGGGGTATTATTGGCCCACAATGGAAAGAGAAGCACATGATCATGCTAGAAGGTGTCTACAATGTCAGTAGCATGGGGACCTCATCCATGCTCTAGCTCAAGAGCTTTATCTATCGTCACACCATGGCCCTTTTTGCAGTGGGGACTCGATCTCATTGGGAAAATCACACCCACCTCATCTAATAGCCACAAATTCATCATAACCGCAACTGAGTACTTTACTAAGTGGGTAGAAGCCATACCCATGACATACATAATGGGGAAGCAGATTTCTAAGTTTATCCTGAACTACCTCATTTGTCGATATGGTGTCCCACAAGCCATTATCTCAGATAATGGGACACCATTCAAGAATCAGGATATTCATGACTTGTGCAAGAAATTCAAAATTCAACATCACTTCTCCACCCTGTACTATCCCCAAGGCAATGGCCAAGCAGAAGCCACAAATAAAACCATTCTAAAAATCCTCAAGAAAATAATCAATGATGCAAGTAGTGATTGGCATTTACAACTTAATCTCGCCCTTTGGGCCTATTGAACCAGCATCCACACACCCACTAGCACCACCCCCTTCTCCTTGGTCTACGGATCATAGGTCGTACTCCCCATTGAGATCGAGCTCCCATCCCTTAGGATACCACTACAAAACCTCATCATGGATGAAGAATATTGGGTATCAAGATTAAATGAGTTGGAGCTATTGGATGAGAGATGTATAGATGCTTTGAATCATTTGCAAGTCTATCAGAATAAACTCAAAAAGAGCTACAATAATAAAATCAAAAGTAGGACTTTCCAAGTCAGAGAACTGTTCTTAAAAGAAAATCAAAAGAATGTCCCAAACCCAAGCAGTAAAGGTAAGTTTGAACCCAATTGGTTGGGACCATTTGTCATCACAACAAGTTACAAATCAGGGTCATATTAGCTATCAACACCCAAAGGGGAACATCTATAGGATTCCATGAATAGATCCCATCTCAAAAAGTTTTATGCCTAAATCTTTCAAGGTATAGAACCAAAAAACCCAAAAAATCAGAAAATGTCCTAAAAAATGGTTACTTCAGTGAAAACCTGGCAAACAGGCATCTTGGTGATAACAAAAAAATCAAAAAAGAAAAAAATGAGAAAAAGGATCAAAAAATAGTAAAGAGAAAAAAATCGTCCTCTAGTGAAAACCACTTTGGTGGCACTTTGGGCAAGTACCTTGGTGAAAACCTAGCAAATAGGAACCTTGCATAAATAAGAAATTTCCATCCACTAGGATCTTTATGGCTTGTTTGGCATCATTCCTCCATTTCACTTCCATCATCCATCGAATTCAGGTCTTCATCCATCACTCATCCACTCACATCCGCACCATAGCTTGGTCCTATGTTCATATCAGGATCCCTCCTAGTACTACTTGGCCCATCCTTAAGATCAGTTTGTCCTACCTTTATCAAAGTAGTCTATTGCATCACACTGGGGGCACGTTCTCATCGAATCGGATTCGTGTATATTCTTAAAAGGTCCTTAAATCAAAAAATCCAAAAACATCAAAAAAGCACAAAATGCAAAAATATCAAAACATATCAAAATCCAAAAATAGGTCAAAAAATCATCAAAAGCCAAAAAAAAATTCGTCACTCGAACTACATCATCTCTGAGCTTGAACATAGGCAAGGTTGATCTTTGATCATCCCCTGAGACACTTAGGTCAGTCCTTTAGGAGTCTATCATAATAAACTGACATCTCATCATGTATATCATCATCTATAAATTGTTCAAGTCGTCAGTCAAACTACATGGTCTCTATGTGTATAGCATAGGCAAGGCTAATCTATTGATCAACTCCCAAGACCCCTAGGATAGGCCTTTAGGCTAGTCTTTTCGTCAAAATCTCAGAAAATCCCAAAAACATTGGAAAATCAAAAAATCAAAACATTTGCAAAATCTCAAAAAATACCAAAAACAGCCTCAAAACATTGCAAAACATCAAAAACATTCAAATATTTGAAAAAATCCATCCATCTTATCTCGCTTTCACCCGCAATAGCACCACTCATAATAAATTGATTGTCATCCTCAACCTTCAATGAAATAGTTAGAAACAAGTCTAGCAAATTAAAAGTAAAACTCCAAATGTCAAGTCTTAGGTATTAAGTCAGTGCATAAGCAAGTTGGTCATATCTTCATATTGGTAACTCATCATCCAATCAGTTCCATATCAATCATCCCTTAGAACACTTTGGATAAACGAAATGACATGCCACCATACACTAACATGTCCTAGGATGAATACTTCCTACAATGGGCATTATCTTTTGGCAATAAGTTTTGGTTATCATCCTTAGAAAACACATCCTCTTTCCGTTAGCGGTATTGAAGAGCATCAGTTTGTTTGTTTACTTGGTCTCATTCCAAGGACGTCTCGATGATATCCCAAAATAGAGGATTTAGAGAAATAAGGAATGGGCAACGATCATATTATTTTGTCTGCTATGCTTGTTGGACTTTCTTGTAATATAACCTCGACGAATACTTGCTTTGTTAGGTATGTATGGAAGAGGTCTAGGGTAGCTTGTTGACTATTGCATGGATAGGTTTACCTTTCCATTTTTTGGTCTGAGGTGCTTAGAACTTCTAAAGTGCATCCTAGAAATTTTTCCATATGTCAGGTGTGAACAAGAATACTCCTATCTACTTGTCAAGTCAAAGTTCATCTCATTGGGTACAACGCCATCCTGGTTTTCTATACCTTGATGCATCATACCACGTGTGTTATCAAACATAAGAAAATTTGGCCCTTTAAAAATCCCAATTCCTCGACAAGTAATCATCATCATCATCATTTTCATTTGCATCATATTGTGTCTTGTTGAAATGACTTCTTCTTTTCTTACTAACTACACTAACAAGGTACTATGACAGTTGATCATTATCGCCATCGTCGTCACCGATCCTACATCCACAAATCATTAGCATATCACATAAACATATCATATAGGAAACATATGCATTGCATAAACATATCATATAGGAAACATATGCATTGCATTTTTATCATCATATAAACAGGTTATCATAAACATTCTTCATAGATAGGTGCATCCATGTCATTGCGTTTCACCCATTACACTGCATCACATGCCATTATATCAATCATTTCATAAACACTCATTTGCATCTCATAACCATTTCATATTACTATCTATCATATAAATCATCGCATAGCATCTACAGAAGCATTTCATAATCATTTTTGCATAATCATAAACAATAGGTATATAAGCATTTAATTCATTAGGCATAAATACTTGCATAACATTAATGACAACATCTCGCCACTTTACGTTCATATTACATTACGTATTAACATATCATTGAATCACATACATCATCATTTATTACATTTAGGATAATAACATTTTTTATTCTAAGCATCTCATAAAACCATCTCATTATGCATTAACACCATTTCATTTGCAGCATATTACGATCATCACATTTCATATTTCATCATCCATATCATCTCATAAATAACATCATAAAACATTCATTGCATAAATCATTCCACATAGGCATAGACGTATAAAATTCATTACAAACAAAACATATACACATCCATTCATAAAAATTTCATAAAGAACAATTTACATATCATTTCACATGTGCACCATAGATCATATCATTTCACATCTCAAACCATCGCATTTGCATTATCATAAATAGACCATCACATTTGCATATCATAGGTTAACATAATATAGATCTATTAGTCATAATCATAACGCATATATCATTAGAAATAAAAGAATCTACAACATTTAGAAGTGAAAACATACATAAAGAGAGCACAATGCATCACATCAAAATCATTATCGGCTCATATATATATATCATCAATAATGTCACTATCATAGTACAAAGAATAAATCGGATCACTGTACATGTGTCAATTGGTACAAAATGCCCATCAGGCTATCAAAAATGAGCCCATAAGGCACAAAAAGTATATATCATCTCGATCAAGCTCGATCCCTGTGGATGCTTCCCTCGCCCCTGTCACCATGACCCTCTATTGGTCTGTGGCTGGCCCACTCTGAATACTTTGGGACCCACTCTGCTCTGGGTGCAGCCTCATGATAGGACCACCGATAATACTCTGCCTCTCGGATATCATCTTTATAGGATCGAACTAACACTATACCCTGGGAGGAGGAGGTTGTCATGCTCTCTATCTACTATCTATGGCGTAGCTCATTGGATGCCTGTAGCTCCGCAGCCTGTCTGTGTTGTACAGCCTGATCTCTCTTAGCTTTGAGCTGCTCTCTCTCATCCCTCGTGTGATCTCTCTCGGTGGTCATGGCCTGGATCTAAGCCTGTAACTACATAATTAGTGCATCTCGAGCATTTGCATGTCCCTGTGGTTGCACCCGAGGCTGATCCTCATCTCGTGGTGGCTACTACTATTGGTCCTACATGTGTATGTCTTCGTACCTTGGCTAGACTGGGGGTACAACCGGTGGATCTCATCGAACCTCAGCTCTCTGTCCTCGGCCTCCCCCTTTTCCCCTGACTCTCCACACATTTGGGTCCTCACCTAGATTGGTCAACCAAAGTGGAGGTCGAAACTAGTCCCTGTAGGCTTGAGTGGTGCCTAGATCTGCTAAACCCCGATCATAAGCCCATGGTCGGGCTACCAACAGTTGGAAACTATCAACTACCTCTGAGGCAGGAATGTACTATCCCCATGACACCTGTGTCATGCTGCAAGTGAAGATGGCTACATAGTCATCATCAGGTCGATCCTGTGGCTCTTCAAACTGACACTGCACGCGCCTGGGTAGATACCTCTCGATCATGGTATACTCCCACCCCTGCATATACCAGTCCTGGTGGCAATAAAATAGTTGATCAGCATCGTTGACCCATCCAGGCTGACCAAGGTATGGTCACCAAGTGAAAACCAGCATCTTGTCTAAGACCCACCTCTAGTAGAGGATCCTATGCTCACCAGTGTGTGTAAAGGACACACTGCCTTTGTATCATGCCACGAAGGAATCAACTTCCCTCATCGAAACTGGAATGACACATGGACATAGCACAAAAATTTGCTCCCATGCCTAGACATGAAGTAAAGTCACCCCAGCCCCTAGCGCTCTGCCATCCATGTAGACATACTCATGGAGGTCCCTGTAAAGCGAAGCTAGAAGAACAGGCCCCCATGTGAAACAAACCAACCTATCTCAGACCATCCGCTCCCAGTAATACCCCCAGCTAGGACTGAAGTATAGCCCTGATCTATCTGGGGCAACAAAACTCGAAATGATGGTTGCAATCGCCCAGCAGTAGGGAGGTGCTATGACCCTGTATCACTCTAGTTCTATTTGTCCCTCACAGAAGATGATGTCCCATGTGGTGAGGACTCTGCAGCAGGCCTCACACCCCTTGTCCATATCGAAGATCACCCATTGGTCATGAATCGACAATTGTAGAATATGCCAGACATCCTCCAGAGTGACGGTAGCCTCGCCAGTGGGGAGATGAAATGAGGACATCTCGCTGTGCCACCTCTCAGCCAGCGTTGAAAAAATCCCTAGGTGAGTGCGTACGGGTGCTTCGTACACAATGTACCACAATCTTGCAACCCCAAGTCAATCCTGGTCCCTGTCGCTCAGGTCTTGCAAGAAGCTAGCCAAATCTCGTGACCTATGCTCCCGAGAGTAGAGCTCCCTCACCACATCCTACATCAAGCAAGGTCAACATGTTAAAAATTTTAAAAAATTTCTGGTCGAATGCTACAAAAACTTCCCTAGTGGTGTAGCTTTTGATGGTGTCACAGTTTGATTTTAATCAAACTCCGACGCTAGAGCCCAAAAGGAGCAAAACTGCACCATTGCAGTGCACTTTCCCTTCTAGTGTCACAGTTTGGGTGAATTCAGTGACACTGCGTCGTACTTTATCAAACCATCCTACCAAACCCGAGCTCAGCGTTGAAGTTTTTCAACTCTGAACTGCACCACTACGATGCAAAATAGCACCGCGCGGTGCAGTTTGAATGTTGAGCGGCACTATATAGCATCGTTGCAGGCGAGTTGCCCCTTTAAGGCATTAATTAAAGCATTAAATGAAAGGATGAAGCTTGGGTAAGGGTCACATACCGGTGCCTCAATGCCAGTGGCCACTGGTATGTCTGAACTCGATCAGTGATGTGTAGAGGAAGTTGTCCTTGTGCCATATCACCAGAGAGTTACAGCTCAAATCTCAAGGTTGCTAGTGGAGGTGTGTGAAAATGACTTGAAAGTGACCCCTTGGGCCCCTTTTAAGCCTAAAAATTAGGATTTTCTAACCCTGAATGGCTATTCTACTAGGGTTTTGGACCCCCGAACCTATTTTTGTCTAATTGAGGCTTTTTTTTCATTGTTTTATTGCATTTGGACACATTTTTAGCCTACCAAAGCCCTTTCAGACCTATCGAGCACTTTGTCATCTTTTTTCGCGAGATCACCCAAAAAATTAAAAAAAATTATTCGATCTCTCGAGGGGGCATTATATTGGCATATTCTCTCCTGCCAAGTAGCAGTAGGGAAAGTTTTTAAATAAGGAAATTTTTTGGCTTTGATCGAGATCGCTTATTCTTTGAACCAACACAACAAGTGCATTGCTTCAAAGAGGGGCAAAATGTAGACACGCAAAATATATTGATTGACATTGTGCATCTGATTTTGACTTACTAACATCGTTTCTTCTTGAATCATCCCTTGGTCTAACCATTTAATCAAATTCCCCTATCTGATTAAATTCATCAATATTCCTCTCTTAATTAAATAAATCATTTTATCTAATCAAGTCATCTCTTTTGTTAATTAAATCAATCAATCTGATCTAATTATCCCTATTTAATTAAATAATCAGTTATTTGATTAAATCTCTAAAGTTTGTTCATTAAATTAAATAAATTAAAACCTTATTTGATTTAATCTAACACCATCTCTTTTAATTAAATAAATCAAAATCCTTATTTAATTAATCTCTTGTCATATTTCTCTCTTATTTTATTTAGATAAATCCCTAAATTTGAGTCAAATCCTGTCACATCATCTAATCTCTCTCGTTAAATTAATGAACCCTTGATTAATTTAATCTCATCTCATGTCCCATCCTCTAGATAATGCAAGTTGCACATGAAAATAGATTTAATTCATTTATTAAATCTCTATTTTCCTCACAAGGCATCTTTTAGAATATTCCCTCAATTTGAATTCAAAAATTCCAAGTCAATATGTACATCCAACAAGGCAATAAATTCATCTTACATGTCCTTTTCCTTGAGCCAAGTGGCATTTATTGCATTTTCCCTTCCCTCTTACATGTCATTTCAACAAATTTGAAATTCAAAATTATGCATTTATTGGCACAAACCCCAAATCTTACACATCCTTCATCCATTCATAGATTGACAAGTGGCATCATACCATTGGATGAATGTTAGTCCCACATTTCTAAAATTTGGACATTCATCCATCTTGGAACTCTATAAATAAAGAGCTCATATCCTCATTTCATCATCCACAATCTAGGAAAAGTCACCATGCTCAAACATCTCCTGAATTTCATCCATTATCATTGAGTCATAGCTAGGTTTTTTTCATATTTTGGCTTGGAGTTCTCATTCTTCACCAACAAAGTGGATCAATCATCTTCAACACATCAAGCTTGCATCATAGGAATTTGGAAAGGGCCAATTTTCACATCAAATTGGCACCAATTCCCCCATGGGATCATGAGTTTGCACATCTAATTAGGATTCAATCTTTTTTTTATCATTGCCATTGTGTTCTCTAATATTTTCTTCCTAGTTTGAATGTTGTAAATGGATTTCATGGGGAATTTTTTTTTTGGCTTGCAATCTCTTGTCTAACTTGTTTATTCTTGTTGTTTTGTAGGTACCAAGGTTGGGGTTCGCATAGTAGGTTTACACAAGGCATGGTCATCTTTCACACCCAAACATGCGGAATTGCTCTGAGCTATGTTCAACTAGCTTGATCCCTTATGATGGCATGAAAAACAATCAAAAAGAGAAACATACACACGATGGTTGAGAAGTTTGAGTATTCCACACAAAAAGCATATGATCATTGGTGCAGAGCACCTTGTTCCTCCATTTGATAAAGAAGGTCTAGTTCAATGGTTTTAGTCATTATAATGTCAAATAAGGCCATGATAGGCCATTTTGTAATCTTTCTTTTAGTTTTGAGTTAGTGTGGGGTCATTTGAGTCAATTATGTAAGTACGATAGGGAGTAAGAATAAGAAAATAGAATTGGTAAAGGCATTGGAAGAGATTACTAATGTTGCCCCTGTTTAAAATTCAGAATTTAGGCCTTAAAAGCAAGGCTAGATGAGGTGAAAAGAAGAAATTGCTTGAGAATAAGTTAGAATAGGTTGGAAATAGGGTGAGGTTGTGGAGTTTGATGTGTTCAAATGGTCTGCAAGGACAATGGAGGTCAAAAGTATGTTATGGAATGATGCCCTACTTGGGAAAAGAGGGGTTTTGAATGAAAATGAGAGGTTTTAGGGAGTAAAAGTGGGTAAAGTCAAGAGGCAACAAATTTGGTGGTCAATTAAGTTTGTCCAAGTAGAACGAAGAGTGTTGGAAGAGTTTTTGAGGTTGTATGATGTCTGGATATGGTGTTTTCAATAAACCCTAGTGAAATTTGAGAAAAGTGAGGGTTTAGAGGATAGTGGGGTTAAAGGGCCAATCACACCCTAAAAATTGTGGATTTTGTGGATTTTTAGACTGGTAAATGCTTCCCAATGGTGTTTTACAATTGGAAGAGTGATTGAGAGGGTGTTCCTTTGTTAAATAGACCTATTCGGGGGTCTAGGATGATGTTGAGTCCATTTCTTATTTGTATTATAAATTATAAATTTCTTTCTCCCCAGTCCATTTCATGTACAAGAAATAATATTGCAAAAATTTGATATAAATCTTTCGACATGTTTATATGGTGACACATCAAGAACATAACAATTCAGTTTGCACTATTAGGATTATGCTGTGAAAATGTTTAATGACTATTGAAGATAAATTTTTGTATGATAATGTGTCAAGAAGTTAACTACTTCATCTACTTTGAATATTATGTTTTGCAAGTGGTGTGAAGATTATGTATCCTTTGCTTAATTGAGTTGTTCCAATCAAAGGATTAAATATATTGGAATCTTTTTATGAATCATTTCATGGAATACCAATTGAAAACATTTTTTTTCTTTTCGATAAAGTTGTTTAGCATCAATCAATTAATATTCAAGACAAACCATGAAGGACAGCAGTGCTCAATGCTAGGGTTAACCAATTAATAAGTATACATTTGAATAAGTCAAGCATGTACATATGAATAAGGGAAGCACAAGTACTCAAAAACACATAAGCCTTGAAGTATACACACGAATACATAGTATACACAAATTAATACAAAGTATATGCATGAATACAAGGTATACGCATGAAAACACGTAAGTTGCAAAGTATACATTGGAACACACGTAAATCACAAAGTATACATGTAAGTTGTAAAGTATACACTTGAATACACGTAACTCATATCTATTGAACCATCAATTTAGAATGCAAATATGGACACCATCAATAACAAGTATTTGTATTAACCAAATAGCCATGTAGGCATACATCAATATATGTTGATATAAGTATGAAATATAGGTAAAAAATAACCATATAGGCTTACGAGAATGCCATATAGGAATACAATGTCAAATATATCGAATACAAAATATGTACAAAACTACCATGTAGGCATACAACAAAGGGCTCTAGAATCAAAAGTCATTTCTCTCCATGCTCACGAAATAAAATCTTTCCCTTTGCATGTTGATCAGATGGTGATACATCTATCACTCATTTCTACTGCACTCGAGGAGTGCTCCTGTTGCTCCTCCTAGTGTTTAGTTCTTGGTAAATTTTTATCTATTACAATAAGAAGTAAATACATTAATATATAGAAATTACATTATAAAAAATGATATATTTAACAAAATAATCACTTACCACCATCTGATAATCACTCTCCATGAGGGAAATATCCGCACACCAAGGCTAAGGTGTGTTGAAGCCCTATATAAACCATCCAAATAGAAATTTAACTACGAATCAATAATGGTTTTCTTTTTCACTAACATCTATAACAATGAATGTAAATTGAAATTTAGTAATTTACCTCATACCTCCCCTATTAGAGCCATCAAGAATTGTATAGCAAATGAAACATCAATCTCCATTTCCCTCATCACATTCGGAGGTGTTTTAGCTTGTAACATCTAAAAATAAAACAACAAATTATTCAATAAAAAAAACTACAATAGCAATCCACATCATGACTTATAATGTATGAGATAATGAACAAAATTTTGAGTACTTATTAAACTATATATTTCTAACTATCATGCTTACGATTTTCCCTATCCATATCTTGTTCAAAAGGACGTGTTTGTATATTTTACCCATAGTAGAAAGCCAGTGAACCATTTGATCAAATGCTTTTGTAGACATTACAATAATTGCAGTGGCATAGAGAAGGTAGTGAATTGTTTGAAAAAATGCCTCAAAGAAATGGGGTCTCATGGTGACAGAATGCCATTACAGACAAATGCAAGTCATGCCATTCCATCACCATAAGACCACATTTCTTTTAGGCATTTTTTCAAACAGTTCATTTCCTTCTCTATGGTATTATTGTTTACTATTATGCTTTGATAGATATTTTCCAAGCATCCATAGTTTGTTGGAAAGCGCCTATTTTAGGCTTTTAGTCATAGCAACAAGGAAGTGCGTAGTTTGATAAAATGCTTTGGTACACATGTATGGAAAATGTGGTATCATAGAAAAGGTGGTGAGTTGTTTGAAGAAATTCCTCGAAGAAATGTGGTCTCATGGTGATGGAATGGCATTCCATCACCATGAGACCACATTTCTTTGAGGATTTTTTTCAAACTACTAATTGTCTTTTATATGCTATTGCTTACTATTATGTTCTGATAGATTGTTTCCAAGCATCCATAGTTTGTCGTGTAGGCGGACCTTTGCAAGCACATGCCTCCATGAGGAAAATTTAGAAGTTTGAATTACTTAAGGTGTTTTGATGATGTAATAAGGCTTAAATATCTATTTTGGAGGTTGTAATAGTCTTAGTTAATTTAGGCATAAAGTGTAAAATTGCAAAATATTGATAAAGTTGTCAATTTCAAATGTAAAAATGCAAAAAAGGTGTAAAGGCATGGAATGCCAACGGTCAAAGTAGTTGTAGAGGCTATTGAGTCATTGTAAGAAGTTGGAAAGGCTGGGAAATGTTTAAAAATGATATGATCCATTGATGTAAGTTGTTGGAAAATTTGAGTCTTTGAGGCATTTTTTTAAAAAACTCATTTCCTTGTCTATGCTATTGCTTACTATTGTTCTTTCATATATTCCTTCCAAGAATCCATAGCATAGACAAGGTAGTGAACTATTTGAAAAGGGTCCAAGCAATAAAAAGTGGTCTCATGGAATGCCATGACAAGAAAATGCAATTGGAAGCTGCTCCTAGACTTATTACTTATGCTATGTGTAGTAATTGCATCATTGCTTATGTTGAATTTCTAAACAACTATATTGTAGTTGAAATTTTGTCATCTATCAACATCTAGTTATTAGTTATGGAATGCGAAGTAATGCTTTGAGTTTGAATGATGTGCAACGCAACGTAATCAATGATATGAATATAAACTACACAAATCTATTAAGTATAATTCATTAGTTAAACTCTTTATTCTATTACTTGCGTGTAGGTTTGAGTAAATCCACTGGCACTGGGAGGTGTTCCCTTGAAACCTCCAATATTTGCCTATTCAAAATCCAAAATCACATATTAAAATACCATTCATAAAATAATTCTATTAACATTTATTAAATTTATAAATATTTACTAGTTACATACCCCACCGATAGGCATACTGCAGAAATAAGTAGGTGTAGGGCCGGTGTATCCAGTCTCAACAATGTAACCCTACAATTTTATTAAAATCATAAAACTAAATTAGTTAATCTTTCATTTCAAAATCAAAATTTAATAAATTAAATTCAATGAACATGCTAAATTTTACCTAAGTATCAATGCCATACACTTCATGCAAAATGTCAGTTGCCCTCTCCATCTCCATAGTTGTAGACAGATCCTGCATAGCAGCCTCCTAAGTGTCGGTGGGGTCATATGAACAAGTCACCCCACAAGATTGAAACACATGGGTTCGAAAGCCACCACTCGAAGACTCCCCTAGATGGCATTGTAGAATAGGTCTAGTATGTTGGATGATACTCTGGATCAAAGTGTTGATTTCCTGCAATGTATCTACATTGACACTCTCATTCACAACAAAAGTAATAACAACTTGCTCATGAGGCGGTCTAGCAAGAGCTTGTCTCCCTTACTATGTAGGATCCAGCTGTGCACCAAGTCTAGCCTAAGCCAGCCCCCCATCTCTCCCCTAGAAATCCCTCATATCAAAATAATTGGGATTTTGTTCAATATGAACTCAATGTATAGTTCCCTAAGGAAATAGTGTGGGACTTCACAATTGTTGCATGGTGGGTAATCAAAAACTAGGTACCACCTATCATAAAAATAGTTCCTAATCTTTTGGTGGTGGCACCAATGAATAGGAAACCTCTTTGCATTGAGGGTAAGATTTTGATTTGTGTGTGGGTCAGTGAATAATGAGAACAAATCACCTTTTGTAATTTTTAAATCCTTTACATCTTTATATGATATTTTATCCATGTAATAAGCCCTAGTTGCCTACCTCCTATCTTGCCATCTAGTTATTTGTTTGCTAATTGAATCTACAGTTTTTAACATATCTTTCAATGAACTTGCCAAGGTCATTCTTTCCATGGTTGAACCATTTGGATCACTCAACCTACTGATTAAATCCTCAAAAAAAATTCATTGTTCTCAATTTCACTCATTAAATTGTGTTGAGTGTCAGAAGGGTGTTGAGTGATTGGTGAAGGAGGTTGTTGTTGTGGTTGATTTTTTTGTTGAGTATTTTGTTCTTGAGAATTTGGTTACTCTTCTTGTTGAGGATTTTGAGGGTTTGTAGGTTGATTTGCATCTCCTACAAATTCAAAAAAATAAATATCAAATACAACCTAAAACTAACAAATTCAAAACAAAAATCAAACACTCCTTACCTCTCAGACCTCCTCCTCATCATGGCACCGTCCTTGTGATGAAATAGCAACTTCTGAGGAATATTTTTGCAAAATAACTCATCCTAGAATGCGAGCATGAAAAATGGGGGTTTTGGCCATGGGCACAACAAAAAACATAGTTGAAATGCAAGAATAAACGTGTTTCACTTTTTTTTTTCTTTCAACATGTCATAACGTGAGCATGTTATAACATGCTCATGTTATGGGATCATTGTAGCCAAGCCTCAAGCTCGGCACACCAAGCCATAACACAAGTGTGTTATAACACGCTCGCGTTAAATGAATTTTCAAAACTTTTTTTTTAAAAGTGACCACAAATTGGCTACCCATCTCCATGCACCCACCCAAAATAGAACTCAAGATAAGTGATGAAAAGGTGATTCTTAGGTGAATTGTAATGAGAATGGTCTAGAAAAGTGTAGAAATGTGTTACAACACTTCACAACACCTTCACAAGACACCATAATTTGAATTATAAGGACCTAATGTGAATGAAATAGTTACATTGCAACATTAAATCAAAGAAAAATAGATCAAGCATTATGAGAGAAAGACCTAAAAGACCATGAAAATGTAAATGTTCCATTTTTCTATGGTACACCATTGAGGTAGATAAGGAATAAATCCACAACAAAAGAGGAGCATATGAATCAGCAGAGAGGACCACCAAGGAATCTTCGTACCACAGGTTCAAACTTTTCTCAGCACCCTTGGAGAACAACAACAATTCAAAGAAGCCCACTGACAAACAGCCCAAGAAAACTTCTATCCCCTTACCCTTCATGACTAGAAAATCAGAAATAAAGACATCCTCAATGTAACTCAAAGAACTTGCAGGAAACCCACAGAAGTAGGAGCCAAAGATAACACATGGGAAGAGCCCCAACCTCCTAACAAACACAGGCAATGGACAATCACCAACTGCCTTAAACAAGGAAGCCATAGAAAAAGCACATAAAAAGCTTCAACCACACAAGTCCAGTTCACAACCACCAGAGAGACTAACAAAAAGCACCCACAAGCCCCACACAGGGATAGGAAGTGGGCACAAAAAGGAAAAAATAAATAAATCACTCCTCGTTGAACCCAAGCACCAACAAGAAAATAAAAATCTAAAGAGAACAAAGCAAAAAACCCCACTCCAAAAAAGAAAAGTAGACCACCAAAAAACCCCGCATGACCACATCCTTAAAGTCCCCATCATAATGGAGAACACAAAAAAAAGGAAGCAGCATAGAGCAAGGGATCAGTCACCAATCAAAAGCGATAGGGAAAGCAAAGGCTCTCACAACGAAAGAGAACCCCATCTCCAATTTGGGACAAAAGCACCACATAGAAAAAGGCGACTGCTCAACCAAAGAACTAAAAGAGGAGGCCAATGCCAAGACCAATCCCCAACAACATAGACAAGAAGGAAACTGGGTAGCTAACCAAGAGCCATCAACAAAACCCACAAACAGGCAGAGAGACAAACAAGGCGCAACCCCAAGCCAAAGGAAAAGTTCAATAGGAAAGCATCCACCTAGGTGTCTCCACCCAGCAGCGAACATAGCACACCTCTAGAATCAATTCCCAAAGAAGACAAGGATTGATCAACAAGGAAAGGAGCATACAACTCCTTAACTTCCAACAATAGCTTTGCAAACCCATCGACCTCAGAAGCTTCCACAATGCAGCCCTTATCATGCATCCAAAGGAGCCCTTATCTATGTTATTTCTATATTCATGTTTTTTTTACCCTAGTGTGATGGATTAAAAATTAATGTAGTGTATTATAAAATAATACAAAGTAAAATAAGCATACACTTATACACCGTTTAGACATATATAATTCACATATACTTCTCATATGTTTATCATATAATTTAGTACATCATACAACCTTTATCTATCCTTCAATGCATGCTTTACCACTCATACAATCATCTCTCTTAACCTCGATTATGATTCTCATATACCTATTATACTTATTTTGTATGTCTCTCACCTTTCCATATATGCTCTCCGTTCATATCTAGATGTAGCACATGTATGTTCTCCATTTCATATACAAACATTTTCCTATCAATATTCCATAATTCTTATGTCCTAGAGTTGGTGTTAGCCATATGCATGTGTTGCATTACTATTTTAATATTTTTTGGTAACTCAAACTACTTTTTTTCTACACAAGAATGTGTTATCCTATTATCCTCCTTTGATGCCCTTGCAAAGTTTCACTATTAATAGTGGATTTTATCTATCCAACTAATATCATCTATTTTCTTCAACCATATCTTACCCTCAAGACTACCAAAAATAAAATATTAAGCTATTTTGGACAAAATTATGTTCATAATTGTGTTTTTGTAAAAGACTTTGGCTTAAAAATCTACCCAAGTCCCTATTATGGTAGGATATTAAATTATAAATAATTTTAAATAGTTTTTATATATTATTCCACTGAAATATAGCTCAATGTATGTGGTGGAATTGACTATTAATATTAATTAACAAAACTTCTTACCATTGATAAAAGGTACCTCTTAATTGGTGTGCATCTATTAATAGGCATGTCAGTGGAGCTAGCTACAAACTTGCCACTTCCTTTAATATTTTTATCTAAAATATAATTTTGTTTATTTACTCTTGCAAGTGCTAGAATTAGTTATGTAGATTCTCAATTTATATTCTTGTATCTCAATCTAAGTCTCTCATGGTATCTTATGAGTTAGAGCCATGCATTATTTGTTTCTCTAAGTTATCAATCCAAAATTTTAAAGCTTTTTTAGAGGTAGACCAACTTAGATAGTATTAATATAGTATATATTGATACTGTTGTGCCTTGTCACTCATGCCCATTTTTTCTTTTGGAAAAATGAGGACCCCCCTTCTTTTTCTTGTTTCTGCTTGGTTTTGGTTCCCTCATGTTTTCCTTTCTTTCTTTTCCTTCTTTCCCTTATTTTTTCCCTTTTCTTTTTTGTTTTCTTTGAAGTTTGGGTGTTGGGATTCCTAGGAAAGGTATACTTGCCTTTCCAAGCCCAAACCTGACCTTTTTCTCTATTCACGACATTTGTTCACCCTAGCAGCATTTATGATGCCATCATTGGGTGCATAGCTTCTTGTATGTCCTCAACCTATGACGTTTGGTGATGATGCATCATTTTGTGTATGTGTCACATCAAATCCTACCAGGAAATCTTCTGGTTGCTTCAAATTTAAAGACATCTTTTCAAATTTAATTTTCATCACTAGATTTAAAATGATACCACTCAAGGTAAATTCCATTTTTTATTCAAGGGGTAAACACTTTTGAACCGAAGCTATGAATTGGAATACAACCAATCAACAATACCACCCCAATGGGGTTTGAACCTTGGTGGCTACAACAACAATGCTAGCTCTAAACCATCACACCATGCCAATACTACCAACGGGGTAAATGCCATTCAATCTACATTAAATGCTCCATTAATTGCGGCATTATTTGGATGATTGAATAATGTTTTGCCCTCATTTTGCCTATAATAATGTGATAAAATTATATCCAGTCGAGCTCTTCAAATTTTTGCATTCTAGATTTTGTTACTACATTCATTGGCTTGCTCATGTTTTCACATCAAGGTGATAGGATTTTTGGTTCTCCTCGTGTGTGGGTTTTTGAGTTTTTCTATCTGGTGTGTTGCTTGATTGGCTTTGTTGGTTTGAGTATCTTTTCTCCCTCCTCTCTCTCATTTTGTTCATGTTGGTTGGTTTCTATGGCTTCACTCTATGAATTTCTACAAATGGCTATCTTAAGTAGTGCAATTTTGAGTTGTGGGTTTTGTTTTTTGTTGGTCGCTTTTTTCTTTTGTTTATTTTTTGTTTTCTTTCTTTCTCTTGGTTTGGTGTTGATATTCTTCTATTAGTAATTTTTATTGTCATTTTATTTTTGTTTTGTTTTGATTTTGTTCTTTTTTTGGCTCTTTAGACCCTACTAGATCATGTTTTTTTTGCATGTCAATCAATGGTGTTTATGATTTCATCATCAGACATCGAACCTCGAAGTTCCCTAGGGTTCTTCCCATATTGAAATTTTGATGAGTTGGGATTAATGACCTTTGATTTTCAATCTTTGTTGTTGCTCTACACTTCAAAAAATTAAACCTTTTACATAAGGTAAGGAGAAACTCTAACTATCGATTGTTGAGCCTGCCTTAGAATGAAATTTATTGATCAACATTCTTGGGCTTCGTGAATCAGGGGTACTCCTTACCAAATTCCTTATAGAGGTGAAGATGGTAAATATTAAGGTCAATCCCCAATATCTAACAAAACCATATTACTTCAACTATAGGCTTATAAGACTTTCAAAATCACCTTGGGGAATGTTGGACTTATGATCTCCTTTGGTTTCAACTTAGGTTCAAGCCTTAAAACCCTAGATTTAAAGTACTTTTGTTTTGAACTTCGTAGGCTTTTTTTATCACATGCCTTAGAACATTCACAAGGGGTAAAGGGTATGTTGGACCCACAACCCCCAATTATACGTAATAGAACACTTAGCCAAAAAAAAAATCCTTTGTGAAACCTTTTGGACATTGGGCATTGACAATACCTCTTACTCATTGGTTATAGAGGTGCAAAGGGTAAGGGTTATCCCTGACTCCCAACATCCGAGAATGAGTGTTCACTTTTGACTATTATAAGAATAAAGGAATATTTTGTGTTCAAAATCTAAGGTAGAAAATATAAAAATGAGGTTGATTAATAGTTGTAAGTTTGGTGGCAAGGAGTAAATCAGAAGATTGAACTCAGATTCCTAAATTCCTTTCGGACTTCACATGTTGTAAATACCACTTAAATGATACCATTGCCACTAAGGTAAAGGGTAAAGGGGACCTCTGATTCCCAAACCTAATCAAGTGATGAAAAATATCCTCAAAGAGATTTTATTGATAAGAAAAAGGTAAAGGATATCTTTGATGTCCAATACTTGAGAGGCTTTGAAACTTAGCAAAGGAAATTCATTTTATGAGTAGCAGGTATGAGGGATCCTTGATACTCAAAGATGGTAAAATTGATAGAATCTATTGTTTTAAGTATAGATACTAACAATAAAGAGTAAGAGGTAATCCTGAAGGCTGATCCCTAATACTCTTACATAACTCCTACTTGATAAGTTATGATTTTTTAAATGAAGCTGATATGGTCTGACATGACTTTTTTGCAAGATTTTTCTTCTTAGTATGAAAATAGTAATACATGGTATTGGTATTTGTAGGAGATATGCCTCCAAAATATTTAGAAGAAATAAAGTATCAATACAAGGGTTACCATCTTCTTTCCAAGATGTTTTCTCCCTACAATAAGATTGGTGACATAGACCTAGGACATGTCATCATGGATGAGTTCAAAAGAAGGACCAATGATGCTACCAAGACCTTAATGGCAAGGGCTCTTACTAATTTTAGGTTGGTGGAGGTAGTTTCCTTACCGATTATAGTGCAATCTCTGAAGTTTGTATTGACATGTGCACATCATTACAACCACATGACCAGGAAAACCAAATGGTCAAATGGGGATATTGTACTAGACATAACTCTAGAAATGATAGATAGGGTCTTCCAAATTCTTACTCATAATGAATATGAGGCAGTGGATATGCAAAAATCAATCAAGTACTTTGATGACTCCCCAGTTGAAAAATTGACACACATGAATGATCACTTGTTGGAAAAACCTAGAAAGGTGGCATCCAAATTGGTAAGGATACAACACCAAAGTGAGTATAAGGAAGATGTAATGGACTTGATTTTTCTACTGAGCATAGTGTTTGGGTTGCCCAATTCAAAGGACTTCTATCCTTGGATGCTGAGATTTATCAGGATAATCAATTCTTCTCACAAGAAGAAGATTGATTGCACATCAATAAGTTTGTCTCCCATGAACTAAGTGAAGTTGCCATCTATGTAAATTAACCCCAATTGTAGTTAGAGACAAGTTTCCACCATGTTGGTGTTGTGAAAGATAATTTTGTTTATATGGTAATTAGAGGATTGTAAAGATACTTTTCTAGGAGGGTCTCCCTTGAGGCAATGAAGGTAATTGGAGACATTAGCTACTGGTTTGCCTAGTACAAAACATTCACTTATATCAAAGTGGTAGGATTCCACAAGATGCCATATAAATTGCCAAGGTATGCTTCAGACAAGCTACTTCTATTAGAGGTCTATAGAAAAATCTTTTAAGTGTAACAACTTATTGTAGGGAAACACAAACATGGGTATAGTTTCCCAATTTAGATAAGAGTGTATTCTAGTTCCAATACGCTAAATACCAAGAGCACAGAGACAAAAATGGCCAAGTATAGCTTTGATTTGTATAATGATGCTCGAGGAATATTTGACCTCATTGGGACTATAAGAATAGTAATGGGAGCATATTTCATCCATGAGCCTAAACTAGAAGATCACTAAGAAAACTATGAAGAAGAGTTTGAAGTAAGATTGAAAGACAATTGTAGGTTGAAAATATTTTTGGTGATGCATTGATTGAAGGAAAAGATCCCTAAGGAACAAATGAAGGATGGAAGGGTTTTGGACCCCAAATATGCTTCCTAGAAGATCTTCAAAATATAGATTATTTAGTTAAAGAAAATGACAACACAAAGGTCAAATCTCAACAAGTGGTGGCATGCTCTTAGTGCTAGATGACTACACCTTTTTCCATGTCCAAACTACTAGAGAAGCGAAAAGTGGTTGAGGGAAAGGAAGGAGAGACTTCTGCCAAGGTAACTGTGAAGAAAGAGCATGATAAAACTTCCTCTAGAACCCCTAAAACTAAAAAAATATAAGAGTATCCTTGCTAAGGAAGCAAGTAAGAAAAAGAAATAAATGAGGCCTATTAAAATTTCTTTAGAGGAACAAGATGAGCCAAAAGGATAAATTCTCTATAGAAGAAGGAGAACAAGAGTAGACACTAGGGAATGGGTAGCCCAACAAGAAGCTGAATAGGGTTGCTCCTCTTCCCCTCCTCATGAATCTTCATTGCCAAGTCCAAATCCATCACTTGATAAAATAGTACCTGCACCACCACCTCAACCTCCATTTCCAACTCCTTCCCTTCCTACAGGTGGCTTGCCCCTTGGAGAAGGATTTCTTGTTGAGACTATTGATGAGGAAGTGGAGGTTTAAAGAGAGCATCTTAGAGAAGAGGAAGTTTTTAATGTAGGTAATGTTTTTGATAATGTTTAGCTTGTATTAATATAGAGGAATTTTTTCAAGTAAATAAAGAAATACCTCATACAAATGAGCATATTTCTCAAGAGGAGGTACTAAGACAAGTATACATTGAAGAGAAAGTTTCCCAAGAAGAGAAACCTACTGATCAGGGGAGACCTCAGGGTCAAGAGGTGCATCAAGAAAAGATTCAAAAAGAATCTAAAAGAAAAAATAGGGAGAGCCTAAGAGGAATATTAGTGCTTCTTAAGAAGCAAGAACAATTTCTACTCCACCTAGAGAAACCTCTACTACTTTAGAGATATTATTAAATCAAATCATTAAGAAAAGATAGAGGACATACATAGAAAATCTAGATCCAAGTTTGATAGTGTTATCAGAGGATTTACAATCTCCTAGAAGAAGAATAATAGAAGGATTTCTACTATCTCCATTGATGAGCATGGAAACAAAATAGTGGGGATAGCAGTTCCCCTAGTGGATAAGCTGGAATCGGAAGTGACACCAAATGACTACAAAATCTATCAAGTGGATTTGGGAGTACAAACCATGAAAGCTGAGTAGAAAATATTACAAATGTTAGTATCTACTATTTTAAGGAGGATGTAGAAAGATGAGAATACCAAAGATAAGCTCATAGTTCAAATGAAATAATTAACTGCATGCTTCAGTAATCTCATTAGGCTAGTAGATGGTAAGGATTTTGATTCTACACTTGAAACTTCTTTGAAAGGTGAAATTAGGCCTTATGACCCTTAAGGAAGGATTCCAACAATATAACAATGGATGGAAATAAAACTTCTTGGAACTAGAAGAGATTGTTTTAAAAAAACTTGTCAAGTCATACCATGATATTAGTGATGAGAATAGCAATGCTCAATAGCTCTCTCTAAGTATGGATGAATAATTGTTAATATGGGAAGAATACATCCTAATTCTCCACCAAATTACTGAAACAAGAGAAGTTGAACTGCTCAAGGCCACAATGATTGAGAAAGGGGAAAACATGTTGATTCCTATTTGGGTAAGAGCAATTGAATTCTAGGTGGAGATTTTGAATGGATGTAAGGATAAGCTAAATAATGATAGGAGTTGAGTTGAGAAGGTCATGAGTGACATCTGGAAGGCCATAGAAGATTTAGGATGTAAATTTTAGGAAAATGCTTTTCTAGTAAGAGAACTTGAGAGAATGGTTGAGGAGTTGTAGAATTTTATGTAGGGACATGTTACCCTAGAAAGTATAGATAACATGGTCAGGAAGAAAGTGAAGCTCGAGTCTATTCAAGAGGAGTTGGAAGCTTTTTATGAGATACAATAATAGATTAAGAGGGTCACTTTTAACAAGAAAAGTGAAAATATAGTTTTATAAGGGACCATCCATAGAGAAAATGAATGAGATAGTAACAACATCATCCGATAATTTTGATAAGTAAACTGGAGACATAACAAGGGTTGTTTTTCCTAAGTAATAGATGTTTGAAAAAAAAATTGCTTCCACTTCTAAAGTTAATGGACCCTTTTCTTTCAATTCAAACATCAAATGTGAAGATATCAAAGCATGTGAGATACATTTGATAATGTTAAAGCATGCATTGAATGGAAATGTAGTGGAATTGTAGAACTTCTCATAGATTTTAGTTTACTTTAGTTAATTTTCTATGCTCTCCTTGAATTTTGCAAAGAATTAAGTGTAACTGGGCCACCCACTTCAATTTAATTGTATTTTATTGTTTTAATTTCAAGTTCTATTTCAAGTCAAGACTTAGGCACTAGAGTTAGTTCTAGTTGTCTTTTATTTTATATCCATAATTATGGGACTTATTTTTCTATTTTAATATTTAATTCTGGATTATTCAAAGGGTTTGAATTCTTATGTAATTTTTAAAATCACAAAAAAATACAATCTTGGTGTGGAATTTTTCTACTAACTTTGGTGTGGAGTTAATTTATTTTATCTAAGGATTACGCCTATATTGCATGCATTTGGATTCAACACCATGGTGATGGTATGAGTATTTTTTTTTAATTAAAATTGTTGAATTAATGAGATCTAATTTAAATTTTTGGAATTAAGTAGAATTTCATCCCAAATCTATGTGTGATTGATGACCTTCTAGTTGAATGAAATTCAAAAAAATTATGTATGTTTCCTTTGAAGATTGCACTCCATTAATCATGAATGTGAAAATGTTATTTATGTTAATGGTTGTTTTGAAAGATCTTGTTTAAACCTACAAACATAATTGATTGGATGCTTGATATCATTGTCTAATTAGAATAGAGTCATATTATTTCTCATTACCCTACCTTTTCACTTTATTTTATAAATGATTCATACTTTATATCAAACGAGTGATAAATTGATTTGTTAATCTACTATTTTCTAAAATGCAATATTTTGTTTTGAGTTATTAAGATTATCTTTGCAATTACATATGAATTTCTAGTTATTTAAATTCCTAATCCCATGTTGAGTTACATTGATCTTCCTAATATTCTATCCACATAGTCAAGACCTGACAAAAAAGGAACGTTGGAGTAGTTCTCACTACTTTTCAAGAGAGGCACTAAACCCTTATTTCCTAGCACATTGTGTGTGATCAAAACCACCCTCAACTAAAATTGGTGCTAGAAGGAGGGAACACATTAGAAAAAATAGAAAACATTAGATCATTTTCTATGATAATATATAGAAGAATTCTTAGATCTTCACCTAATAAAGAGGATCTAATAGAATTAGTGCAATATAGGAAAACTAAGAGTGTCAAAGGAAAATCTAAAGGGGAAACTTCTAGATCTATAGTTTCACCCTTCAACCCAGGTTCACCATCCTCCCCTATAAGTCAAGTAATACCCCAGGTCATAACCATTGTGGCCATTTTTTCCCCTCCTCTAGCTCAGATGACATATTTCACTATAAACAAAATTTCTTCTCTAGACATACAAGGAGCTTTACATGATTTTCCCAAGAATCCTAAAAATTTCTATCCAAAATTTATATATGGTGATGGAAAGACAGTCAAAGACCATATGAAAATATTTAAAGAAATTTACAATAGAGCACAAATTTCTCATCAACATGTGCTCTACAGATTGTTTCCCTATTCATTGGGATAATTTTCCTACAATTAGTATTTGAACCTCGCTAGGGAAAGAATCCACACATGGCAATATTTAGAGGACAAGTTCCTCAACCAATTTAAAGTATATACAAAATACAAATCTCACCATCCTATACCATCAATTTTTCACTTGCAAAAAAGAACCAAATGAGCCTATTAGCATATATAACAAAAGGTTCCATAGAATATATAAGAGGTTAGATGACCCATACAACATACTAGAGTTAGTAGCTATGTAAACATATCTTAGGTCCATAGAATACTTCACTATCCTATTTTTGAGGAGGTTACCCCAAGCTAATAGGAACACGTTGGACCAAATTTATAACAAAGCAGTTACTATCTCCCAATAAATGGACTCACAAGTAGGAAATTTTTTTGGATCTTTGACATCCCTTAGTCCTCTAGGGATGGAAAACCAAATGTCTATTATAAATAATGCTTTGACAAACCATACACTGTTGATGAACCCTATTTTAGGGATTACAAATACATCCCATGATTTTTTTTCATATCAACCCCCTATCTAGTAGACCCTTACCTCACCAACACTTACTTATCTAGGATATGGAGATGAGGTCAATGTCACACAATCATAAGATAACCAAAACCATTCTTTGATCAATCAATACCATCACTTGACCAAATTCAAAAATTCATAGTTAGCTTATGAAGTTGAATCCATGAAGAAAATGCTCTCTTTGGTGAAAAATGAGCTGACACATCTGAAATTCAACCCTCCCCAAACAAGGAATACTTATAATCATAACAGTAGCCAATGTTATAGTCATGGTCAAGGGAACAATCAAAACATGGATCAAGATTTTAATCACTACCCAGGAAATAGTTAGAACCATCAATATTTTTAAAACAAAGGATTTAATCCCTAGAGAGGCTACCAAAATTTGAATACGAGGCCTAACAATGGAGGAGTTCCTAGTCCATTAGGTAGTGCCCACATTTTAGATTTTTTAGAAAACATGGGCTATAGGTTTCATGAAACATATGATCATACTAAAGCCAATTTCATAGACATGCAGAAAATGTCTTCACTCATTAAAGGTGAACCGTAAGAAATGGGGTGTGTTCTTATCCTTTTAGGAGATTGAACACAAAAGGGTAATCTCCTATTTCACTCTTAGTTCATTCAAGGAAACCCTAGAGATCTTAACCTAATTATTCAATTAGGAAAATATATTGCCACAAGGTATCCTTAGGTGTGATTAAAGAGGGGTTCACCACTAAGAAAATTCTTAGAAAGAAGAAAATGGAAGCAATATGCAAATCTATCTAAATGACCTAGAAAATGGAACATGAAATTAGAATAACAAACTAAGGCTAAATAGAGAATTACCTAGAAGATTGGAGATGTCCAAAATAAGGTCTGCAATCCCAAAATTTATGAATTTTGATGTGAACTGGGACTCATATGCTAGACTGGGAAGTTTAGTCTAAGTTTAGGGTTTCAAACTGAATCTAGAATCTACAACTAATAAACTAGGATATACAAAAAATTGTTGAAAAGTGGTATATTGGGACTCATATGCCCAAGGTGGCAATTCAGTCCTAGTATTAGGGTTTTTCTAAAACTCTAGTATCCTCTAGTGATTTTCTATAGCTTCTCTCCTATCCGATCTCCAAGTCTGAAAGTTTGAATTTTGGCCTATAGGTGACCTTTTGTGAAGATGAAAACTTCTTGACAACTTTGACAACTTTATTCAATCTTGCAACTTTGTCTCCAAAGGATCTTCAAGCTCCAAATCACCTAGATCTATAATCACACATAAAGGGAGAAAATAATGTTGATTTGTTAGTGGATAGGTGTTTTCCGTGGTCAAAGCCCATTTTGGTAATCAAACCTTGTAATGAAATCAAATAGAATGAAGGCATGATGAACGAACAATATGCAATGTTACAACTCACCAAACCCTTGAAATAAAGGGTACAATCTTGTATGAAATGGCTAGTATGAATGTAGATCTTGACTCTTGATTGTTGATATGAAACTTGTTTGAATTATGAAAACCTACATCAGAAATGTTAGCTCAAAAACACACATGATGCATGATGAATTTGACATGATACTTGACTCTTGAATATAGCTCCAAAATTCTTGATAATCAGCTCTTGAATGCTCTTGAATACTCTTGATCTCATAAACTTGCTATAGGAATTCTTGCATAAAACATCTAGGAGAAAATGTGTGAAATAACCTTGCATTTATACTTTTTTCTTCCAAATTTCCCAAAATTACAACACTACAAGCCGACATCAAATCTAGGAGAATAAAATCTCACCAAGAATTGAATTCAAAATAGGTCCAAGCTAAAGCGAGACTCATATGCCAGTTGAGGCGTATGAGTCCTAGTAGCCTAAGCTTGGGACATAAATTTCAAGAAATATTAAGTTCAATGCAATATTTAGGATCAGACCCTGAAACCTAGGTGGGTTCCATACACCCAAGGTGGCGTATGAGTCCTAGATCACTAGATCTAAAATAGTCAACCTAAAAACATGAATTATGATTGGCCATTAGTTAAATGTTAGGATTATCCTCAGAGAAATGCATTAAATAAGGCTTATGGATGTAAAATAGGACCAAATAAGGCATAAAGAAACCCAATTTTAATAGGAAGGGCCCAAACAAGTGTGAAAATATAAAGGGATACATTTTCCTACACTAAATTTAGCTCCCACTTTAGTGAGAGGAGGAACTTGCTTCAAATTGACACTAAACTAGTTAGACAAATTCACATCAAGAGGGGTCCAAGTGTACCAATGCTAGTGAGATAGGATGACAATGATCAAGAGGGTTATACAAGCCCCTAGGACCAAGATTCTATGGAAAACTAACATAAGCACAAAAGAACACATATGTGAATTATATAAGGAGCAACAAAAATGTACAAGCATACACTGCTAAAGAAATAAAGAAGAAAGAAAAAGGAAAAAGAAAGGGTGGATCAAGCCTCGTCCATTTTTCCAACACGATGTGGATCAGATCTGTATGCTATTTTTTCAAAAAGGTTTACAAGTGGAGTGTGATGTGCACTATGCAAACCAAATGCACGTACTCACAAGGGCTAGTGGAATGTCAGGTTGTCCACTAGGTGAGTCCCCAGAGGCACATATGCATGCATCTGATATGTGCTCACAAAAACAAGCAAGTGCTATGGGAAAGTCATGCTTAAGTTTGGCTCCCATATGCTAACCATTCCAAACCTATTCCTCTTGATAACTTTGATAAGGTACCACACAACACGAACAACAAGATTCATGAGGCAAGAAAAACTTTGTATGCTAACACTCATGAAAAAATAGGATGGCTCCATAGGAAAGCAAAGTGTGTTATGTAAGGTGGCCATATAATAGTTATTGTAAATGAAAATGGTAGTGTAAGGTACATTCAAAGGATTTTTATTAGTTCATGTAAATTATTAACTTAGGGAACATTGTGCCGAATGTCTCCAAGAGAGGACCAATCAAAGAATAGAAGATTCACAACTTAGGGGATGCAGTGTGTTGCATCAAGCCATGAAGAGGAATATAATATGCTAAGAGATCATGCTCTTTAAGGACATCACACCTAGTGTCACCACAAAGAGAAAGATGCATCACATAAAGTAAGAAGAATACACAATGAAACATGAGCTATAAAATGTGAAAAAATAATACCAATGTATGCCCCCACTTTAAAGAAATTACTAAACGCCATCCTATGAGAAATTAATTTATAGTAGAAAATGATAAATGCTAACAATAAAGAGGACAAGAGAGCTTATTTGGAAATCCCTATGCCAAGTCATATGCTTCCAAATAAAGCTACATCATGAAAAAGGGGTTTCCCCCAAAATGAAATCCCAAAATCACATATGGGATCCATGTATTTTGGGTTAGTATGTCTTTGATACAATGTTGTTAGAGAGCTTGGAAACGTCATCATTCTCCAAATACTCATGGAATGGGAAGAATGATACAAAGAGAGAAAAAATAAAGAAAATATTCTGGGTCAACATGGAAGAGACCTAAATTTCTCAACGCCTTCTTACACTTTAGTACTCACTCAATGTTGTAGGTTTGCTAATTCTTCATGGATTTGGATTATGTTTTCTTGAGGGATACTAGCAACCATTGTTTTAACATTTATCATGCTCGTTGAAGGTAAAGATTTGTTAAGGGTATGGTCCATACCTAGTGAACTAGTGTCAACACTATGAGTGAAAGAGCTAGATAACCCAAGATCCATGACGAGTTTTCTATTGTGAGATGACATGAGTCTCAAACTACATCTCACTATAGTATTAGCAATAGGAGACCAAGTTGTAAAGCTCATGCAAGGGACAATCAATGAATGTAAGATAAATGCAATGAACACAAGATAAATGATATGATTTAATTCTAATTCATATGTTTAAAAATGCACTTGAAATGAAACCAAATTAAGCTAGATCTTAATGAAATGAATGAAATAGAAACTCGATAATCTAAAACAAAGATCTAACAACAAAAAATAGAAGCACAAAACTAAGGATTTTAATGTTGTAAAATGCAGTTTTAGGTCTAATATGAGACTAAATCACCCATAGGGGCATATGAGTCCTAGTTAGGGTTTTTGAAAGGTTCAAATGTTGAAAAAAACACAACATAGAATTCCCAAAAATCTAGAAAAATGACCTGTATAGGGACTAAATCACCTAGAGGAGTGAATGAGTCTCGATCAGGATTTTTGCACCAAATTCAAAAAAAAATCAGTTGATTCTAAGGTTTTTAATTTGTATGTTGTCTTGACTATTTACAATTATAGAATTTCAATGAATTTGAATGATTTAAGATGCAAAAAAGCAACATATCTCCACTTTTAACTAATACAAGATTTAGAAGCCCTAAATACAAATTAACTAATGCAAGATCTAATGCAAAGCTAGTGTAAGATAGATCTAGGACTATAATGCACCCTAAATCAAAAAATAAAGGGTTCGAAGGTCAGATTCATTGAAATGAACCATAGGAAATGGGGTGTGTGGTCCACCTTTTAGGAGATGTAACACACAAGGGGAATCTCCTATTGCACTCTTAGTTCCTTCAAGGAAACCCTAAAGATCTTAACCTAATTATTCAATTAGGAAAACATATTACCACAAAGTCTCCTTAGGTGTGATTAAAGATGGGTTCACCACTAACAAAATTCCTAGAAAGAAGGAAATGGAAGCAATATGAAAATCCAACTATATGCTAGAAAGTGGAACTTGAAATCTGAATAACAAACTGATGATAAATAGAGAAGTACCAGGAAGATTGGAGATGCCCAAAACAAGGCTTGAAATCTCAAAATTTATTAATTTTGATGTGAACTAGGACTCATATGCTAAACTAGGTGATTTAGTCCTAGTTTAGGGTTTTGAGCCGAATCTAGAAAATACATCTGATAAACCAAGATCTATAATTTTTTTTTGAAAAGTGGTATATTGGGACTCATATGCCCAAGGTGGCAATTTAGTCATAGTATTAGGGTTTCTCTGAAACTATGGTATCCTTTAGTGATCTTCTATAGCTTATCTCTTGTATGATCTTTAAGTCTAAAAGTTTGAGTTTTGGCCTGTAGGTTACTTTCCATGAAGATGACAACTTTGAAAACTTTCTTCAATCTTGCAACTTTTTCTTCAAAGGATCTTCAAGCTCCAAATCACCTAGATCTACAATCACACATGAAGGGAGAAATTCATTTTGATTTGTTCGTGGATAAGGGTTTTCCTTGGTCAAACCCCATTTTGGTAACCAAACCTTGTAATGAAATCAAATAGAATGAAGGAATGATGAATGGACAATATGCAATGTTACAACTCACCAAACCCTTGGAATAAAAGGTAAAATCTTGTATGAAATGGCTAGCATGAATGTAGATCTTGACTCTTGATTTTTGATATGAAACTTGATCTTGAATACTTTCTCAAATTATGAAAACCTACATCATAAATGTTAGCTCAAAAACACACATGATACATGATGACTTTGACATGATGCTTGACTCTTGAATATAGCTCCAAAATTCTTGATAATCTCTTGAATGCTCTTGAATACTATTTATCTCATAAACTTGTTGAATAGGACAACTAAGAGGGGGGGTGAATCAATTGTCACCAAATTAAACTCATAAATCATTTACTAGAGCATATCACTCATAAAATGATTCAACATTAAGTGCAAGAGCAGAAAATAGAAAACCATCACATAGACATGATAACACTAGATTTATGTGGAAAACCCAATAGGGGGAAAACCACAGTGAGGATTAACTCACACTATAGAGAATATTAAAACCCATTAAAAAAAGGCTCACTGCTAGAATAAGGATTCACTATCCGGACTCACTATCCATAGGGCTACAACCTAGAGATAAAAAAGATGGCTAACCACGAAGATACAATAATAGTGGCTCACTTCCAAAGGATTGAACTGATAAGATACACCTTCAATGTGTAGGGTTCACTTCCATTGAAATTCCATTTAAGAAGTACTATACTTTAGTAGTCACTCATTCATTCTATTCTGATCTCCAACTGATTGATCAATTATGCCCGCACCATTCTCATACACTTCACATGAAAAATTTATCACACACATGATTCACATACATCTCATTATATTTTCCAGAGTGACCCATATATATACCATTCATCAATTAGGTCAGCCTAATTGGATGAAAGAAATTCAAACAAAAATACTCTTGTCAGCATCATATGTAGTTAAACATTTTATCCCCATGGTGCAATGTACCAAGTCAGCTAAGACTTATACTTGAAAAAACCATTGAGTTTGTATCCTCGCCAAGGTTTAATTCTCCATTGAGTCCTTCCTATTGGTTATTGGTATTTTAAGTCATATCTTATGCCATTGAAACCCATGAAGTAATCGGCCCATTGGTCTTGTTTTACCAGTTGTCACATGTTGGGCCATTGTTTTAATTTTTTCTAGGTTAGGCTAAATATTTCCTAACAAAATTGTTTGATCCTTAAGTCATTTATCACATGGTTGTGGTCCTCTTGACCTAGTCAGGTCCCTCTTTTAAGATTAACAATTTTAGCATGTGCAGATATGAGGATCCCCGACAACCGTTTGATTGTTGCAAACTAATTGCTATTGTTCCTTGCATGCTCATTCCATTTCATTTCCTATTATTTTATTCTCACAGGCTCACAGGTGTAAGCCATGTGTCTTGTACATTGGTGGGCTTGGTGTCTTTTTTAAGGCGTATAGGTGGTTTTAAAAGAAAAATTATGGTGGTTGTTGAATGATGTGACCACATCTTGGCCATTCCTCATGCACCCATTTTGTTTCCTTCTCCATTAAAATAATTACATAGGCTAATAGGAAGTTGTCACATGTCTAGTTCGGCAGTGGGCCCAGTAGTTTCAAGTGGTTAGAAAGAAAATATTTGAAGAGAATCAACGGTCGATAGCGGGTGACGTGGGTCAATCTTGACCACACCCTGCTATCCCATGTGAGTCCCATCTTTACTGATTGATTCTCAATGGGGTGGAGGGAAATTTCCACATAGAATAACCCAGAGAGCATGGACACATAGAGAAAAGGTAAATATTAATAAAATATTTCAACATGGGCCATAGAAAATAAAGTTTGCACTGCTAAAGAAGATATAATGCATGTGTTTGAGATCTTTTAATCTAGGCCATTGATGGTGTAAGAGGAATAAGGCTGTAGGAAATGGTTTTGAATTAAGATGTGGGTATATAGAGGCCATGGGATTTAATCTCAACTCTTCCCCATCTCCCCGTTGATGAAAGTTGCATATGGGATAAGAATCACAAGGCAAGGGGAAAAAGACACATGGATCTTGGCTGCAATAACAAAGAAATGGTGGAGCCCACAAACCACTAGCAAGTGGTTCTATGTAGATTTATGTCATTTGTTGAATATTATGGTTGTGTAAAGTTAGATTTTTCAAATCAAGCTGACTAAATATGGATCGTCTAACAACTAACACACATGTGTAATCAATGGATGGCATTCAAAACTCAGTTTGAGGACAAGTGTGCCATTCTAGTTCACGTGAGTGAGCCTTAATAGTCGAAAGGACATCGAGCTACCAATACAGGAAGTTGCATAGTTATTAATACATGTCTTAAAAGCATAATTCAACATTGTGAAGGATATTTTACACACTCGAGGAGCTCATGCTATAGTTTTCCAAATTTTCTGATGTCAAAACTAGGGTTGTCAACCTATAAAGAAAACTAGTAAGTGAATTATTTCCCTCCCATCAAAATTTTTGATAAATTATGGTTTCCCAAATCTTTGAGTCAATTAGGGTTTTCTTGGTTTAGCATTTTAAGGTTTGACATTCATAAAAGAGAATTTATTTGTTCTACATTATCATTATTTGTGTCAAACCCTTAAATAAGTCATAATTCTTATTCCAAGAAACTAGAAACCTTGTTTCATAATACTTTGTATGATGGCTCCCAAAGCACAATCAAAGGAATCTTTGTCTAAAGGGAAAGATTCTACTCCCAAAAGGCCTTTAAGTAAAGATCTTACTGACCAGTTGTCGCCCTCGACCTATCAAAAAACCTAAGGGTCAGTTGCTTCTCTAATGTATGAAAATAGTTGAGGGTTTGATAGACAAAAATAGTCTTATTAAGGATGCTAAATTACCTTATATTGAGTGGAAATTATTATATGGTTGGTTCAAAAATAGAAACATGGGTATTCCAGTGGGTAACCCTTGGAATTGTGACCTAGGGAAGTTGATTGTGCCCAAAGTCTACATGGATGTTGACTTGCTTAAAGCAGTGGCCACTAATTATGATCATGTTTCAAGGACTATAAGAACATATTATGGGAAGGAAATGGTCAAAATTACTAAGGAGGAATTTGCTCGTGTCTTAAAACTCACTAGGTGGAGTGATGAAATTCCTAAAATCAATGAGAATGCTCTTAAGGAGGAATATGATAAGACTAATATTGCATTCAGAGTCCACATATTGCCAGGATATCTAGCATAAATTGTGGGCCAAAGGATTACAATAGGGAAATATGATAAGGAGCCTTTCCCTGCTAGTTATTTTATTTCCTACTTCCAAAGAACCTTTTACTCCATTTTCCAGATAATTGGCTATGATCTTGTCATAGGAATGCCTATGGCACAGATGTATATGGCAGCCCATATTCAACACCCCCAATATTGCACAGTGTATGATTATACAAGTTTTCTTTCAGAAATAATTCATGAGGGTTTGATGGGGTTAAAGAAAGGTGAGTTGGGAGTAAGGTTTAGCTGGTACTCATTATTGATGCATATGTTCTTGTTCAAATTTGCACCTTACTTTGGGTAGAATATGACTTTGGATATCAAGGAAGGTAACTTGGATTTACTTGTGCAGTGTTGGACTATTGTTTTAGACAAAGATGATAGGACATATGATTATGTGACATTTTAGAACATGTTTTCTTCAGAACTGAAGAGAGCCTTGGTTGTGAATATGCCTAGAATTCCCATATCCCTTCATGACTTCTTGAGACCCAATGAAAGAAGGCCTGAGTTGGGAGCTGATCAAAATTTGGGAGATGTTATCCCATATCCCGATTACACTATTTTAAGAGTGTATGGTTCCATGGTTGCACCTCACCTACTACCGAGATTTATGCCAGAGAGAAATAGTTTCCTTAAAGTGATATGGAAATTGGGAAATGTAGAAAATGAACATCTGTTGAATCAAGGAAAAGGAACATTCTTTCTTGTGTACACATGCTTTTATGATTTTGTAATGACAAAAGGAGGTTGGAATAAAATACTTGATATACTCAAGGCCCACTACATGAAAAGATCGGTGGAGGGGGTCAAATATGATCCTGAAGGTTTCATGGCCTCATTGAAGGAAAGGAATAAAAGCTACAAATTTTTGTACATTTTCCAGTATCTGGAGGATGTGATAAAAAATGTATTTGACCTTTTAAAACAAGAAGAAAGAAACAAAAGGTGGATTTCCTTCAATAAGATGTAAATAAAGATAAAGAAAGAAGAGCTTGACTTCAAGGTTCTCCCAGAAATTGAAAATGTAATACAAAAGGTGGAACATGTATTGGAGATTTTTGAGACAATAGTTGGCCACCTTGAAGATAAAGGGGTAATAAGAAAAGATAAGGGGAAATCCCCCATGGAAGAACAACAGGGTGGGGAACAACCAAGAATAAAGTTATTTTTAAGGAGAAGGAATAAGGCCAAGAAAAATGATAGAACTCCTTCCTCCCAACAAGAGGAGCAAAAGCCTCATTTCCCTATGTCACAAGTACCAACACTATCTCCTCCAAGGCTAATAGAGCCTGAAATTGTGGATCTTGATGATCCACCACTTAGTGCATCACCACCAAAAGAGCCACCCTTGAAGAAATATAAGGTTGAAGTAACTAGTTTGGTGTACTATGTTGATGAAGATTTTGATGATAACATTTGGGTATCAAAGCAGGAAATACAAGGAATTCCCACTACAATAGTAATGAGGGTGATATAGCAATTAGGTATGAGGTTGAGTAAAGTTGATCTCACTGGGCTCAATGGAAAAGATGATATGCGGGTGGAATCATGCACAAAGTTTCTAGATGATGACTCATTTATAAAGTCTCAAGCTTTTATGGAACTTGTGTACAGGGCTAAAAGAGATGAATATTTCAAAATCCTAGCCATAGAAAGAAGCCTTCATCTAGAATTACTTGATGCCACCATCGAGACAAAGATTTTGAATGAAATGGGAGCTAGTTTCCAAAGGATGAATACAAAGGAAGGAAGAGAATTAGTGAGAAATAGTGGTATTTTGTTACTTCCAGAATGATATTTAGCTTCTTCCATAGCCTTTGATACAATAAGGAGATGTGATAGGCCACTTTACAATATAGAAGAAGAGGTTGTGATTGCATTACAAGGGTCTTCCTTCAGTGAAAAATGGGACACATTAGCTATATGGTCTCTATACCCAAGTACAAGAAAGTCTAACATTGCTCATGCTGCACCTAACTATAGTGAAGGCCTAATAATAAAGAGTGTCAAAAACATCAGCTCTAGAGGTAGCAAACATGTTAGTACATGTTGCACAATTCACAAGGGCCATAGTAGAATATGTAACTAGAGAAAAGGATAAGCTTGAGATGGAATACAATAATTGGTTAGTTAAATATGGAAAGCTTGAACAACACAATATGCAGCTGCAGAAAAAGATAGCATTATTGGAGGATAATTTGCAAAGTTTGCAACCAGGGAAACACAAACAAATTGATGTTGACTTCCCTACCACTTCACAAGATGGTGCACCCCCTCAATTTACCACTGAAGTAAGCTCTTCATGGGAAAAATTTCCATACAACATGGGAAGTGTGCCTATTTCAATAGTAGAGCCTAGTACATCAGAAAGGCCACAAGCTGAAGAAGATATCAGCAAGGAAGAGTTGCTCATGTAGCTGAATGAATATAAAGAGTAATGTGGAAATCATGATAAGGAGGTTTTTAATAACAGTGTGGAGATTATCACTACAGTATTGGAGCATTTGAACAGAGGAGTGAATAATAGATTGAATAGCATTTTCTATAGCTATTCATCCATGGTGCCTGCTACAAAAAAAATTGACAATGACAGGGAAAGAGCTTTTCCACTTATAGAAATATGGATCCCTAGGATGAAGGAATTGATATTGATGTTAATTGGAGCTAGGCATGATGCCAACCCACCTGAAAATTTTAAGCCCACTATTACTCTTATAGGTAAGATTAAGGGGTACAGGGAAAATAATGAACTTTTGGAAAACAAAAATAAGGGAGTTGGCAAAATCCTTTCATTAATCACATCATGGCCTCCTTCCATCCATTATAAGGGATGATGGTAGCATAAAAACCCTATAGGAATGGAAAGATGAAACCGACAAAGTTATTTTATATTAGGCATTTTCAATTTATCAAAGATGTGATATGGGCACACTAAAGAGAAATACGGATATGTTGGCTCATGCAAAGACTATCTTTCTGGAATTTGAGAAGGAGGCCAACCAAATTGTCACCAAGTATGTGCCTTATAGAGAAAGAGTTGATGAAGTCATGAATTTTAACTGGCCTACTGAAGAGGAATTCCAAGCATGGATAGGCAAATACTTAGAGGGAGTCGTGAATTAATATGAAATGGTAGGGTGGTGATTTGAAATTTCAATTTTGAAGTCTACAATCATGATGAATAATAGATAGGTGAAAATGTAGTCTATAGCCTAGATTTAGTATAGATTAGGGTTTTTCTAAAGTATAGAAAATATGGTACATCTTCAAATAAAATTGATGACATGGCTGCGGACGTGGACATATTCTTTGTCCTTTATTTTCGATTTCTTTCATGTTTTTTGTCTTTTCACTTTATGTATGTGGGAACATTTTTTGAGGAAATCATTTAATGAT
Organism: Sequoia sempervirens; assembly: GCA_007258455.2. Taxonomy (NCBI): domain Eukaryota; kingdom Viridiplantae; phylum Streptophyta; class Pinopsida; order Cupressales; family Cupressaceae; genus Sequoia; species Sequoia sempervirens. The sequence continues at coordinate 135,258,402 of VDFB02000002.1, read as the reverse complement.
GCCTTTTGAAAGGTGGACCAGATCTCCAACAACCAATGAAGACTACTCTTATTCCACACATGTTTCCCACCTCTTGGGAACATAGAGTAACTAAAAATGGAATATATGTTGTAGCGGTCCAATAGGGTAATGAAATGTGTATTTTCTAGCCTGAAGCTTGTTTTTGCTCCTTCATTTCTAGAAGAAGTAATTTAGGTCTAGAAAGTAGGGGTTCATTGTTTTGCAATCAACACTATGAATTGTAAAAGGAATATCAAGCATGCTATAATTTTTATCTTAAGTTCATACTTTTTTGTTATGTATGTAATTTTGATAACAATATAGTAAATACAAGACATAGTGATACCAAATTCATGGCTATTGTCTCTCCTTTATACTCGTTTTATGAGTTATGAATGAAAATGATCAAGGATTATTTTTTTCATCTCCATTGTTTTCTCAATGTATTTTTTATTTCATTCTTGCTTGTTAGTTGAATGAATTAATGTAAATGCTTGGATGAGATTGTTAACTCATAGGAAATAGGTGCTAGGATATTTGTAAGTAGTGATGGTCGTGAATGTAATGTGGAGTTTTTTAATGCAGTATTACTTAAGATTATATGTTGTTATTGTTGAGTTGTCTGGTTGCATAAATTGATATTGACTCCATGTTTGGGATAAGGCACTAGTTCGTGCAAAGTATTCATAATTCAGTTTTTGGGTTGATTCATCAATTAATCACCTTTTATTTACAAAATTTCAAATGAGTACCACTATAGTTGTTTTGTGTTGAGTTTTGTTTTTCTCATGCTCCAAGGGTAGGATATCAATAAATAAGCTGCCATCTTGTTTGATATACTATGTTATTGAGTAATTACATGAGAATCATCTGTTGTTTACAATGTATTGAAATGGTAATCATATAAATTCTTGAGTTTACATTGTGGGATTACCCTCCCAGATTTCACAAAGCTGAAAGTGTAGTAGAATTTTTGCAGCTTTTACTCATTCATTGGCCAATCCCTGTAGAGTACTAAGTATTAGAAATGGAAAATTCCATAGGTATTTCTGAAGATAGCTTGGTTCTTAAAAAATAACCAATGCATTGGTGACTCTATTGGGGACTTTCTAATTCCAAAGTCTCTAGTTCAGATTTGGTACTGTCAGAGTCGAGTATTTTATTTTATTATTCTTTACTATCTGAAGAATAATTGGTTTAAATTTTGTTGCAATAGTCATGTCATACCCATTCTTATGTTTCAAGCCTTGGTTCATTCTGTCAACTTTTGTCAGGTTATGTTTAAAATCTTTTGAGGTTACAAGTACAAAGTTAAGGTACAATCACTTTCTATTTCCCAACATTCTAAGTGGTGACTCTAAAGTCTCTAATACTAGTATAAAGATAAATTCTCAAAAGGAATGTAAGAAGGATTATGACATATTTGACACCATGAGGAAGACTAGAAGTTATGCAAAGAAGCATCCTAACCAGAAGGCAGAATCTGAACTTGCAAAAGAGAAGCAACCCGTCTGGGTTAAGAAAAGCTCTGAATCAAGTAAGTTTATTGAATCCCTTGTTGATGCATCTCCTACCTTTAATATCAAAGTAGGTAGTGTGAAGATCTAGGAAGAGACATGAATTTTCAGTGTCTAACATAGATCAAAGAATTTTTCTTGTTGAGAAATTATTTGATAATGAACTTGACATTTCAAGACAGGAGGATAGGTGGGAGTTTTGGGGTAAGAATAAGAATTTTTCAAAACCTTTCACCCCTAGAGTTGGATCTATTTTTAGTGGAAAAAATTTCAATCCAAGAGGTGAGTCTCCTAATATAGAAGTGCATAATTCCCTTGAGGAAGACCTAGTTGACCAAGCCTATTATACTCCTGTGCCCAGTGAGGCTGGAAATATCTTAGAGAATGAGGAAGACATAGATAATAACATGCTAGCCTTAGAGGAGGAAGAATGAAGGCTTAAGGAAGAAGAAGAGAATAGACTAAGGGTGTTGAAGGAGAAGGAATATAGGATTAGAGCTAAGCAACTTGAGAGAGATGCTCAAAAATGGAGATTAGAGAAGATGAGAGAAGATGCTGCTAGGCGGAAGGCCTTTGAAGAAAATGTCTCCAAGTTGGCTGTTGAGATTACCCCTAGAATTCCTAAAGTAACAGTCCAAATGGGAACCCCCATTGTAGATACCTATACAACATCTATTTCAACTACCAGAGCCTTGGATCCTTCTGGTACTATTAAGAAAACATCATTTGTAGATCATGGGAAGAACCCCTTGATCAGCCAAAGAAAACTACCTTCAACACTAGCACCAATACCCATACTTCATCAATCAAAACCCCCATAAATGATGTCAAAGTTGATCCTACTCCATCCACTGCACCCCCAGACCCTAAGATTTTGAAATTGTAGTTGGAGAATGATAAAATGCAAGAAGATTTGAAGAAATTTGAGATAGAAGCTTCAAATGCAGAAATAGCTAGGAAGATTTCTTTTCTTAAAATGTCAACACCAACTCTAGAAGCTTCAAGCTCTAGACATACTAATAGTGAGTCACAAAATAAGTCTGAAGGAAACACTACTAGTGGAGGTGGTGGTGGGGATCAAGGTGGTGGAGGTGGAGGAAATAATAAGAATAAGAATTCTTATTTTGAAGATGATGGAGACAACAAAGGAGGTGGTAATGATGATGGTGGAAAGGGTAAGGATAGAAATCAATTTGATAGCAAAAAAGATGATGAGAAAAGAGATGCTTATAGAGATTGACATACTAGGAGACCACTCCAAGTAGATAGATATCAATAGTTTTGTTTCACCAGAATACCTGGCTATACCAATCCATTTCCTAAAGATTTTAGACCTGCTCTAGTCAGATTTGCTGGAAACAATGCTCTGAGTGGTAAAGACCATCTAAAAGCATTTTCAAATGTTATGGATGACTTTGAGGTAGAGGTAGAGGATGTTATGATGAAATTTTTTATGTAGTCTCTCATTGAAGATGCTCAAGAGTGGTATAGAATTTTTCTTGTCATGAGCATTATCTCTTGGGAGGAATTAAGAAGGATATTTAGAGAGAAATATGGTGACAAGACTAATTCAAGTTTTTTGTTGAATCAATTTAATAACATTGCTAAAGGTTCTAATGATTCTATGCCTAAGTTTAATACAAGGTTCCAAAAGGCTAGGAAGAGGTTTCTTGCTCATCGACAATTGAATGGCAATGTGTGCTTGGTAAACTGTTGCAATTCCTTTGATACAAAAATGAGCTACCGCTTGCTAGATAAGAATCCTTAGACATTGAGGTAATCTTACAACATGGTGGAACATATTGATAATATCAATAGAGTGACTAGTAAAGTTGGAAAAAGAGATGATGCAAAACCCTTCAGAAATCCAAAAAAAGGATGATAAAAGTCTGGGTATTAATGGGGGCACTCTTGAGGATAAGATTGATAATTTTATGAAAACTATAAATGAAAAAATTGTGAGACAAGAAAAGGATTAGCCAAAATATTATCAAAGGAATGATAGACCCTCCTCGGTTGTAGGATTACCCATATAATACCAATTGGTATAATGGGAAACATGTTCCTAATAATCAAAGAAATGCCTAGAATAAGGTCCCTCTGGATCCTCTATAGAAGAATTCAGGAAATTTTGTTGAAGAAACCCCTTGGTACATGGTTTTCCAAATACCACATTCATTGAGGTGCAAGAAGATGAACCTAAAGACTGTGATAGGTCAAATGAGGAGGATATTTATATACATATGGTTATGGGCAATTCTGATTTTGCTGACAGTGAATGCTCGTCTGATATGGACTCCCATGAGATGGATGTAGATAATCAAATGAAAATTTCTAGTGCATATCATCAAGTTCTATCTAATGAGGATGTTGATAGTGATACTGAGGTATATAATTGGGAAGCCATTGAAGATGGTTTGTCCCTAAGAAGGCCCTTAGAGAGGAGATTGCAAGGTATACTGTGGCCTTGGCCACCCAAGCTAGAGGTTCATATCATCTAAGGAATAGAATAGTCAGGGGTGAACAAGGTAGTCATGTTGGTCTTTTCATTAAGGAGTAGAATGCTAAAAGAAAAGAGCACAATCTTGATGGAAAAATAGAAGCAGTCAAAGCTAAAGAAGTTAGGGGAGATAAAATTTAGGCTACGAAAATAGATATGCCAAAATCTAGTGAAGAATACAAATCCCTTGCTATGAAGATAAAGACACAAAAGAAAAATCTAGAAGTTACAAGGAAGGATTCCAAGCATAGAACTAAGATAAGCAAAAATCAACAAAAGGAAAGTAGCACTGAACAAGGTATGCTCCCAATTGAATTACCCAAGTATACTCCTATTGATATGTTTCAATTACTTAGCCAAGTAAAATTATCTATTCCTTTTCTTGAAATGATGAGAATAGATGAACATAATCAAAAGGAAGTAACCCTTATCAATGTAAGGAAAGCAGAGGTGCGGAAACACTTTCCTAATGCCAAATCCATAGGGAAGAATGCATTGCAGGGCTTTTAATTTTTTTCAAATTACAATCTAATTAAGACACACATGAAAGATATATAGAAATAGAGCAAATACACAAAGACAGTGAACAACATATTTACATGGGAAACCCTTATGGGAAAAAACCCACCACACCAAGCTGAATCTCTTTGTATTATAGTAACAACAATTACATACAATTAGAAATACAACTCTCTGATGTTTTATAGTAGCTGCAACATTCATAGTTCAAAAAACTCTCAGAAAAGCTCTCATCCAATTTGATAAACACATCGCATCTTTAAAACAGAATCGTTCTGATTAAATCTTATTCACTTCAGATTTTGTCTTCTATGCGTCCTTATCCACCATTTCCAATCATAGATAGTTTCCATTCAATCCTTGATTTTTCCCTGCATGCCATTTTTTCTAGTGTTGCAACTGATGCATAAAATCAACCATCATCTTGCTTGAAAAATGCTTCCTATGATTGGTCCACGAAGCTCCACATAGGATGGTCAAGCTGGTCAAGAGCATTCAAATTTGTTGGCATATCAGTGAGACACTCACAGTGTCTCCCTGATGCCACAAAGTTTCTCTATCAGTATCGCTATAGCTTCCACGAGTTGGCAAGATGCTATAATGGCTATTACATGTCATAACAAAACCATCGATGTCCAATTCGATTCTATCGGCAAAGGTTTTCCTTATTGGCGAGACTCATAATGGATGGAACAAGTCATATTGCATTCAGAGAAACCATCGGTAAGACATACCAATGTTGCCAAGACCTTATGTCAAAAACTTCAAGTCATGCCGGCTTGAGCCACTCGGCATGACTATCACTCTTCGGCGAGACTCATATCGAAGCAGAACATCCACCGAAAGTCACATTGTTGCCAAGACTTGTGTCTATCGTCGTGACCTTTCTCTGAGCTCCCTAGGTCTTTATCGAAGACTTACTATCAGCAAGACTCAAGACTTTCGCCATGACATTTCATCGAGCTCCATTGTGTCTTACCGAGTTGGCAAGACTCAAGCCCTTCACCAAGACGTTTCTCTGAGTGCCCAAAGCTAACCCAAAGACATTCTATCAGCATGACTTATAACTTTTGCTAGGACTTCTCATCAAAATATTTTGTCACTGCGAAGACCTCTGAGAATCCTCCTGTCGGCGAGACATACATCGGTCACCAAGACTTCATGCAGAAGTCTTTAAGTCACCATGAACTATCCAAGAGAAAACCCTCATCGGCGAGACTTATCTTCTTGCTAAGAGATCTCCCTGAGATCCTTGTGTTAGCCTGATAGTAGTTTGCTATTGGTGAGACACTCACCATTCGCTAGGACCTCTCTCCAACACCTATGAGAAAGCCCGATAGGATCAGCTATTGCTCAGAGTTCTTTCGATCACCAAAAGGTCATGTTGAACTCAGAGAGTCATAGCGATAGACTTTATTTGGAAAGACATCAACTCTATCACAGCGATAGGATCATTTCAAGAGCTTCAAAACTATTAGTCGCCCAGACATGAACACTGTCATAGTGAATTTTCCCTTTAGGAGTTCCATGTCAGTAAGGATTGAAGCACATATTCCAACAATCAATGGTGATACTACAACATGTAATGATTTAGTGGTGCCCACTCCACCCAAAGTGAGTGAAAAGGATAGCAAAGATAAGGAAGTTGAAGGAGTAATCACTGAGATCCCCCATATTTTCCTATGAAATTTAGTGATTGCTTGTCTTGGGAAGATAGACCCATTTTTCCTCACATTGGTTGTTGAGGGAAATTTTCTAAAAAATTATATTATTGATTCTAGAGCATCAAATAATATCATGCCAGCCAAAATTATGGAGGCATTAGGACTGAAATTTGATAGCACTCATAGTAAGTTCTATGCCATGGATTCAAGAGAAGTACATGTTATTGGTGTGATAAATGAACTTCCTTACAAATTAGCAGCCTATCCAGACAAAGATTTTAAAATGAGTGTGGTGGTAGATGATATCCCACCTAATTATGGAATGTTGCTATCTCGGAAATGGAGTGCATCTATGGGAGGAAATATGTAATGTGACAAGTCTTATGCCACATTTCCTATTAATGGTAAGGATGTTCAAGTGGTGCAAGAACCAAAGGTACCACATATGTTGGAGCATGCTCCTAAACATGACACAATTCTTTTCATAGAAATTGATATCAGTGATTTCAAGGTGGAAGAAGTACCAAGAGAAATTGATAGGTGCCCTATGCTTATAAAAAATGAGGTTTTAAGATTATCTAACAATGATGGACTTTGGAAAATTGTACTTTGATGGTGCAAGTTCCAAAGAAGGGTCTAGTGCAGGGATATTATTGGTGTCACCTAGTGGCAGTACTTATAAATTTTCTTTCACTTTATCTTTTATCTACATGAATAATGTGGTAGAGTATGAAGCATTATTACTAGAACTGAGACTGGCTAAGAGGCATGGAATAAAAAATTTAATGGTGATTGGTGATTCTGAGCTTGTGATATCCCAAGATCCAAATATGTTTACAATAATAATGAACTGAAGAAGTACATAAATGTTGTTTGGGATTCTATTGAGTAGTTTGATGCTTTTGGAATTGACTAGATGGAAAGAGGACAAAATAAAGTAGTTGACTTACTTGCTAACATTGCATTGAGACCAATTGACATAAATTTTATAGGTATCTCTAAGGTTGAGGTACAAACAAGGCCTTCCATTCATGAGAATGTGTACAATTGGCAGATTTTCAATGATGATGATGATATTCTCAAATTTTTGAAATGTGTTGATGAATATGAAGGTCAAGAGATTGAATTTCATGGATTTGTTGAAAATATAGATGGAAAGGATACAATATTTGGAAATGATTTCATCTAGTTAAAGAAAAAAAAAATCCCCAAAGGCCTTGTAGCACTTGAAAGGGTCTTTGACAGTCAAGAAAAATGCAAGATTAAGACAATTGCTACTCATCTAGAGGACTTGGAGGAAGTAAATTTGGGGACTGAAAATGCCCCTAAGAAAGTGTATGTAGGAAAGAAGATAAAACCAAAGGTGAAGGCAATGTTTGTTGGAAAAACAAGCACAAACAACTAAAAGGGGGGGTGAATCAGTTGTCACAAAATATTTAAACTTTTCAAACATAACTTAATCTTAGATATGATGAATGAACAATAAACCATAAGCAATCAACACATTAGAAACACAGAAAACACCAATATTTTTATGTGGAAACCCTGTTAGGGGAAAAACCATAGTGGATGTTAATCCAAAATATTATACCCTATTAAAAGTATAAATATGAACAATGGGAATGCACATGCATTTAGGCACACTTCCTAGAGCTCACTGCTCAAATACAAGAGGGCTCACTACCCAGAGAAGACAAATTGTCTTATAGAGATTCAAATTAGATCCACAAGGTATGAGTTGAGAAAAATAGCTTCTACAAAAGCTTGATTATAGTTCCAGTTAAACACATAAACACTCCTTCGCACTTCACTCAAACTTCTTCACACTCTACTCTGCAATTGAATGATTAGAACACTATTCACACATCTGCACTTTCTCTAGAATATATTCATACTTATGCACACATTACTTTTCTCAAAAAATCACTCTTATATATCTACAACATTGAATTACATCAACAACTCTATCGGCCAAAAGAAATATAAAAATATAAAACATACATCCAATGTCAGCCCAAATTTATAAATAAATTTATAATGTGAATCAAACACCATCATCCAATATTATATTGTGACCTAAAAAAACATCCTCGAGCATGCCAAACATTCAAATTTTAATCTTCAAGGATCCACAACACACTACAACCACCATGTTGGCCAAGAACATAAAAACTCGCACACACAAGAGAAAAATCTCTAACCACAAGCACATCGATCAATGCAGACATGCAACAAGGATAGAGCATGATCTAGAAACATCCACGAGCATTAAAAAATAGTAGAGAAACATCCGCATTTACTAGAATTACCATAATCACACCAACTTCAAAACTACAACCACAGAAACATTGTCAGAACACAAATCTTCACAACACGAGAAAATCTTCATGCAAACCTCTTAAAATTTTGTTGGATAGACTAGAAACACTCAGCAATAAACCATTTATTCCATAGTGACTGATCTTCAACATACAAAGCAAAACACCTTCATGACTGTCACTATTCCACTAGGAACCTGCAACACTTTCTTTAAAAAAATTCTCAATATCCTCGACAGCCTTTAATACCTCAATCCTAATAGTGGTTACATCAATGACAATGACATATCAACATCACAATCATAGCATCCAACAATCTCCCCCTTTGGAATTGATGGCAACACATGATGTGAAAAATAACATCAACACAACAACACTTACCTTAGGTTCTGACTCTTCTCCTCAACTCTTCCACATGATCTTCTTCCCACAGGGCACTTCTCCCTAGATAATCAATAGTTTTTCACATTGCACTTCTCCCCCTTTGACATCAATGGCAATATAATCCCTAGAATATGATCATGCAATGCATGAATTGATGCAATACAATGCATCTCTAGTTCATATCAGGAGGGGTAATCGCCCCTAGAATCCCTCTGAGATAATGAAAAGTATTATTTGGCAATGGCTTGGTAAAAATGTCTACAATATGCTCTTTAGTAGGTACATAATCTAGTCTGACTTCTTTCTCACTCACTTTCTCTCTCAATAAGTGAAACTTGATTGAAATATGCTTGGTCTTAGAGTGTAGCATTGAATTCTTTGAAATTTTTATTGCACTTGAGGTGTCACAGTATATAACAATAGGCTCTTTATATACTACTCTGATATCTTTTAGAATTTGTTTCATCCATAGCACTTGAGTACAATTATTTGCAGCAGCAATATACTCTACCTCAGCAGTAGATAGGGAAATGGAATTATACTTTTTACTCAACCAAGACACCAAATTCTTCCCTAGGAAGAAGGCACCACCACTAGTGCTTTTCTTGTCATCTACATCTCCTTCCCAATCCACATCAGTATAGGCACTCAAAGTGCGATCATAATCTTTAGTATACCAAAGCCCAAACTCAACTGTCCATTTTAGATATCTAAAAATTCTCTTTACAACAGTTACATGAGATTCTCTTGGATTAGCTTGATATCTAGCAACCATACACATAGCATTCGTGATGTCTGGTCTATTCTAAGTTAAGTAGAGCAATCCATCAATCATTGACCTATATCTTGTTTGATTTTCCTTGGGAGAATCATCATTTTAAGTTAACTTGCATCTGATTACCATGGGTGTACCAACAGGCTTTGAGTCATCCATGCCAAACTTCTTCCGTAACTCTTTCACATATTTGGACTGAGATATGAAAATCCCATTGTCTAACTGGGTGACTTGTAATCCTAGAAATAACTTCATCTCTCCAATCATACTCATTTCAAATTCACTCTTCATTTCATCAGCAAACTTCATACATAGATTATCCTCTCCAAAAATAATGGCATCAACAAATACTTCAATAATCAACTCTTTATCATGATCCAACTTAAAATACAAGTTGTTGTCAATAGTACCTTTATTGAATCCAAACTTTAGTAAGTATTTTTCTAATCTAGTATACCAAGCTCTAGGAGCTTGCTTGAGTCCATAAAGAGCTCTCTTTAATCAGAAAACCATGTCTTCCTTATTAGTCAGTTGAAATCCATCCAGTTCTTCAACATATACCTCTTCTTCTAACTCACCATTCAAAAAAGCTGACTTCACATCCATTTGATAGACTTTATAGTTCTTATATGTAGCATAAGCAAGAAATAATCTTACAAGTTCAATTCTGGAAATAGGGGAAAATTTTTCTTCAAAATCAATACCTTTCATTTGTGAATACCCTTTACATACCAGTCTTGCTTTATTCTGGACCACTTCACCTTGTTAATTCAGCTTATTCTGAAAGACCCATTTAGTACCAATCACATTTTTATCTTTAGGTCTGGGAACAAGAATCCATGTATCATTTTTCTCAATTTGCAATAGTTCTTCCTTCATAGCTTCCATCCAGAGTTCATCATTACAAGCTTCATTGACATTGTTAGGATTAGTCTTGGAAATCAAACAATACTCTTCTGCAATCCTTCTTCTAGTCTAGATGCCTTTATTCTTGTCTCATATAATTTGATTTTCAGAATGATTTAGCCTTACCTCAAAATTCTAGGATTCTCTTGAACATTTGGCTCTTCTTTTCTTTCTTCTGTACTACCACTTGTCTCTATTTCCTAACTTTCTTGATTTACCAAAACAATTTGAATTTTATTATGTGTATGTGCATTCTTTCCTTGGTCTATACTATCTTGTTGGTCATTTGAATCATATCCACAATATCTGGATGATCTAGCAGAGTCCTCATCAACTCCGACATTTGCACTCTCAACCATTTTTCTCAATCTTCTATTAAAGCACTAGTAGTCCTTTCTTTTAGTAGAGTAACCTAAAAATATTCCTTCATAACTTCTTGAATCAAACTTTCCTATGTCCTCATCTCTCTTAATATAACACTTGCTTCCAAAGATCTTAAAATACTTAACAGTGGGCTTATAACCAAACCATAGCTCAAAAGGATTCTTACTGTAAATACCATTGACATTTACCCGGTTTAGAGTGTACACAGTAGTGTTTATAGCTTCTCTCCAATAGATATGAGGAAAATTTCCTTCAATCATCATTAATCTAGCAACATCTAGAATTGTTATGTTCTTTCTCTCTACAACTCAATTATATTGAGGGGTTCAAGGAGCAGATAACTATCTTTTGATTCCATGCTCTTCACAAAAAGAATTGGACTCTCGGGAAGTGAACTCACCACCTCTGTCTGACCTTAGACATTTTATCTTCAGACTTGTCTCATTTTCTGCCATAGCTTTGAAACTTTTGAACTTCTCTAATGCTTCACATTTTTCTCTTAAGAAAGCAACCCATATCATCCTAGAGTAATCATCAATAAGCAGCATAAAGTACATTTCTCCTTGTAGTCTTCTGACTCTGGAGGGACCACACAAATTAGTATGCACCAACTCTAGTACTCCATTAGAATGATGTTGTTTGCTCCAAAAAGAAACTCTAGTCTGTTTCCCATCAAAGATTCCTTGCATATTGTGTTAGTAGGCTTCACTAGCTTAGGTAGATCTCTTACTATTTGAATGGAGCTTACCTTACCTTGACAATATTATCAAAATTCACATGACATAGCCTTCTATGTTGTAACCAGCTTTAATCTACTTGAGCAATTAAACAACTTTCACTAGTAGCATTCAGGTGAAAGATATTACCTTTTGTTTGTGTACCTAATGCAATTGCATTTCCAGAACTTCCAAGTATCCTACATCTTCCATTCTTAAACTAAAGATCATAACCCTTATCCACCATCTGTCCAACAATTGATAGGTTGTGCTTCAAGCCTTCAACATAAGGGACATCATCAGTGTTGTGTTTTCCACCAAGAAAATAAGATCCTCTATCGTGAATCACACCAAAATTGTTATCTCCAAATCTTACAATCCCACCGTCATATTTCTCCAGACTTACAAATTTTCTTATGCCACCAGTCATATGATGTGAGCATCCGCTATCAATAACCCACTCATCCTTTTCTTCAATTCGGGCTACAAGAACTTTCTCAACTTTAACAGACTCAGTAGCCACCAAACCATTCTCCTTGATAGAAACAAAAACCCGTTCATCTTCATTTCCATTATCTTTATCATATTCTTCATCAGTCACACCTTCTTCAGCAAAATAGCATTTCTTTTGAAATTTTGGTTTGAATTTCTTGGACCTAGGAACTCTTTCATGAAACCTTGAATCAAAATGACCTATTTTTTTGCAAGAAAAACATTTGATAGGAAACTTCCCTTTATACTTACCTTGTCCTCTGCCTTCTTTCTTCACAATCAATGCTTCTAGTTCTTCTACCTCTCTTTCTTCATCTTCAAGTTGTTTCATCTCTTCCTCATACTTGAATTTCTTCTTAGAACTTTCTCCTGGATCATATATTTGCTTGTTTCTTCCAGATACAGTGGCCTTAAATGCAAATTCAGTCTTAGGGGCAGAATCACCAAATTCACTCAACTCAAATGTAGCAAGCTTGTCAATCAACATATTTATTGTCATAGTTGTTACTGATCTAAGCTCTTCAATAGCATGAGCCTTAGATTTGTAGGAGGGAGGCAATGATCTTATCACTTTAGCTACAATTTCTTGTCCATCTAGGGTACCACCATCACATCTAATACCCATCACAAGTTCATTTACTCTTTTCATATAAGAAGAAATATTTTCATCTTCACCCATTTTCAAGGTTTCATACTTTTCTTTTAAACTTTTTAACTTAGTGACCTTCACAAGAGCATCTCCTTCATGCAAAGTCTCCAACTTCTTCCATATCTCATGAGCTATCTTCAAATCCATCATATTTGTCATTTCCTAATCTATCAAAGCTCTCATCAAAGCTTCAATTTCCCTAATGTTAGTCTCAACCTCTTTAACCTCATCAGGAGTGGAAGGACCATTCAGAGGAATAATACATCTATTTTTTGTAATCTTCTAGATGGGTTCACCACTACACCTTAAATGATATTCCATTCTAGCTTTCCACAAGGTGTAGTTTGTTCCATCAAATCTAGGATTGTCCTTGTATGATGCCATCTCAGATCACCTCACTGAGCTTTTAAAATTCTTCTAAGGAACCTGCTCTAATACCGATTGTTGGAAAAACAAGGATAGAAAACTGAGAGGGGAAGGGGTGAATCAGTTGTCACAAAATATTTAAACTTTTCAAACTTAACTTAATCTCATATTTGATGAATAAACAATAAACCATAAACAATCAACACATCAAAAACACAGAGAACACCAAGATTTTTATGTGGAAACCCTGTTAGGGGAAAAACCATGGTGGATGTTAGTCCATAATATTATATCCTATTAAAAGTATAAATATGAATAATGGGAATGCACATGCATTCAGGAATACTTCCTAGAGCTCACTGCTCAAATACAAGAGGGCTCACTGCTCAGAGAAGACACAATGTCTTATAGAGATTCAAATTAGATCTGTAGGGTATGAACTAAGAAAAATAGCTTCTACAAAATCCTAATTACAGTTCCAATTAAACACATAAACACTCCTTCACACTTCACTCAAACTTCTTAACAATCTACTTTGCAACCGAATGATTAGAACACTATTCGCACATTTGCACATTCTCTGGCATATATTGACACTTATGCACACTTTACTTCACTCAAAAAATCACTCTTATATATCCACAACATTGAATTACATCAACAACTCTATCAGCCAGAAGAAATATAAAAATATAAAACATACATGCAATGTCGGCCCAAATTTACAAATAAATTTACAATGTGAATCAAACACCATCAGCCAATATTATGTTATGACCTAAAACAACATCCTCGAGCATGCCAAACATTCAAATTTTAATCTTCAAGGATCTACAACATGCTACAACTACCATGTCGACCAAGAACATAAAAAATTGCACACACAAGAGAAAAATCTCCAACCACGAGCACACCAATCAACACGAACGTGCAACAAAGATAGAGCACAATCTAGAAACATCCACAGCAACTAGAATTACCAGAATCACACCAACTTCAAAACTAAAACCACAAAAACAATGTCAGAACATAAATCTTCATAACATGAGCAAATCTTCACACGAACCTCTAAAAATTTTGGTGGATAGACTAGATACACTCAGCAATTAACCCTTTAGTCCACAGTGACTGATCTTCAACATACAGAGCAAAACACTTTCGTGACCTTCACTATTCCACTGGGAACCTGCAACACTTTCTTTAACAATTTTCTCAATATCCTAGAAATATATAGCCTTCAATACCTCAATGATAATAGTGTTGACATCAATTGCAACCACATATCAACATCACAATCATAGCATCTAATAATGTTGATTTCCTTACTGAGAAAATATAGACTCATCTTTTCTTGGTCATATGGTGACTTGAAAGCCTATAGAGAGGAATTGTTTTAGCACAAAATTCCTTTGAAGGAGAATGCTAAGCCTTTTAGGAAAAAGTAAAGACTGATTAATCTTACTATAGCTCCCAAAATGCAAGAGGATTTGGTAAAGTTAAGAGATGTTGGCATCATAAAACCCATCAGACATTCTTCATGGGTGTCTAATTTGGTGCCAGTTAGAAAAAAAGAATGGAGATATAAGGTTGTGTGTTGATTTCATGAATCTGAATGTATCCTCATTAAAGGGAAACTATCGATTGCCAAACATGGAAGCCATGTTACAAAAGGTGGCTAGCTATGAGCTTCTATCAATGATGGATGGTTTTTTAGGTTATAACCAAGTGAAGGTAAATGAGTCTGAGCAGTATAAGATTGCATTCACTACTCCACGGGACACCTATGTCTATGTGAGAATTCCTTTTGGTTTAAGAAATGTAGGTACCATCTTTCAAAGGGATATGGATGTAGCCTTTTCTAATTTTATTGATTTATTTATGGCTATATACCAATATTACTTGACTACTTACTCCAAGAATGAGGAAGATCATTGTATGCACTTGGAAAAGGTATTTGTCAAGTTTCTAGAGTGTGGGATATCTCTGAATCTGAAGAAATGTGCTTTTGGGGTCATTGAGGGAAAATTGTTGGGGTACATTGTGTCCAAAGAAGGAGAAAGGATTGACCCTAAAAGGGTAGCATCCATAGATAGGATCCCTCAACCAAAGAATGTCAAAGGCATTCAATCATTTTTTGGACAAATCATTTTTTTAAGAAGGTTTGTGACTAACATTGCAGAAATCACAAGACCTATTTCCAAGATGTTGAAGAAGGGAGAAAAGGTGCTTTGGAGTGAGGAGCCTAGTCAGGTGTTCAATAAATTTAAACAAGCTATCAAGGAGGCTCTAGTCTTGAAATCTCCATTTTTTTCTAAGCCAATGCACATTTTCTCTTTCACTTCTTTTCATACTATTGTTGTTGTTTGATTACAAAAAAATGAGGAGGGCTTTGAACATCCAATTACATTCTTTATCAAATATTTATAGGCCATAGAGCTCATATATGAAATGATGAAAAGAAAGCATATGCTCTAGTTAAGGCTGTGAAGAATTTTAGGACTTACCTAGTGGGAGCTACTATCATTGCTTTTGCACCAAGTGTTGTTGTGAAAGATATTTTCACTCAACAAGAAACTATAGGAAGAAGGTGTAGATGGATCAACAGGATCCAAGAATTTAACATTCATGTCCAAATTACCAAATTAATAAGAGGGTAGGGCCCAACTAAATTGATGCAGAAGCTAATTTGGAGTCTAACTAGATTAACCAGGCAGAAGTGGTTGATGTTGCATCTATTTGTGATATGAAAACATGCGGATGGTATAGAAGGATTGTCCAATATTTACAAACTCTGCATTGTCCTATAGATATGGCTGAAAATGACAAGAGGACACTAAAATTGCATGCCATCAAGTATGTGATTATTGAAAATGAGCTATGGTGGAGAAACACGGATGGCACGTATTGCTTAAATGTGTGGATGGAAAGAAGACATTAGAACTCTTGCAGGAAATGCATAATGGAGTGTGTGGTGGTCCTTACAAGGAAAATACCACCACTCATAAGGTCTTGAGAGAAATATTCTAGTGGCATACTATCTTCAAGGATGCTCACAAGTTTGTTAAGACTTGTGATGTTTGTCAAAGGTTTGCAGAAAAATTAAAGTTTTTAGGGAACCTACCACTTAGGCCTATTTTTGTTCAAGCCCCTTTCCAGCAATGGGGAATTGATTTTATTGGAGAGATACCAAAAAATTATAGTGGAGGATACTCATGGATCCTTGTTACCACTGACTATTTCACAAAATGGGTAGAAGCAATAACCACAAGAAAGGTAACAAGCAAAGTGGTGATGGATTTCCTATTGACCAAAATTCTGATTTGATTTGGAGTCCCAAAGAAGATTATTTCAAATAATTCTATGTGTTTCAAATACGAGGAATTCAAAGACTTTTGTGATAAACATGGGATACAAGTTTCCTATTCTTCACCTTACCATCCTTAGGGAAATGGTTAGGCTAATTCTAGCAATAAGATTTTAATGAAAATCATCAAAAGATTGATGGAGAAGAACACAAAGGCTTGGGACTCAAAGCTGAAGTTATCACTCTGGGAAAATAGATTGACTGTGAAGAAGGCTACTGGTTATTCACCATTTTTCTTGGTATATGGTCTAGATGCTAGGTTGCCACAGAATAACATGCTAAATATGTATAATTTTGTGCAAGAGTATGATGAGGTTATATGTGATGATATGCAACATAGAATTAATAATCTAGTGCAATTAGATGAAACTAGAAGAGAAGCTCATGCTAAAAATACAAAATTGCAGCTACAAGTCAAGCACTTGAATGATAAGAGAGCTTCTCCCAAAAAAATTTGGGTGAATAGAATGGTATTACCCTAGAATGCAAGGGCTTAGGATAAGGGTAAGCACAAAAAGTTTGAAGCATTATGTGTAGGCCCTTATCTGGTAGCTAGTACACATGGGCAGGATTCATACTTCCTCCAAAGCTTGACAAGTGAACTTTTTGAACTGCTAGTACATGGACAGTTCTTAAAGCCATACTTCCCCTAAGTATTTTATAATTCCATGTACACTGTAGGTCTTGTACATTTTGTATATACGTATGTTTGCTTTGGTTGTGTCTGGTCCAGTCTTGCTACCTAGTCTAGGTAGTTCCCTACTTTCTGGTTCACTGTGTTTTGACTAGTCTACTTCAACTTGATATTCTAGGATATTTCCATGCCTATGAGAGACATACATCCCCAGTCGGAGCTACTAATGGAACCCCTAAACTTTTCATGTTCCATCTCCAAATCCTACTAAATTTTGGATTAAATTTGTGTTTGAGGGCTTAGGGTTTTGTCTCCTGTCATTGTTTAAGGGTTTTAGCTCACCTAAGATCCTACTTGAAAAACCCCTCGAGTTTTTATCCTCACCAAGGCTTTAATTCTCTGTTGACTCCTTGTCAGTTCTTGGTCTTTTAATTTATATCTTATGCCATCGAAACCCATGAAGTAACCATCCCTTTGGTCTTGTTTTATCAGTTGTCACATGTTGGGCCATTGTTTTAATTTTTCCTAGGTCGGGCTAAGTATTTCCTAACAAAATTGTTTGAGCCTTAAGTCATTTATCCCATGGGTTGTGGTCCCTTCAACCTAGTCAAGTCCCTCTTTTAAGATTAACAATTTCATCTTGTGTAGATATGAGGATCCCTGATGACTGTTTGATTGTTGTAAATAGATCGTCACTGTTCCCTGTGTGCCCATTCCATTTCATTTCTTATTATTTTATTATCACGGGCTAATGGACGTAAGCCATGTGTCTTGTACATTAGTGGGCCCAGTGTCTTTGTTAAGGCATGTAGGTTGTTTTAAGAGGAAATCAATGGTGGTCATTGAATGATGTGGCCGCATCTTGGTTGTTCCCTGCACACCTATTTGTTTTCCTTCTCCATTAAAATAATCACACAGGCTGAAGGGTGGTTTCCGCATGTCTAGTTTGACAGTGGGCCCAGTAGTTTCAAGTGATCAGAAAGTAGAGATTTGAAGATAATCAACGGTTAATAGCAGGTGAAGTGGGTCAATCTTGACCACACCTCACTATCAAGTGTGGGTCCTACCTTTATTGACTGATTCTCAATAGGGTGGTAGGTAATTTCCACATGAAATAACCCAAAGGGCATGGAATCCTTAGATCAAAGGTAAATATTAATCAAATATTTCAACATGGGGCATAGAAAATAAAGTTTTTGCTACTAAAGAAGATATAATGCACATGTTTGAGATCTTTTAATCTGGGTCATTGATGGTGTAGAGGAATAAGGCTATGGGAAGGGTCTTGAATTAAGATGTGAGTATGTAGATGTTGTGGGATTTAATCTCAACCCTTCCACATCTCCCTATTGTTGAAGGTTACATAGGGGATAAGAATCACAAGGGCAAGGGAAAAAGGACACATGGATCCTGGCTACAGTAACAAAGAAATGGTGGATCCCATAGACCACTAGCAAGTGGTTCCATGTGGCTTTATGTCATTTGGTGAATATTGTGGTTGTGTATAGTCAGATTTTTTCAAATCAAGTTGACTAAATCTAGATTTTCTATCATCTAACATACCCATGTGATCAATGGATGGCATTCAAAACTCAATTTGAGGGCAAGTGAGCCATTCTGGTTTGCATGAGCGAGCCTTAATAGCTGAAAAGATGTTAAGCTACCAACACTAGAGGTTGAATAGTTATTAATACCTATCATAAAAGCATAATTTTGTATTATGAAGGATATTCTACACACTCAAGGAGCTCGTGTTGTGGTTTTCAAGATTTTTTGATGTCAGAGCTAGGGTTGTCAACCTGTGAAGAAAACCAGTAAGTGAATTCTTGCACTCCGATCAAAATTGTTGATAAATTGTGGTTTCTAAAATCTCTGAGTCAATTAGGGTTTTCTTGGTTTAGCATTTTAAGGTTTGACATTCATAAAAGAGAATTTTTTAGTTTTGCATTATCATAATTCATGTCAAACCCTTAAATAAGCCATAATTCTTGTTCCAAGAAACCAGAAACCATGTTTTGTAATACTTTAATGTATCATGGCTCCCAAAGAAAAATCAAAGGCATCTTCGTCTATAGGGGAAGCTTCTACTCCCAAAAGGCCTTTAAGTAAATATCTTACTAAGTAGTTGCCACCCTCGACTAGTGAAAAACCTAAGGGTCGGCTGCTTCTTTGAGGTCCACAAATAGTTGAAGGTTTGATTGACAAAAAAAGTCTTATTAAGGATGCTAAATTACCTTATACTGGGTGGGAATTATTCTATGGTTGGTTCAAAAATAAAAACATGGGTATTCTAGTGGGTAACCCTTGGAATTGTGACCTAGGGAAGTTGATAGTTCCCAACCTCTACATGGATGTTGACTTGCTTAAAGAAGTGGCCACTAATTATGATCATGTTACAAGGACTATAAGAACATATGATGGGAAGGAAATGGTCAAAATTACCGAGGAATTTTCTTGTGTCTTCAAACTCACTAGGTGGAGTGATGAAATTCCTAAAGTCAATGAGAATTCTCTTAAGGAGGAATGTGATAAGACTAAGATTGCATTCAAAGTCCACATATTGCAAAGATGTCTAGCAAAAATTGCATGCTGAAGGATTACAATAGGGCAATATGATAAGGATCCTTTCCTTATTAGTTATTTTATTTCCTACTTCTAAAGAACCTTTTACTCCATTTTCCAAATAATTGGCTATGATCCTATCATAGGAATTCCTATGGCATGCATGTACATGGCATCCCATAGTCAACACCTCCAATATTGCACAGTGTATGATTATGCAGGTTTTCTTTTAGAAATAATTCATGAGGGTTTGATGGAGTTAAAGAAAGGTGATTTAGGAGTAAGGTTTAGCTGGTACTCATTGTTGATGCATATGTTCCTATTCAAAGGTGCACCTTACTTTGGGTAGAATATGACTTTGGATATGAAGGAGGGTAACTTGGATTTTCTTGTGCAATGTTGGACTATTATTTTAGAAAAAGATGACAAGACATGATTATGTGACATTTCAGAACTTGTTTTCTTCATAATTGAAGAGAACCTTGGTTGTGAATATGCCTAGAATTCCCATAGCCTTGCATAACTTCTTAAGTCCCAAGGAAAGAAGGCCTGAGTTGGGAGTTGATCACAATTGGGGATATGTTATCCCATATCCCAATTACAATGTTTTAAGAGTGCATGGTTCCATGGTTTCACCTCACTTGCTACCAAGATTTGTGCCAGAGAGAATTGGTTTCCGTGAGGTGATATGACAATTAGGAAATGTAGAAAATGAACATCTATTTAATCAAGGAAAAGGAACATTCTTTCCATGTACACATGCTTTTATGATTTTGTAATGACAAAAGGAGGATGGAATAAAATACTTGATATACTCAAGGCCCACCGCATGCAAAGATTAGTGGAGAGGATCATATATGATCCCAAAGGTTTCATGGCATTGTTGAAGGAAAGGAATAAAAGTTACAAATTTTTGCACATTTTCCAATATTCAAAGGATGTGATAAGAAATGTGTTTGACCTTTTGGAACAAGAAAAAAGAAAACCAAGGTGGGTTTCCTTCAATAAAATGAAAAGAAAGATAAAGAAAGAAGAGCCTAACTTCAAGGTTCTCTCAGAAATTGAAAATGTAATGCAAAAGGTGGAACATGTATCCCAGGATTTTTAGACAATAGTGGGCCACCTTGAAGCTAAAAGGGTGATAAGTAAAGATAAGGGAAAAGCCCCCATGGAAGAAGAACAAGGTGGGGAAGAAGTCCCTACTATGGAAGAGAAATCTACATCTCAAGCCCCTAAAGAACCAAGAATAAAGTTATTTGTAAGGAGAAGGAATAAGGCCAAGAGAAATTATACAACTCCTGCTCCCTCCCAACAAGAAGAGAAAAATCCTCCTTCCCCTATGTCACAAGTACCACCAATATCTCCTCCAAGATTAATAGAACCTAAAATTGTGGATCTTGATGCTCCACCACATAGTGCATCACCACCAAAAGAGTCATCGTTGAAGAAACAAAAGATTGAAGTAACTAGTTTGGTGGACTATGCTAATGAAGACTCTAGTGATAACATTTGGGTATCAAAGTAGGAAATACAAGAAGGAATTCCCACTACACAAGTAATGAGGGTGGCATAGTAATTAGGTATGAGGTTGAGTAAATATGATCTCACTAGGCTTAATGGCAAAGATGATATGCGCGTGGAATCATGCACAAAGTTTCTAGATGACGACTCATTTGTAAAGTCTCAAGATTTTATGGAATTTGCATATAGGGCTAAAAGAGATTAATATTTCAAAAGCCTGGCCATAGAAAGAATCCTTCTATCAGAATTACTTGATGCCACCATCTAGACAAAGGTTTTGAATGAAATAAGAGCTAGGTTCCAAAGGATGACTACAAAGGAAGGAAGAGAATTAGTGAGAAATAGTGGTATTTTGTTACTTCTAGAATAGGATTTAGCTTATGTCATAGACTTTGATACAATAAGGAGATGTGATAGGCCACTCCAAGGGTCTACCTTCAGTGAACAATGGGACCCATTAGCTATCTGGTCTCTAGCCCCAAGTACAAGAAATCCTGACATTGTTGAGGCTGCACCTAACTACAATGAAGGCCTAATAATAAAGAGAGTGTTAGAAACATCAGCTCTAGAGGTAGTAAACATGTCAATACATGTTGCACAATTCACAAGGGCCACTATAGAATCTGTAACTATAGAAAAAGATAAGCTCAAGATCGAATACAATAATTTGTTAGTTAAATATGGAAAGCTTGAAGAACACAATATGTAGTTGCAGAAAAAGATAGCATTATTGGAGGATAAGTTGCAAAGCTTACAACCAGGAAACATAAGAAGACTGATGTTGACTCCCCTACCACTTCACAAGAAGTTGCAGCCCCTAAATTTACCATTAAGTAAGTTATCCATGTGTAATTGTTCCATACATGGGAAGTGTGCCCATTTCAATAGTAGAGCCTAGTAAATCAAAAGGCCACAAGCTGAAGAAGATATCAGCAAGGAAGAGTTGCTCAACCAACAAAATGAATATAAAGAGAATGTGAAAATCATGATAAAGATATTTTTAATAGCAATATGGAGATTTTCACTACAGTATTCGAGCATTTGAACAGAGGAGTGAATAATAGATTGAATAGCATTCGCTATAGCTATGCATCCATGCTGGCTGCTACAAATTTTTTTGACAATGACAAGGAAAGAGTTATTCCACTTATGGAAATATGGATCCCTAGGATGAAGGAATTGATATTGATTTCAATTGGAGCTAGGTATGATGCCAACCCACCTGAAAATTTTAAGCCCATTGTTACTCTTGTAGGTAAGATTGAGGGGTACAGGGGAAATAATGAACTTTTGGAAAAAAAAATAAGGGAGCTCGTGAACTCATTTCATGAATCACATCATGGCCTCCTTCCATCCATTCTAAGAGATGATGGTAGCATAAAAACCTTGTAGGAATGGAAAGATGAAACCAACAAAGTTATTTCAGATCAGGAATTTTCAATTTTTAAAAGATGTAATATGGTCACACTGAAGAGGAATATGGATATATTGGCTTATGCAGAGACTGTCTTGCTGGAATTGACAAGGAGGCCAACCAAATTGTCACCAAGTATGCACCTTATAAAGAAAGAGCTGATGAAGTCTTGAATTTCGATTGTCCTACTGAAGAGGAATTCCAAGCATGGATAGGTAGATACTTGGAGGGAGTGGTGAATCAATATGAAATGGTAGGGTGGTGATTTGAAATTTTGATTTTGAAGTCTACAATCATGATGAATAACGGATAGGTGAAAATACACTACATAGCCTCAATTTAATACAAATTAGGCTTTTGCTAAAGTATGGAAAATATGGTGCATCTTCTTCATTTTAAATTGATGGTAGGGTTGCAGACATGGACATATTCTTTGTCCTTTCTTTTTTGTTTCTTTCATGTTTTCTGTCTTTTCACTTTATGTGCATGGGTACATTTTTTGAGGAAACCATTTGATGATGCCTTTTGAAAGGTGAACCGAATATTCAACAATGAATGAAGACTACTCTTATTCCACACATGTTTCCCACCTCTTGGGAATATAGAGTAACTGAAAATGGAATATATGTTGTAGCGGTCCAATAGGGTAATGAGTGTACTTTTTGGCTTGAAGCTTTTTTTTTCTCCTTTGTTTCTATAAGAAGTAATTCAATGCTAGAAAGTAGGGGTTCATTGTTTTGAAATCAACACTGTGAATTGTAAAAGGAATATCAAGCATGTTTTATGTTTTATCTTAAGTTCAGAGTCTATTGTTATGTATGTAATTTTGATAACAATATAGCAAATACAATACAGAGTGATACCAATTTCATGGCTATTATCTCTCCTTTGTACTCGTTTTATGAGTTATAAATGAAAATGATGAAGAATTATTTTGTTTGTCTCTATTGTTTTCTCAATGGATGTTTTATTTCATTCCTACCTATTAGTTTAATGAATTAATGTAAATGCTTGGATGAAATTGTCAACTCATAGGAAATAGGTGCTAAGATATTTGTAAGTAGTGATGGTCATGAATGTAATGTGGAAGTGTTGTAATGCAGTATTTCTCAAGATTGTATGTTGTTATTGTTGGCTTGTTGTCTGGTTGCATAGATTGAGATTGACTCTGTGTTTGGGATAAGGCACTAGTTCATGCAAACTATTCATAATTTAGTTTATGGGTTGATTCATCAACTAATCACCTTTTATTTACAAACTTTCAAATGACTACCACTGTAGTTTTTTTTTTGTTGATTTTTTTTTTCTCATTCTCCAAGTGTAGGATATCGATAAATAAGCTACTAACTTGTTTGATATATATTTTATTAAGTAATTAAATGAGAATTATCTATTGTTTACAATGTATTGAAATGGTAGTCATATAAATTTTTGAGTTTACATTGTAGGATTATCCTCCCAAGTTTCACAGAGCCCAAAGTGTAGGAGTAGAAGTTTTGCAGCTTTTACTCATTTGTTGGTCTATCCCTTTAGAGTACTAAGTATTGGAAATGGTAAATTCCATAGGTATTTCTGAAGATCAACCTATTTCTTAAAAAATAACCAACATATTAGATGGTTACAGATGTGATTTATAGCCTTATTGAAATGTAATTACAATTCTAGAAAAATGAAAGGTGTTATTACAATAGAATAGACATGTACAGTAAATGAATAAAAGTGGTGAGAAGAAAGGAAAAAACAATTGTTAGTCCTAAATATAGTATTCTATGTTGTATGTATTCTATTAAATGAAAGGATCCTCCAAGTTGCATATGCATTTCTACAAGACCAAAAAAAAACATTAAGATTAATATGCTAGTTTGTAAACAGAACTATGTTGCTTATAGGGTATTTCTGCAATGTCACTAAGATAGAGGATTGGGCATTTTCTTATTCAAGATGTAATGTAGCTTGGAATTCTATTTTTGAATGCATGGTGTTATTTTTTCACAAGTAAGATTGAAGACTTGTTAATCATAATCTCAAAGAAATAATAGAGAGCTGAATGAAAGATTGAAATAGAGCATTACTATACTTTTTGTTTGTTTCACTTTTATTTGAAATTCAATGAGTGAATATGTTATGCTATTGAAAGAAAAGAAGAACTAATGCTTTGGAAATGTGAAATGACTGCCACTATTTCTAGTTGTAGATTTCAAGCTTAATAATTTAACTTGAGCAGTTATGCATTGTATAAAGGATCACAAAATTTTATGGATGCATGGTATACTACTTTCAAAAACAAATGACATATTGTTACTTGAAGGAATAGAGCCATAAAACATGTAGAAATATTATAGTCTAGGAATCATTAGAAGTGTTATTTACACGAGTTGAAGGGATTTCATAAAAATCTTTAAGTATAAATATATGAGAATCATACAGTTATAAGTGAAAGGCCTTACTTAGCCTCTCAGGGTGTAGAACAATAAGGAGAAAAAAAAAGGTGAAACAACCATAAATTGGGAGCACAAATCTCCTCTCAAAAGAAACCCTCAACATATATGAATATGTGAAAAAAAAAGAGTCTTCTGGGTAATGACCCACAATAAAGGACTCAGGAAAAGAAAATAAAGAGAGACTGCTTTATCTGGTAGCGACCTTTGCTGGCATCGACCTTCTCTATGGTAAGCTGCAGCCTAAAAAATAAGATTCAACAAGAGGTCTTAGTGTGTTGCCAAGAAAGAATGTGAAGGAAATAAAAATAATGTAATGAAAAGAAAAAAAATTGACCCTGAATCCACTGTTGGGTCAAATGGGTTTTCAATATTTTGTCCCTTGATAGTCATGACCTGATTCTCATGAATATGGGCACATTTAGTTTCAACACATTGATTCCTTGTCTATCCCGGGCAGCCACACCACCTCTTCACCTTGCAGCTCAGCCAAAGGAAAATATGAAAATTTTAGAAGTGCACTCAATAGCAAAAAAGAAAGAAATAGAATACAAAAAAAATATGAGTTTTTAGAGGAAAACAAACCCCCCACAGCAAAGTCGCCCCATAATCATATCGTTGGGCTCATACATAACTCTTCCTAGCGCCGCCGCCCTCCTATTCTTCTTCCCTGCTAAACAAAAAAAATGTTGAGAGATAGTATTAGGGTTGGTTAAGTATTGGATCTCAAAAAATTGAGGGCATAAATTGAAGGACGAATTTTGAGGAAAGAAAAGCCACCCTAATTTAGGGAAAAACTATCTCATTTAAATAACAAGAAAATTAAGGGAAAATAATATTAAAATCATAGAGTTACGCATTGCATGTGATTTGTGAATTATTTTTATATTTATTGCTAATTTTCTTGTGGATTAATTCCTATACTCATGTGTCACTCCATGCTATAGAATAGAAAGTTAAGTTTTTTCTTTTTTAAAAAAAGGAACCTAGAAATTTTTACTCTTAAATATCTCCTACCTGCGTATGATTCTCTAAAAAGCTTAAAATGAAAGAAAGAAAAAAATAGTTTATAAATCAAAGTTTATAAAATTATATTGGTAGATGAGGAGTAAAATTATGTTTGTGAAAAAAAAATTATTAATTTTAAAAATAAGAACATGCTAAAAGATAAAAGATTTTCAAATCTAAGAAAGATAGTTTCTTTTTTTAATCATTTTAAATTTAAAAAAAAAAGTATATATATATATAAAGTGGCATACCACAAATTCACCGCTAGCAATTTATTGTGGGAAAATTCACCGCCATGACAATTCATGGTACGAAAAATTAATTGCATGAATTTTTGGCAATGAATTTTCCCATGGTGAATTGTTGATGGTGAATTTTCCATTGATGAATTGCTCACGGTGAATTTTCTTAGAGCCAAATAAAGTAGTTAAAATAAGGGATAGATATTAATATTATCATGGATAGATTTAAATGTTAATGTCTAAAATTAATATTGATAGATTAATATTAATATTAACAAGTGCCACGTAGTGGCTAGTACTTTCCTTTATAGTATTGTAATTATTGTTTTTTATATTTGATAAAAAATAAATGTAAGTTTTACTAATGTGAATAAAAATAAATGTAAGCTTTGTTAATTATAGTGTTTTAGTATTGTTACTTAGTTATTTTAATGACTTAACCCTAATCCTAACTCATACCCTAACTCTAATTCTATCCCTAACCCTAACCCTAACCCTAACAATAAATTCTAAACCATTATCATAATCCTAGACCTATCTCTAATCTTAACTATGATCATAACACCATCCATAACTATAAACCTAATTTTAGTCACCAACTTTTAAATAAATAGTATATTTAATAAATGTTATATTATGAATTATTATATATTAAATAAATGTTATAGATAAAATAAATATAATATATACTAAAAATCATTAAAAGTTAGATATTACATGTTGACAATGTTTCTTCTCTTATTATTAATATAAAATTGTTATATATTAAAATGATTATATATATATATATAATATTATATTAAATTATTAGGTTTGATTCATAGTAGACACAATTGTAACTATATCTCTTCATTCAAATCAATAATTGTTAAATATTAACGATCCAATGATTATATTGTGGTTGCAGCCTATCATGGACTCAAATTGGCTCAAAGCAAAGGGTATAGGAAGGTCTATTTGGAGGGTGACTCTCTCAACATTATTAATAATTTGAAGAATGCCTCACCTCCATCTTGGACTATTGAGTCCTTGGTCAAGGACTCTATTGAAATTATCAACTCCTTTGATAATGTTAATATCTCCCACATTTTGAGAGAGGGAAATATGTTAGCTGATTTCTTCACTAACTTTGGTGTTAGAGATAGCAAGGAGTGGGATTTGAATGATCCTATTCCTTTTGAGGCTACGACTATCATTAATAATGAATTCTAATCTAATGTTGATCTTTTTGTACATTAAGGGGTGCATGTTGATGCAGGAGCATTCAGTGGTGTAAGGGCAATCTTGCATAACCCAAAAATAGTTAAATTTCAAGTTTCTTGGTTTTTAGATGTTTTTACATTTTTGGATACCCTTTTCATCATAATGAAATTCTCAATTTATTTTTTTTATTTTATGTTCCTGGGTTGTAAGATATTGCAGTTTTAGTTTCCCAGATTTGCACCTGAAAATCTTTTGAGTTAGATTTGAGGCACTTAGAGTTCCTGGAATGGTCCTGAAACTTGCTAAAATTGGCATAGAAAATTTCAATTGCGTTATTGACTTCTAGACCTTTCCAATGGTTCAAACGGTTTGCGAATCAGAGTCCCGGATCAAAAGTTATGGCCCCGAGAAGTTAGCACACTTTCTAGAAGATACAATTGCAAATGTTCTTTTGAAATTTGAACTTCAATTTGTAATTTTTCGGCACCAAACTTCCTAAACTCAAATTTGAATGTTGTTTTGACTCCAAACTAAAGAGGAGCTCTATTTATGGGCGGGTTTCTAATTTTTGGGTAACTTTTTGGGGACAAGCTCGCATATTGCGAAATGGTGATTCTATAGCTTTCTGTAACTTGCATGTGTTGTAGAACTTGGGGATTTGAGATCCTTTGCATGTAAGAAGCTCCATTTTCTAAATAATAAAATTATTCTCTTGTTTGTCGGTTATTTTCTAAGTCTCGGACTATGCCCTCATCAAGTAGTATCAGAGCGGGTTTTCTTGAGCATGTGGACAGATCGCCGATCATGAGGCAGTTCACACCAAGACCGTGGTTGTGGGTCGGGGTCAAGAAAGATGCCTCCAAGAGTGATGCCTAGTAGGCATTGTGGTGTCAGAGGTGGTCAAGGTGGCAAAAATGTTGGTGGAAGAGATGCACTGGCAGCCCACCAGAGACAGATTGACGCGTTACAAGAGCAATTGAGAAGAGGGTTAAACCCGAGGGAGGAAAGTGAGGATGAAGGAGAGGAAGAAGGTTCAAATGTAGAAGAGGAAGAAGAAGCAATTGATCAAGACCAAATGCAACTAATAAGGGCCATTTCGAAGATTAGGAAAAGAACCAAAGCAGAAGTCCCTAGTTATTCCGGAAGTCTGAACCCAAAAGAGTTGATCGACTGGATCAATGAGCTAGAAGAATATTTTGAGTATGAGGAAATAGAGGACCCAGATTAGGTTAAGTTTGTGAAAATGAAGCTGAAGGGCCATGCTAGTATTTGGTGGAAAGAGGTCCAGTTGGAAAGAAATTGAAGAGGAAAAGGAAATATCACCTGATGGGATCACATGGTAGAGAAACTAAAGAAGCAGTTCATACTAGTAGACTACGAGTTAGATATGTTGAAGAAATTGAAAGGGTTGAAGCAAGGAAGCAGATCTATGAAAGAATATACTAAATATTTTCACAAGAGAATCATTAGAATGGGCCACACAAAGGCCAATAAGGAGAAGGTAGCCTGATATCTTAATGGGTTATGACTGAGCATTCAGGAGGAGTTAAGCCTAGTCAGAATGACCACCATTGAGGATGTGTATTAGTTTGCTCTAAAGGTGGAAGAGAAGCTGAACAAAAGATTTGATGGCAAGCAAAAAGGATGAGGAGGTCAAAGTGCAAGGGGCAATGGAAGACCTTTAGGAAGCTGAAATGATGATGAAAAGAAAAGTGAAGATGTGGGTACCAGCCGAAGCCAAAGGAATGACAACTTCTACCACCCTCGTGATCAAAATAGTGGTGATAAAAGAGGTAGAGGATGAGGGAGGTATGGACAAGGATCTAGAAGAGGTGGTTTCAAAGGAACATGTTTCCAGTGTGGTGAAGAAGGGCATCGAGCCTATGAATATCCACAACACCAAGGAAGGGTAGACAAAAGGCCAGAAGGTCATGGAAGGCTTGCACATGCAGATGAGGAGGCCCAATCTGAACATTCAGATGATGCTAAAAGGGGAGAAGCCCTAGTAATTAGGAGAGCCCTTGTGATTGAGGAAAAGGAACCAGAACAGAGGAAGAATCTGTTTTGCACAAGGTGCAAGTGTGAAGGAAAATGTTGTGATGTCATTATTGACGGTGGGAGCATCGATAATCTGGTGTCAGAAGAGATGGTCACAAAGTTGAAGATGAAGAGGGAAAGGCACCCACATCCATATCAAATTTTCTGGTTGTAGAAAGACCACAAATTTTTGGTCAATGAGTAGTGCCTAGTAAAGTTCAAGATCAGGAGCTACCATGATGAGGTACTTTGTGATATCATCCCCATGGATGCATGTCACATGTTGTTAGGGAGGCCATGGCAGTTCGATAGGCGAGCTATACATGATGGCCATGCAAACACTTATTCCTTGAAAAAGGATGGGGTTCGTCACAAGTTGAAACCCCTAAAGGAGACTGAAGAAAAGGTATGCAAGAGTGCTATAATTTGTTATGTAGATGGAAGAAATTTTTAGAAGGTATGAAGCATGAGCATGTGTGTTATGCATTGATTCCTAGAGGGAGTAAGGAGGATAGTGAGAAGGTTCAGAAGAAGTTTCTCGGATGTTGGATGAGTTTCAGGATATTGTTTCTGATAATGTACCTAAGGGTTTACCACCAATAAGGAAGATCAGTCATCAGATTGACTTGATTCATGGAGCCAGTTTGCCAAATAAGGAAACTCATAGAATGACTCCAAACAGAAAATGAGGAGTTGAACAAACAAGTTCAAGAGTTGTTGAGAAAGGGTTTGATATGGGAGAGTTTGAGTCCATGTAGTACCTATAGTACTAGCACCAAAGAAGGATGGGGAGTGGAGGATGTGTAGATTCCCGAGCCATAAACAAGATAACAATCAAGTACAAATTCCCCGCCAAGGATGGATGACCCGATGGATCGCTTTGAGGAGCTCAGTACTTCACAAAGATTGATCCAAGAGTGGATATCACCATCCGGATTCAAGAGGGAGATGAATGGAAGATGCCTTCAAGACCAAAGAGGGCCTGTATGAGTGGTTAGTCATGCCTTTGGGCTAACCAATGCACCGAGCACATTCATGTGGCTCATGAACAGGTACTAAAAGAATTTCTAGGAAGTTTTGTTATTGTGTATTTAGATGATATTTTGATTTTAGTAAGACGTTGGATGAGCATCTGATGCATATTCGGAGAGCCTTTGAGAAGTTAAGAGAAGAGAAACTGTTGATTAATCTGAAGAAGTGTAGTTTTGTGAAGAGAGAGTTAGTGTACTTGGGGTTTGTTGTCTCAGCAGAAGGTCTCAAGATGGACCCAGAGAAGGTGAAGGCTATTCTAGAATGGCCTACCCCAAGAACTGCTACCGAGGTGAGATCTTTCCATGGTTTGGCTAGTTTTTATAGAAAGTTCATTAGAAACTTAGTAGTATTTGTGGACCCCTAACTGAAACAATGAGAGGATAGAAAAGAATTCAAGTGGAGCATTGGAGGGGCAAAAAGTTTTGAACCCTGAAACGTAAGGTGACAGAGCAACTATTCTCCCTCCCATATTTCAACAAGGTGTTGTAGGTGGATTGTGATGCCATGGTTGTGCCATTGGAGCAGTGTTGAGCCAAGAAGGTAAGCCCATTGCCTATTTCAGTGAAAAGTTAAATGATGCCAAGAGAAAGTATTTTGTATATGATCAGGAATTTTATGCAATAGTTCAAGCATTAAAGAAATGGATACATTATTTGTTGCCGAAGGAATTTGTTCTATATACTGATCATCAGGCCTTGCAGTACCTAAATAGTCAGGGAAAATTAAATCAGAGGCATATGAAATGGGTAGATTTTTTGCAGAGTTATACCTTTTTTTTGAAACATAGGAGTGGGAAGTCAAATAGGGTTGTAGATGCCTTAAGAGGAGGCATACATTGTTGACAAAGATGCAGATTGAAGTGGTTGGGTTCAATGAACTTAAGAAATTGTATGCAGAAGATCCTGATTTCATAGAGGATTGGAAAGCTTGCAAAGAACCTATTACAATGGACAGGACAAGGTGGTTAGATTTCATAATCCAGGATGGCATGTTATTTAAGGTAAGTCAATTGTGTATCTCGAGGAGTTCCATGAGGGAGAACCTGATAAAGGAGAAGCATAGTGGAGGAATGGCAGGACATTTTGGTCAGGATAAGACCATTGCCATTATCAGTGAGCATTATTATTGGCCTCAGATGTCACAAGATGTGAAGAATTTTGTACAAAGCTGCAGGGTATGTCAGATGGCTAAAGGAGTGAGTCAGAATACAGGCTTATTTCATCCCTTACCTATACCAGAGAGGTTGTGGGAGGATATAAGTATGGACTTTGTTCTTGGTTTTCCAAGGACACAACGAGGGAATGATTTAGTCTTTGTGGTGGTTGATAGGTTTTCGAAGATGACACATTTCATTCCATGTCAGAAGACCCATGATGCAATCCACATTGCTGACTTGTTCTTCAAAGAGGTGGTGAGGCTACATGGTTTGCCAAGGAGTATTGTTTCAGATCGTGACACCAAATTTGTGGGGTACTTTTGGAGGACCTTGTGGAAGAAGCTGAAGATAGAGTTGAAGTTCAGTTCTGCACACCATCCACAAATAGATGGGCAAACAAAAGTTGTTAACAGGAGTCTGGGTAACCTACTGTGATGTTTGGTAGGAGATAAACCCAAGGGATGGGACTTGATCTTACCCTAGGAAAAATTTTCTTACAACAATTCTGTCAACAGAAGCACTGGTAGATCACCATTCTAGATTGTGTATGGAGGTAGCCCCAGAACAGCTCCAGAATTGAGGAATATGGACCAAGAGAAGAAAATAATTTTGAAGCCAAAGATTTTGTAGAACACATCAAGGATATACATGAGAAGGTAAGAGAATATATTAACAAGATGAATATGCAGTATAAGGCTAAAGCAGATCAGAAGAGGAGGTATAAAGAGTTTCAGATTGGTGATGAAGTGATGGTCCACTTGAGGAGAGAAAGGTTTCCAGTGGGAACATATAAAAAATTAAAGATGAAGAAGTTCGGTCCCTGTAAAATTTTGAAGAAGCATGATTCAGGGAATGCATATGAGGTAGAGTTGCCTAATGGAATCAACATTTCCCCTATGTTCAACATTTCAAATTTGACAGAGTATCATGAAGGTGGAATGGAGGAAGCACCAGCAATTAGGCAGTATGGCATTCCAACACCTACTTGAGAAAGGGAGGAGATTGAAGCAATCTTGGATAGTTGTGTGGGCAGGAGTACCAGGAACAGACAGTATGAAGAATATCCGGTGAAATGGAAAGGAAGGCCTGTTGAAGATTCATCCTGGTTGCCTAAGGCAGAGGTCAACCATTTGGGTTTTCCTCCACCATATGATATGTGATGGGGTCACTTCTCAAATTACCCTAGGTGTCTGATGCAGGAGCATCCAGTGGTGTAAGGGCAATCTTGCATCACCCAAAAATAGTTAAATTTCAATTTTCTCAGTTTTTAAATTTTTTTACATTTTTGGATACCCTTTTCATCATAATGAAACTCCTAATTTACCATTTTTATTTTCTGTTCTTGGGTTGTAAGATATTGTAGTTTTAGTTTCCTAGATTTGCACCTAAAAATCTTTCGAGTTAGATTTGAGGCACTTAGATTTCCTGAAACGGTCCCAAAACTTTCCAAAATTGTTGTAGCAGATTTTGAGCATGTTATTGACTTTGAGACCTTTCCAACGGTTCAAACGGTTTGTGAATCAGAGTCCCAAATCAAAAGTTATGGCCCCGGGAAGTTGGCGCACTTTCTAGAAGATACAATTGCAAATATTCTTTTGAAATTTGAACTTCAAGTTGTAATTTTTCAGTGCCAAACAGCCTAAACTCAAATTTGAATGTTTTTTTGACTCCAAACTAAAGAGGAACTCTATTTATGGGCGGGTTTCTAATTTTTGGGTAATTTTTTGGTGACAAGCTCGCATATTGCGAAAGGGTGATTCTGTAGCTTTCTGTAACTTGCATGTGTTGTAGAACTTGGGGATTTGAGATCCTCTGCATGTAAGAAGCTCCATTTTCTAAATAATAAAATTATTCTCTTGTTTGTGGGTTATTTTCTAAGTCTTGGGTTGTGCCCTCTTCACATGTCCTTACTCACGTGGTTGAATGTCATGAATGAGGATGTTAAATTTATGATTTTGAGGGAAGGCTTTCACAAGGCATGAGTTCAAATTCATTATGGCATATCTATCCTATGGCTAGCTTCACACGGATTGTGGGTGTTAGTTGCCTTAGTTTCCAGAGTCTTCTACTAGATAATCATGTTCTGGGTGGTGTTCGTTTTATTTTCCTGAGCTTTCTGATGTGTGTTTGGCCTTCATTTGTTAAGTATTCCACAATGGGTGGGGATAAGAACCACATTGAGCCTAAGTCATGCGTTACTACTAAGTAGAGGATGGAGGTGTGGAAGATTTTAGAGAAGGGTGGATGAACTCTGTATATGGAGAAACTGCATGGTAACCATCCCCAAGTCACCAATTTGGTTGCTCAAGGGTGGAATGAGAGAACACTGAATTTGGGTGGTAGGGAAATTTTGGTTGATGAAGAATTCATAGCCCAAATTATAGGCTTGGCTATTCAGGGTATAAAGGTGTTCAGAGACAAAAAAGAATCACAGGTTGCGATGTCTATTTTCTTTAAAGGGAATGAGGCTAATGATTTGAAGTCAGAAAAGAGTGGTGGGTATTAGAGGAGTTCCTTGAAAGTGTTGTGGCGTGATGTTGTTGAAGAAATTATGAGGTGTGTCACCTTAGAAGGTAGGTATACAACGATTAACACTTACCATTTCCTTTTTCTTAACCATTTTCAGCATAAGAAATGGGTGTCCTTTCCTTACTATTTGTTGATGTCACTTGACTTGAGGATTAAGGATCATAGAAAAAACCCCAAAAACTTTGTCCTGCATGTGGGGTTAATTCTCCTAATCTATGAACACGTCAAAGTTCATGAAGTGCAAAAAACTCTTATGTCTCCTAAGGATAATACTATTAAACCTAGGGAGGGTTATGAGACGGAGTCAGGAGAGGAAAGGGTTTGTAAGAAACCTAAGAAGAGGAGGCTTATTTTGAAAAAATATTCTGAGTCTGATAGGGATGATGATGTTGATTATGTCTCAGATTTGTATGCCTCTTTTGAGGAGGGCCCCATTTCCCCTATTTTGGGTAAGACTGGGAAAAGGAAGCTAGATGATAAGGTGGGATATACGACATATAGTGATGAGGTGGTGGTGAATGTTCCTTCTAAGGGGGTAAGGACATAAAATAACTTTATGGGGAAGCTTCCTCTCCTCCCCCAGTGACCAAATATGTGCAGGAGCCTAAGGAAGGGACCCGAAAGAGAAGGGTGTTGACTACTGGCCAACTCCTAGATAAGGGTTTCCCTCTTTCCCTAACTGACAATTTCTATGGTTATGCTTCACCAATTGCTGACATTGGGTTGCAGAAGTAGGAAAAGGAAAGAGTTGTGGGTGGCAGACATGTTGTGGGAACCAATAGAGTGGATGTGGATAGGATATTGAAAAGGAAGGCTATTGTGAAGGAAATTGCCTACTCCATTTGAAAGATGAAGATTCTTGTCCTCGCTAGTAAAGGTAAGGAAATTTCTATTGAGAAGGCTCATTTTAGTTCTTCTGATGAGGATGTTGTTGTGGGCAAACACTTTGAGAACTTTAATAGGGAGGATTTGTCTGATGTGTTGGGCTTGCCTTATGACAGTGCTAATGTGTTGTTTAAACTTTTTAAGTGGTTCTTTCATGACATTAATAGGACCAATGTTAGAATTAGAGGTGTTGCTAATAAGGCTGAGGACCCTTCTATACAAAGCCAATTTGATAATTTAATGGATTCTCTTAATACTGTGGTGGAGGAAATTGTTAATTTGAAATAGAATTTGGATGGAAGAATGTTATCCCTTGAGGATAAAGTTGATATGATGTGGAATGTTGTGATGAAGGGTGGAGATGCCTCTAAGGTATTGGCTATTTTGGACTCAGCCAAGGTGATCTCTCATGTGTCTACTATGAAAAAGAGAAAGGATAATGTGTCTTCTAATGTTACTATTGTTGAGGGTAAGCTAATGGATGTTGATTGTGCTGGTGAGAAAGTTGTTAAAGGTAGTGTTTTGAGTGGTGAGGTAAAAACTGGTGGGTCGGGGGTCAGAATTAGAAATAGAATAAAAGCTTAAGTTGGGGCCTTAGGTGTTGAGGTGTTTGATACTATGGATAAGGTGCAGAAGTTGGCCACTAGTGAAATGGAAGCTATTGAGATTTTGAACAATATGTAGTGTTGCCGGTTGGTGCCTTCTTTTTGGCTACTTTTTAGTTGTTGGATCACTATCGTCGAGCTGATTGCTGCTTAATGTTGTTATCTTTTTTTTTCAGCTGATTTTTTTTGTAAAGGGTTTTGGGCCCCTTCAAACCCCATTTTTTTTACCTCCAATCAAAATGCACCAATGATTATAGATGTATGATTTTTCCAAAGTTCATGAATGATAGAGTAAACACTTCTAGATTAAACTGTGTATGCTATTTTGAATCGATGTTTCAAACCACACTCTTGATGATTCATCAAAGGAAGAGGATAATGAGAAATATGAAATCAATAATTGTTAAATATTAATGAACCAATGATTATAGATGGTATGATTTTTTCAAATTCTGTGAATGATAGAGTAAACACTTTTGAATTAAATTGTGTATGCTATTTTGAATCGATTTTTCAAACCACACTCAATGATTCATCAAAGGAAGAGGATAATGAAGAATATAATTATAGAAATGACCTTAAGAAGAGTTAAGTGGTGGAAGAGGGTAGGGAGGGAGGAGATTGAAAAATTAAGTAAAAGTGAAAATAAGTAAAAAAATAAAAATGAAAACATAATAGAAGAATGAATAGTATAGTAATATGATATAACACAAATAAATGGATAAAAAAAGTTAAAGGTTAAATGTCTCAAACAATTAATAAATAACTCTAAGAAAATTATAAAGATGAACTATATAACAAAGTGATTGAGGAACAATTACCAAAATTATTAAAAGAAATGAAGATATAAAGGAAAATATACTAAAACTTAAAACAATAATAATTTAACCAAAGAAAAAAGAAAAAAATAAATTATATATAAATTGAAAACATAAATAAATGATTCAATTAAAATTAAAAAATATATGGTTAAAATATAAAAGATTATAATATATATAGCCTAGAATGTATATTAATATAAATAGATAAAATCATAATAATTTATATAATATATATTAGTATATAAAAATATATATTAAAGGAGAACCTACAAAATAAAATAAACTATAATATATATTAATATATAATATATAATATAAATTAATATATTACCTGTCACAATGTGGGTTAATTTATTTATCTATAAAATATTATGTGCAATAGTATAAGATATGAATAGAAATAATATATATAAATTCTACATTAATATAGGTTATATATATAAATTAATATTACCTACATTAAAATAGGTTGTATATTATATATAATAAAGAGTTAAAATAATATAGGTTATAATTTTATTAGGAGAATATATATAAATATATATGATGAAAAAAATATTAAAGAAAAGAAGAAAGAGCATATAATAATCGAATTATATTATAAAATATTAAACACATAGATAACAAAGGTATTAGTCTAATGGAAAGAATAATATAATTTTTAAATTTTTTTTATTATTTTAATACTAAATTCAAATCTCTATAAAATAGTTAATTGATTTTTGTGAGATTTTCTTTAATAAAAAAATAACAATTAGATACTTAGAAAAAATTATTTTAAAAAAAATGTCAAAATAAGTAACAAGAAAGATTTAATGAAATGATTTTATAAAGTAAAAAATGAGAAAGCATTCTTTAAAAGATGGTTACCTTGCTTTCCCTACAAATCCACCATTAACACACATAACTTTTTAACCAATCATATGTGCAAGAAATATTTTTTTATAATTTGTAAAGTTAAATATTTTACAAGTTGACTTTACAAAAATTGAATTTTATTTTATTTTTTTAAATATTATTTTTGATTGGTTGAAAACTAAATTATTAATAACTAGTTAACTAAAATAATCAAACTCATTACAATAGTACTACAAGGGAAAGTACTAATAATGATACCAATAGTTTTAATCTTAATATAAGTATTAATATAAATGTCACAAGAAAATATCAATAATAATTAGTTAGATTAAATAATGAGATACACATTAATTATATTAGTATTGATAATGTAATTTTGACTTTTATTATTATCTAATTCGGTTTATTTATGATAACATAGTCTTAAGATAACAACTGGGTGTAATAATTATGTGACATAAATATAGTAGTATTATCTTCAGAGTTATATGTTAAAATTAATAATGTTGCTAGTATATATTTAATGTAAATTGTGTAAATTTTATTGCCATTATTGTTCAAACTAGGGAGAACGCTTATAACTTTATCAACTTCAGAATTAAATGTTTAAGCTATTAGGTGGGTCAACAAAAAAAATCCAAAAAAAAAAATCATTGAAGGCTTAAGGGGTTTCCATTTCGAAAACCTAGTAGAACTATGTAAATTTCAATGGAACTTTAGAATGCCCCTCCCTCTTAGATATTGAAATATCAATATCTAAGGATGAGTATCAACTCAAATGAATCTTTTAAATCCCCTACCTCACATCGAGTGACATGTTTTTTACACAACATTGTTGATGCATGAATAATTGCGTCCATATGTGTGTATACATGGTTGGTAAAGTACAAATTATTTACCTATTGAATCAAAAAAAAATTTGTTTTGATCATTTCTTAGGTATAAACTTAGGGCATGACAAGCTTTCTTATCAAAATTTCTCTTCACCTACACTTGACGAGTCTCAAGGGCCTACAAAGCTTTGTTCTTGGTCTCTTCTAAATCTATTACTTCTAGCAACCTTATTGGCATGGCATCATTTTCTATTAATTCTAGCTAATGTGCTAACTCAAGAGAAGTCAACTCTAGTGATAATGGTAGCCTTTCCTCCCTTCCATAAACCAAAATGATAGGGTAATTTCCAATGGCTCTCTTAGGAGTGATCTTGTCAGCCCAAGGGATATCTTTAATTTTTTATTCCAAAACCTCTAATTATCCTTGATAGTCCTTTTAATTATCATGATGAGGTTTTTATTTTAAGAATTAGCTAGGTTGTTACCCTAAGGGTAATAATTTGATGATTTTTTTCAAGTATATACCATGACTGGTTGTCCAATCACTGATTTGGGTACCAACAAAATCCTTGGCATTATCAAAGATGATGGTGGAATGAGCATCAAAACTTGTCACAATTCCATCAAGGAATTTCAAAACTGAAGACTCTTTAGAATCCTTTAAAAAAATTACATCTGTCCACTTGGTGAAATAGTCTATGGCTGCTAAAATATATTTATGACCAACACTAGATGTTGTATTTATCATACCAATAAAGTCCAATCCCCACTATGTAAATGGTTGGTTTGTCTAAATGGGATGAAGAGAAAGGGAATCTAACCTTTTCTTTCTAGAAAAGAAAGCACACTTCTTGCAATTCTTCACCCAATTGTGAGAATCATTAAATAGGGTTGGACAATAATATCTAGTCCTCATTACTTTAGTATTAGTGGTCCATACAAAAAAATGGCCACCTAAAGATACATCATGAAATTATTCTAACAATCTATTGACCTGATTTTGTTCAATACACCTCAACAACACTAAATTGAGGTCTTTTTTGAAGAGTATTCCCTCTACTAAGACATAGGGAATGTACTGCAATCTAAAATTTCTTCTTTCAGTCCTATCTAGTTTTGGATGATATACCTTCATGCAAAAAGGTATTCATATTATTCGACCAGTTGTTTTGAGTGTCAATGTTGAGTATTTGGTGCTCCTATAACACAAGGGAAACCCCTATAGGAGTCTCAAGTGTTGATACAATCTTCTCACACAACCCCTTGCCTCTCATAGGCTAGGTGATCTTAATATCAATGTCATACTCCATAACCTTAGTGACCCATCCAACTATTTTCTCACTAATATCTTTGCTCAATAGGAACTTTTTGATACTGGCATGAGGAACCATCAACTAGATCCTATTGTTAAACATGTGTCTAAATTTTTTCAATGCCCTAAAAAAATGACATGATTCTCAACATAGCTATACTTGATCTCATAATCTTTAAGTCCTTCACTGAAGAAGGAAATGTGCTACTCTATATTTTCATTATTCAGTCGTGTCAATACAACTAATATACTTTCTTCTCCTCCAAAGGTGTAAAGAATGAAGTTCTTTTCATAGTTTGGAATGACAAGGGTGGGACCTTAAGAAATGTCTTGTTTATAGCCTCAAATTTATCCTTCCCTTATTTGGTCCAATTGAAGACCATATTTTTCTTTAGCATGGAGGTGAGAGACTTTACTAAAGCAACAAGGTTGGTTATGAATCTTCTCACAAAATTAATTGTTCCTAACAAGCTCTTTCCAATCCATTATTGTGGTTGGGGAGTGGAATGGACAAGATGGACTCCACTCTTTTTGGATCAATTACCAAACATATTTGGAAATAATGTTTCCAAGTAATTTACCTGGTGACAATTACACACTTTTTTGGATTCATGTAAAATACCATACTCCCTACATTTTTTGAAGACTTGTTTAAGGTGGCTAAAGTGATCACTTGCATAGTTTTAAAAGATTGTTATGTGATCCAGTTATACCAACACAAAATATTTGAATGCACCTTGAAATGCCATGTACATGGTCTACTGAAAGGTGGCACTTGGTTAACCCAAAAGGTACCTTGCAATAAGAATAGGTACCCCATTTGGTGGTAGATGTCATCTTATGTTGATCAGATTCCTAGAATACAATCTAATTGTAGCTTGAGTATCCATCTAAGAAAGAAAATATTTTTGAACCACTAACCATTTTCAAAATTTTCTCCATGGAGGGAAGAGTATGGTGATCCTTTAGGGAGGCTCTATTTAGGTCTCAAAATTCAATACAAAGCCTTATTTCCCCATTCTTTTTTCTAATGGGGACTATGTTTTCCACCCATGAAGAATGTTTGATGGAAAATATGATCATAGCCTCTATTAATTTAGTCAAATCCTCACTCATTAAAGGAAAAATATTAGGATTGATAGGTCTTTGTTTATGTCTTATAGACTTCGCATTTGGGTGTAGCTCAATGGTGTGATGGTCCAAGTTAGGATAAAAAAATTTAAATCCTCATAGGTCCGAGAAATCACATCATCATAAAACTGAAAATGTTTAATTAAAATTTCATTCTCGGCTTCAAAGCATACCTTTCCCAGATTCAAAGATCTCCCTTCTGTGATTGCAAATGGCTTGTAGTTACCCTTCTTTATAGCTAGGTTAATTTTTTTTGTTTCAACTGGTCATCTAAATTAAAGATACCCTCACTTGAGTGATGAGACCCTTTGGTAAAATTTTGTTTAGCTACATAATTCTTTTTTGTTTTGACTCTATAAAATGAGATTGAAACATCTTAAGTGCATCTTTTGCATAAATGCCAACAATATTTTAGGATTTATCATCTCCCACCATGGAATTGAATTCAAAACAAACAAAATTGATACAATTATTCACATGCCTCCTCCGAGAAACATCTCTTAGCTATGTAGTTTTCAAGGAAAGAATCAAGAAATTCATAGATTTGTATCTCAGGGTATGTGCAGGATCATGATGGGCCAAAAAGTGGCAATATGATGGGTATGTGGCTGACAACTTTTTTTTACCCAAAATTGATGAAACGAAAAGGATTTTTAAAGGAGATTCTCAAATTTCCACCAATATAAATTATTCTTTACTTTGAATTTAATAAGTAATTATTATTCATTTTCTATTCAAATTATGATGAAAGTCTTGATAGATAGACTGATTAAAAAACATCAATCACTTTCAAAAGGTATAACATTTTTTGAATCCAAAAAATGTTTCACATTCTATGCTTCACATACTATAGGATTAAAAAAAGAAAAATTGAATTTCATGAAGTTTTGACCAAGTTAAGGTGGTCAGACATACGAGTTTTTTATATTTTTTAAAAGTTGTAATAAAAAAATTATAATTAATTTTTTACTTTGAAAAAATAAAAAAAATATGTATCACATCAGGACATGAGTCCTCTAATTATATCTAAAATATTATAAGAAAATATTATCATTTTATTGTGGTTAGGGTGGTCAGATAGACACCTAATTCTTATTTTTTCCCTAAAGTTTAAGTACTATTGCATTGAAATTTCAAATTTTCACCAAATAGATTTTTTTATTTTATGGAAAAAACCTAGTAGTTTAGAAACTACATTCAATTTACTACAAATTCTATTCTTCATATTTTTGAAATAATATAGATAACTTATTCAAATTTTTACATCAAGTTGCCTAACTTTGATTTTTTTGGTTTTTTTGCCACCTAAGGGCATGTTTTTTCCATGATGATCCTGCACATACCCCTCAATTGGTTGATCATACCATTGCATTCATGTTTTTGTTGAAGAAAGATGTCCATTTATGATGGGATGATAAGTGTGAAAAGGATTTTGAGACAGTCAAAATTTATTTGGCCAATCCTCCTATCTTGATGTTGGTTATGCAAGACAGATCCTTTTTACTTTATATATCTGCATCACCTCATGCCTTAGTAGCTTTACCAGCTCAACATGATGATGAGTGTAAAGAAATATAGGTCTAATACATTAGTCATATTCTAGTTGATTATGAAAATAGATATTTCACCATGTAGAAATAATTTCTTGCTCTCATTTTGAAAGGTAGAAGTTACAAAATTATTGTCTTCATACTAAAACTCATATGATTGTGAAAAGTGATCTACTTAAACATTTTTTACTAGAA
Source organism: Sequoia sempervirens (assembly GCA_007258455.2). Classification (NCBI taxonomy): domain Eukaryota; kingdom Viridiplantae; phylum Streptophyta; class Pinopsida; order Cupressales; family Cupressaceae; genus Sequoia; species Sequoia sempervirens. The sequence goes on along the minus strand of VDFB02000002.1, from coordinate 135,215,882 downwards.
CTGATCTTTCTAGAAGGTTGGAGAAATGGGTAATGTTTCTCTCTTAGTTCGACATCAAGTTCTTGTTGTAGTTTAGTTGTCATTGATGTCAAAAGAGAGTTGTATTATAGTTGTTTGGTTGTCAGAGTCTCTAATAAATTCTTTACATTCCTTCATTGATGATGCTTAATATATTTCAAGGAATGTGTAATCCAAGTTTCAAATCATTTGGTTATTAGAAAATCATTTTTAAGAGTGACAATTTGAAGACTATTGATGTTTCTATGAGGTTGTTCTCAGAGGTATGATTGTTGGCTCTACATTTCTCTATAGTTTCAGATAGGGTTATGCGGATTTGAAGTTAAGTTTAGTAAGGTGTGTAGATGCTATATCCAATTTTTCATGTTACTAGTCCTTTTGTAGAGAAAGTTGAAGATGATAGAGTTCAGGACTATGTTGTCTAGTGTTTGGTTTCATTATCTGATGGTTTGTGCCAACTTGTTGCAACATGAAGTTATGAAAGGGATGATGTGAGTCTTTTTAAATATCATGTGATGTCTTTTTTTTCTCCATAAGATGCTTTTTGGATTCTCCAAAACTAGTTGTGGTTGAAATGAATGTTTTGTTGGGTTATGGTTTTTCTTGGCCAACTAAGGTATGTTGTGATGGTCAACATGCTACAAGTTACATATTTTCTTGCTTAAGGATGACCTAATTTTAATTTGTGAAGTGTGTGGATGTCTCTATTCACTAGTAAAAGTTGGCAATTAAATGACTACATGACTAAAAAATTTAGTCACAACAACTAAAAAATGACTAAATTCTACTAATTTTTTGTAACTTAGCTATAAATGAGTAAATAATTTTCTAATTCGGTTGTTTGCTAAAAAATTATTTAGTCATACAAATTAAAATGACTAAATAGTTAGTCACACAAATACGAATAAGAAAAAAAATTAAAAAAATATTTTGGGGAATTATTGGCGGGAGTGTATTGCACGTGATTCATTATTCATTGAATTCATCATTTCATCAGCATGGAACTAAGGCATATCCTTGATTGCAAAAGTATTTACTTGATTTTTTGGACAAACCAAGGTAGGAAGCTCAAGTTATTATGGAAACTACAACTTTGCAAAAGGAATAAGCTTCGGGTCTGCAGTGTTTCTTTCCATTTTTCATGGTTTTTCCTTCTCAGAGTTTTCACTACTTTATCTTTATGTGATTAAGAAGACAAAAAAAACATTCTTTCTCATCCATTGCATTATATATGGTGGTTTTCTATTTGAGAGTTTTCCCTCTTCCATTTAGGGGTTAGGTTTTGAAAGAATACATATTTTTATTTAAAAATTCCTTTGGATTGCTATGGTATGTTGCAATGCAAGAAGGAGTATGATAGATCTATCAAAGCTTTGTAACCTATGAGAGTTGATTCATTGAGTGGTGAACTAGCATGAAGTTTTGAAACCCTAGATCATGAGACCATGAGGCAGCAAGTTCGAAGTTTGACTCCACAATCCAAATGAAAGGGCATTATTAGAGTCAAAATGTGGGACAGTCATGATAATGGATATATTTAATTAATAGGAATAATTTTTATATGTTTGCATGCATATGGGATTGAGAAATTCACTTTATCACCCATTTTCATTAGGGCACTAGTCTTCTTGCATCTTGTTCTTCCACCACACATATCCAATTTAAAATAAAAATTAAATATCTTATTTACATTTTTTTGCTTATTACCTTGTATACCTAATTATTACAATATCATATGAGATCGATTTCTAGAAGAATCTATAGGGGGTTATGCTATGTTGTTTGTATGATTTTTCATGTTTGAAGTATACTACTAAACTACATAAATCTTTTGGGATCTTGATTAGTTTCATGACTTGTTGCATGCAAGACATTTGATATATGTTGAAAGAGATTCTTGGGTCTTGAATCTATAATCATGCACAATGAAGTTTAGGATAGAAACCTAAGGGATTACCCTCCCAAGCTTAGAATTGCTTAAAGTGATGGATTACAGTACGTAAATCAAGTCTAGCCTTATGGCTTTTGAAAAAACAACTTAAATCACCAACATATGCCATTCCCATCATTTACTATGTACCAAGAATTGGATATTGAAAAATTTGGACCTATTTTCATCTCCACTACATCATCTTTATACCATGTTGAAATATTTGATTCTTCTTGATTATTCTCTTTTCTCCTAAACTCAAACCATTCTATATTCTATTGTTTATACGATTCAATATGAGCCTGATATTAGTTGGTAATGTTTTCTTCATTGTCCTTTCCTCTATTGTAATTTCTAAAGCTTCATAAATCTTCACAGAGAACAAATCAACTATTTAATTCTACTTTGCAATGGGTATAAATTCATCAAGCATATGGCCTTAATTGGAGAGTTTCAGTGATGGCAAGATTGGTCAGATTCAATCTAAGTGGAAGGAAAAATGCATAGGATCATAGGGTTTTATGTGCAATAGGTATGGATACCTCCACCAAATGTATATAAAGGAAAAATACTTGTTTTCTCCTATAGATAAGTATTGAGAAGCAAAAAAACCATACATGAAACCACATAACCATAGTAGTAAATAAGAGTGGACTAAAAATAAAGTGATAACCACAAAATTATGAGATGTAGAAAATGGAAGTGAAATTTTAAACATTAATTCTAACCTTTGGTAGGATTTGTGAAGTCAAATCTCTATCATTATCAAAATTATGACTATAGTGTTGTAGTTAATGTCTCTGCAATAGTCTATATGTTTGTAAATTATATGCTTTGACTTCATTAGCCATTGTGATTTGTTAATTATGAATCTTAGATTCAGAAGATTTCTTCTATTTTTTAGAAAGAATGTTATATCTCTAAAGTGGACTTAATTATTTATATGGAAAGTAGGCATATCTACAGTTGATATTGAGTTGATGTTAGAAAGCAAGGTCCGTGGACTATTTTTTGAGACTTAGGACATTAATTTCACACCAGGACATCCACAGGTAAGAGGCTAGCATTTAGAAACTTATTGAATATTACCTACAAAATGGACTAGCATATTTTATGCTCATATATAAGGAAGACTAATCAAAATTTCCCCAAATCAATCAGTATGAAGCCATATGAAACTCAATGCATCATATTTATGCTTGTCTTTAGGGTTTTGTTTCACTGTTTTATAATCCATTGAAAACATTGTTCACTAGTGACCACCTGATAGTTTCAAATGACAACAAACTTAACATTTTAGAGGGTTAGTAGCTTCTCCTCCATTCATTCTTGTTATATTTTAAAATCTTTTTTTTTCAATTAAAGATATGGAATTTTTACAATTTTTATTATTATTTTTAGTATTTTAGGATTTGATTGTGTATCTTTTTTTCTTCATCTAAATTTCATACACACTACACAATGCACCATCAAGATAACAAAAAATTGAAAAAATAAAGAAGTCATAACAAAACTAAGGTTTAACTCTTCTTCAATTTAGTTATAATAATACATAATCCAAACTATATACAAGATTAATAACTCTCTCTTATATACAAGTATCTCCACTAACAGTTTCCTCTTATTGATCATTTTATTGGAAAAATATACATTTAAATCCTTATATAGGCTTGCTAGCTCTCTCTTTATTTTTCTTACATAGATACAAACCCCAAATCTTAAAGATGCATTTCAACTCAATGATAAGAAAGACACCATTGAAACACAAATCCAAATCCTAAACCATACAAAGAGCTAGAATCTCAAGAGGTCCTAAATAGAATATCAAGAGGTCCTAAATAAAGTCCCAACTGGCCTCTTAAAAACTCAACATTACTACACATTTATCTTATATATTGATTTGGTAGGATTTTTTTACTGGATAAACTATTTCAAGGAAGGAGCATGTTACTTTCAAAAAGGACATGGATCATGTTGGAACTATAAAAATCTAATGATCTCACATGTTAGTTTTAGTCCTAAACTTCCAGATTTGGTCCTACCGTGTGCATTTTCCACTCATATTTTGCCCCTTTGTCCCATTGAATCCATTGAGTCATGCATATTTTACATCATGGTTCAGGTCGGCGTGACATTTTCTTTGTCTCCCCGACTCATTGTTGCTAACTTCTATGTTTTAGGGTGGTCGAAAGGACTTCTCACATGTCTCGACAATCACATTGGTGGGTGGAACCTTATCGGCATGCGTTGTGGCTATCGGGTTGAAGTCTCCCCGATCTTCTCTTGTCTTACCAACCGGTGCCTAAGTGGTCATTTCGGCGTGAGTTATACCTTTCGGTAGAAAGTCTTGGTGATATCATCTTGTTATACCGAATGGAAATTAAAGGACCCTATCAGTGTGTTTGGCTATCAAGATAAGGTCTTGGTGAGAGACCTTCGGTCTCACCGACTTTATGCATGTGGAGTCCCCATCGTGTCACTACGAATTCAATATGTCTTGTTGACGGGGTTCAGTATGTGGTTTTCGGAGAGAGATTGGCAGTTTTTTGGTGAATAGGTTTGCATGGTGCCTTTCGGTGTAACGTAGAGAGTTCTATGTTATTTCTCCCCGAGTTTGAAATGTCTCAACGAAGACATGTGGGTAAGAAATGGATTTCAGCATAGGAGATGCTTTGTCTCGGTGACTCAGGTTGACTTTGAAGCCTTTGGTGAAACATTATATTGTTTACATAGGGTTTCCCCGACAGTCACAAGTTATAGTGACAAACATGAAGATAAAAGTTTCTATTAGTATAAGGACATTGATGTCTTGGCGATGCATTGTGGCTCAAGGTTTTCGGCAAAATGAAGTGAGATCTACAAGAGGTCTCCCCAAGAGAACTATGCTATAGTGACTATGAACAAAGTGAATGGAAAGCACATGAGGAATACACTTTGATTTAACATGCGAATGATCATGGTGAAGGCGGATAACATAGGGGAACACAAGCAGACAGCGATAAGTGATATTTTTCCTTCAACATACCTTCAAGACTATCTTGGTGAATGGTTGGTGAATAAAATAGAGATTCAAAAGCTATTGGCCGACATGTATATGTTTGATAACCGTTGCTTGCCGACATGTGAGATTTTCCCGAATTTGGTGTTGGGCCGACATGGATTTTTATTATGTTTTATTTTCTAATGCTGGCTATAAATATGCCCCGAGATTGTAATTGAACAATATCGGATTTTAGATAAAAAGCAATAGGTAGTCAGATGGCTACAGTAGGATAATTTTCTCTTTTCAGAGACTATGTGCATGATTTCAAATGGTGGTTTCAATGAAATTCAGCTATGTGGAAGTTTTGTTTTGGTGTCAATTGTGTGTCAAGTTCATTGAAAAGCATTGTTGAAGTTGTCTCCATGTTGATTCTTCCTAGTAATTTAAATTGATGTAACAATTTTATTTTCAATTTATCTATGCACATTTACTACATTTGTGTGGTTAATCGATTTGGTTCTCTAAAGTAGGGATTAAATCCTTTTCAGTAATCACAGTAATCAGGGAGATTCATCTGGATTATTAAAGTAGAGCTCAGTAATCATAATCTTGCATTTTTCATACAAGTTATGAACAAATCATATGCCTGCAATTCGATCTTTTGCCAAAATAAGTTGCCCATTTCTGTTTCATTTGACTCTGCATACCCAACAAGGCACTAGTCTCTACAAATTCATTATTTGAATTCATTCAATCTCTTTTATCAGTTAATTAAGCATTCTAGGATTTAGATCTGCAAATTGTTATCAAGTTTGATTTCATTTGTTCACTATCATCTGCTATTGTGGACAAAGCATTTCAGAAGGATAATCACAAGTTAAGTCTGCACTATTTAATTAGGTACACCCGCCTAGGTCTAGCAGCACCTGAAGAGTAGAAGGTTTGATTGTTTCAAACCTTATTCTGTTACCCTGAAACGTCGTGAAAGCTTGGCAACCTTTCGTGGTTCAAACCTATGTTTTTGAGAGCTAACAAATTGGAAAATCTGCTAGGGAATACATCAGAAGGTTCGGTTGAAGACCATCATATAGAGTCATTGAAAAGAAACATATATTTTGAGAAGTTTTGGAATGGATGATTCCACTGGGAAAAGATTAGAAATAATGATTTTCCTACTTTTGGAAAAGTAGGTGGCGACTCTAAAAGATTTTTTGTAGTTTTTTAAACATGAATGGAGGAGGATTTCAGTTTAGGGGAGGTCATGTTGGAACTCCTCATGGTCAGCAATATGTGCCATATTATCATACACAGTACTACGGTCTGATGTACTAGCATCCGTACCCACATAATGCTCCCCCTTATCAGTATGCAACCATGATCAGACAATTTGATTTGTCAGGGATTCAGTTATCCCCCTATCCAATGGATAGTAGTTGGAGGGGTATTGTTCCAAAGTTTATAGGAAATGATGCAATCACTACTGAAGATCATTTAAGAAGTTTCAATGCTTTCATCCAAGATTTGGATGTGCCCTACGAAGATTTACACATGAGGCTATTCATGATATCACTTGTTGAAGATGCTAGGGATTGGTTCAACAGCTTACCAGCTGTCTCAATTGATTCTCTCCAAGGATTTCAAGATCAGTTCCTCGAGTAGTTTGGGAATTTAAGTGCACCAAATTTTTCTCTTCGTGAATTATTGCACATTCAGAAATATCAAAGTGATACAATTTATGATTTCAATCGGAGATTCAATAAGTTGCAGAATAAAATACCTATTGGATCAAAGTTGCCAGATTCTGTAGCACTAAGTATTTATTTGAATGCTTTTGATCCAAAGATAGGGTATGAGCTGAGAAATAAATTCCCAAGAAGTTTGGCTGAGGCACAAAAGATGGCACAAACAATTGAAAACAATAGGAAGGCTATTGGGATGATCAGTAAAAGAGATATTCATAGGGTTTCTTAGCAAAGAAACATATACAGGAATGAAAGGTTGAGGTTGCATGGCATGACTTATAATATAGACTAGAAGGACATCAAACCTATAACAACTAGGCCTAGAAGCAAGGGAGCTTCTGATCCATTGAGTAGGAAAGGAACCTATATGGTAAGTAACAATTACTTTTGTGATTTTTGTGATAAGCCACATTCCCCAAATTATTGTGTTGTTGCCCAAAGAATACAAGAAGAGGGAATGTTGATGGGAAATAATGGAGAAGATCACACAGTATATCTGGCTTCAAATAATTTTCACCAAGTTGAGGAAGATGAAGGTGCAGGGTGTCTTCCTTGCACAATAGATTGTCACAGAGAGAGCAATGTTGAATCCAGTGAATATTCTGATGAACTTGAGGATTTTGATCTGCAATCAAGGGATTCTTCTACTTCTTATAATGATCTGGATGAAGAGGCAATGGGATATATTGATTCATCAGATAGTAAGTATACAATACCTCTGGCTGCAGTTGAAAGTTATGAAGATACATCTAATGAAGAAGAGGTTTGTACATTTGAAAGTGATTTCCAATTTTTTTCAAACTCGTTGTATGATTAAGAGTTAAATGAAGATCAAATGATTTTTTGCCATGGTGTGTCAATGAGTAAGTTTCAGATATTTTCAAATCCATTCTATGAAAAGGAGGAAATAATTTTAGACAAGCAAAATGATGGAATAAATGATTCCATTGATGATGTTTCTAATTTCCCATTCTCAGATGGTATTGGATTTATGTTTGATGATGAAAAAAGCGAGGAGTATAATTGTAGTGATGAAAATATAGAGACTTGTTCACTTGTCAGTGAACAGATTGCATATTGGTTTACTTCTGAATACTAGGGATGTGCACATGATGAAGATCTTGAAGTTCTGTCTCTAGCTTACTTTTGTTTTGACAGTGAAAAATCTGTGTAAAGATTCTTATGACTCCCTGTGTATTTATTGGAATGATGGTGATACTTTTGGTATTGATCAAAAGTATGTGTTTGTTAAGAAGGAGGTATGTGGTTCTAAATTTTCTAATTCATGTGAAGAAGACATTTATTTACATACCAAAGATGATAGAATTCTAGATTTGATTGATTCATATATGCTAGATACTGGAGATGTGAGTTATAATCCAGTGCTGTCTCTGAATAGAGACACTAAAGAGATTCAAAAGGTTTCAGATTTGCTTGTTTCAGATAATGTTGGTCTGACAGTGCATTTTGACTCTCAAGTGAAACACTTTGATTGTGAAATTCTTATACAGCTAGGAGAGTGTTTCGGAATACATAACAGTGAGAGGGATAATGAGGAATGTTGTATTTCATGTGTATGCATTTTGAATGTTGGAGATAACAGAGTTTTATCTGATGATGGAGAATATAAATTGTTGTATACTGTTGGGAATTTGGTCCAAGCTGAGCATGACAATTTTCTAAAAGCTTGTAAATATTGCATGAATATCTTTACGAAGAGTCTGATGAACTCGGGAGAAAATCAGGTATTTGATAGGGGGAAGCTTGGTTTGAGTTTCAAATCGCTCAGAACTGATGAAGCAACACAGAGGATTAAGGGTTTCTAGTGCATGGACAACTCTTTCTTTTCCTCTTTAAAATTCTTTTCCATGCACAATAGTTTAGGGTTCTGCTCCATCTCCACATTGCATCCATTTTGCATTCATTTCGCACTCTTTTCCATTTCCATTCCTCCATTGCTGCTCACTGGTTCATCATTCTTGGTCTAGTCTGCTTACCCATGTTTCTAGATCCTTGCATTTATTTTACACTCAATCATCCCTAGACAGAGCCACTGTTGGAACTGTAAAAATTTGATGATCTCACATGTTAGTTTTACTCATAAACTTCCAGATTTGGTCCTACCATGTGCATTTTCCACTCATATTTTTCCCCTTTGTCCCATTAATATCCATTGAGTCATGCATATTTTACATCATGGTTTAGGTCGGCATGACATTTTCTTTGTCTCCCTGACTCGTTGTTGCTAACTTCTGTGTTTTAGGGTAGTCGATAGGACTTCTCACATGTCACAGTGATCACATTGGCAGGTGGAACCTTATCGGCATGTGTTGTGGCTATTAGGTTGAAGTCTCCCCGATCTTCTCTTATCTTATTGACCGGTGCCTAAGTGGTCATTTCGGTGTGAGTTATACCTTTCGGCGGAAGGTCTTGGTGATATCATCTTGTTATACCGACCGGCAATTAAAGGACCCTATTGGTATGTTTGGCTATCGGGATAAGGTCTCAGTGAGAGACCTTTGGTCTCGCCAACTTTATGCATGTGGAGTCCCCATCGTGTCACTACGAATTCAATATGTCTTGTCGACGGGGTTCAATATGTGGCTTTCAGTATGTGGCTTTCAGTCAGAGATCAGCAATGTTTTGGCGAATAGGTGTGCATGGGGCCTTTTGGTGTAACACAGAGAGTTCTATGTTACGTCTCCCCGAGTTTGAAATGTCTCGATGAAGACATGTGGGTAAGGAATGGATTTTGGCATAGGAGATGCTTTGTCTCGGTGACTCAGGTTGACTTTGAAGCCTTCAGTGAAACATTATATTATCTACATAGGGTTTCCCTGACGGTCACAGGTTATAGCGACAAACATGAAGATGAAATTTTCTATCAGTATAAGGACATTGATGTCTTGGCGATGCATTGTGGCTCGAGGTTTTCGGCAGAACGAAGTGACATCTACAAGAGGTCTCCCTGAGAGAAATATGCTATAGCGACTGTGAACAAAGCGAATGGAAAGCACGTGAGGAATACACTTCGATATAACATGCGGATGGTCACGGCGTAGGTGGATAACACAGGGGAACACGGGCAGACAACGATAAGCGATATTTTTCCTTCGGCATACCTTCAAGACTGCCTTGGCTAATGGTTGGCGAATAAAATAGAGATTCAAAAGCTGTTGGCTGACATGTATATGTTTGATAACCATTGCTTGCCAATATGTGAGATTTTCCTTAATTTGGTGTTGGGCCGACATGGATTTTCATTATGTTTTATTTTCTAATGCTGGCTATAAATATGCCTCGAGATTGTAATTGAACAATACCATATTTTAGATAAAAAGCAGTAGGTAGTCAGATAGCTACAGTAGGATAATTTTCTCTTTTCAGAGACTATGTGCATGATTTCAAATGGTGGTTTCAATGAAATTCAGTTGTGTGGAATTTTTGTTTTGGTGTCAATTGTGTGTCGAGTTCATTGAAAAGAATTGCTGAATTTGTCTCCATGTTGATTCTATTTGGTTATTTAAATTGATGTAACAAGTTTATTTTCAGTTTATCTATGCACATTTGCTGCATTTGTGTGGTTAATCGATTTGGTTCTCTCAAGTAGGGATTAAATCCTTTTTGGTAATCATAGTAATTAGGGAGATTCATCTGGATTATTAAAGTAGAGCTCAGTAATCACAATCTTGCATTGTTCATACAAGTTATGAACAAATCATATGCCTGCAATTTGATCTTTTGCCAGAATAAGTTGCCCATTTCTATTTCATTTGACTCTGCATACCCAACAAGGCACTAGTCTCTACAAATTCATTATTTGAATTCATTCAATCTCTTTTATCAGTTAATTAAGCATTCTAGGATTTAGATCTGCAAATTGTTATCAAGTTTAATTTCATTTGTTCACTGTCATCTGCCATTGTGGACAAAGCATTTCAGAAGGATAATCACAAGTTAAGTTTTCACTATTCAGTTAGGTACACCCACCTAGGTCTAGTAGCACCTGAAGAGTAGAAGGTTTGATTGTTTCAAACCTTGTTCTATTACCCTAAAACGTCGTGAAAGCTTGGCAACCTTTCATGGTTCAAACCTGTGTTTTTGAGAGCTAACAGACCAAATGGATATGCACTAATATTAACCATAACAAAACCAAAATTTATCTTTGAGGCTACTCACCTCTACATTTCCAATTACTTTCATACTACTTCCCATGCTTTTTCCTTAATATCAAAGGTTGTATGAGATTTGAAGCCATAGTTATGAATAAAAATTCAAATTAAATATTTCAAGTTAATTAATCTAGTTGTTGGTGATGCAGTGGCAAAGGGGTGGGGAAACAAATTTTGTGGGGGATGCTTCAATGAGACAGAGCCCATTCATAGAATGGAGAAAGAGGCAAAAATAAGTTATGCTGGAAGAAAAAAGATGGAAAGAGTGGAGAAGGTAATTGAAGAGAGCAAGAATAGTGTGAAGCTAAGGTTGTTGAATGTTGTGAAAAATTCATAATTTTTTTTCTCAATGTTGTTAGATATGCATTAATTGTTGTAATTGCTTCTATAATATAAAATCTATATCATTTCAGATCATCCTATGCGATGAAGTTCTACTCCAAACATTTGGGTATTTATTAATGTTTTTAATTGCTTCTTTAATCTTTAGTTCTATTTTTTTAGTTGATATTATGTAATGAAATGTTTCTTTTTCCAAAACATATTTGAATAAATTCATGCCTGTAAGTTTTCCTATAGTCTATACTTTTTGTTGTTTCCATTGGTCTTATGTAATTAATATTTCTTCAAATTATTGAGTGTGACTCTATTAGTTACTATAATTGGTTCTACAATTTAGACATTTTTTTTGTTGCTTTTGGTGTTTTAAATATGTACTTTTGTTTTGCTTTCAAATATTTTAGATGCATTTTGGTTTGTAGGGGTAACATCATTAGAATGCATTAATTTAATCTTCATTAAATTTGAACAAAAAATGAATATTTTATAGGTTAGCTATGATGCTTTATTATAACCAAGGATAGACATGAGAGAGTCTCTAGTAATGTGAGTTTCAGGTTGCAGATGGAGACATAGATTACTACTGCAAGAAAAATCTAGAGGACATGACAATATCAAGGTAGCATTGAAGGTGAACCTGGCTCTATCCTAGCAAGTGAAACTGTAGTTGCCATGGTATCCTCTTTAATTGTATGTATTCCACAAATCAAATCCTACATATTCCAATTTTCTCCTTCAACATACCAATTAGGAAACACTCAGAGTTCAAATTTTGTGAAGAATTCGACAAAGCCTTTTACATAGCCCAACATACAAAATTTAAAACAACCAAATAAACATAAAATTCATTTCATAGTTCAAAATATCACTATGTGAAGAATTAATATTGAGTGTTACAATAATATTATATATGAAAAATTATAGAACCAATGTCTTTATTTAATACATAGCCAAATTGTTTTAGATTGAAATAAAACACAAAAAAAATATTTGATGGTGTATAGAGTCCCAAAAAATTTAAAACTCGTTGAAACCATGGAGAGTGACTTACACACCTCAATATTTTGTACAAATCGTATTGTGGTGTCAAGCATGCTAATAAAAGTAGATGGGAAGAATTTGTAGCCATGCCAAGCATGTAGAATGCTCCCAAGATTAATATTAGTAATAAATTTTTGACATCCACATCATCTAGTAGTGCCTAAAATATTATTTCAAAAAAACCATTACTTTAGAGGAAAATTCTTTTACATTTTTATTCATGTTATCATGAATTGAATATGAATAATTTTTTAAATTCAAATATGATATTAGAGGGTATTTATGAACCTGAAAGAGCGCTCACCTTGGATTCCACTCAAAAGTGAGGAGAGGAAGCTACTAGTAGTAGGATCATCTTTGCAACATAATCAATAACCTAATTTTCATTGTTCTGAGCATAGCCCCAAACATTTTGTATGAAGAATAATAAGCACCCAACAAAAACTACCTCTGTGATTATCTTAAAATGTACTACATACACTACTAAGTGGACAACATGAAGTGATGATGTATATCATCAAATAAAAAAATAATTATTTGGTTATATAGAAATTTGAAGATTAAGAAGTTTGATTCTTGAAAAATTGTCAAAATGCTTGATTTACGAAACACATATTAAGTAGATTAATAGGATAATTTAATTATATCACTAATGTTTACTATTGTAAATCTATATCAATATTATATAAGAAAAAATAAAAATAAAAACCATGATTAATCATGAATTTACAAGTTTGATACAATTTCTCCCAAAAAAACCATGAATTTATAGAAAATCCTTGCAACAATTTTTTCAACTTTATTCTTGATTATTAATAAAAAAATCTCATGATTAATTCACTCAAAACACATGAATTTGAACATATTCCACTAATTTTCAACCATTTGTAATTGTGTTTAGATTTGGAAGACAAATTTTCATTCTATAGGATTTTTTATCAATGGATTACAAAAGATAAGGTTTCCTTAATGACAGATAGAAAAAGGTAAAGTTTCATTTTATGACCCATTTTAAGGCTTTTTGGTGGTTGATATTCCTCTATTCCTCTAACTCATAGATTATTTTTGATTCACTATACCTATTCCCTTGCATATTAGAAGTCAAAAATTTAAGATAATATCATGATAATTTCTTTAACTCTACATTATTTTCCATAGCCAAAGAGACATCATATTTTAGGTTTCTTGTAAATAATAAGAAAATTAAATTAACCAGGAATAATTTTGGCTCCTACTTTCCCTTCTCTACAACACCAGTTTCCCTTGTCAAGTTTGTAGCCATGACTGAAGTTCCCACAAAGTAATACAATACAAATTAATATTCTCATCTTCTTATTGCCACTGTAATTCAATTTAAAGTTTAGCTCTGAATTGATTCTAATGAGTAAAAGGAAGATGGGATGTATACACAAAGATTATGAAGGTGGTAGAAATTTTCCAATCCTCGCTTTTTTTTTGCAATTGATTGATACCACATGTGAAGCTCTTAATGGAAAGCAGAAGGATGAATTTCTTGCAAAAAAATAGCAATATTAATTACAAAATGGTTCCAAAAATGATCTGATAGTATGGAAGGAAGCCTTCCTTGCTCTCGTGCAAACACTTCAACTCATGCCTGTGGTGATGTGGGATGCTTTCTTGCATCAATGTAGGCATGAGTTGAAGTGTTTGTGAGAGAGCAGGGAAGGCTTCCTTCCATGATATCACATTTCTTTGAGGCATTTTTTGAAACAGTTCACTTGCATTGTCTATGCTTCCACATTTTCATGTACATCTAGCAGGGCACTTGTAAATACAACATATGACAAAAAAATACCTATTGTTATGCTTTGATGGATTTCCCTTCATTGTTACTAGATATCTAATGTAGCGCACATTATTGTCGTGCAAGCCTATTTTTTAGATTATTTCATTTATGATGCAGGAGCATCTAGTAGTGTAGGGAAATCTTGCATCACCCAAAAAAAAAAATTCTTTATTTTCTTTAGTTCTTTTGAGTCCCATGATGGCACTTAAGGGGTATAAGACTGTCAAGCATCAAAATAGTGAAGAATGAGAACTTACTATTTTTAGTAAATCGACCTAAATAGGCTCGTATGGATGTGAAAATTTAGCCCAAGGAGCAAAGATGAAAAGATTTCCAGTCGCGAAAGAATCACCTCAATACCTTGCACGTTTTGAAAGAAATTAAAGTTTTTGTCCTGTGATATTTCTCAAATACAGATTCAAATTCAGATATAAAACTTTGGAGGCCCTAAAATAGCTCAAAAATGTTTGAACTGACCTATGGTGGGTTCTGTGTTGTAGAACTCGTCGAGAGCTTTCCAACGATATGCAATAATAGAAAATTGGACACCCAAATCAAAAGTCATGGCCCCACAAAGTTGACCCTCTAAAAAGGGAAATTTTCCCTTTCTAGAACAATCTAGGATGGTTATTGGGTAAACTAAAAAGGGATATGAGGGGATTGTAGAAGGTGGCCCTGATAGTGCAGATTGTGGCTCTAAATAGTAGATTTTCTTTTCATTGTTGATTTTGTTGTAATGAATCAAGCCCATGAGGTTGTAGCATGTAAGCTAAGAATCTGTAATTTCATTTTCTGAAAATAATTGAAAGTGAGTCATTATTTTGTCTTGCATCTTTTTTGTTGGTATTTGTTGTTGTGATTTATGTGGGTTTTGAGCAATGTGGCCCTCATCAAGTGGTATCAGAGTAGGAATTCCTGAGCCTGTAACAAAGCACCGAATGTGAGGAAGTTGCAGTAGGACCTATGAGTGTTGCTTTAGTTCAAGATGCCTCCAAGAATTGCCCAATATGGCATGGGTAGAGGCTGATGTCATGGAGGAAGATCCACCAAGAGATGAAATTAAATCCCTAGAAGGCAATTAGAAACATTGCAACAAGAGGTTCAAAAAGAGATGTGCAAAGAGACAAAGATGACTTTGAAGATGAAATAGAAGAGGAAATGGAAGAGGAAGAGCAAGAGCCAATGAATCCTAGAGAAATAAAATTGTTGTGAGCAATCTCAAGCATTAGGAAGAGACCTAAAATGGAGGTTTCAACTTTTCGTAGAAATATGAATTCTGAAGAATTGATTGATTCGATCAATGACATAGTGGAATTTTTTGAGTTTGAGAAGATCGAAGATCCTCATAGAGTGAGGTTTGCAAAGAAAAAATTGAAAGATCACACTAGTATATGGTGGAAAGAGGTCCAATTAGAAAGAGGAAGACAAGGGAAAGATAAAATTTTCAGATGGGACAGAATGGTGTCAAAATTGAAGAAACAATTAATTCCAGTCGATTACAAATTGGAGCTGCTCAAAAAGATGCAGACCTTGAGGCAAGGGACAAGGACGGTGAAAGAATACACAGAAGAATTTCACAAGGTCCTGATTTTGACAGGACATTTTGAGGCAAATAAAGAGAAAGTTGCTCGTTATATTAACAGGTTGAAGCAAGCATATAAGAAGAATTGGCACTAGTAGGAATGACCACCATTGAGGATGCTTATCATTTTTCTCTAAATGTTGAAGAACAAATGAACAAGAGGTTTGAGAACAAACAACAAGGTGTAGTTTGTGGAGGAAAGACCGGTGGATGGTAATATGGAGGTCAAAATAAAGATCAAAACAAGGGTGAAGGCTCTAGTAGCAGCCAAAACTAGAAAGGGGATAACACCTACCATCCTCATGATCAGAATAATGGAGACCACAGAGGAAAAGGAATATATCTGGACAAGGACCGGGAAGAGGAGGCTTCTGTGGAACCTATTTATAGTGTGGAGGAAAGCCTATGAGTGTCCTCAACATCATGGAAGGAAAAATAAAAGACTTGAGGGTAGTACATAAGTTGCACATGTAGATGAAGATGTTGAGTCTTCACATTCTGAGGATGCAGAAAGAGGAGAGGTTCTTGTTACCAGAAGAGCCTTGTTGAATGAGGAGAAGGAACCAACTCAAAGGAAGAATTTTTTTCACACCAAATGTAAGTGTGAAGGTAAAGTTTGAAATTTTATTATTGATGGAGGTAGTACTGATAACCTTATTTCAGAAGAAATGATTAGTAAGTTTGGGTTGGAGAGAAGAAGGCATCTGAACCCATACCAGATTGTTGGGTTGCAGAAGGACCATAAAGCCTTGGTAAATAAATAATGTTTGGTAAAGTTCAAGATTGGAAATTACCATGATGAGGTATTGTGTGATATTATTCCTATGGATGTTTGTCATATGTTGTTAGGCAGACCACGATAGTTTGATCGACGAGCAGTACATGATGCACATTCCAACACCTATTCTTTGACAAAGGATGGAGTTCGTCATAAGTTGAATACCTTGAAAGAGATGGAGGAAAAGGTATGGAGTAATGCAAGAATTTTTTGGTTGATGGAAGAAAGTTCCTAGAAGGTATGAAGCATGAACATATGTGTTTTGCATTGATCCCTAGAGTTGATAAAGAAGATACTACTAAGGTACCTATAGAGGTATTAGATTTGTTGAATGAGTTTCAAGCTATTATTTCTAATAATTTACTTGAAGGTTTTCCTCTAATAAGAAAGATTAGTCATCAGATGGACTTGATTCTTGGAGCTATTTTTCCAAATAAGGCATATCATTGTATCACTCTAGAAAAGAGTGAAGAGTTGAATAGACAAGTGTAAGAGTTGTTGTGAAAAGGATTGATTAGGGAGAGTTTGAGTCCATGTGCAATACCTGTAGTACTAGCACCAAAGAAGGATGGGGAATGGAATATGTGTATAGACTCTAGAGCCATCAACAAGATTACCATTACGTATAGATTTCCCTTGCCAAGAATGAATGATATTATGGATTATTTGAGTGGAGCTGAGTACTTCATGAAGATAGATCTGAAGATTGGATATCACCATATCCGGGTTAGAGAAGGAGATGAATGGAAGAAAGCCTTCAAAACCAAGGAGGGCTTGTATGAATGGTTAGTCATGCCTTTTGGGCTAACCAATGCACCGAGCACATTTATGTGCCTTATGAATGAGGTATTGAAAGAGTCTTTAGGGAAATTTGTTATTGTTTACTTGGATGATATTTTTATTTTCAATAAGACATTAGAGGAGCACTTGATGCATATTTGAAGAGTTTTTGAGAAGCTAAGGGAGGAGTAGTTGATTAATTTGAATAAATGTAGTTTTGTGAAGAGAGAGTTGGTGTATCTAGGATTTGTTGTCTCAGTAGGGAGTCTCAAAATGGATCCAGAGAAGGTGAGATTTGTCATTGAATGGCCTATTCCAAGGAGTGTTACAAAGGTAAGATCATTTCATGGTCTAGAAAGCTTTTACAGAAAGTTTATTAAGAATTTTAGTAGTATTTGTGCACCTCTAACTAAAGCAATGAGAGGGGATAGAAAAGAGTTTAAGTGGACTACAGGAGTAGCCAAAATTTTTGACATGTTGAAGAAGAAAGTTACTAAGCAACCTATTTTGGCACTTCTAGATTTCGATAAGGTTTTTCAGGTAGATTGTAATGCTAGTAGCATTGCCATATGAGTTTTTTTGAGTCAATAAGTAAGTTTGTTGCCTATTTTAGTGAGAAGTTAAATGATGTTGAGAAGAAATATTCTATCTATGATCAAGATTTTATGCTATAGTTCAGGCTTTGAAGAAATGGAGACACTATTTGTTGCCAAAATAATTTGTTTTATATACTGATCACCAAGCTTTGCAGTATCTCAATAGTCAAGGAAATTTGAGTCAAAGGCACTTAAAATGGGTTGATTTTTTGCAGAGGTATACTTTTGTTTTGAAGCATAGGAGTGGAAGGTCAAATAGAGTTGTAGATGCCTTAACTAGAAGGAAAAATTTGTTTATAGAGATGAATATAGAGGTTGTTGGGTTCAATGAACGCAAAATTTAGTATCCAAAAGATTAGGATTTGTAGAAGCTTGGAAGGCTTGTTTGGAACTTGTTACATTAGATAGGATGAGATGGTTGGATTTCTTAATCCAAGATGGGATGTTGTTTAGAGGAAACCAATTGTACATTCCAAGGAGTTCTATGAGAGAGAATCTAATCAAGGAGAAGCATAGTGGAGGATTGGCTAGACATTTTGGTCCAGATAAGACCATTGCTCTTGTCAATGAGAATTATTATTGGCCATAGTTACAAAAAGATGTGAATAATTTTGTTCAAAGTTGTAGAGTATGTCAGATGGCAAAAGGAACAAGTTAGAATATTAGATTGTATCAGCCATTACCTATACCTAAGAGGCAATGGGAGGATATCAGCATGGATTTTTTTTCTTGGCTTGCCAAGGACATAGAGAGGGCATGATTCCATATTTGTGGTGGTGAATATATTTTCAAAGATGGCACATTTCATTATGTTTCATAAGACTAGTGAGGTTGTTCATGTTGCAGAGTTGTTTTTCAGAGAGGTGGTGAGACTACATGGTCTACCAAAGAGTATAGTCTTGGATAGAGATACCAAATTTGTTGGTTAATTTTGGAGGACATTGTGGAAGAAGCTAAAGATAGACTTGAAGTTTAGTTCTACACACCATCCACAGATTGATGGACAAAAAGAAGTGGTGAATAAGAGTTTGGGAAAACTGCTAAGATGCTTAGTTGGAGATAATCCCAAGGGATGGGATTTGATTATACCACATGTGTAATTTTCTTACAATAATTCTATCAATAGGAGCATTGGTAAATCACCATTCTAGATTTTTTATGGGAGTAGTCCAAGAACTACTTCTAAACTAAGAAAGATTTATAAGGGAGAGAAGAGTAGTGCTAAGGCTAAAGATTTTGCTAAGCACCTAAAGAATTTTCACAAAGAGGTGAAGAAACATATCAATAAGATGAACTCACAATATAAGGCTGAGGCAAATCAAAAAAGGAGGTATAAGGAGTTCTAGGTAGGAGATGAATTCATGGTTCATTTGTGAAAGGAAAGGTATCCAGTTGGTACATACAAGTGAAAAATGAAGAATTTTGGACCATGTAAGATCCTAAAGAAGCATGATTCAAGAAATGCTTATGAGGTAGGGTTTCCTAGTGGAATAAACATTTCTTTTGTGTTCAACATTGCTGATTTCACAGAGTATCATGAAGGTGATATAGAGGAGGGGCCAATAAATGAACAGTTGAAAATTCTAGCACCTACTTCAAAGAGGAAAGAGATAGAAGAAATATTGGATAGCTATGTGGGTAGAAGCATGAGAAACAAGAAATATGTAGAGTACTTGGTGAAATGGAGAGGAAGGATTTTTGAAGATTCATCATGGTTTTTTGAGGTTGAGGTTAGTCGTCTTGGTTTCCCTCCAACTCCTAAGAAGTGATAGGGCCACTTTTCAAATTACCCTAGCTATCTGATGTAGGAGCATCCAGCAGTGTAGGGAAATCTTGCATAACCCAAAAAAAAAATTCTTTATTTTCTTTATTTTTTGAGTTCCATGGTGGCACTTAAGGGGTATAAGACTCTCAGGAGACAAAATAGCAAAAAATGAGAACTTACTATTTTTAGTAAGTTGGCCTAAACGGGCTCATATGGACATGAAAATTTACCATAAGGAGCAGAGCTGAAAAAAATTTCATTCGTGAAAGAATCACCTCAATACCCTACACAGTTTGGGAGAAATTAAAGTTTTCGTCCTGGGAAATTTCTCCAATGTAGCTTCAAATTCAGATATAAAACTTTGGAGGCCCCAAAATAGCTCAAAAAGTGGTTGAATTGACCTAGAATCAACTCATGTGTTGTAGAGCTCATCGAGAGCTTTCCACCAATATGAAATAATAGAAAATAGGACACCCAGATCAAAAGTTATGGCCCCCACAAAGTTGACCCTCTAAAAAGTGAATTTCATTAAATTTTCTTCCTAGGCCAGAAATCAAACGATGGGACTTTTGGCATCAAAACAAGAGGGAAATTTTCCCTTTCTAGAACACTCTAGGGAGGTTATTGGGTAAAATAAAAAGGGATATGAGGAGGTTGTAGAAGGTGGCCCTGATAGTGTAGATTGTGGCTCCAAATAGTAGATTTTCTTTTTAGTGTTTATTTTGTTGTAATGAATCAAGCCCATGAGGTTGTAGCATGTAAGCTTTGAATCTATAATTTCATTTTCTAAAAATAATTGAAAGTGAGTCATTTTTTTTTCTTGCATCTTCTGTGTTGGTATCTATTGTTGTGATTTTATGGGTTTTGGGAAGTGTGGCCCTCATCAATTTAGCATCACCAATATTCTCCACAAGAAAATTGTCCTTGTTTAAAATGATGGAAATGGTTCACATCTCTTAGAACAATTTCTCTTGCAAAAATATTGGAGATGAATTTATATGTAGTTTGAAAATCACAACATACTCGAAGGTTCTTAATAACTCTAATAGTTGTACCAGGGGCCATGTTTAATGAACCAAATGCAATTTCTAAATGTTCACTATGGTGGAAAATAAATGATTCTTTCTTCTTCTATTCCATGACATTAAGTAAAATTATTGAATCTGGAAATACCTTGCTACCTTTTTCCTAGCCAATTTCTCAAATTTTGCATAGATATCCCATGTTTGTGGATGTGATTTGTCTCCTACACAAGAAAGTATGTACTATTTTATGGCCTTCAATCTAGTTACATGTAGGTATCTTTTTAATTCCTCTATCTCTCATCAATCTCCTTACTATTTGAACCTCACCACACCTACCCGTTTCTGCAAAGATGTTTTAGAGAAGAACATAAGTAGTAGAAATTTTAGGATGCAACTAAAAAATTAGTGTTGTTGTAATACTTAGCCTATATTCATATATGATCCGGACTTCTATGATGCTGAAAAGACAAAGAACTTTCTTATGTTTGATTTCTCTCTATTTCAAAAAATTTATATTGGAAGTTGCAACAACCTCCTAAAAAGATTCTTTGTACTATTTGCATGTTCCTTCAATGTAGGAACAACTGAGAACATGCCATGTTATTGCTCAATAAATTTAGTTGTAATGGAATAAATAGATGGTTCTTTTTGTTAGTTCAATTCTATATGCTTCTCAATTTAATTTGTTCAATTTTGTTGAGAAAATCTTCTTATACCAAGTTTCATTTAAAAAGTTGTGTTTGTTTACTTGTTACATGAATTAAAAGTTTCATTTCTATATTAGCAGGGTACGTTAAAAATGTTAAAAGTTTCATCTAGGTTTATCCAAGCTTTATCTAAGATTCCTCTCAAAATCTTGTCAACATTGAGACTATTCATAGACATGTGAATAAGAGGATCACTGCTAATGAATAATGGGGTGGTGACTTGAGTGGTTGACAATCTCATGAATTGGGAGGGTTTCCAAGTTTCTAAGGGCATAGTGGAAGCTATCTATGATGGGTTACATGCTAATAACCTATGAAGGGTTTTCATATTTGATAATAGTCATGAGTAAGGTTGTACCATTCATGACAAGGTTATTGATAGTACCATCAAGGGTTCAATATTGTAATGGGGTAGTGGTTAGGAGGAATTAAAACAATAATATATGAAGACTTGTCTTCATTTAAACCCTATATAGTGCAGTGACTAGTGCATATTGTCTCCAAATGATAGTCACCTATATGATGATAAATGATGATTCAAATAACCAGTTATTCTGAAAAAAAAAATCCAAAGGGCATAAATACTATTTTTACACAGTCATCAATTGTAGCAAATGCAGCCATAGATAAAAATTGTCAAGCATATTGTTTAAGAGGTAGTCAGTAGCTTGTCAAGAGGTGGTAAAATAGAGTTGACAGTCCCAAACATAATTTCAAGAGTGCCCTTATGCTTGGAGGAAAAATTTCATCATTTTGAATGCATAAATTTAGGAGTTCTAATTTCATATTGCAGGTATAATACTTTGGTAACCTAGTTTCAAGGCTTTGTCTTGGTGAATCAAGTGATTGGTTGTAAATAGAAATGGAAAATAGTTTATGGTTGATGTTGAGGATTGTTTCAGTCCTTATTCAAAATATTGTAATAGGATGGTCATTGAAGTTGTTGGAAGGCATGTCAAGTGTAGTCGGCAAGTCTATGAGTAAGGATATCAGGTGCATGGTTGAAAAAGACACTCAAATCCATGAAAAATAATAGTTCAATCTTGCATGGTTCAAACTTTTGATCTCAGTCTTATGTGGTAGATTTTTGTGTTAAATGTACAAAGTCATAGGTTTTGTGTGTGTAAAAGTGTTATGGTTCCTTTTATGGGTTTGTGTTTTAATCTAGATCATGACAATGAGGCACCTTTAATGAATGCATGGCAAGTGTTATTTGTTAGAAGATGGTACATGTTTTTTATGTAAATATGGACAGGTTTTAAATTAGTGGCAGAAACTTGATGGATAACCTATGCACTACATATTAGAACTTTTGGTGTGCCAATGGTCCTTGAGTTAACAAGTGGATGTTTCAGTATTTTGGCTTATTTGAATATGAAGCATTTAATATTTGTATGGAGTAGAAGATAAAGGTTATTTATTTTGTATATGCTTCAATATTAGAGTGCATATAAATATAAGATGGTGTTTTAAAAGAGTGACAGTATACAAAAAGAGGAAACTCTGACAATGCATTTAGGCACTTCTATGTGCAAATACTTGGAGATAGAAGAATACATGGATGAATAGGCATTCAGAGTGGTTACTATGAAACACAATGGAGACATGATCTTATGCATATAGGGAGGAAAAGGTATTAAATGCAAGAAATATGGTGTCAAGCTCCTTGTTGAAAGTGCAACACAATGAAAAGGGTAATGAATACACTACCAAAGAGGATAGTGAGGTGGGGTAGATTTAGGACATCCCTGTAATAACAATGAATTTTGCATCTTTAGGGACAATATGGATAAAATAAGATTCTCTTACAGTGAATGTAGCTTCATTTTATGGGATAGTTTACAAAGAAGAGAAATCATATTCAAGAGTATCTAGTTTAACAAGTGACAATAGTTTAAAGTGACTATGCTAAGAGAATGTAACTGTTTCTATGAATATACACTTCAAAGAAATGAGAGGGAGATGTAGAAGCTAATTAGTAGTGACAATAAAAAGCACAAAAGCATCAGGGTTGTAAAAAAATAATCAAGGAGGACAGTCTCAAGTGCAATTTTTGCATAGGTAGCAGTCAAGTCTCAAATGCACAATATATTCTTAGTAATTGTGTTTTATTTCTTAGTTTTTCATCTATTTTGTTGGATCTTGAGAGGAATGTTGGATGTGCCCAGTCTGTTCCTTATTTCACTTGATAGTTTGCAATCTTAAAGTTTTTTAGACAGTTACTTCTTGCTATGTATTAGTCTCATTATGGGATTTTTAAATTGGGGTATATATTGGAGGTTTCAAATGCTTTCAAAGTAAAGTTTGCAATGTATAAAGATGGCAAAAAATAGCAAGGAAGTGAAATCCAAACCCTACATAGTCAAGATTACAATTAAGGATTCATTGAGGTTTAAACCATGGTGACATAGTGTTTTGAGGGAAGTAGTTTTGATTGTGAATTATAGAAGGTATAATATGGAATTTTTATGATATATTGCAGTAGATTACAAGGAATTGCAGCCTTCTTATGTAATAACAACTCTTTTCAAATTAATAAAGACAACAATATCCCTTTTTTAAGATTTGTGTTTCTCTTTGCAACTAGTGATATGATGTTTAATAAAAAATGTATCAAAATACTACAAAATTGATCAAAATTATGATTAAATTAATGACTAAATAATCTACCAATGGAAGGAAATCAGTGAATAAAAATGACTAAATAAGTCACTAGTTAACAAAAATCAATGACTAAATTAATGACTAAATAAATCAATGAATAAAAAGTGACTAAATAATTGACTATTTCACAACAATCAATGACTAAATTAACAACTAAATATACTACCAAACTAGTCAATAAAAACAACCAATAAATGACTAAAAATGGTTTAGTCATCAATTCAGTCACATTATAAATGACTGGCAATAAACTACTAATGGTCACATGATCATGCTTAGACATTTATAAGCAGGTTTTTAGTAGTTTTTTTTTAATCATATATTGTTGTGTATGTACTAATGATTGAAGATAGAAGGTGTGAATATTGTTTATGAATATGTTAGGCATGTTCCTCTTCATGGTGTTGTGTGTAGTCCTATGGGTCTTTCCTTCTACACATTTCATGTTGATTGTTTTATCTTTGGCCGACTTGGAGATACAATATTTTCATTGTTATAGGTTGACATGTAATGTAATCAATGTAATATCATGTATATATTCTAAATGTAGATATTTTCATTGTTATAGGTTGACATGTAATGTAATCAATGTAATATCATGTATATATTCTAAATGTAGTTGATCTAGGTTAGGGTGGTGGAAGGTGATGTGTGACATGATGATAACTACATAAGTGACTGAAGGAGAAAGAGTAGAAGTGTTTCTTCTTGTCTGATTTCATCTTGAATATATTTTTCTGACAAAAGGGAAGTGAAGAAGGTTATTAACTATTTGTTGGAGACAACAAGCCAACGAAAAACCTCTTGAAGGATGAAAGCAATGAGCTAGTAAGCTATAGAGAATACATTTGAAGAATATGTACAAAAGTTGTCAAAGTCTAGTTGCAATCATTAAAAGGATTGATCATAATTGTCAATTTTAGATAGTGGAAGGACTATCATTCTGTAATCTTTCTTGAGTTTGTTCTCAAATCATGTATTTGTAGCTTCCTTGGGTTGTAGCCCTAAATTAAAGTCATCAATGAGTGGTAGCTTCCTTAGGAGTGACCCTAAAACCTCTTTTAGGGAGTAGTAGCTTCCTTGGGTTGTAGCCCTAAATTTTTTTGTAACTATTATTATTTTGTGAGGTTGGATTTGGATAATAGATCCTAGCAACATTTCTCACTATTTTTTTTCCTTTGTGGGGTTTTCCCTTCATATATGGTGTTGTGTTGTGTTGTGAATTGTGCTCATCTTTCATGTTCATGTTTGTGTGGTAGTTTTTGAATTTTTTATTTTTTGTAGAGGCTTTGAAATTTGATAAAATATTAATTAACCCTTCCTCTCAGTATTTCAATGTGTGTTCAACAATTGGTATTAGAGCTTGGCTCCTTAGAGGAAGTCTAATAGCTTGAGGAAGATCGAGGATGGCACAAGAAGGGTCTCACAAGGTGCCTAGATTTGATGGAACAAATCTCACTCTATGGCAATTCAAGATGGAAACCTATCTATCCTCTTTAGGGTTTGGTGTTTAGGAATTAGTCAAAGATGGCTATGTTGTTGTTTTTTCTCCTCAAACTAAACTGATAGAGATTAGGGCTTATGAAAATAATGAAAAGGCTAAGAATGTTATCTTGAGTGGGCTAGAAGATTCTAATCTTGTAAAAGGAATGCATTGCAAGTAAGAAAAGGAGGTCTTAGATAAAATCAATGGCATCTATGATGGAGACATCAAAGTGAAGAAAGACAAGCTGTAGATCTACAAAGGAAATTTTGAGAACGTAAAAATGTTAAAGGATGAAGATATTGCTATATATTTTCTCTAGGTCGATGAAGTGGTCAATGCAATCAGAGGACTTGGTGAAGATCTGGAAGAATTTTTTGTGGTCAAAAGGGTATTTACATCTCTTCCTAAAGCTTAAATTCCTAAATTATCTTGTATTGAGGAAGCCCGAGATCTAGATAAACTTTCAATGGATCAATTATATGGTGCCTTCACTACATTTGAAATGAGAGATTTTGACAAAGAAGATCCAAATGCGAAAGATTCTTTCAAATCTAGTAGGAAGGAAATATATGAAGAATCTAATCTGAATTGTGACACTGATGAAGAAGGAGAAAAACTTGTAAGGAAATTGAAGAGAGGTACTAGAAAGAACAAAGATAAGCTACTTCAAATTTTTCAAGTGTGGAGAGATTGGTCATTTTGCTTCTAAATATCCCTCAAAATATTTTGAAAAGAGAAACAAAGAGCCTAGAAGAAATAAGTTCAAAAGAAGTCTCTAATCCAAGGAAGATTTGTGCTCTTAAAAAGATAATGAATATAGTGGTTTGAATAATGAAAATGAAATCCTATTTTTGGCTACTAAGAATACTAAAGATGAAACTAAAGATCCAAGTTTTGTGTGTACAACTTTTCATGCAAAATATGAGGTGAACTTGTAGGTGTTTGAAAGTGGTTATTCCAACCAAATGACATCAGATAGAAGCAAGTTTATCAATCTTGTGAAGTGGAATTGAGGAATAGTCAAGCTTGGAGATGATGCTTCAGTGCAGAGCTGTGGAAAAGTAACAATAATTATTAATGGAAAGCATAGGAAAAAAATATGTTCTTTATGTTAAAGGTCTCTAACATAATATTCTTAGTGTTATTCAGATGTGCATAAATGGATACTATAGACATTGAAAAATGTCCTAAATAATATCATGCACTTGAATCAAGTATATATTTTTGTATTTTAATCTTATAATTGTAACAAGTGTTTTGACACTTTGGGGGCAATTATTACCCATTTATCATGCTTTTCATTTTATGCTTTAGGACCACACTAGCTTTTAATTGGGTTTTAAAATGACCGCTCAAATAGCATTAACATGAACCCTCACTACATCATTTTACTTTGGGTTTACAATTGAATAATACAGCTTAACACTTCATTTGGTGCATAAAATAAATTCACCTTTGCTTTGAAGGTTAAAATTAACAAGTTTTTTTCGTGTCTAGTGATTTAAATTTTTGACATTGAATGTGTATGCACCTCTCTCACGCCACTTGATGATCTTGAGAATAAAAAAAAAATCTTGTACATTTTGTATAATCACCCACATATTTCAATTTGGATTAAAAATGAAACCCATGCTAGTGTAGAGAAAAGGCGTTGTGTGTGCTCTCTCCTTGTTCCATACGAACTAGGAGATCAAACTACAAACATACTTCCTTTATTTTTTTTGTCTTTAGAGGGCTTTCCACCTCACTTCAAAAGGTGGGAATGACCCAATTGGTAATGAACTAAATCCAAGCTCTTTTGAACCACTATATAAAAAATGTGTTTGTGACAAAATTCATAAGCAACAAGTATGGATTTGTCATACCGACAAGTGTCATCCTTAGTGTCTGTGTGACACATCAAAATCCTTTCTTAGGAAGGGAATAAGAGGCATCTTGATTGAAATGATCTTGAGCTAATTTTTCTCCTTGTATGGCCACCTTGAATGAAAGTCCTTACTAAGAACCAATAGTTTAGAAGCCAAAATCCTTTATGCTTCCTAGTGCAGGAATGGTCATTTTGAAGCCACCCCACATTTTACTATTCATTGTAGAAATAGAAAAATCATTTGGATCTACGGATCTAAAGGATTTGAGATTTGGTGGTGTTGAGAAGTGTGTGTCTTGCAGGGGAGCTAGTGTCACCAAATCTCTATTTGTTCGCATTGTCTTAGTGTTTGGAGAAATCCAAGTGGGGATTTAGCAAGTAATATCTTCTTAACCTAGCGTTGTAAATTCTTGTGAGTCAGTTTAATACTTTTCTTAGTTCCAAAATATTGAAAACAAACATCAAAAAATTATTTTCAAAATTTTAAACCCTTTGGTCTAAGTATGGATAACCTTTGACAAAACCTTGATATTAATGATTTTCCTAAGGATTTATTCTTAGATACTTCTAAATATTTTGGTTTATATTTCAATCCATATTTTCCAAAGATAACCTAGGCAACTATGCCCTTGACTTCATCCTTTTCAAGAAATGGACTTTGTGGAATTCATGATGTTTTCAACATAGACATCTAGTTTGAAACTTAATCAATACAGTGTTAGTGCTAAAAAGAAACTCATTTAAGCAAGATAAATTGAAAAATTGAACCCCACATAACCATTTGGCACTTGATCACTCCGATGGAACTGTTAGAACTGTAAAAATCTCACATTTTTACTGGCCTTCACTCACCCATCTCCCATGTACCATGGAAATTTTCCGCACCTTAAGTTTATAAACAATACAAATTGTTGAAATTTTTGTGACAAGATCCATTTCACAATCCATGTTCACCAATGATCAAATTAATTTGGCCTTTGACACATAAGCATTCCTTTGGTCATCACTAAGAAAGAGCTTTATAACAACTGGTCCATATTGGTAAGATCATTTGCAAGTCTTTCTAATCAATTAGTCATAACCTTTCAATCTAAACACTTTTTGTATATCGGCGAGAAGTGAATCAAATCACAATGAACAAAGACCCTAGAAATTACATAATCAAGAAGACAATGCCTATCATTGCACCAATGAAATCTTATCATAAAGAACAAAGTAATTAGAGCGAAGTTTTCAAATCATGCTGAGCTCTTGACTCACACCGACGAGAACCTCATTGGTAAGAAACATATTTTCTTTCACCAACGAAGAAGGAGAACAACTATCAAAGAGACATATACAATTGGAATGAGTCCCTCAAATCTCTATGACCATATGGGTTACACTAATGAAGGAAATTTCAGGGAGAGTCTTATCGACCTATCCAAATGAATGAAGCGATAAAGAAATACGTCAAGGAGACTAAAATCTTTGGCAAAGCATTTTGTTCTCTTAGCGATAGTACATGTAAGCATGATGGAAACATGGGATGATCACAGTTTTATCAGAAAGACACTAGGTGATGGGTAAAATGATTTCTAGTGGCCCAAACCACTTTGACATCGGGAAAGCTTCACAATTTTCTCCCTAAAGTAATAAGAGTTGAAAAGCAAGAGAAATGCCAATTGTATAATATCGGTAAGAGAATTAGGTAGCCTTCTTGACTAGGAATGATAAAACAAAGGGACACTCCACATCGAAAGGACATTTAGTTATGTCTTGGCGATCAGTTGTGAATGTACAAACAAACGTGGTTCCAAATGAAATATGTAGATTGGCCAAAAACTAGAGGAGTCTCACCAATACAATCTTTTTTTCGTTCTGACATTGTGAAATTAAAAAAACCTATTGCATTCATTCTCAAAGGTGGACATTAATGGATGCACAAATGAACATTATGTAAATATTCTTTGATTGAAAAGAGAATAAACAAAAAGGATTTCCAAAATTTGCAGCGGGAAGGATGAGAGGTTGGATAGAAGTCAAAGAATTCAATACAGCCAGAGACTCACAATTAAGCTTACAAAATTATTTTTAATTTTGATAAATTATAATTTAATTATTTCACCTTAGAGGATTAAAAATGGAAGGTTCAAGCTCTATGAAAACAAATATTAGGAAACAATAGGATGAAAGTAGTCAATCCAAAAGCAAAAAACAAAAGACAAATAGGGGGAATCCAAAATGAAAGAATGAAAATTGAACCAAGACCTCATTGATCAATTGCCTAGTTTAGGATTGAAGCCCAGAAGGTCTGCACTATTAAGGGTCAATGTGGGGATGTTAGAAGACAAGTGCAAACATATTGGTGATGTGTGGACTCCCGTCAAAGGATATTAATTGTTCATGTTCCACTATTGTCGGATAAACAGATTTGAACCAGTGTGCAACCCCCAAAATTTCAATTTGGGAAAACTAGTTGTTCCCAATGCCTTTGTAAATACAGAGCTTATAAGACTCCTGGCTAAAAATTACAACCCATACCTAAAGGCTATTTGCGATCTACAGGGTGAACCCTTCATACATGTTTCCAAGACTGCACTTTCTAAAGTTCTTAACCTAGATCACACATGTGATGAACCTATTGAGCACGAGGACTTGGAGAAAGAATATTGGAGAATGGATACAACTTATAAAGGGTGGAGATTACCATTAAATAGGTCGAGGAAAGATGGAAACCTAGTTCCACTGGAAGATTGTGATGGACCTCCTTTTCATATTGACTTGTTTGAACTTTACCTAAAACACACTTACTTATTGGTGTGTCAACTAATAGGAACAAAGGCTTTTGAGTACATGTCAATAGGGACAATGGTGATTGTTGTAGATATTCAGTGCCATAATGCAAGACCTTTCGATTATGCCTCACACATTTTCAAAGGGATTGACTCAAGGCTAATGGCCATCAAAAATGGATCTCCCACACTGCAATTCAAACATTATTCCATTCTCATGCATATGATATTGTACTATGGATAGCAATTAGGGATGTGGCCAAAATAATTGAGAGTTACATAATTTGATAAGGAAGATCAGCCACTACCAGTGCAATTGTGGATTGCTATTTGGGATAGCAGATTTGTTAATTCTAGTTATGTTCATTTTGAAGAATACTTTGTCAAGATATTGTATAAATTCTATAATCATCCTTGTGATTATTCATTGTCTGATGAGATTAAAATATTTTTGAGACCCAAGGATTTCAATGGAGCACCAACTATGGGTAATAATTGGGGTAATAATAAGAGTGTATGGGTTTGAAGATATGCCTTTCCTTCTACCAAAAACTGTGCCAAATAGGATTGCATACCTAGAAATTATCAAACAAATGGATTATTCCAATGTTATGAACTTAAGTGCCTATGAGAAGCCTGGTACATTGTGCTTTGGAAATTTTACGGTGTTGTCCAAGGAAGGGTATAATCTTATTTTGGATAATTTATTATATTTTAATTTGAAGAAGGCTACACCAAGAAAGGGATTTGATCTTTAGGGTTATATTTCTTTTACAAGAAAGAAAAAAAATCTAGGTAGATATGATCATGTACCATATCCTCGTGCTGATATAATCAAGGACATGGAAGAGAGGGAGGTTGAATTAGCCATTGATGAGCATAACAAGGGGATGGAGGTGAGAATGAATGAAATAGAAGAGGTAGAAATGTTGTCTTCTACAAGTGAAGAAGATCTTCTGGTGAAAAGGAACCCCAAGGCCAAATTGACAAAATTCCCATATTGAGGATTGAAGAATACCAACCTCCAAATAGAGAACAAGAAGTTGAAGAATTATCTAATAAAGATACCAGGAAGTTAGCCTATAAATCCTTTGTTTCTGATGATGAATTTATAAAATCTCTTGAATTCAGATATTTCTTGTATAAGCAAAAGGGAAAGGAAATGAGAGAATCACTCACATAAATTACACCAAGCAATGAAAATCAATTGCTTAACACTTTGAAGAATGATGTAGATAATGAAATGAAGAATATGACTCCAAATCGAGGAAGGAAATTGTTGGAGGAATCTGGTGTAATGATCTTCCCTAGTTTAGATTTGAATTCTTCTTTTCTTTTTATATTTTTCTACATAATAATGGTGCTACACATAAACTTAGTCCAGAAGGGGTTACATAAGTATACATAGGATTAAGATATAACCCTGACGAGAACTCCCTTATGATTTGGGCTTTGTATTCCCTGCATAAAAGGTCTGTGATTATTGATATTGAGAAGGATTTTGTCCATGCAATGACATTGAAGGTAGGAGAAACTGACCGTGTAGTCACAATAGACATTGGTATTAATCTATCCAAATTAAATAAATCATAGATTCAAATGTTAATCAAGGAATAGGATATGTACAAAATGAACGATGAGAAGATACTCAAAGAAAATGATTTTCTAAAATATATGGTAAAAGATACATTCAAGGGGTCCACAAAATTGTTAACTCAAGGAGAAATTTCTCAATCAAAAGAAAAAAGTGAGAAATAAAAGGTACACACTCAAGTGAGAAAAGTCAAGTTTGATACACTTTCTATAGTATTTCAAAAGAGGCATGTCAATTTGATGGTGTGGATGGACAAGTTTTGGGTGACTCACTCCAAGATTCATATTTCTATTCAGGAGCATAAGATAATAAATGATAGGATTCAGGAACAAATCCAAGAAATATAAAAGAGAATTACATCTAACACTAGAGCCATCACAACTGTTGAGGATATCATGAGAAAACACAAGCAATACTATAAAGAACTTCAAGCAGATGTAAAGGATTTCATTGAGGCTACAAAGGAAGGGGTGCCTGCACTATTCAAAGATGATGGGGAGTTGAAAGACCAGAGCAAATGGATGAAAGAATGTAGAGTGATATTACATGGAGCCTTGGAAGTAGCCAAGAATGAGGATTCAACACTAGAGGATGCTTGTGAGCGTCTATAGAAAATGATCATCATGGAGATAGCTGCAAGGAATGTTGTAGAGGATGCTGACACTCACTTAAGTCAGAAATATTTAGATCACATAACACAAGTTCACTTATGGCTCATTAGAGTTTAAATTGTTAATTTTTAAATGTTGTTAATTTCAAAAGACATCTATGAAGAGGTGTACCCTCTTCAAAATATTGATGTATAAGTTGGATATGTAATGATTAGATAGCAAGAGTGAATAGGGAGAGAATAGGAGATATACAAGAAATAATTTTCTAAATTCTTATTATATAGATTATATTTTATGGACCATGATGCATGCATGAATTTTGGCAAAGAATCAATGGAAAACATTTAATTCTATGTGACTCAATATTGGTGTCTATTTTTTGTTGATTTAAGCAATTTTCTCGCTGTCTCCACATTGTTATTTCTCTACTATTTGAATTAGTATATCCAAGTTGATATCCAATTTCATCAATGCACATTTGTTGTTATTGTGTAATCAAGTTGATTGGTTTCAATTAAAGAATTAAAATCCTTTTAATTGATTACAATAACTTGGAAGTAACATTTGGATCAGTAAGAAGAGTTAAGTAATTTATAAGATTGTCATATTATCTCCACATTGATGTTATCTTGTTATTAAAATTGAGGATATAATTTATTTGTCAATACACATTTTCTATCACTGTGTAATTATGTTAATTGGTTCCTTTAAGGAAGGATTTAAATCCTTTTAATAAATCATAATAACTTGATACGATCAATTGGATCAATAAAAAGAGTCTGTCAATCACATTCTTTCATGTTTATACAAGGTATAAACAAACCTAAGTGCCAAGAAATCAAAATTATAACCAATACTAGCCACCTATCATAGAATTTCATTGACTTCGCTTACCTAATAAAGAACTGGTCCACTTCATTCATACATTACTCATCCACTTTCATATTGTAAATTTTCAATTATCACATTAGAAGTAAAGTAGTTATCAAGCCTTCATCTATCCCACACTTTATGCCCCTATGGATAGATCCTTAAGTTCAAATAAGTTACACAATCTACTTTAGCTATCAAAGTCCACCCACCTAGGTTTAGCAAAGCCTGAAGTGTAGGGATTCATCAACCACATAAGGTTAAATCCATTCATTGGTTCAAAAACGTTGCAAGTCTGATCATAGAGTCTGGCATCCTCTTAGGATTTGTAACCTACATTTTTGAGATCCAACAAGAACAACCAAACCTTATGCCCGCTATCATACAAGGAAAACATTGCAAAACATTGAGTCCAAATTCTATTGTCAAAATCATTTGAGTTCTATTTTACCAAAATCATTGAGTCCTTAGGGTTTGATCACTTTAGAGGTATAGCATTTTTCTCACTATCTTGGTCTTGGAAAAAAAAAATCATTCTAGGTGAACATTGGGTCAAACATTTCATCCATCCTTCATCATATTTCATCCTTCACTTCACCAAACTTTGCAAACTTTTGAACACTCCAACACTTTGGACTTAGACATCAATCAAACCAAACCCTAACTTAGCTACTTTGTATGTGAAATGAATCGTTTTCCATGCATTTGGTTAAGTTGGTTATCATTTTTGGACTACTTTATCTTGTAGGTCACAAGTCTACCTTAAAGATTTATGTGTAGACACTGAAAATTGTCCTAGGCCTGCGACTCTAATTGTCATCATACTTCTAATCTTCATTTTCATAACTAAATAATGTTAATTGTTTGATTATTTTCTACATTCATTTGTCCTCTATTAATTAAATAGCTTTAATTATTAATTAATTCATTCATTCTTACCTTTATTCTTCCTTGATTAATTAAATAAATATTATTTATTTAATTGCATCGCTAATTAAATCTATCCTCTATTAAATACTCATTTTGAATTATTTAATTAATTCCTATCACACTTTCGACTATAATTAAATAATCACTTTAATTGTTTAATTATTATTTACTAGTATTTTCTATCTTTAATTAAATAAATCTTTATTTATTTAATTTAATCCAAAATTTTGAATGTTGAATTAAATTATTATTTAATTCATAAAAAGGTTTATC
This sequence comes from Sequoia sempervirens, assembly GCA_007258455.2. Taxonomy (NCBI): domain Eukaryota; kingdom Viridiplantae; phylum Streptophyta; class Pinopsida; order Cupressales; family Cupressaceae; genus Sequoia; species Sequoia sempervirens. Next base: position 135,181,548 of record VDFB02000002.1, on the reverse strand, counting down.
CATGGCATATTCCTCTATAATTAGATAATCTCTTTGTTATCTAATTAGTCATTTATCACTTATGTTTAGATCTAAATTGATCATTTAGTTATCTGGTGAGATAATATCTTATTATCTTTAATAAACAGACTTTTTGTGTTAATCAGTCTGTTATCTAGATTAGATCTTATCTTCTTCATGCAAACTGTTATTAATTAAATAACTTTAATTATTTTATTCTCATCTTCTATCTATTTCAGTCTGTATCTTTACATGCAATCTTTATTCTTTTGTGTCTTGACTAGTTTCAACTAAATATTAAATTAGTATTTAATTTAATCCCCACCTTTCATGCTTTATCACTCACACTAATCTCATTGCATGTCCCAATCTTTAATCTTAATCGTCGGTTTGTCTTTTAGTCTAAGCCTATCATTTGAAAATCAATTTTCTATAAATTAGCTTTACCTTCATCCTTATTACTCCTCCTAAAATCTTATGAGTTTTGGAAGCAATAAACTTTAGAATCTTTGATGTTTTGCTATTAACACTATCATGAGGCCATATTTGCATACTTAAGAGAAATCTAAGGGCATTTATACTACAGAAAAATGGAGAAGTGCAATCAAGGTTATTCATGGAATTACATAGATGTTTGGTGAGATCGTTCTTGCATTTATGCTTTATATTCCATTGTTATTTGTTGTTAGTGTAGGTTTAGTTTGAGTTTATGCATTGTATTGCTTAACTTGTGAATTTCCCTACGTTACAATATGTTCATTAACACCTTTATCCATAGCATCAAAACTTCAAATCTCTCTATCTAAAAGTGTTGTCCAAAATCTTAGAAAGTTCATCCCCCATATCATTCACCTTTTTCATCTCCCATTGTCACCATTGGTCCAAAATACCTCAGAGGTTCACTTTTGCAACAAGGTCAAAACACAAGAAAAACATGGAATATAAACTTGATTCATACACCATGAGTGGTCTAAATCAACCAAACTATCAAAACCTTATAATACCAATTGATTATCAAATATCACATTTATACAATTCACACATGGTATCATTATATCCTACAAACCTCAATACTACAACAAATGTGATTATTCCCAATCTAAATTTTGGACTTCCTTTCCCTATGGTATATTTAAATAAAATTGAAAACCTACAAATCTATCAGCCAAATGATCAATACATGAGTCTTCAACAAAACAACAATATCCAATAAAATCAACACATGTCAAATGTGAATATACCAAATACAAACTTACCAAACATGAACATATCAAATCCACACTTGGTGAACTATGGGATAGATATGTTTGCAAATCACACCAATGTTGTTCAAAATCCAAACAATATATCTGGAAACTCAATGTATTGATCCAAATCAAGGTAAAACCATGAAAAATAAAGGTTACCTAAATCAAAGCAATGTGTTTCCCAATGCCAACAATGTTCAATTCCAACCTATGATGCAAAATCTAAACATCATCCAAAATTAGAGCATGGTCCAAAATCAATTTATGCATGATCCCAGACAAATACCATAAGCGTATATTCCAAATATGCTTGACCAAAAACCAAATCCACTACACCAAGGGTATCAAAATCAAAATCAAGATCAAATTATGTGAAATAAAATTGCTATACTTAAAAAAAAAATTGATTCATATCACCAAGAGACATCTCCACCCCAGAATTGACACACTCCCCCATTGGTTAAACCATGTCATCAAAATATTGAGTTTTGTTTGCAACCACATCAAGAAAAACATCTTCAATATCAAGAAGTTGGATATCAAAATCAACAACCTCAACAGCAAGATCAATCACAACTAGATCAATCTCAACAAGAAAAAATATCACAAGATGACAAACATGAATACACTCCTTTGGGAGAGCCAATCAAATCAGCATTAAACATGTTATTCCATGCTAAACTTATCAAACCTCCAAAATCATTAAATGGGGGTAAACCGAGCATCAAGTTCCCATGGGATGATGATAATGCTTATTGTGAATACCATAGCACAAAAGGTCATGATACGTTAGATTGTATCAAACTCAAATATATCATCCAAGACCTTCTTGATCAAGAAAAAATAAATATTGAAGAAATGATCAAGATTCAACCATTAATGATGGTAGTGACAATCTCTCCACCACAATTATTGAAAACAATGATCAAGATCTATCCATCAGTGAGCACCTTGAAGATGTTTCTACGACATCCAATGATCAAATCAACATACATCAAGATTCATTTTTTAATCATGATCAAGAACCATCAACAATATCCAACAACAATCTATTTCAAGAAGCATTGACATCATTTGATCCTATGATTGAAAACTTTGACAATATCCCACCACCATGTTTGATGAAAAAATTCAATATCCATCCACCAATGATCATGTTGATGATGTCTCTACATCACCTAATGAGTTAGAGAAAATATCTCAAAAAATTATTCCAAATAATGATCAAAATATTTCTCCAAAGTCTAGTAATGGTCCTTTCCAAGACATGTTGGCATCCTTTGACCTCATGGTTGCAGATATAAAAGGAATACTCAACTCAACACTTGATCTAAATTCACATGAAGATCAAGAAAATATTGAGCCAATACCCATACCTAATGAAGACATTCAAGAACCCTTTATAAGCAATCCATCCTTTGAAATTAACCCATGTCAAGAACTTATTCCAAAGCATGTTGAAAGAAATTACAAAATTAATCAAAAATCAAGGATCCATATCTCCAAGATACTACCATGATCTAATGGGTATTTTCCAATCCATACAAGATGTCATAAATAATGATCATATCCATATATCACATACCCCTCCATATACCCATGAGATACTTACTCTGAATGGACATGTAGATGATCTTCATCCAAAACAAGAGTCTCATACTCTTGATATCATTACCAAGGAAATAGATTCTCCTACTCTTAATATCTTTACACATGATCAAGGCATAGCAAAATCCATAGACATATCAAAAATTGATCATAAAGAAGACCTCTACATGGAGGGTGAATCAGAAACATCCTTTGAAGAGAAAGCAAAAATGAATCATGGGGAAGACTCCTATATGGATTATAAAGCATCAACACCTTTTGAAGAAACACCAAAATCAGACACATACTCCATATCAATTAAAGAAAGTAAGTATGAGGATATCAACAATTATAAAAAATCAACAAAGCTAAAGAATCTTGAACAACAAGGAAATGTTTTTTCAGTAGTAGAATCAAAACATGTCAGTAAAAATCCCATAATACTAGGGGAAATTTTATCTAATGAAAACACCAACATGGGGAGCATGAAGAGTCCTTATAATTAAATGATTACCAACACTCCAACCATTCATATCATGAATCATCATACATTCATCTTTCCACCCACTAATTGGGACCAACCACAAGAAAGAATTCTATCTCAAAGAAAAGAGAAAATTATTGAAGCAAAATAATCAACAAAGAAAAATGTACAAGAAACAAATGGATACCAAAGCAAAATAAAGAAAATCATCCCTATCACACTCCATTATTCAAAACAACTATGGGGAAAGATCAAAAAGGGAAGTTCATCCATCAAAAGTGTTCATCAATACAAAATAAATCTTCAAGAGTGACCTACAAAGTATATGAAGAGGTTGGTCCCAATCGAATCTCCATATCCACCCATCATTGCTTATCATCCCAAGTTTGGAGAATCAAAGATTCCAAACTATCAGCCAATCCATCTACATCTTGTATCCCTCAACGAATTCCACCATCCACTTCAACATCCATGATGTCCAACTCCCATATTGATTATGTGTTGCCAACAACTCTTTATCATAAGGACTCTAAGGGTACTCTATCGCGATGTGCACATCTAAGTAAGGTTAAATGTGGTATCAATAAAGAAGATGAAAATATCTAGGGGTTACATTCAAGTGCATGTATCTTAGAAAAAAAACTCCTCCAAGTAGGATATTGTTGGCACATCAAGACAACAACATATATATCAGCACCAACAGTGTCTACATCAGCACCACCAAGTGGTTCAACATGAGCATAAACTGTCAAAAAAATTAAAAAATCAAGAAAATAGTCAAGAGAAAAATCATCCTCTAGTGAAAACCACTTTGGTGGCACTTTGGATAAGTACCATGATGAAAACCTAGCAAACAAGTGTCATGAGTAGAATTAACATCCATCCATCTTATCAATAATAAATCTAGGAACCCTTCATTATCCAATCCATTTTTCATCTCATCTAACTTATCTTGATCTTGGAAAAGGTTCAGTATGTGCTTCGTGCACTTGCTTATGGTAAACTTTTTTACATGGGTCACTATCATTGATCCTATCCTAACCAACATTATTTTAGCCATAAGCATTGTCCAAAGAGGCATACTCTATCCAAACATGTTATCCTATCACATACCTATGCATACCTATCCATAAATCCATTCATTTATCCATGCATCCACCCATGGAATTCCATACATTGCTAGACGTTGGGGGTAGATACTTCATCTTTCTTAGGGAATAAATCTTGAGCTATATCCTATAACTCATGTTGTGATCTAAACATTTTCTAACATAATTTAATCAAATTGGTCAAATCATTTGAAGAAAAAATCCAAATCACTAGCCCATGGTACATTTTGATGAGAATATGTTCCTTATCAAGCTTTATCTTTTATCAAACATCAATCCAAAAAATCCATATCAAATGAATCTACTTTGAACTTCAACATCACATCAACTAATTCCAACAAACTTTGTTCCAAACCAAGATTAAAAACCTTGAATAATCTTATCTAATCAATCCATCATCATCTTGGGATATCCTTCCCAATCCTCATGTTTATTAACACTATCATTTCATTGTTGTGTATCCTCAACAATGTTATCATCATCAATCCATCAATCATATCAATCAACTAGCTTGCTTTTCAACAAAATCCTGAAACAAATCACTGAAATCATCACATAGCGATACACTCATCAAAATTGTGTGAAAAATCCAACAAAATTTGCAAAATCCATTAAAATCCAAAAATATTCACAAAATTGTAATATGTCAAAATCCAAAACATCCAAAACACATCAAAAAGTCCTAAAAAAATCAAACATCAAAAATCCAAAAATAGTACCCTTGTTGAACTATGGGTCTCTGAGCTTGAACATAGGCAAGGCCATCATTGAAGTGCCCCTGAGACACCCTAGTTTATTCGTTTAGGATTCTATCATAATAAACTGAGATTTCATCAACTATTCATCTCTCATTGTCAATAAGTCAAGTCGGTCAAACTACAAGTCTTTGAACTTGAATGTAGAAAAGGCCATCATTGATGTGCCCCTAAGACACCCTAGGTCAATCCTTTAGGATTCTATCATAATAAATTGACATTGCATCAACTATTCATCTTCATCTTCAATAAGTCAATTTGGTTGAACTACAAGTCTTTGAGCTTGAACATAGGCAAGGCCATCATTGATGTTCCCCTAAGACACCCTAGGTCAATCCTTTAGGAGTCTATCATAATAATCTGGAATTCCCTCAACTTTTCATATCTCATCTTCAATAAGTCAAATCGATTGAACTACGTGGTATCTATGTGTATAACGTAGGCAAGGCTAATCTTTGATCAGCCCCCGAGGCCCCTAGGATGGTCTTTTAGGTTAGATTCTTGGTCAAAATATCATAAAACTCCTAAACATTCAAATATTAGAAAATAAAAAAATATTTGAAAACATTCAAAAATACCTAAACAACCTCAACTATCTTAGAGAAAATACCTTAAATAACCTCAAATAATTGAAAACATAAACATTCATATAAACAATTCAAAAAGACCAAAAACAACCTCAAAATATTGACATATTCCAAAAACTCGAAAACCATACATCCCACCTCGCTTTCACCAGCAATAAACCTCCACCCATAATAAATCGATCACCTTCACCCTTTGGTAGAACAAATAGAAAGCAAGTATGGCAAGTCGAAAAGTGAGAACCTAAGTGTCAAAAATCTAAAGTCTAAATCATAGTTAAATGCGTCAGTGAATTTTGTATCAATGACTTATCATAAACCTTATCCTAATCAAAACCATTTGATCAACATGTCCTAGGATATATCCTTCCTGTGATGGGCATCAGTATCATAAATCACCTTAGCTATATTTAAGCCTTGCAAGAGATATAGATAACACCAACTATTTGTCTTTGATCTTTTCTTATGATTTATCTTAATGACCCATTTTAAGGACCTCTCAATGATGTCTATCAAAGTAATTTAGAGAGAAAGGAATGGGGAATCGATCATTATATTTTTGTTTTTTGTGCTTGTGGGTATTCTTGTAAAATAATCTTGGTGCATACTTGCTTAGTTGTGTGTAGGGAAGTTGTTTGGATTACATTGTTGACTATTGTGTATTCTTTGGTCCAATATATTATAAAGCTTCTAACTTACATTCCAATGAGGTTTCCATATGTCAACATGTGAACAAGAACTATTTTATCTATTTGTAGAGTCAAATCCCATTACACCGGATACAACGCCACCCTGGTTATTAACAATGTGATACATCATGTCTATGTGTTATATCAAACAATAAGGAATGATGGAAAATCTCATTCCAAAGATATGAGAAAATCATCATCATCATGCATTTCTCATCACCATCTCTAATAAAGTCTCGGTGAATCATAGACTTGTTGGATCTTTTTAAGCAATCATCAAAATCAATGGTCAATCATCTTATTTCTTCTATCTTCTCTCTGCGCTAACTTGGTATCATGAAAGTTAGAAAAAATATCATCAATGCATCCATCCTGTATCCACAAATCATCAACATGCATACATGTCACATAATCATAGCATATCATAAAGCATACATTCTACATCATCATTATCATTTAAGTTGTGATGAATAATATAGATTTGTTATTCTAAGCATCTTAAATTGTTGCACACCTATCATAAACATATATTGAATTATCATAAGCATGAACATCTAAATTATCCATACATACATCCATATACATACATCATCTCATAAAAATGAATAAGAAAATACACAAAATAAATGCATCCATACCATTTGCATAAGCGTAACATTTGCATATCATATCATCCATCCCATAACATGTCATGACAAGGTACTAAAAAAAAGCACATCCATTCATTACATTGCATCCACACATTATCATAATATATAAGCATGTCACATCATCTCAGCATCATATGCATCCATACATTCATAAAGCATGAAATAAAAGAACACATCGCATATCAAATTTGTATAATATCATATATGTCAAAAAATGATAACTATCATGGTACAATATTTGATTCAATGTATGCATATTGATCAAAAGAACAATATCCACGAGGCTATCAAAAAGGAGCCCATGAATGTATATCTATATAAAGAATCAGGAAATAATCAAATTTTTTTTGTACAAGCAAGCTAGCCCTGATGGTTGCTCCCCTCACCATGCTATCTCTCTAGCTGATCCTTGGCTCGGGGACATGCCCCACTCCTCTGTGACTAATCTAGATACCTAATCACCACAAGGACATCTCGATGGTAGTGCATATGATAATATGTTGCCTCAATCATGGCCTCTCTATACAAATAGGAAGAAATTGTTTGTCCATGTGTTGCGGATGTCATAGTCTCTAACTGTTGGCACCACCCAACCTCCTGTTCCAACTACATATCAATGATCTGTCTAAGCTGACACTCCTAGTCTCTCTCTACTAGGACTTCCTATACCTCTTGCCTGGCCTGATCTCTCTCAGTAGTGATAACCAAAATATTCTGACAGGCCTAGTCTCGCTAAGTTGTAACCACCTACAATTGTTGTTGCAACTATTGAATCTGTACATCACAGGGATTTGGTCCCGATGTTGGTTGTTGTTGTATCAGTGGTTCTTGATGTACTGGTGGTGCATCTAGGACCTATCCATACTATTGATGTTGGACATTCTGGCCATCTTGTCCTCTACCTTGTCCATCATTTGGTTTCCCTTGACCTCTACCTACACCCCTCCCTCTCAGCCTCCCTCATGGAGGAATACCTATTGGATCTTTCAATTGAGGAGGGGGTACGAACCATGCATCATAAGTGAGCATAGTCAGTGCATCTGTGTATCCTTGATCATAGGCCCATGGCTGAGCAACCAACTATCTGAAGCACTCAACAACCTTGTGGGCTAGCATCATATGTCCCCATGTCTCTCAGGTTGGCCTAGAAAAAATGGTCATGTACTGGTCATCAAGCATGTCCTGCCACTCACAAAATTTTCTGGAAACCCTATCAGGCAAGTTCATCTCTATAATTGTATGCTCTCAACCCTGCATGAACCAAGTCTATTGAGCAAAGAAAAGTTGTTGCACATCATCATACCAAGTTGGCATCTAAATCCATGGTTGCTATCAGAATACTACCATATCATTAATCACTTGATGCCAATAAGTATTTCCGAGCTAACCTATGTGCTACAATGTGATGGAATCTTTGTATCACCAAATAACTAGATCATCTAGCTCCACATCTGCCATCTAAACAATCGGTCAAAGAACAATAATATGCTCCCATACCCATATGTGGAGAAGGGTGACACCTATGCCAATTTCTCACCCATCACAATAAAAAAAATTCATGCATATCATGGTAAAGGGAGGCCAACATCACTGTTCCCCATGCAAACTAGGTCCTCCTAAAGAGCATCTTGTTCCAAGACAACCCCCATCCTAGACTAAATCCCATGCTCCTTTGATCTAGACCAACCAAACCTGAAATCACTGTTGCATTGATCAATTTGAAGGTTGATGCCTGACCTCTGTACATCTTAAGGTCAATCTAGGAGTTTACTAGGATAATGTCCTCCTAGTCAAGCACCTCATGGCAGGCATCATATTCAACATTAGTATCATATATCAAGTGCTCACCATGTATCAACAATCAAAAAATCTACCATACATCCTCCAGTGTCATTGTCGCCTCACTGGTAGGTAAGTGGAATGATGAGGTCTCACTATTACATCACTCGCACAATGTTGTCATCACCATCAAATGGGTCTGGATGATAGGCATATAATTGATGTACCACAAACTGATCTTTCCTAGGTGCTCCTATCACAACTTAGAGAAATCACCAATTTTTGGTAAAATAGTTAGTTGGTGCTTTCATGACATCAAAGGTGAGATAACCTCCTACACCTACAAAGCTCACAACATCAAAATTCACAAAAAATTGGCTAAGTTTAGAGTTTTTATCCCCAAAATGACAAAGCATTGCTATTTATGATAGCATCGCTATAACTCAAATTCCAAATAGCGATGTTGTAACCATTCAAATTACAAACCATGAACTAAGTCGCTAAACATATATGAGTTGCTATAAATCCAAATAGTGTCATCAATTCTAAAAATAGCATTGCCATATAATGATACCGCCTAAATTCAAATTTCAAAATGTAATAAATACGCTTAAAATTCAAAATTCAAATCAAGTTTTGAATCACATACTGTTGGTCCTGCACTTGGAAGCCTCAGGTACTCGCGAACCCGGTCGAAAATGTGTCATGATAGCACTCGTGCCATTTCATCAGAGGGTCACAACTCAAACTACAAGAAATCCTTAAGGTGCGAATGTAAAAATGAATTGAAAGTGACCCTTCCCCACCTATTTATGCCTTAAAATTAGGGTTTTTCGCCCTAATTTAACCTTGCAACTAAGGTTTTTCACCATTTTCACCAATTTTTCCAATTGCATTTTTGGCATGTTTCTTGCATGCTAGAGCCTTTCTGAACCCTTGGGGCAACATTTAACCTTTTTCAAGAAATCAACCCAAAATTCAAAATTTTTGCCCAATTTCTAGAGGGGGCAGGGAACCAACTTATTCCTTCCACTGGAGCAATAGTAGGGCATCTAAAAAAAATTAAAAAATTTGTATTTCTTGATCTGAGCAGTAGTTTTTAATCTGAAGAATGTTGGTCTTTGAACCAAAGTAGTAGGTACCTCGCTTCAAAAAGGGGCAAAATGTAAACACTAAAAAATGTCTTGAATAATATCATGCACTTGAATTAGGTATACTAACATCATTTACTCCTAAAATCTATCCTATTTTCACTTAATTGATTAAATTAGCATACCTATTTAATTAATTTCCTCATTTTCATCTATTAGCCTAATCGGGTTAATTCACCCCCTTCCATGCTAACATTTCATCTCATTAAATTAAATAAATTGAATTATTTAATTTAATCACAAAAGTCTCCTTATTTAATTAAATAACCCTAAGTTATTTAATTAGATATCATTCCACCTTTCCCCCATTCATTAAATTATTTTATTTAATGAATATGATTTAATTCTTCTAATCCCCTTAATTGTATAATTAACATTATTTAATTATCAATTATTAATTAATCTAATTCCCCCCACTTGCAAAAGAATATTCCAAGGTAATATTCCTCCTTTGCACATTCCTCCAAAAGGAATCTTCTCATGGAATATTCCTTCCCCTTTTGCACAATTAAACTTTGTTTTAAATTGCTAAATTATCCTTTTCCCCCACCCATGAGAATATTCCAAAGAATATTCTCTCTCCTCACTCATTTGAAAAAGGGGATATTCTTACAAAGCTTCATGTGCAAGTTAACTCAAAAATTCTTGTGCAAGTCAACTTGTGACCTCTTGTACAAGTCAAAAGTGTTTTTGTTTGAAGGAATATGAACCCTTGATTAAAATATCATCTTTCATTCTCATCCCTTGATGAAAATCCATGATCCATGCCTCCAAATTCTTCCATCCTTGACCATTTATTATCCTTTTTTATCTCAACCCTCCATTTTTCATTTGTCCTCCTATAAATAGGTCATTATTTGGAGACAAATGGATCCATCTTTTAACATCAAACTTATGCTATTAAAATCACTCACACTCGTACTCACATTTAGCACATGTTTACCATCTTTTTAGTTTAATTACTTGCATAATAGCTTATTTTTCATTAATGGCTTCCATGGTAACTTAGATGCATACATTTAGCTTATTTGTTAATTATGGTTTCAATATTTTAGCTTGAAATCCATTTAGGTTAAAATCATGTTTTCATACACATCTCACAATCATTCCAACAGTTTTCTTCAATAAAAATTACTAGAACAAGCTCATTTATCCATAGGATTGGGAAAGGGTCATCATTCCACATAAATGTGACACCACTCCCACAATGGGATAAGTTTTAATGGATTAGAGTAGGCATTTTTAAAGCTTTCATATTTTAGCATGCTTAATTTTAATGGATGATTGGTTTAATTTGCATTCGATTGATCCTATTGAGATTGACATTAGTGGCTTCATTATGCTTTGATTCTTCATAGATCAAGTGTAATCAACCCATACTAATCTATTGGTCATAGATACAATCTCATATTCAATGAAAGAGGATGTGAAATTAGGAAAGGAAAGTTTGGAAAATTAGTTGCAAAAGGATCTTGTTGATGGGTGTTTTTGCACTTCTCAACATAGGCAATGCATAAGTGTGTCACCTCTCTTGAAAGGCAATCTCCTACAAACAAATTGCAGAAAATTACCCCAAGGTCTCTCGGGTGTCAGGTCATGAAAATGCTTGGAATGTCTTAGTGGTTTGATGTGATTTTTTTGGTAATCACAGGGCAGCCTTATGTAAGTTAAGTTGGAGAGGAATTGGTTCTTCAAATGGAGTCCTTAAGGTATTGGAATTGATATGCAATTGTTGCAAGTTCAAAACAGTAGTCTAGGACTCCACTTTCATCATCATATTTGACTTTACAATGATGCCTGAACTTTGCCTATACCACTATTTAAAAGAAAAGGAAAAAGGGCAGAGAAGGGAAGAAGTTCCTAGACCTAAAACTACCAATGAACAGTGATAATGGAGGATGCTATAGTGGACAACCTTCCTAAAACTAAGCTCCACTTAACCAAATCAACTCACAGTCTCATGAAACTAGTGCAATCTTCTAAGGTCTGGAGGTTTTCAACCATTCATTCACCATAGAGCATTAATAAAAGATACAATTTAGGTGCAACATACAATTTATGTTCAGAATAGCTTTACACTGCTATTTACCATCAATAAACAGTAAAAAACATGAACAAGGAAGAGCATCAACATAATATAATTCTTCACTATCAATGAGAAGCAATAACTAATCTACTGAAGCATGCTAAATACATAGAACAACAAGGTAAATCTACTCAAATCTATTAACTATGAAGAGAAGAATCATGAAACATGAGATGAAACTCAAGAATCCACCCAAAAGTAATGAATTTCTATTAGAATTTCAACAACATGTCTTTAAAACAACTCAACTCTCTCTTTAAAATGAGAGGAGACCCCCTATTTATATTGTCTAAAAATCAAAATGAATGGCCAAGATTTAATCTCGTTTTGTGGCCAAGATTCACTACAAATTAGGGTTTCACCTACCCCTAATATTTTACAATATAAAATACATTTTTGTCTCTTAGCCTATTTCATCTTGTAGTGGTTTGTTACTGTAGTATTTTTTCTTGTAGTTGATTGTCCTTTGTTGCAATTATACTGTGAGAAATTCATCATCAATGACCAGATTCCCTTCATGCTTCTTCATAGTAGCATACTCCACAAATTTGTCAATTAGTGCTTGAAGCTTGTTCCACTCCATTATATCAGATTGGAGAACTTGGAAGTTCAATTTCCTAGATCAGTTGGTAATCAAGACCCAATCCTTGTTGCACTTTGGCATGTTCTTGATCACTTGTTCCAATTGGGTGAAGGATTGAGGAGCAAAATCCATAAAATCTAGCATGAGGGCATCTATGGCCCTGTTCTCCATCTTCTTATGAAAATATGATCTTATTCTCTCTAGACTTAGCTCGATAGTGGGCATTTCATATTCGGTCATGAGCTTCAAATATTCCTCACAAGACATCCAGAGTTCTTTGGCCCAATCTATGTCAAGCTCCACTTCATGGAACACAAGCTCCAAATTTTCTCTTCTATGATCAAAGCCTAGTTTCCATGTTTCCACAAGCCAATGATCATCTTTTACTAGTGCCAGCTCCTTTTCCCACATTCTCTTGGGAATCTTGAGGATAGCCTTCAGATTGGGGTACATGATTCTATGCAACTCTGAGAAGTCAGTATAAAATTTCCTTGTCCCTTCGATCTATTTCTGCACCTCCTAAAACTTGTTTGTTGTCCGAACAGCATGACCAATACCCATATCTCCATTGTAGACCACCCATCAGAACCAATCCTCTATGGCTTTAGTCCAATTCTTTCTCCTTTCAAGCTTGCTGATATGATCCTTGGATAGCATTAGTGGTGGAGCTAACGATGTTGTGGGTAGTTCTTTGGTGGAATACCATTGTTGTATGTAAGCCATCAAATCGACCACTTATTCTTTTAACTCCTCCTTGGTGGATTGATCTTTATTCATCTGATGCACAATGGTGGTGACGGATCCCTAGAGATGGTAAAATTTCTACTCCCTTATTACTATCCCAAAATCAATAGTAGAGATATTGTAGCTGACTCCCTCTCCTTCCATCACTAGAGTAGCTATTTTTACGGTCCTTGATCCTAATGCATCCATCGTTATATGGGATCTAACCCTCAGTTTCTTCTCCTTCTTTGTCCCTATCTATGCTCGAGCCAAGATGGATTCTAGCCTTTCTTTTGGATCCATGAGGACAAGGGCCCTCTTTTGCAATTGTTTCTCCAACCACTCGGGCATTTAGGATCCTTCTTTTACTAATTCATGATCACCTTCCTCCTTTTGGGAATGCTAAATTTCCATTTCTTCATGACCCATAGCCTCTTGTTTTGTCTTTTCTTCCTCTTCTTCATCTGAATCTTGAATGAATATATAGCCTTTCCTTCTGGTGATTCAGTGGTGGCTATGTTTTCCCTAGAGTTATCTTCCCATTTGGATCCCTTGTATTCTTCTTTTCCATGCTCCTCATAATTTTCTATCTCTCATCTTTTTCTTATTTTAGCCTCTTCTTCAGGCTTATATTCTTTATTTTCTTCTTCTTCTCCTACATGACACATCTCTTCATCATGACCAGGGCTCTTCTCTTGTTCTTTAGTCAGAGGCTTTTTGGTTACCTCCATTTCTTCACCTGTTTCTTTCTTCTCTTTAGAGGACTGTCTCTCCCCTTCCTCTCCAACATCCTTGAGTTGTTGGGCCAAATCCTCCTCAAGCTCTTGATCAGAGGTTTCCACAATATATTTTGCATTGGGATCTTCAATGTCTTCCTCAAAGAATTGTGTTTCCTCTCCTTCATGAACTACCTCATCAATGACTAAGTGTTGGTGCTCTGGATGCTCGTGGTAGTCATCAGCTTCCTCTTTTATTTCCTTAATCGCTTCCCTCTCTCATCTTTCCAATTCCTCAAAAAGTTTCATTGTTTCCTCCATCTTAGGTGGTTCAGTCGAACAAGGAGGGACAGGGAGGCCATCAATGACTTGGGCTAGGGTAGCTTGCACCATAGGATTCATCAATACTCCAAAAATCTCTATTGGTATGTTTTTCATGTGCTTAGAAAAATATTCTAGGAGATTAAGGGTAGGCATTATTGTTCTAGAGGCTAGGGGTATAGCTATTGATGGAGACATGAAGAAGAGAGTGGAGAAGTGGTAGCAGAGGAAGAATTTATCACCATAATGGGTGCAGTAGGTGAGGTGGAAGCAAGGTGAACTAAGATGTCCACCACATGCGAAGAGGAAGCAAGCAATACCTGAGATATAGGTGAAGGGGTAATGCTAGTTGCAATAGTAGCAGAGGCAGTAAGAGTAGAGGCAATAGGTGGAGACTTTGGTTGTTCGGCCTCTTCCTCTTCTCCCTCATGGAGTGGGTCCTCCTGAATTGTGGACATCTCGGTGAATCCGCTTGACTTCTTTGCCTTCTTGGAAGGCTCACCTTCTAACACCTTTCTTGAATACACCTTATGCTTTGGTTGGCATTCTGCCACCTATTTTCTCTTCTTTGATCTAGTAGTAGGAGGGGATTTCAAAGTCTCTCCATATGGGGCAGTAGTGGTCCCACTATCAGTCTCACTCTCAAGCTCATCCTCAAGCTCACCATAGGTCAAAGTTGCTCTTTGTAGCTTCAACTAAGAAATTTTTCCATCAATCCACTGGTTTGTTCGGGATTCTATTGGTTTCATTAAAATATCGAGGTCATTGATCTCTTCCTCATCCCATTCAATTAAAGGCAACAATAGGTTGGCCACAACATCAAATCTTGGATCTATGACGGTGTTTTCTTCCTCCAAAACTTGATCTGGCACTAGGAACAGGTTAATCATTTTAACAAAATATGTCATCATTTGCATATAGTGCCTCATGCACACTTCTTTATCATCTCTAAAATTCTCCCAGAAGTCTTCAACACTATGTAGATGGGCATATTCTTTCCCAACCATTTTTTTCAATTTTTCATACGGATCCATCCATGGTTGGGTAGTGTGGAGCTCCAGGTTATATTCATTTATCTCTTTCTCAGAGTACTCCGCACACTGGGATACATGGATTACATACATGCCTTGGCTGAATGTGAGAGGGTAAGGAATGTCTGGACTATGCTTGTCACTCAAAATAGTATGTGCATGTTGTAGCTGCCTGGAGACTTCGAGCAATACCAACCAGTCATTTCGATATTGGGGCAACTAATATGGCCTCTCAGAGAAGCCCTCAATTTTGATGTAGGTAAATTTAGGAAATTAAATAAAAAGGAATCTGAATTAGTGGATGAAGGCATTGGCACTATGAGTGACTCTCTATTCGAAGTCTCCTTTGAGTAATCTAATAATGTGTCTGATAAAGGCATCATTCATCCTACGGTAATCTTTCTTGAAATTGTGGTACTGAAGTTGAGGGTGCTTATTGTATACCTTTAGTTCTCTCCTAAGAGTCTGGCTTGGAACCACAATAGACCTTTGTATGGCACAAGATCAGCCAACAAGTAGACCAAGTAAGAAGTCATATAAAACTAAGAATTTTTCTTAATTTCCACAAAATATTTGTGCAAGCAATTGTTGATCATTCCTACCCAGTGGAACTTAGTCTTTCCTTTGATAATTTCTTTTATAAAATAAAACATCCATTCCTAGAAGTAAGCCATAGTTGGGACATGACTCTACTTAACAAGGTTACCAAATCATGGTAATCCTCGTGGAAATCATTTTTGAATAGTTCTTGGGGTACTTTGTTTATACTACCCCTCTTCTCCTTCAGCTAGTATTGATTAATTAGCTTCTTACATTTGAAGGGGTTAGCTTTCCATGTGCTCTCGGCATACTCTTTGGTTGTTTCCTCCATTCCATCAAAGGTGGGGAAGTGAAAAGTTTTTCCTATAGACCTAGAGGACAAGTCGGCCAATACTCTACCATCTTGATCCACAATTTTCGTGGTCTTTTCTTGATATCTACAGGCCATTACCAATTCAGGAGCCACAAGGGCAGGAAAGAAACAAGTTTCCTTGGCCAATCCACTTTTCCTAATCTTTTTTTCATTCTCTGTAATGAGATTCACAGTGACTCGATGTTGGAATTCATTAATGTCTGTGTAGATCCCAAGTTGGTATCCGAGACCATGTCCCATTATGTTGTAACTTTGGTGTTGATTTCCACTCCCTGAAATTTATACTTCATTTGGTCCTTATCCTCCTTTCCCCTGGGTTCTTTGGTAGTTTTCTTTCCCTTTTCTTTCTCTATGAATGCCCCTGAAATTCCTACAGTTGATTCCATAAATCCTGAAAGCAAAGGAACAATTAGCATATTCAAGTGTAAAACATGGGGAATGTTAGCAAAATCCAGCAAAACCAATGTTAGATTGAGTAATTCATCATTTAAAGAACTTAACATCCCTTTTAGATCATGTTTTGACTTTTTTTTGTGAGAGATATGGAAATGTGAGCCCAAAGGTGCAGACTTCCCTAGGCTAGCAGCCATTTTGGAGGAAGTTTCAAATGGATAGTGAACAAGGCACAATGACCTTCATAGATCCACCCACATCAGGTTCTCCAAGTTTAGGAGGAGCCCACCAGTAGGTTAAGTCATTTTGGCATGTGGGCTTGATCATCCTTGATGTCTTGGAAGTGCTAACTGAGTCATTTAGGCATGCGGGAGTAAGGGTTGTGGGCACAAGGGCTACCTCAGCCGTCAGAGACTCCACCATTGGAAACAACGTTGGCAAGACGAAATCCTGTAGGTGACATCTTGCAATGCGGGGCCCATAGCTAGGGAGGATGGCATCGACTTATCATTGAATTTCAATTTGTTTGTTTAGATGTGGGTAGAGACCTGCTAAAAAGAGTTAGATATCATCCATTAAGGAAGGAAGAGATGAGACGGTGGCCCGTAGGTGGCGGTCTGCACCGTTGATTCTGTGAAGGTCCTCAACACAGGTTATTTTTTTAGCATCAATTGGACGGAACTAGGGAATTTAGAGTCCACATAGTGGGTTCCATGCTTGATTTGGCATTTTAGTCATGGCAATGTCAGGGCGGCAGTCTGCAAGTGACCACCAGCATGCTACTTTTCTTACTTTGCAGTTTTCAATGCATTCGGAGCAAAGTGGGTGTTGGGCTTCGTAGAGAAGAAGGTTGGAGGTCATTTTCTATTTGAAATGGCAGTCGATGGGCAGTGGCAACCTGAATCAGAGGGTCCACAATTGGTAAATTTAGTTGTTTCATTCCTCAGGCTCAAACAGAAGTGATTAGTGTGGGGTCTGCAAGGCGGACAGATAGGTAGCTAAGGCTGTTTGGGATGGTCAACACATGATTGTGGCCGACGGGAAGAAATCTGCAATGGGAAGCCCACAGGTGTCAACACCTTGTCATTTTGGTGCAAAGGTTTGGATGGAGACGGATAATGCGAGGCCCGTAAGGCAACAGGCCAAGGTCGACTAGCCATTTAGCACGGCAAAGCACGAAGGGTGATCTGTAGGGAGAAACCCATGTTCACAAACCCACAAGATTGAAAGGACCCTATGTTACTTTTTAATTTCATTTGAGTTAAAAACATGATGGCTTAGGGGGAGTGCCTTCTCGCATGGGCGGGTCTAAGCAAGGTGGAGGTCATTTGTTTAAAGTTAGTGATTAGTGGGTTTGACAGCAATAGTGAATGTCTTGCAGGATGCAAGGACCTGATTTCCCTAGTTCAAGAATGGAAACGAAGGGTAAAAGTTCCAAAAGCCTCTAATAGGTGGATTTTCAAAGGGTTTTCAAATTCCAGCTTGTGGGTTTTATTCGCTATTCGGTCTTCTTTCTAGTTTTAAGGTTTTTTTGCTTAATATTTTAATGACTTTGCAAAAATAAAGGAAAAACTATAAAATAGGCGATAGCAGAGTTCTTACCTAGTAGACCCACAAGAACTTGATGAAGACAGTGATAATTGTAATGCACGAACAACAACAGGAAGTCATGGGTATGGAGGCGGTGGCAGCTGGAGAGCTCTGACAGGTTTTCTGAAAGTTTGTTGGTGAAAATGACTCGTCAAGAGCTCCTATTTATAGATTTCTCCACATTAAATTTTTTCCATAAATGTGGGTATGGAGGTAGCCAAAGTTGGTGAGTGCACAATTCAAAAGAGCCAATGGCGAGAATAGTGAGGTCCACAGGGCAGATGACACCCAAGCATTTGTTGTTTGGCAGGTCGATGGAAAGGATGACAATGGACAATGCGAGTTTCATGGGGCAGGCAGATGTGCTAGCCTAGCCACCACATGGATAGTGAAAACAAGTTGGAGTTCCACATAGGGAAGCCTGCATGGGAGGACCCACAAAGCATGAAGGACAACAATTTTGACGTTTGAAGGAAAACTACCAAAGGAATTCTGCAAAGGCCAAAGGCTTGAAAATTTTGAAGGTGGTGAAACTTGGTCAACTCAAGATGGTACTTCTAATGCTCCTTGACCACTTAGGACTCAGAATAGGGGGCATGCAAAATGAGGCAAAGGAAAAAGCAACCCGACGAAGTGAAAAGAGAGGGTCCCCATTCTGGGCAAGGCGTGTGTGTTATAGGCACAACAAATCTAGGAATAGTGGTGACATATATAGTCTAATGGATGTCAATGGGAGAAATTTTCTTATGGGAAAATCAAGTGAATGTTGGCTTTGGCATAGGAGAATGGGACACATTAACTTTGACAATATTGTGAAAACCTAATTACATTCGGTAAGAGATATGCCTAAGATAATCAATCCTACAAGTATTGTGTGTGTTATCATGGAATCTAGCAGCGCTCGTTCCACGGATAACCCCCCTACGAAACTTGTCCGTTTCCTAGGATTCGTGAAGTTCAAGTATGCATAATAGAGTATTTTCAATCCACCTTGAAATGCGTTCCCAAGTCTTGAATAGTCAATTCGAGCATTCCCCCTTGTTCGCCTCGCAAAGACCTTCGAAACGAGACCTTTCGCGACGTTTCACTGTTAGTACTTTGCAAATTACGGAAGATGCAGTAGCACTGAAAAAGTGCGCTCCTGCAGGGAAAATCCAAAAATTTGGCTAAGTCTGGAAATGTAAGGGCGATAAAATTTAGCGCCCCTACATGAAGTGAAAATTCCAAAAAATGCAAGAGCGCTAAATTTTAGCGCCATTACATTTTTTCTCGACACTTAAACTTTTTTGAGCCTCTGGCACGTTTCTTCACAATTTCGTATTTTTCGTCAATCGTGCCACTTTTCGTGCCTAAATTTATTGCACGACTTGAGTTAGGTTTTTAATTTTCATTTGCAAAGTTAAGTGAATGAATTCGCCACTTTTTTTGTTTATGTTTTATTTCTTTTGCATCTCCTCTTGCTGTGCGTTTGCCTTTTTATCTGCAAAATCACTTTTTTTGGAGATTCGCCATTCCTCTCTTCAACAAGCTTCGCGTTTTTCCCTGGTAAGACTTTCATTTCGGCTTTGTATTTTCATTTGTATATGATCTTTGTTCATACGCGTTTTGGTTTCTTCATTCACGTTTTTTATTTTCATTCATTTTTTGTTCTCTCTTTTCGCATCCTCCTCCATTCGCGTTTTCCTTCCCTTTATGCAATGGAACCTTCATTCATGGTTTTGAATACGTCTTTCTCCTCTATGCGTGTTCATTTTGATGCTCATTCCTTCTTTTCTTTTCTATTCTCTAACCCTACGCATTCAATCCTTTGCTACCCAAATGCGTAAGTGTTCTCCATTCTTGTGTTTCTTTCTATTCACTTACCTTAGTCATTCGCGTTTCTGCCCTTGTCTCCCATTCGCGTTTCTTCCTACCTTTCTTCTCTGCGCGCAATATCACTTGAGAATTTCTATCCACACGCCATGCTTGTGTTGAGGTATCTTTGTTAGAAGTTCTTCATTCGTTTTGGCAAACATTGGAAAGATTCGCCATTGTGAAAAAGAATTCCTTTGACTTGAGAATGTAAATGTAATAGAATGGAGATGGTTTCGAATGACAGAAAGAAGTTGACCAAGCATCGACCTCTGCTAAAGCTCAAGCGCATTCGCCATTCCTCATTGCATTTGCATCTTTAAAAATTACCAAACTTGCTAAAGCGCTAAATTTCCGCGCCATGACATTTTGAAGGTTCACCAAAATTACCTAACACTGTAAGATGTAAGGGCGCTGAATTTTAGCGCCCTTGCATCAAAGTAATCTTTCACAAAAAGCTAAAGCGCTAAATTTTAGCGCCATGACATCAGAAGAATGTCAGAAAATTGCCTAACACTAAAAAGTGTAAGGGCGCTAAAATTTAGCGCCCTTACACCAAAAGTAATTTCTCAGAATGTAAGGGCGCTGAATTTTAGTGCCCTTACACTTTTTGCAGGCTTTTCCCAGACCTTTCCAAATGCACCCCATTTTTGACCAGTGCATCCCTGAGCTTTATTTTTCCACATTCGTGCATCGTTTTGCGTGCCTCGCCATCTTCTCCATGCTTTTCCACCCTCGTGCTCGTTTCACGCTTTCCCATGTTTCCTAACAATTGGTGTTTGTTCTGGCTAGACGGATTGCAGTCTACTCTCAGAGATCGTCAAGTCAAAAGTGCTCAATGTTCCAGTTTCTTTTGATGACTAGTACGAAGCCTCCTTCTTCTTCGAAAGCAAAAAGCAAGATGAAGTACAAATATCAAGGCGTCTATCCGCCGACTATGGTGCTTTCGAAAGTTGAAGAAATAAAGGATGCAGAAGTTGGCCATCAAGACTTGGTTGACTTTGCAAAGTTGACAGAGACAAAACCTCTCCCTGATTCAATGAGGGCAATAGTGCACAATAATCTCCACTTGGTGGCGATGTTCCCCACAGCTGCGCACAATACTGAGTTTGTTCTTCAAGTTGCGTCTCATTACATCCGAGAAAGCAGAAGTGTGATCGACTCTTCCGGGCATGAGATTCTAAGACTCGACCCCGATTTCTTTGACATCGTCTTCAAGGTTCCTCACATGGACAAATATATTGACATTTCTATATCAAAAGCTTACCGCGAGATTTTCGATCTTTGATCCTAATAAAATAAGCGGTTGATAAATACTCAATGAAATAAAGCTTCGTCGTCTTTGTTTCTAGATGGCGAAAAAGGACTCACGAGAAGTGACTTCAAAGATGATGTCAAGGATAGTCGCATTTACGGCGAGTGAAGGTTTGCGGAATCATCCACATTTCACAATTGGATGTATGAATACATCAAGATCATAGGAGGCCCGAAGGTGCATATTATTTGGGATGGCTCGTCGGTGATGAGATGCATGGAAGCGATTGATCAATGCTCCTTCTACATTATTCACATGACTTGCACGGTATGCGGCGGTATGATGAGAGACAATTCGAGTCTATCTACAAAGGAATCGAATATTAGTGCACAGTAATGCGAGATATTTCTATCCCGGTTGGAGCTAAAGGAGAGCTTTCACCATTTGGATGGGTCAGCGATGCTTTCTTTGCTTGCTCTTCAACTTGATCCGGCTCTGGAAAGAAGAAGAGTGTCGATGAGAGCTTATAAAGATTGGTAAGTAAAGTTGGATGTATTTTTCTCCAATTCCCAATGTTGCCGCGAGTAAGAGTTGTTACAACTGGTTGTCCCCTACATGCTACCACATTATCCAGCCGGATAGAATTGGGTTCTCATGGAAGCTTATCTTGGAGCGGTGATGTCGGTCTTGGCGGAAAGAGCGAAGAAGCAACCACAAAGCGTGGATTCAAGTTCCAGCGACCATCGGCAAATATATCGGACTACACAAAGGCTAGAATGCATCTATCAGAATCACGAGATCATGACCATCAAAACCCTCACGAGGTATAGGTTTGATTTTTGACTCTGAGATGTCGAGAAAAGTTGCAAAGGGTCACCAACAGTTACCGTTTGAAGACATCACGGGCAGATTCGCGAGATGAAAAACCATTCGCCAAAATGGACTATTCGCAGTTGAAGCCGGTCAACAAATCAGAGATCTTGGTATCGCTGACCTACCAGAGGATTTTGAGGATCCAGGTGATATCATGAGCGCTGTCTATGATGAGCAAGGCGTTGCTAAGAGGCCGTTGCCTGCAATACAGTGGTCTAGAAAAGAGGTCACCAGCATGAGAGAAAGGCTGAGACCAATCCTAGCCAACACAGAAGAATGGTTACACAAACATGGTCATACAATGAAAAGTTTCAGGACAGACTCAGAAGGAGAAGAGTCCGAGGCAGAAGCTCGCCAACAGCAAGAACTCCACGACAAAAACAAATCAGCGGCCATTCCCACTTCTTCGCGAAGAGGTCCTAGGATCAAGTTCACTGTTGGTAAGAAAGATACCCAGGCTGTCCAAGAGACAGAAATCACGGAATCTCATCCATCTTTCGCTCCTAAGGGTAAAAAGCCCATCCGGAGGAGATAGATTAGATGAAGAGAAAGATACTTCAGCGACCAATCGGCGAAGATGAAGATTCGGCGAGCGGAGACTCGCGATCTTAGAAGGTTTACGGCGAGCAAGAGTCGATGAAGATCTGAGAAGAAGGATCACGAAGGTGACCCGAAGGTGAGCGAATCGAGGAGAGACAAGAGAAGTTGATCAATAGGAACCGAGCATGATGAAGAAATAGCTGCTTCTCCTCACGAGAGCGTGGTTATTGGAAATCCACAGAACATCATCGCCCGTGACTTCAAACGTTCCTCATACCCCTCTTGAGTCAAGAACTCCTCCACCTCCTGTTCCCTCGTCACCTATTCCTACCACAAGCATTCTTGCAGCCGAGATATCCCCTATCCCTGCAGCATCAACCCAGCTTGATACTCCTTCAGTAACAAGCATCCATACGGTTGATATACTGTCAAGCCCACCATCATCCATTCCTAGCTTGTCTTCGCCAACATATGATATCACTTATGAGAATGAATTCAATCGTTTCATGAATGAGTCAATGCGTGATCAGCTCAATGTGTCAACTACAGGAGCACTGATGACAAACACTTCTCCAATTGTCCGCGATACCAATGGTGAGGTTGGATGTGACAATAGCGGAGGGTGGCAATGGCGTGACTTGGCGAGTAAATCGAGTTCGCACTTCTTTCTTCCTCCTTGGCTAATATCTCAAGTGTCGAAGCGTAAAAGCAAATGATTTCTCGGAGGAGCTCGACCTTGAAGATAGTTCTTCAAAGGCCAAAGGGAAGAAAGAAGGCAAAAAGGAAATATACTTTCGAGAAATTTTGAATGTTGAAGTAAAAGTGGCCCATAGGTATGCCATTAATACCACCCGAATCAAGAAGGTGATGTCAATATGGAGGACTACATAGTAACAAAGGTCTAGCTTGGCAAGGTTACCAATGAAAGTGCAAAAGCCGATGCGCAAGTCACTTTGGATATCTTTGCAGAAGGCTGGACAAAGTTGAGCAATCTCATAACATGTACAAGCGAGCGAGCATTATGCCACTATTGTAAAGAGACTTGCGGTTCATCAAGTAATTCTAGCCGTGGCAGTGGTATTGAACCAGTACATCCAAAGAAAGGCAGAAATTAAGCCTCAAAGCTGAGTGTTGTATGGCTTTGTTGAAAGATCATCGAACCGCGGATCACCGGATAATTTTGAGTACGGATTAGAAACCACCATGTTAGCCAAGCTCACCACAGAGCTTGACAAAGAAAAGGGCGTACTTTCCCAGGAGCGCAGAGACATGGAAAAATGCCTGTTGTCATGGTCGGAAATGAAACAGGTAAAGCTCAGCAAATTGGTGGAGGTTGGGGTAGTTCCCGACAAAGAAAAGTTTGTAGAGGTAAGAGAATCACTGAAACACAGGATTCAAGTGGTTCAATCTCTCATTGAAGATCTTCACCAAGTGCAGGAAGATGTCGACGGGCATCGCACTATTCTTGACAAAAATATCAGAGAGTTGCCTGGTCAACTTCTTGAGGACAATATTATCTTCCTACCCGGTAGCGAAATATCCACGATCTTCAAAGGAAGCCATCAATTTGATCGGCTTGATTCGGACTTCTCGAAGCTTTCGCGAGACATCATTTTGTGATACAAGGCTCATTGGACAACACTGAAGGCATCTTAGCCGGGTGCAAAAGGTTCACTCATCGCCGTAAGTCGATCCGCGAGGGAATTCACATCATTGTGGATTACACCCGTTGAAGTCAGAGATGAAGTTGAGTAATAGGAGACTAGGAGGAAATTTGAAGACTTCCGCACCCAATGCAAAGAGACGTGAAGCGGCCCCCGATTCTCCAGTGTTAGACATTTCCGGTGCATCCCATTATGCATCTTGTAAATATTTCTCGACATTTTCAAATGTCATTTTGTAATTGTAATTACACCAAGGTTAAAAGATGTAATATTTTCCAAAACAAATTACATGACTTTGGTCAAAGAAGTTAGGTGAGATTTCTAAAATCTCCCACCTAACTCTCACTGATTTTCTCAATCTCTTTCCTTCTTTTGCTCATCCCACTCTTTCTATATAATGTAGGGATTTTCCATTTGTAATATTATCTTGTTATTGCAATGAAGTCGCATTACTTTGTAAGCAAACTTGTGAAACTTTGCGTTCATATTTTGTGAATGAGATTCAATCAATAAAGAAAAGGATTGCAAGCCAGACTTTGCGTTGGATTCAATACTTTTGTAAGTTGATTTGATTTGGTAGTGATTAGTTCGAGGAATTTGAAAGACTCTAAGTGGTTGATGTAAACTTTGTGTTACATCTATTATTTAGATTGCATTGTTATTTTGTTTATCATTGGTCGAGTGATCTATAAGACTTTGCGCTTATAATCATTTATACTCTTGCATGTTCTTGTTGGATAATCTATAAGACTTTGTGCTTATAATTATTCATTCTCTTGGATACTTTGTCGAAGGATCTACAAGACTTTGTGCTTGTAATCGTTCGTGCTATTAACACTTTTGTTGAATGATCTACAAGACTTTGTGCTTGTAATCGTTCATGTTGTTTGAAGAATTGTTGCGTCTAAGAAGACTTTGTGCTTCTAACGTAGCAAATGATACATCTACAGAGCCAAATTTGATAAAGCTACGGAATGACTTTGTGCCTTCGTGAGCTTTCCCTTTTTACTTTATTTTTGTTTGTTGTTAATTACTCCTGGTATCTCTACGCTTCGCTTTGACGAGATAGAGATATTGGCATTACTGCTGGTTGTTAGTTTTAAGTTATCAAGAATTCGGAACTTCCAACATGTGAAACATTGTAAACATCTTCTCTGAAAAAAGAGAGAAGGATGAATGTAACACACCCCCCCACTCCGTGAATTTTGTGTACATTGTGTAATTACTTTTTTGTGATTTACGTTTGTTTCTCTTAGCAGTAAGAAGGGCGCCTCCCCTTTCCGAGAGGAGAGATTCATATCTCACATAGCTGTGGCTGAAGTCCAACTTGTGTAATCTGTCGACAGTTGATTACATAATTTTCACCCAACAGTTTTTTGGCGACTCTACTGGGGAACCTACATACGCAATCTGAGCCTCACGCTTCGGATTGAAGTAGATAAGTTTCCTTTTTCTTGCTGTTCTTTTGTATATCGTTAACTCTGTAAGACCCTTTATATTCAGATCTACATTCTGGCGGACCGAATATATACAAGAGGATTGAGGGCTCAAGGAATAATAGATCCACTCTTTGAAGAGTTGTTGCAACGTGACTTTCCATTTACTCTTCCACGAGCAAGGTCACCACTGCAGCGGGCTATAAGCTTCCCTCCACGTAGCCAAAGATCTCCGACCCCAAGTGTTTGGTCAGTTTATCGCAGACGTCCTGTTCAAGCATCTGTTGTGCAACCAGTCATGGCCGCACCACCTGCAGGACCGTGGGGAAATGCTTTTGGTCCCCTCCGTTTGACTCCACCTTTACACGAACTTCCTCATGTATCCAGGAAGCATCTTCCAAAATTTCAAGGTGATGGCAAACAACACCCCGATGAGCACATATCCGCATTCTACATAGTATGCGGCGTTCTGGGCATTGAGGACGAGGATGTTTCCGTAAGATTGTTCATTGAATCCCTTCAAGGGATTGCAGCCGAATGGTTCTTTACTCTTCCCAATGCTTGTGTCACCAATTGGGCCACTCTTTGCACTAAATTTGAAGAAAGGTTTAAGCCTGCTGAAAATTCACATGCTCTATTGGCGCAACTCACCACCATGCGTAAAGAAGCTCACGAGCCTATGTGCGAGTTTGTGGCGAAGTTCAATAAGTTGGTGACATGGATCCCCAATGATGCAAAACCAACGGATCACAACTTGAAATGCTTCTTCATCAACACCCAATTACCTAAGGTAAGTTTCTACTTGCGTAGGGAAAATCTTGCTAATGTTGCAGCAGCCCAGCAATTGGCTACCAGTCTTGAGGACGACATGATCCTTGCTGGAGAAATCAGGATGGGGACTAACGGAAATAGAAGGATGCAAGCCTCAGGATCTTCATCATCCAACGCTAGTACTCCCACTGCCAGCTCAAATTTCACGGATCCCATGGTCCAAAGGCTGGCAAATGAAGTTCTGTCTCTCAAGAAGCAAGTGTCGAACAACAACAATGGTAATAACTACAAAGACGTCCCTAGGAGGACTTTTCCTAACTATGTTGGCAACAAAAATCAGAATCGTCTCCCAGCACCCCCAGGACGTCTTGCTCTTGAAGCCCTGCCTGCTAACAATGCCGCCGGGTACTATGAGACTGAACAAGATGATTATGCTCAGCCCGAATATCCTGAAGAAGAAAATGCCGACCTCTTCTAAGAAGAAGAAACTGAATCGGCTGGCGACTCCAAGATCAGCTATTTGCAAATGATGGAAGAAGAAGAAGAAGAAGACGACTTGGTGACTGACACTTACGCTGTTTTTACTCGGCATCAACAAAGTGAACTTGACAAAGCTCAAGCTGCCGCTGTCCCAGAAAAAGAAAAACCGCCCGTAACGATTCCCAAAAGAGGATCTCCCCTCCCTTGGCAACCTAAGAAAGCAGCAAATCCACAAGTAAGTGCACCCCATTCTTCTTCGTCAACTCCCATTGCTCCTAAAGCTAATCCTCCCGTTCCAAAGACCAACGTGCCTTTCGTGAAACCAATCAACGAAGTTACGGCTTCCAACCTACAAAGTTCTTTCCAGGCTTTCGACATTATTGACCATGCCAAGAAAACCAAGGTTCAGATGTCCGAGGCTGAATACCTCAAAGCCAACCCCGACCAATTTGATAGGCTTGTCAAGTTCGTAAATGATAAAAAGATCTCCCCAAATCGGGATACTCCTCCTGACATCCCAGTTACTCCTAAACCCAAAGTGTCATAGAGTAACCTCGTATCTAATCCTCCAACTGCTTCTGGATGCATTGATCCATTTTTCATCTCCCTACTTGTAAATGGTTTCAAGCTGAGTAACTGTGTCATAGACTCTGGTGCGTCTGACAACGTAATGCCCGCCAAGGTAGCTACTGCGTTAGGCCTTGAGATGACCAAAACCTTCAGCCGTTGCTTTTCCATGGAAAATAAGCAAGTACCATTGATCGGTCAGATCAAAGATGCCCAATATGCATTCGCCGCATACCCGGAAAAGAAGATAAAAATGACGGTCCTCGTGGATGATGTACCAGCTTCCTACGGTATACTCCTCGGACGCAATTTCTGCAAAGATGTTGGAGGAGAGCTAAGTATGGATATGTCTGAAGCAAGAATACCGGTAAAAGGTGTGATGCAAAAGCTGATTCCTGAAAAGGAATCAAAGTTTTCGGTGGTTGAGTCCAATGATCCCAGAGCTCATATTTTGTTTGAATCATCAGGCGTGGGAACTTACTACCTACAGACAGATGAGGTAGGAGAATCCTCAACTCAAAATGAGCTAGAAAAAGATGACACTCCATCAACTTCAGATGAAACATCATCAAGAGATTTGTCCATCTCCGACCATGAATCTTCGTCAGAGGATGAAGTTTTAGACTTCGACACTGTTCCAATTGGTGATTCCAACGGTGTCTGGCTGCTCGAGTTCGATGGTAGCTGCTCTTCGACCGGTTCTGGAGCAGGAATGGTTTTCATTTCACCATCAGGAAAGTTTTTCCCTTTCTCCTTCAAGCTACAGTTTGATAACACCAATAACACCGTCGAATATGAAGCCCTGTTACTGGGAATGAAAGTTGCATTGAAGAAGGGTATAAAAAATCTTCATGCACAAGGTGATGCCGAGTTGATAGTATGTCAAGTGAGAAATCTCTATCAAACAAAGAATGAGAGACTCAGGCATTACCGTAATCTCGTATGGGATTCCATTGAGGAATTCGAGGCTTTTGATATCTCTGTTGTTCCCAGAGAATACAATACTAGAGCTGATTCCCTTGTGATCTCTGCCACGCTCTTGGTACCACACAAAGACTTTCAAGGTTCTACCTACACCATAGAGTTGGTTTTTTACCCAAGTGTACCTGACAATTCAGAAAACTGGCAGATTTTCAACGACGACCATCAAATTATCGCCTTCCTTGAGAAAGCTGAGAATTTCGATGAGTTGTACTTTGAGGGCAGTGATTCTCCACTTCGAGAATCCGTGTTCGATCTAGATCCTGTTACAGGCGAGGAATATCTGCAACTCAAAGGGAATAAGATCCCTAAAGGATTGGTATCTTTGGAGAAACTTTTTGACAAACATGATCGCCACGTGAAGAAATAACTCTCAGATTCTGACTCATCTAATGAGATTGAGCAGATAAATTTGGGAACTGACGCCGATCCTAAGATGGTCAACATTGGCAAATGTTGCACGGCCGAAGAAAGAAGACAGTTTGCTCAGCTACTGCAGGAGTACATTGACGTCTTGGCATATTCATATGACGATCTAAAGTCATTTCGGCCCAAGGAAGTGCAACATGACATTCCTCTCAAGGTTGGTGCTTTACCTTACAAACAAAAGTAGAGGCAGTACAATCCCAAGATTTCTGGAATGATTTTGGCTGAAGTTCAAAAGATGTTGAATGCGCGGATAATTTTCCCTATCCATCATTCAACATGGATAGCCAATATCGTCCCCGTTCATAAGAAGAATGGTGAAATCCGCATTTGTGTAGATTTCAGAAATCTAAATCAATTGTCTCTCAAAGACAATTACCCACTCCCAGTGATGGATCAAGTTCTACAAAATGTAACTGGATCTGAGATGCTCTCCATGCTAGATGGATTTTCCGGTTACAATCAAATTGAAGTGAATGCAAGTGATCAACACAAAACTGCTTTCACAATGCCTTGGGGAACCTTTGCGTATCGTAGGATGCCGTTTGGTCTGATCAATGCCGGCGCCACATTCCAACGTGCCATGGATCTTGCTTTCCATGACGTAATGGGTAAGTTTATTGTGGTGTACCTTGACGACCTTACAGTGTTCTCCAAGCAATGCCATGAGCATTTCTATCATTTGAGACAAACTCTGGAGAGGTGCCGTCAGCACGGCATTTCCCTCAATCCAAAAAAGTCAACTTTTGGGGTGACAGAAGGTAAACTTCTTGGTCATGTAGTTCCTACTGAAGGAATTAAGATTGACTCAGAAAGAGTCAATGGAATCAAGTCCCTCGCTTTTCCGTCAAGTAAGAAAGCCGTTCATTCCTTTTTCGGCAAGGTAAATTTCTTGAGAAGATTTCTTCCAGATTTTGCTGAAAAGACCCGTCACATTGTGAACATTATGAAGGGTAATGCCACGTTTCATTGGACGGCAGAAGGCAAAGCAGCGTTCGATGACATCAAGGAGGCCATCGCTCATGCTCCTGTATTGGTTTTCCCTAACTACACCAAGGAGTTTGTGATGTATAGTTATGCTTCTGAGCATACGCTATCAGCAATCTTGGTGCAGGAAAATGATGAGGGTTTTGAATCCCCTATTGCATTCATGAGTTGCCCTCTAAAGAACTATGAGTTGAAATATTCTCAAATGGAAAAGCACGCTTTTGCAGTTGTAAAAGCTGTCAAGCATTTCCGGTTCTACATTCTAGGCAGTCATGTCAAAGTCCTTGTTCCAGATTCGACTGTCAAGTCTATCCTCACACAACAGGAATTTGGAATGAAAAGAGGAAACTGGATTGCCAAGATTCAGGAATACGATCTAGAGATAAAGCCTACTAAGCTGATACGTGGATGTGGCCTTTGTCAGCTCATTGCAGAAAACAATCCAGGCAAGGAAATTTCGGAACATGAGGAGGTCTCCGATGAAGAGATTGATCCCAGTACACTTCCTATGGTACTATTCGTTAGCACCACTGATGAATGGTTTTCCAACATAGCTCATTTCCTGACATATGGAGAATGTCCTAACCACTTAACTCCAAAAGAAAAGAGGACCGTCAAGCTAAAGTCAGCTAATTTCGTCTTGTGGGATAGCGGCTTGTATAAGCGTGCGATGGATGGAACATTTCTCAGGTGTGTTGATAAAGAGCAACAGCAAAAGTTGCTGAAATCTTACCATGATTTGGCATGTGGTGGACATTTCTCAGCGCCAGTAACCGCTCACAAAATCCTGAGAGCAAAGTATTACTGGCCTACACTCTTTCAGGACACGTACTCTTGGGTGCGTAAGTGTGAATTGTGCCAACAGTTTGTTGGCCGTCCAAAATTGGCATCTTTGCCGTTAAAACCTGTCGTGATTGATGAACCTTTCCAACAATGGGGCATTGATTTCATAGGTGTAGTGAATCCATCGTCAAGTGCTGGACATGTCTATGTTTTGACGGCTACAGACTATTTCACCAAATGGGTGGAAGCAATACCTACCAAGCGTGCTACTTCGGAAGTAGTGTGCAATTTCTTAAAAGAAAATATTATTTCCAGGTTCGGTGTGCCGAACAAGATTGTTGCGGACAACGCTTCTGCTTTCTCGTCAAATGAGATCACGGAGTTTTGTTTCGAGCATGGTATCACTTTGTCACATTCTTCCGACTATTATCCGCAGGGTAATGGTCAAGCGGAATCTAGTAACAAGAATCTGGTAACTATAATCCGCAAGCTGGTGGACGAGAATCAACGTTTGTGGCACAAGGCTTTGTTTGACGCTTTGTGGGCAGACAGAATAACTCTGAAGCGAGCTATCGACATGTCTCCTTTTCAGCTCTTGTACGGATTGAATGCCGAGATTCCTATAACTTTGGAACTACCAGCCCTCAAGTTGGCTAAGGCCATTGAGGATGAGACGTTTGACAATTCTGTCGACAAGCGCATCATGTATCTCTCCGAATTGGAAGAGAATCGAGTTCAGGTGGCGGACCGCATTGCGGAACACCAGGATCAAGTGAAGAAGCTGTTCGACAAGAAGGCCAAGTCTCGAGAATTTCAAGTTGGTGACCTCGTCCTCTTATGGGACAAAAGGAGAGAGCCAAAAGGTATGCACGGGAAATTCGATTCACTATGGACTGGACCTTTCCAAATACATCAGTTGCATGGTGAAAACAGTTTCATGTTGGCATACGGAGATGGGACGCCATTTGCCCTTCCTCACAGTGGGCAACATCTCAAGCACTTTACGCAGTAAAGGAGTCGGCGTTGGTATGTAAATACTTTTTATTTTTCAAGTTCTTTTGAGTCTTTGTGTTTTGTTTTTGTCATCGTCGTCGCCTGACTCCAAGCCCAATGGATGGATAAAGGCACTTGAATTCTGGATTTCTTCTCCCTTCGTTCTTTTCTAAAGAACAACCGAAGGAAGATCCCCAGCAGAGCCAGCTGTTATCACGGAATCTAGCAGCGCTCGTTCCACGGATAACCCCCCTACGAAACTTGTCCGTTTCCTAGGATTCGTGAAGTTCAAGTACGCATAACGGAGTGATTTTCAAGCCACCTCGAAATGCGTTCCCAAGTCTCGAATAGTCAATTCGAGCATTCCCCCTTGTTCGCCTCGCAAAGACCTTCGAAACGAGATCTTTCGCGACATTTCACTGTTAGTACTTTGCAAATTACGGAAGATGCAGTAGCACTGAAAAAGTGCGCTCCTGCAAGGAAAATCCAAAAATTTGGCTAAGTCTGGAAATGTAAGGGCGCTAAAATTTAGCGCCCCTACATGAAGTGAAAATTCCAAAAAATGCAAGAGCACTAAATTTTAGCGCCATTACATTTTTTCTTGACACTTAAACTTTTTTGAGCCTCTGGCACGTTTCTTCACAATTTCACATTTTTCGTCAATCGTGCCACTTTTCGTGCCTAAATTTATTGCACGACTTGAGTTAGGTTTTTAATTTTCATTTGCAAAGTTAAGTGAATGAATTCGCCACTTTTGTTGTTTATGTTTTATTTCTTTTGCATCTCCTCTTGCTGTGTGTTTGCCTTTCATCTGCAAAATCACATTTTTTGGAGATTCGCCATTCCTCTCTTCAACAAGCTTCATGTTTTGCCCTGGTAAGACTTTCATTTCGGCTTTGTATTGTCATTTGTATATGATCTTTGTTCATACGCGTTTTGGTTTCTTCATTCACGTTTTTTATTTTCATTTGTTTTTTGTTCTCTCTTTTCGCGTCCTCCTCCATTCGCGTTTTCCTTCCCTTTATGCAATGGAACCTTCATTCATGTTTTTGAATACGTATTTCTCCTCTATGCGTGTTCATTTTGATGCTCATTCCTTCTTTTCTTTTCTATTCTCTAACCCTACACATTCAATCCTTTGCTACCCAAATGCGTAAGTGTTCTCCATTCCTGCGTTTCTTTCTATTCACTTACCTTAGTCATTCGCGTTTCTTCCTACCTTTCTTCTCTGCGCGCAATATCACTTGAGAATTTCTATCCACATGCCATGCTTGTGTTGAGGTATCTTTGTTAGAAGTTCTTCATTCATTTTGGAAAACATTGGAAAGATTCACCATTGTGAAAAAGAATTCCTTTGACTTGAGAATGTAAATGTAATAGAATGGAGATGGTTTCGAATGACAAAAAGAACTTGACCAAGCATCGACCTCTGCTAAAGCTCAAGCACCTTCGCCATTCCTCATTGCATTTGCATCTTTAAAAATTACCAAACTTGCTAAAGCGCTGAATTTCCACGCCATGACATTTTGAAGGTTCACCAAAATTACCTAACACTGTAAGATGTAAGGGCGCTGAATTTTAGCGCCCTTACATCAAAGTCATCTTTCACAAAAAGCTAAAGCGCTGAATTTTAGCGCCATGACATCAGAAGAATGTCAGAAAATTGCCTAACACTAAAAAGTGTAAGGGCGCTAAAATTTAGCGCCCTTACACCAAAAGCAATTTCTCAGAATGTAAGGGCGCTGAATTTTAGCGCCCTTACACTTTTTCTGGCTTTTTCCAGACCTTTCCAAATGCACCCCATTTTTTACCAGTGCATCCTTGAGCTCCATTTTTCCGCATTCGTGCATCGTTTTGCGTGCCTCGCCATCATCTCTATGCTTTTCCACCCTCGTGCTCGTTTCACGCTTTCCCATGTTTCCTAACAATTGCATTTGATTACGGCTGGAAGCGGATTCTGCGATTCTACTCTCGAGATGCGTCGAGTCAAAGTGCTTTCGGTGTTCCAGTTTCTTTTGATGACTGCTATGAAGCCTCCTTCTTCGAAAGCAAAAAGCAAGATGAAGTACAAATATCAAGGCGTCTATCCGCCGACTATGGTGCTTTCGAAAGTTGAAGAAATAAAGGATACAGAAGTTGGCCATAAAGACTTGGTTGACTTTGCAAAGTTGACAGAGACGAAGCCTCTCCCTGATTCAATGAGGGAAATCGTACACAGCAATCTCCACTTGGTGGCGATGTTCCCCACAGCTATGCACAATACTGAGTTTGTTCTTCAAATTGCGTCTCATTACATCTGAGAAAGCAGAAGTGTGATTGACTCTTCCGGGCACGAGATTCTAAGACTCGACCCCGATTTCTTTGACATCGTCTTCAAGGTTCCTCACATGGAAAAATATATTGACATTTCTATATCAAAAACAGAGGAGATTTTCGATGCTGATCCCAATAAAGCCAAACAGTTAATAAATACTCAATAGCTCAAAAATCCTAGATCGTCTGTTTCCAGATGGCCGAAAGGACTCCTGAGAAGTGACTTCAAAGATGATGTCAAGGATATGATCACGTTTCTGAGCAGAGTGAAGGGTTTGCCGGAATCATCCACCTTTCACGATTGGATGTATGAGTACATCAGGATCATAAGGGCTGAAGGTGCATATTATTTGGGGTAAATAAATGCGGTGATAGAGATGCATGAAACAGTTGATCAATACTCCTTCTACATTGAAGTTCTACATGACTTCTTACGGTGTGCAGCAGCATTTGTGATGAGAGACAATTCCCACGGTCTATCTACAAAAGGGGAATCCGAATGATGGTGCACGTGTACGAATATTTCTATCGGTTAAGACTAAAGGAGAGCTTTCACCATTTGAGGGCAGGTCAGCGATGCTTTCTTTAGCACTTACTCTTCAACGTCCGACTCACGGAAAGAAGAAAAGAATTAATACATTAAGAACTATAAGGTGTAGTGAAATGAAGTTGGATGTATTTTTTCTCAATTCCCAGCGTTTACTTGCTTGAGGGAAGTAGGAATTGTTACAGGTTGTCCCTACATGCTACCACGTTATCCTTAGGATAAGTGGGTTCTCATGGAAACATGCAGACAATTGATGTTAGTGCAAAAAGAACGAAGAAGCAACCACAAGCATGGATTCAACTGCCCGACCATCGTGATATGCTATCGGACACACAAAAGGCTAAGTAAATCTATCTTTGAGATGCAGATCATGACCATCAAAACCCTCTGAGTATAGGTTTGATTTTTTGACCCTAAAGAGATGTCGAGAAAGAAGTTGCAAAAGGGTCCACCAACACAATTACCGTTTGAGACATCTGTAGGCGGTGCGAGAGATGAAAAGCCATTCAAAAATGGACTATTCGCGGATTAATGATCCAACAAATCGAGAGATCTTGGTATCGTACATTTCTGGCGGAAGGATTTTTGAGGATCGAGGCGATATCATGAGCGGCATGCATGATGAGCAAAGGTGTTGCTAAAGTAGTTACTGCAATACAGTGGTCTAGGAAAGAGGTCACCAGCATGAGAGAAAGGCTGAGACCAATCCTAGCCAACACAGAAGAATGGTTACACAAACATGGTCATACAATGAAAAGTTTCAGGACAGACTCGGAAGGAGAAGAGTCCGAGGCAGAAGCACGCCAACAGCAAGAACTCTGCGACAAAAACAAATCAGCGGCCGTTCCCACTTCTTCACGGAGAGGCCCTAGGATCAAGTTCACTGTTGGTAAGAAAGATACCCAGGCTGTCCAAGAGACAGAGAAGACGGAATCTCATCCATCTACGCTCTAAGAGGGTAAAATCCCATCTCGAGGAGGAATAGATTAGATGAAGAAGATACTTCAGCGACCAATCCGTGAAGATGAAGATTAGTGACGGAGACTTCGATGTGAAGGTTTACGGCGGGCAAAATTACGATGAAAGTTTGAAGAAGAATCGAGAAGGTGACTTGAAGGTGAGCGAATCGAGGAAGAGAACAGAGGGTGATCAGCGAGGGCAGGCATGATGAAGAAATAAGCGCATACTCCTCACGAGAGCGTAGTTGAGGAAATCCACAAAACATGTAAAGTGATTTCAAGCGTTCCTCATACCTCTTAGTCAAGAACTCCTCCACCTCCTATTCCCTGCGTCACCTATTCCTACCACAAGCATTCACGCGAGGATATCACCTATCCTGCGACATCAACCCCTGACTTGATACTCATGGGTAATGAGCATCCATACGGTGATATACTATCAAACCCACCATCGATCCATTCCTAGCTTGTCTTCGCCAACATATGATATCACTTCTGAGAACGAATTCAATCGTTTCATGAATGAGTCAATGCGTGATCAGCTCAATGTGTCAACTACAGGAGCGATGATGACAAACACTTCTCCAATTGTCACGATACCAATGGTGAGTTTAGATGTGACAATAACTTCAGAAGTGGCAATGGCGACCGAATTGACAGTAGATCCAGAAGTTCACACTTCTTTTCTTCCTCCTTGGCTAATATCTCCAAATTCCGAGCGTAAAAGCAAATGATTTCTCGGAGGAGCTCGACCTTGAAGAATAGTTCTTCAAAGGCAAAGGGAAGAAGAAGGCAAAGTATGCGGTGAATGTTGATAAAATTTTGGCCATAAGTATCTTGAAATTGGCGCCCTGCCGAGATCAAGAAGGTGATGTCAATATGGAGGACTACCACAGTGACAAAGGTCCAGCTTGGCAAGGTTACCAGCGAAAGTGCAAAAGCCGATGCGCAAGTCACTTTGGATATCTTGGCAGGAAGGCTGGACAAAGTTGAGCAATCTCGTAACATGTACAAACAGAGGGCAGAGCATTATGCCACTGTTGTAAAGAGACTTGTCGGTTCACCAAGTAATGCACAACCGCTGACAGTGGTAAGTATTGAAGACCCAGCTGTCAAGAAAGCTGAGAAATTCGCCTCCAAAGGCAGAGTGTTGTATGACTTTGTTGAAAAGATCATAGAACACGGATCTCAGATAATTTTGGCTGCGGATGAGAAAACCACCATGTTAGCCAAGCTCACCACAGAGCTTGACAAAGAAAAGGGCGTACTTTCCCAGGAGCGCAGAGACATGGAAAAATGCCTGTTGTCATGGTCGAAAATGAAACAGGTAAAGCTCAGCAAATTGGTGGAGGTTGGGGTAATTCCCGACAAAGAAAAGTTTGTAGAGGTAAAAGAATCACTGAAACACAGGATTCAAGTGGTTCAATCTCTCATTGAAGATCTTCACCAAGTACAGGAAGATGTCGACGGGCATCGCAACATTCTTGACAAAAGTATCAGAGAGTTGCCTGGTCAACTTCTTGAAGACAATCGTATCTTCCTACCGGTACGAAATATCCACGATCTTGAGGAAGCCATCAATTCCGTCGATAGTTGAGACTTCTGAAGCCCGGTGAACATCATTTGTGATACAAGGCTCATTGGACAACTGAAAGGCGCACATCTTGACAGGTGCAAAAGAGTTCACTCATCTGCCATGAAGATCGATCGCGAAATTCACACCGGTATTGGATTACAGTTGGTCGGATGAGAAGTTAGGTCGCGGGGAGCTAGGGAGAAATTTGAACTTCCATGTCTGAAGCGTGAAGCGGCTATTCTCGATGTTAGACATTTCCGGTGCATCCCTTTATGCATCTTGTAAATATTTCTTGACATTTTCGAATGTCATTTTGTAAATTGTAATTACACCAAGTCCAAAGATGTAATATTTTCAAAACAAATTACACTTTGACTTTGGTCAAAGTTAAGTGAGATCTCCTAAAATCGCTCACCTAACTTTCCCTGATTTTCTCAATCTCTTTCCTTCTTTTTCTCATCCCTCTTTCTATATAATGTGAGGGATTTTCATTGTAAATTATCTTTCAGTCTATTGCAACGAAGTGCTGCCCTTTTGAAAGCAAACTTGTGAAACTTTGCGTTCATATTTTGTGAATGAGATTCAATCAATAAAGAAAAGGATTGCTAGCCAGACTTTGCGTTGGATTCAATGCTTTTGTAAGTTGATTTGATTTGGTAGTGATTAGTTCAAGGAATCTGAAAGACTCTAAGTGGTTGATGTAAACTTTGTGTTACATCTATTATTTAGATTGCATTGTTATTTTGTTTATCATTGGTTGAGTGATCTATAAGACTTTGCGCTTATAATCATTTATAGTCTTGCATGTTCTTGTTGGATAATCTATAAGACTTTGTGCTTATAATTATTCATTCTCTTGGATACTTTTTCGAAGGATCTACAAGACTTTGTGCTTGTAATCGTTCGTGCTATTAACACTTTTGTTGAATGATCTACATTACTTTGTGCTTGTAATCGTTCATGTTGTTTGAAGAATTGTTGCGTCTAAGAAGACTTTGTGCTTCTAACGTAGCAAACGATACATCTACAGATCCAACATTGATAAAGCTACGGAACGACTTTGTGCCTTCGTGAGCTTTCCCTTTTTACTTTATTTTTGTTTGTTGTTAATTACTCCTGGTATCTCTACGCTTCGCTTTGACGAGATAGAGATATTGGCATTACTGCTGGTTGTTAGTTTTAAGTTATCAAGAATTCGGAACTTCCAACACGTGAAACATTGTAAACATCTTCTCTGAAAAAAGAGAGAAGGATGAATGTAACACACCCCCCCACTCCGTGAATTTTGTGTACATTATGTAATTACTTTTTTGTGATTTACGTTTGTTTCTCTTAGCAGTAAGAAGGGCGCCTCCCCTTTCCGAGAGGAGAGATTCATATCTCACATAGCTGTGGCTGAAGTCCAAGTTGTGTAATCTGTCGAGAGTTGATTGCATAATTTTCACCCAACAGTGTGCAAGGAATATTAGTTTGGAAAGAAAACAAGGATAATTTTTAAGTCTAAATAATATTCTTCTTGTATACCATTGGTGTTAATTCATAATAATTTGTGCGGACCTACTAGAACAAATAATTTGAAAGTAGGAAGGTATTTCATACCTTTTATTGATGATTTCTCTAGGATGACATGGGTTACATTCTTGAAATATATATCTAATTCTTTTAGAAGATTTAAGGTCTTCAAATAAATGGTTGAGAATGAAATGAATACTAAAATAAAGTGCTTAAGGTTTGATAGAGGAGGTGAGTTCACTTCAAATGAGTTTAATGTTTTTTGCAAGAAACATGGAGTAAAGAGTCATCTATCTACTGCTAGAACTCCTTAGTAGAATGAGGTAGTGGAAAGACATAATAAGACCGTTCAAGAGATGGAAAGCACTATTTTCATGGAAGAAAATATAATTGATATTTATTAGAGAGAGTTGGTTCATATTGCGCTCTATATTTTGAACATAGGATTGTTGAGATTTAATAGCACTAAGACTCCATATGCATTATTGTATGGAAGACCTACAACTATCAGGTGTTTTAAAGTCTTTGGAATCTTATTATATTTAACTACTTCAATATCTAATATTATGCATGTGGCAAGTTTGGTTGCAATATTTCAAGCTAATCCTAAGGAACTCATGTGTGAAGGCAGTCAAGAGAATCTTTAGATACTTGAAGAGCACTCTAAATTATGGATTATGGTATCCTAAAGGTAATGGCGTGTATCTGAGTGCTTACATTGATACTAATTGGGCTAGTTGTGTTGATGATAGAAGGAGTTCCAATGGTGGTGCTTTATTTTTAGGAAGCGGGATAGTCTCATGGCATAGTAAGAAGCAAGATGTGGTATCTTTATCAACAACAAAAGTAGACTATATCGTTACAACATCTTATTTTACTCAAGTGTTGTGGATGAAGTAAAATTTGAAGGATATCAAGATAAACTATGATGAGGTCATTCCTATTCTATGTGATAATAGAAGTGCTATCAATATTTCAAAGTATCTAGTGATGCATTCTAGAACCAAGAACATATTGATTAGGTATCACTTTTTGAGAGAGAAGGTTGCAGATAAAGAAGTGAATTTGGAATATATACCTACAAAGGACCAAATTGTAGATATTTTCATAATAGAACTTGCAAAGGATAAATTTGAATATCTGAGTTAGAAGTTGGGGGTAATTACTCATTCTTTCTAGATGTATAATTGGTGCATCTGTCTAGGGGAGTAATTCAAGCCATATCCTTATTCTTGGATTGATGGTGGCTACCTCTTAGGGGGAATAGGTAGTGGTTGTTGCTGACAGGGGGAGACTGTAAGTTATTTCAAGAAGGACACTTTATAAAAAAAAAAGGAGAGAATATGAGTTTATGCACCAAAGAGGGAAAGGAAGTCCTTTTCTTCCCTTTGTATTGGAACACAACTATCTATTGATAGGGGCTAAATCAATAGATCAATAAAATTTAACTTTTAACACCTCTTAAATCAGATAATATAATCATGAAGAGATTCACACACACACACAAAAATTCTCATAGCATGAGATATACATGGAAAACCTAATATAGGAAAAACCATGGTGAGAATAGCTGTTAAGATCTATTATCTTAATCTAGCCTCAAAATAAAACCTCACTAGTTACAATGTTTAAAGGAGCCAACCCTAAGGGGAAACTAATACCCTATTTTAAGAGAACTAACTCTAGGAAATAACCTACTCCCTAACTGCGAACCAACCCATATATCTGATGGCATCAACCAATCATATTTACAATGAAATATGGAGCTAAAACTCTAGATTACATATAATTCAAAATGAATCCAATTCAATGTTGCAAATGTGTTCTACAACTACTCATTCTTTGATGCTATTCATTCAACAAATCATTTCTCTACTCTACTCTTCTCTTTCCCCTTCTTTGTTGTCTCACACACCTCTGCTACTCAATACATATCCTAGATGATGTTTTTTGTATATCAATCTCAGCCTCCTTCTCACAGTATGTGCATACACAACATACTATCTCTCTCTCTCCACACATAGCTCTCTCTTAGTTATCTAAAAGTACATTCAATTTTTTCACATATAGCTTCACCAACAAACCATCTCTCCTTGAGCCAAACACCATCGACTTTATTCAATGTATTTTCTATTTTTGGCATCTCTCTATCTTAGGATTTGATTTGCATTTAATGGCATATTCCTATATGCTTGATATCATTCTAGATACATAGCTGCCTATGCATTAATGACATCAACAATTCCTTTCAATCCTTCACAAAAATGTAGTGAGATTGGTTATATCATTTTCCATGTAGTAATTCTATTTACCTAGTCATTTGACACAATTTCCAATCTTTGAATATAGACCATTGATCTTGAAATTAGCACCATGATCTAGCATATCTCATTTACCTACCTTGATTTAAAATGCAACTATCTGAGTTGACTTGCATTAAATGTGGTCATAGTCTCTTATGATTCAAAACAATTATGTGATCATACATTTGATCAATCATTTCTTGCCACGTGCAACTAATCTGCATACACATGCTAGTCAAGCCAAGTCAACACAAGCTTCCTACATAATGGTGGAATTCATCCTCCATTCATTCTTATTGTGGGTCGGGGATCACTAATCCCTCTTACCTCATACTTGAGGTGCATTGCAAAGATTAACAAGCAAGCCCAAAAACCAATGACTAATGCTTCTCCATACCTATCAATTTTTGGCCCTTGGCTTTACCCTTTACCATTTACTATCTTCACTGCATTAAAAACCATCACACTAACCTCCAAACTCCAAAGCCAAAAAACATTGAAACATGGCTGAGTTTATTAGATGTTGGGGTTCTTGCTTCCACCTTACCACTTTCTATCATTTTAGTAAGGACCAAGCCTTCCTACTGAACTGTGATGCCTGAACCTTTCCTTCACAAGCTTTAACCCTTTCAGGTGTTGGGATTCACACATACTCCTTACCTTTTTATTTTCTTTTGACAAGGCATAAGCCTTCTTACCGCTCTGTGATTCCTAACCACTTCCTTCGATGGCTTTAACTCTTTTGAGTGTTGCCATTTTGGCTTTCTTCTTCCTTCATACTTACTATTTTGTTAAGGAACAATCCTTAACTCTAACCCACAAACACCAAAACCCTTTCAAGTATTGAGGTTTGGGTTTCCTACATACCTCTTTCATCACTTAGCTCTTAGTTAAGGTGTAAGCCTTAATACTGACCTCCAATCCCCAAAACCTTTTCGGGTGTCATCCTTCGTATCTACCATTTACTTCTTTATTAACATTATGTTAAGTCATAAGCCTTAACTCTAATGTTTTACACTTGAATCCTTTTGACTTAAAAAAATTGTTCTTTTTTCTTTGTGCAAATGGTATAATATATCACCGAAGTTTGAAGTCTAAAACCTTTCAAACTTAGCTTGATTTTTCTATCTCCTTCCTTTCTTAGCAAGCAATATATGGTAAGCTTGAGGCTCGAAACCCAAAATTCTATAGTTCTTCAACACTTGCTTCCTTGGAATCATAATGTTGACCAGTCTCTCTTTTTGACATCAATGAGCCAACAATCTCCCTTATTAGATATCACTCAAATATCATGTTTTGGCATTAATGACAATCAAATTGCCAGCAATCTCCCTCTTTTTCATTGATGGAAAAACTAAATACTCTACACTAAATGAACCAATGTGAATGCACATATACCAGCATAGGAAAAACTAAATGCTCTACACAACAACCATTCACCTCCTTGGGTACACAACTATCTACAGTCACAAATACCCCTTTGACATATCTTCCCCTTTGATAAACAATGAGTATTTGTAACTATTTTCTTAACCCCCAATACTTGTAGACTTAGGGATTTTTTCTCAATTTCTCCTCCTACTCAATTGTCTGAGGGTTTGAACATTATCTCCCCTTTTGACATCAATGATAAAGGGACTCTTCAGGTCATAATGCTTCTACCGATACCACATTGGGCTCTCCCCTTTATCAAATAATTGAGTGTGTCCATGAAATCTACAACTATCAAGTAATTAGAAATTTGTAAAAACAACCATACCTAACTTGACTTCTCTTTCTCTTCTAGGGATGAATAAATACTCAATGAATCTTGTGCTAAACTCATGCTCTATCACTAATATTTAGTGATGTGATGTGGGAGAAATTACTGCCAACTTCTACCTTAGATACTCAAATTTATCTTTGGGAAGAAGCTTGGTGAATATTTCTACAACTTGATCCTTGGTTGGAATATATCCCATACTGACTTCTAGATCTATTACCTTCTCTCTTAAAAAGTGATACTTCATAGATAAGTACTTGGTCCTAGAGTGTATCACTAGATTCTAACACATGTATGGCACTTGAATTGTCGTAAAGAATAGAGATAGGTTCTTTGTACTCTACCTTGATGTCTTTGAGTGTTTACTTCA
This sequence comes from Sequoia sempervirens, assembly GCA_007258455.2. Classification (NCBI taxonomy): domain Eukaryota; kingdom Viridiplantae; phylum Streptophyta; class Pinopsida; order Cupressales; family Cupressaceae; genus Sequoia; species Sequoia sempervirens. The sequence continues at coordinate 135,138,208 of VDFB02000002.1, read as the reverse complement.
TCCACAATACTTGAGTACAAAATGCCACTGTTGCCACATACTTTGCTTCAACTATAGAAATATTAACCGAATCTTGCTTTATACTCATCCATGAAACAATTTTGTTTCCAAGGAATAATGCACCACCACTTATGCATCTTCTATCATCCACACTTCCTTCCCAATCAATATCAGCATATGTTTTCAAAGTGAAATCTTCACCTTTGGGATACCACAGTGCATAGTCAACAGTACTTTTAATAGATCTAAAAATTATTTTAATTGCATTGATAGGAGACTCTTTAAGACTAGCTTGAAGTATTACTACCATAAAAATTGCTTGCATACTATCAGGTCTTGATGTTGTTAGGTAAAACAAGCTACCTATTATTGATCTATATGTGGTTTTATTTGCATTTGAGGATTCATCTTTCTTACTCAACTTATATCCAATTATCATGGGGGTACAAACTAGTCTATTGTCTTCCATTCAAAACTTCTTAATCATCTCCTTAACATACTTAGTTTGAGATATGAATATTCCTTCAGTAGTTTGTACTATGTATAAACCAAGGAAGAAAGAAAGTTCCCCTAGCATTAACCTCTCAAATTCATTTTTCATTTGAATAGAAAATCCCTTACACAATTTTTCATTGCTACCACCAAAAATAATGTCATATGTGTACACAACTATTATCATATGCTCATCTTCATATTTGAAGTACAAATTGTTATCTTCACATCCCTTTTGAATCCTCATTGTTGTAGGTGCTAGTCTAGTCTTGAATTCCATGCTCTTAGTGCATGTTTTAGACCATATAGTGCTTTCTTCAATCTGCAAACAAAAGACTCTTCTTCTGATAGTTGAAAACCTTCAAGTTATTATGTGTAAACTTCTTCTTCTAGGTTTCCATTCAGGAAAGCGGACTTAACATCCATTTGATAGAATTTGAATCCTTTATAAATAGAGAATGCAAAAAAAAAAATTATGGCTTCCAATCTAGCAACAAGTTCAATTTTTTCCTCAATCTCTATACCTTCCACTTGTGCATATCCCTTGCACACCAATCTTGCCTTATTTCTTACTACAAATCCATCTTCATTGAACTTGTTTCTAAAGACCCATTTAATACCTATCACATTTTTTCTTGGGGGTTTTGGAACTAATTCCCAATTTTTGTTCTTCTCAATTTGGCTCAGCTCCTCTTCCATTGCTTTTATCCAAATTTCATCCTTGCTAAATTCAGCATAGCTCTTGGGATCTATTTGAAATAGTAGTGCAAAGTTTATTTGCTCTTTATTCTTTCCAACTCTCCTCCTTGTCTGAACTCCTTCATCCTTGTTTCCGATAATTTTCTCTTTAGGATGATCCTTTTGGACATATCTTGTAGGTGCTTTTTCATTTTCTTCTTTAGAATCTTCATCAGCAACTTCATCTTTAGATTCTAATTCAGCATCATAGTTTCCTCTATCAAGTTTACCATGTTTCAGATCTTCATCAACCTTGACATTTATACTTTCTACAATTTTTTGCAACCATTTGTTGTATCATTTGTAGGTTTTTCTTTGGGTGGATTATCCAATAAATATTCCTTCACCACATCTTGAGTCAAAGCTTCCCAAATTATCTTCTTCTCTCTTGATCTATCACTTGCTGCCAAGCACTTTGAAGTAATTAGCTCATGCAAGTTTTCCATACCACATTTCATAAGGTGTTTTCTCACTGTTTACTCTCAACTATGGGTATGCGCAGGATCATCATGGAAAAAAAGGCCCTTAAATGGCAAAAAATTCAGAAAAATCAGAGTTAGGAAACTTGATGTAAAAATTTGAATAAGTTATCTATATTATTTCAAAAATATGTAAGAATAGAATCTGTAGTAAATTGAATGTAGTTTCTAAACTATTAGGTTTGTTTAAGAAAAAGAAAATTCTATTTAGTGAAATTTTGAAATTTCAATGTAGTGGTACTTAAAATTTTTGGGAAAAAATAAAAAGTAGGTATCTGTCTAACCACCCTAACCACAATAAAATGATAATATTTTTTTATAATATTTTAGAAATAAGTAGAAGACTCATGTATGTGATGCATATTTGTTTGTAATTTTTTTCCAAGTAAATAATTAATTATGAATTTTTTATTACAACTTTTAAAAAATATAAAAAACTCGTATGTCTAACAACCTTAACTTGGTCAAAAATTTATGAAATTCAATTTTTCTTTTTTTTATCCTATAGTATGCGAAGCATAGAATGTGATACATGTTTTGGATTCAAAAAATGTGATAGTTTGAAAGTTATAGATGTTTTTCAATCAGCCTATCAATCAAGACTTTAGTCATAATTTGAATAGAAAATGAATAATAATTACTTATTAAATTCAAAGTAAAGCATAATTTATATTGGTGGAAAGTTGAGAATCTCCTTTAAAAACCCTTTTCGTTTCATCAATTTTGGGTAAAACAAAAGTCACCAGCCACATACCCATCATATTGCCACTTTTTGGCCCATCACGATCCTGCACAAACCCCTATACTCTATTCAAAGTATATACAGTTGTATGCACTATCTCGATCTCCAATATACATCAGGTAACTTGCCCTCATTGAACATTGTTCTAACCATTCCTTTACTATTATGTTCTTTTGTTCAACAAATCCATTCTATTATCGAGTTCTTGCTATAGAATTATTTTAATTTCATTCTTCTCACAATATTCAATGAATTGATTTTATGTGAATTCTCCACATCTATCTGATCTTAAGTATTTGATCCTTCTACCAATCTCCTTTTCAACAATGGCACTAAATATTTTGAATCCTTCAAATGCTTGTGACTATCCTTCAAAAAGGTTACCCATGTCATTATTGAGTAATCATCAATCGGCAACATGAAGTACCTTTCACCTTTGAATCTGTTTGTTCTTGTGGGGCCACAAAGATCAATATGAACCAATTCCAAGGGCTTTGTAGTTGCATACTCTTTTTTTTGAAACCCGGCCCTTGTTTTCTTACTTATCAAAAATTCCTTGCAAGTGGTTTTTGTTAGTTTCGTCATCTTAGGCATGTGTCTCACAAGTCCTTTTGAACGAACTTTTACCAAATTGTCAAATTTTACATGGCCTATTCTTCTATGCCACAACCAACTCTCATCAACTTGTCTTATCATGTAGCTTTGACCATTCACCTCACTAATATTATAGAGGTTTATTTTAGTTTGTTTCCCTTTTGCAACTAACCTTCCTGATTTCATTATCTTGCATCCTTCTACATTGAATGTAACTTTATATCCATTGTCACAAAGTTGACTGAAACTTAGCAGATTGTACTTCAATCCTTCAACATAAATTACATAATGTGTAGGTAGTTTTCCATCTATGCTTAGAGTTCCTCTACCATACATCTTTACATGAGTGTTATCTCCCAAACTCACAAATCCTTCCTTGAATTTTCTAAGTTTGATGAGTTTTCTTTTGTCACCAGCCGTGTGTTTAGAGTAGACACTATCTATCACCCACAGATTTTGCTTCTTGGAATGAAGTGGAATTTGTGCAATAATTAATTGAGTGGCCTTCTACTCTTTTTCTTTCCAAACCTTCTTAGGTTTCTTTTTTTTCATTTCCCTCTTTTTTTCACAAAGACTTTTGATTCCATGTTTACTCTAGGAGGCATGCTTTTATTTATATTCTATGATTATGGTCTTAGAAAATTTTTTCTACATTGCTTAGCTATATGACCAAAGTTATTACAATTGTATCAGATTACATTCATTTCTACCAAAGGAGAAAATGGATTTATACTCACAAAGTTTATTCTCCTTGTAGGAACAACTCTACATTCATTATCCCTGTGACCAAATTGATTACAAGTATAGCAATACCCATGGAAATATGAGGAATACCTTGTCATAGCATTTCTTTGAGCAGGATGAGGAGGTATTCTCTACTTTAACTTGTTTAAATCTCTCACCCTGTGGAAACAATTTGCTCCATCTCCTTTTGAGTTTTGCTTGTTCTTCAAGTGATCAGGGACTAATTGGTTATTTTTATCTTCTACAGCCTTGTTTTCTCCATCAACTTTCTCATCATTTATACTAGACTTTTCTTCTTCTTTAAATTTATCATACAACTTTGTAGATGCATTGGTAGTAGGACTCTTTTCTTTCTCAAACCCAAGACTTGATTTATCTTTTGAAGATTTTTGTGAGTTAATCAACTCATCAAGTATCTCAAAGCCTCCTTTTAGCTTCAAACCTTTATCTATTTTTCTATAGCCTTTTCTAATTCTTTTCTCAAAGCCACAATTTCATCCTCTAACTTCGTCCATACATCATATTTAGACTGTAGTTTAGATTTAACTACATTTTCTATCCTTTTAGCTTCTTCAACTTGTGTCTTCAAGCTTACCACCATTTGATCAGATTCTTCAAGGTTCTTGGTTAGCTTCTCAATCTCCTTTTGTGTATGGCTCTTTAGCATTTTATTCTTTTTCCTTTAGCTTTTAACCTCATCTAAGACACTAATGAGTTCACATTCAAGATATACTTCACCTTCTTCTTCTTCATCAGAAGCTTTGACTTCTCCATTTTCTTTATCTGTAAAACCTCTTGCCATGAGCATGAATTCATTTTCTTCAACCACTAAGGTGTAGTCGTATTCATCATTTGAGCTATCACTAACATCAAAGGAATCGCTTTCTTCTTGAACATGTAGACTTATTTTTCTTTGCAAAATTCTTTTTCTTGGAAAAGTAGGATTTCTTCTTTTTACTATCCATTACTTGCTCAAAGTTATCCTTTTCATCATAAGGGAATTTAACAAAAAAGTGTCCTATTTTTTCCACAGTTAAAGCATTTAAAGGCTAATTTAACTCTATATTTATAGATCCTCTTCTCAGTCTTTTGAAAAAGTTGGCTTCTTCGTCTATCTCTTCAAATCTGGATGTAGATGCTTCAAAATTTTCCTTTTCAGCTACTTTTAATGTAACTTCTCTCTTGGATGTTTTTGCATCTCCTATTCTCATCTTATAGGTAGTAAAGGTGTCGTGTAGCTCATCAATGTTGAGTTTTTCCATATCTCTTGTTTCCTCTATTGAAAAATTTTTAGAGTCATACCTAGATGGCAAGGACCTTAAAACATTTTTTAAAATGACTAAATCCTTCATCTCTTCTCCAAGGCCTATGATAGCATTCACTATTTCATCAACTCTGAGAAAATAATCTGCAATATTTTCTTCTTCACTCATCTTGATACTTTCAAACTCGCCTTTGAAAGTTTGTAGATTTGTTTTCTTTACTTTATCATCACCTTCGTAGATGTTCTTAAGCTTCTCCCAAACATCATATGTAGTTTGAAAATGCATAAATTTGACCAATTTTCAATTTGGAAACCCACACAAAATAACATTATTTTCCTTAGCATTGTTCTCATTTCTTTCTTTCTAGCTTGATCAGTAGGAGTAGTGTATATCCCTTCACAACTTACATTCATACATCAAACCCTAATGAGGATAGATATGCTTCCATCCTTATGCTCTGGAATGCATAGTTTGATCCATCAAAGAGAGGTGCTTTGTTTGAAGAGAAACCTTCTTGAATAGCCATCTTGTGTTCACTATCCAAGATCTACCTAAGCTAATTAAGCTTCTCTAAAGGAACCGGGGATCTAATACCAATTGTTGGAACACAACTATCTACTAAGAGGGGAGTGAATTATTAGATCAATAAATTTTAACTTTTAACACCTCTTAAAGTAGATAAAATAATCATCCAGAGGTTCACACACAGACATAAATGATCATAACACTAGATATACATGGAAAACCCAATATGGGAAAAGCAACAGTGAGAATAGTTGATAGGATCTCCTATCCTAATCCAAACTCACAATAAAATCTCATTGGTTATAATGTTTAAGGTCACCAACCCTAAGGAGACACCAATCCCCTATTTTAAGAGCACCAACTCTAAGGAAGCACCTACTCCCTAATTGAGCACCAACCTAGCTATCTAATGGCACCAACCAATCATATTTACAATGAAAGTATGGAACTACAACTTTATATTACATATGATTCAAAATGAATCCAGTTCAAATGTTGCAAACCTATTATGCAACTTCTCATTATTTCCTACAAATAATTTTCTCACTCTAGGGCATGTGCAGGATCATCATGGAAAAAACAGGCCCTTAAGTGGCAAAAAATTCAAAAAAATCAGAGTTAGGCAACTTGACATAAAAATTTGAATAAGTTATCTATATTATTTCAAAAATATGTAAGAATAGAATCTATAGCAAATTGAATGTAATTTCTAAACTACTAGGTTTGTTTAAAAAAAAAAAAATCTATTTGGTGAAAATTTGAAATTTGAATGCAAGGTACTTAAATTTAGGGGAAAAAATAAGTAGGTGTCTATCTGACCACCCTAACCACAATAAAATGATTTTTTTATAATATTTTAGATATAAGTAGAGGACTCGTGCCCCAACGTGATGCATTTTTTCTAATTTTTTCCAAGTAAATAATTAATTATGAATTTTTATTACAACTTTTTTTAAAATATAAAAATTGTATGTCTGACCACCTTAACTTGGTCAAAACTTCATGAAATTCAATTTTTTTTTTTTAATCCTATAGTATGCGAAGCATAGAATGTGATGTATGTTTTGGATTCAAAAAATGTCATACCGTTTGAAAGCTATAGATGTTTTTCAATCAGCCTATCAATCATGAATTTAGTCATAATTTGAATAGAAAATGAATTATAATTACTTATTCATTTCAAAATAAAGCATAATTTATATCGGTGGAAAGATGAGAATCTCCTTTAAAAAAAAATTTCGTTTTATCAATTTTGGGTCAAAAAATAGTTGTCAACCACATACCCATCATATTGCCACTTTTAGGCCCATCATGATCCTACACATACCCTCTACTCTTCTCTTTCCCCTTCTTTGTTGTATCTCACACACCTCTTCAACTCAATACATAGATCCTAGATGATGTTTTGATATATTGGTCTAGGTCTCATTCTCACAACATGTGCATACACAACATACTCTCTATCTCCACACATAGCTCTCTCTCAGCTATATGGAAACACATTCATTCAAATTTTTCTCACATAGCCTCACTAACAAGCCATCTATCCTCGAGTTTTAAACACCACTAACTTTATTCAATGAATTTGCTATTTTTGGCATCTCTTAATCGTAGGATTTTATTTTCATTTAATGTCATATTCCTATATGCTCAATCTCATTCTAGATATAGAGCCTCATGTACATTAATGGCATCAACAATTCCTTCCAATCCTTTACTATAATTTAGAGTGGTTATATTATTTTTGAGTAGTAATTCCATTTCCCTAGATGTTTGACACAATCCAATCTTTGCATACAAACCATTGATTTTGAAATTAATGCCATGATCTAGCATATATCATTTAACCACCTTGCTTTAAAATGAAACTATCTGATTTGACTTTCATTAAATGTGGCCATAGATCCCTTGTGATTCACAACAATGATGTGAATATGAAATTTAAGCAATCATTACTTACCAGGTGTCACTAATTCTCATACCTACACTTGTTAACCCAAATCAACACAAGCTTCCTACGAAATGACATAATTACTCCTTCATTCATGCTTGTGAGGGGTTAGGGATCACTAATCCCTCTTACCTCATACTTAAGGTGCATTGCAGAGCTTAATAAGTAAGCCTAAACACCAATATATGATGCTTCTCCATAATTCTCAGGTTTCGGCCAGTGGCCTTACCCTTTACCATTTACCATCTCCACTCCATCACAAACCATCACACTAACCTTCAAACCCTGAAACACAAAACACCAAAAAAATGCCTGAGTTTATTGGATGTTAATGTTCTCACTTCCACCTTACCACTTTCTAGCATTTAGGTAAGACATAAGCCTTCCTACCAAACTATGATGCCTAAATCTTTCCTTCACAAGATTTAACCCCTTCAAGTGTTGGGGTTTGCACTTATCACATACCTCTTTCTTTTCTTTTGACAAGCAAAAATCCTTCTTAATGCTCTACAATGCCTGAACACTTCTTTCAGAATATTTAACTCTTTTGGGTGTCAACATTCAAGCTTTCTTCTTCCTATATACTTACCATTTTGTTAAGGTGAAAGCCTTAACTTTGACTAGAAAACACTAAAACCATTTTGGGTGTTGAGTTTTTGGTTTCCTGCATACCTCTTTCATCACTTAGCTCTTAGTTAAGGCATAAGCCTTAACGCCAACCTTCAATCCTTGAAACCTTTTTGCATGTCAGCCTTCATTCCTTCCATTTAGTTCTTTCTTAACCTTAAGTTAAGACATAAGCCTTAACTCTAATGTTTGACCCCCAACTCCTTTCACTTAACACATTCAAACTTGTTTTTTCTTTGTGCAAATGGCACACGGTATGGCCAGCCAAAGTCAGAAGTTTGAAACCTTTCAAACTTAGCTTAATTTATATATCTCCTTCCTTATTTAGGAAGTGATATATGGTAAGCTTGAGGCCCAAAACTTTAATTTCTATAGTTCTTCAACACTTGCTTCCTTGCCATCATAATGTTGATCAGTCTCTCTTTTTGACATCACAGAGCCAACAATCTCCATTATTGGATATCACTCAGATACCCCCTTTGACATCAATGACAATCAAATTGCCAACACTTTTTCCTTGATGTCAAAGGAAGAGATAAATGTTAACCTAAGGGGGAGAATTTGTGCTTGAAAATGAGAGAGTTTGGTTCTTTTACCATCAATGAAAAAGGGGGAGATTGTTGTAGTTGTTGAATATTTGAAATACTGAGAAGGGGGGGTGAGGGTGAATCAGTATTTGACTAACCAAATTAATTAGTAACCATCCAATTAACAATCCACATTTAACAGCTATGGTGAACCAAAACACAAAGAAAATTTTAACACATAGACACTAGAATTTTTATGTGGAAAACCCAAAATGGGAAAAACCACGATGAGGATTAGCTCACAATATATTATAACTAGTTACAAGATATTATGGGGCTCACTACCAGGACTCATTGTCCTTAAAAGGCTCACAGCCTAAGAACAAAAGATGGATTAATGTTGAAGTACAAAAGATGTTGGCTCATTTCCAAGAATGAACTCTAGAAGTGCACCTACGTAGTGTTGAAAGTAGTTCTAGTTAAGCTCTATATTTTTTCTCTGGTTGTCGGTACATAAAACACTTATCAACAACTTCACATTATTACCCTTGTCACATAGCTTTTGAATATCTCCTTTCACTTTCTTTTCATCACTTAGGCCATCATATATATATGCAAGCATAACTTCCAATATCAATTAGGTCAGCCTAAATAGGGAAATACTTAAAATACAAAAGATCTTGTTGGCTTAGTACAAAATTTCTTTTGACATACAGAACAAAACATGTTATCCACAAGTTAGGTCAGCTCAGACCTAAAGAAAAACACACACCTAGAAGATACGCCTTGTCGTCCAAAAGAACACCAAAGTCTTGTCAGCAGAGTAGACCAACCAGATCACAAAAATATGTTGAAAACACTTGCAGCTGACACACTTGATCAACATATTGATATTCCTCTTATTTCAAAGATTTTCATATCAGTGTAATGTTGGCATCAGTGACAACCACAACACACAGAACCTTCTTCATTCTTCTAACAATCTACCCCTTTGTCATTGATGGAAACATGTGCCAAAAATGAGATTTTCCTCAAAAAAAAAGTATGCACAACTTCACCTAACTTATGTATAGAAGCAGTCATTTTATATTTCTCTTTTCTTCTCCCCCTTTGACATCAAGAACAAAGGACAGAAAAACACTTGAAATTTAGGTATTGGGGGCACCTTGTAATTCTTTGAGAATTACCTCCCAAGTTGGCTTTCCATCATCCTAAATGGATTTTTCCCTGGAAAGAGTTTTATGCAAAGATTATATTTCTGCCAAAAATTCTTCTCCTTCAAGAGTGGATGGAGTGATGTTCATTTTATCAAGTTTTTCAGCCTCCATCAGAGCATGTGATATAGTAATATTTCTAGACATGACTAGATTTTATAGCTAGGCATACTACCTCATAACATATTCCTTCCACCTTTGTAGGATGAAGAACTTATCTTGTAAATCTGCAATAGACATCCATCTGACATAGCTTCTATCATCAACAATCTTATAATTGTTGGAGGTATCAACAAGTTGAGACTCAATTGAGTCCATTATATCCTTGATACCTTGAGTGGTTTCTGAACATCTCATGCAATAAACAAATAGTAGTTGGGCTTCTTCATCACAATCTCTTACCTCTTTCAGAGTTTCCAAAGTTTTTTCACGTGCAATAGTACACTTATCTTGCAGAAACAACAACCTTTTCTCGAGTAAGTTCTACTCTACTTCTTTTGTGGTTTGTACCTTAAGATTGGATGAGTATTCTTTAATAGAATCAACAATAAGCCTCATATTTTCAATCAGAGCTAGAGAGTTGTCAGGAGTAGCACTGGGGGTTGTCTCTTGTAGAGTTTTGATAGCCTCATTTATCATCTCATTGCATCTTTGATATGACACTAAATCCTACTGCATGACAGAGCTGATGAAAGTGTTGCATAACTTCATTCTATCACTAGGTGTGATTTTTGTCAAATCCACAAGACCTGGATGGGATGGCAGTTTGACTAGTTGAGGTGGAAGTCTAGGTTGGATTACAACTTGTCTAGAAAGAAGACCTTTAAGTGTATTTTTAGATGATTCTCCAGATTTCTTTGATGATTTAGGGCCATTGAAAATTTCACCTCTAGTTTGAATGACTCCCTTATCTTCTTCTTCCTTCTTTTCTTCTTCTTTTTCTTTTTCATTTTCATCACTAGATGGCTTTTTTTTTCTTTCTTTCTTTTGTCTTCATCATCCTTATCTTTATCACTTTCTTTGTCTTTATTTCCTTCATTTGCATCTTTGTTTTCCTCTTCTCTATTCCCAAAGGATTAATAGTGGCGTTCTTCTATATTTTTACTAGATTGATCCTTATGATGATCATCAGACCTCTTACTAGTAGTTTCATCTGTGTCCATTTGAGGGGCAGGGATTTTCGTAGCACCAAGTGTCTCATCAACAATTTCCAATATAGGATTTTCCATTACTTTTGTAACTATAGCAGGTTCTTGAGTCTGAGAAATGTGAGATGAAGAACTGGTTCTTGTCCCATAGCTCCTTGCTAATGGCTTAATTACATCATGAGTTTCTTACCTTACTTTTTTGACATACTCATCTTCCTTAGTCATCAACATGTTGACTCTCTGCTTAACTCTGAACATTGTAGAACATTCTTTTAATAGATTTGTAGCTACTATTTCTGACTAAGTAGAACTAACAGATTTTACAACTTTTCTTCTTAGCTTATCTTTGACTTTTAGAGCTTCTTTCCTTCTAAGTACTAACTCATTCCACACATTTTTAGTGACTTTTGACTATATGGAATCCATGTTTATGTTACAGATAACTATGTACTGAACAAAAGCATTTAAGATAGTTTATTTTCCTTTTCCTTCATTTTCAACCTCATCATATAACTCAGCAGTGGTCATGTAACGCTTCACCGTGCGAACCCCAAAGGACAACTAGAACTAACAAATTGTCGCACAATTTTTTTATTTTTTTATTTTTGAAAGTAGAACATTACGCAAGAAAAACATGAACATACATTACATGAAAAGCAATTAACTATTACAATATCAACTACATCCCCTGGGGTACATGTGATGGCATTATGAAACCTAAACTATAACAATAAAAAATGATCCAAGATTACATTATACGCCATCAACAAGAAACATCCATAGATGATAAATCAACATAAACAATATTAACTTAATTCCAATAACCATAACATACTATTATCCCAAGAACTCAATGGAGCATATTTCCATAGGTACAACAAATCAAATAACAGCTACCATGAATCATTATCCACATAAGGTTTACAAGGTAACATAATACATTACATATGTTTCATCACATTACATTGTTCAAGAATTACAATAATAAAAAAGTGTTTCCCCAACATGAATGGGAACAATATAATATGATATAGAGTAATACAACTAAAAAGATGAACACAAAGTATCATGACTAGATCCATCTCTGGCACATCTTTGAAGTCACTGCAACTGGTTCAATCTCTGCAAAACTTGACCTTCAATTGGCGACCCAATGGTGTGCATAGCACATTCCACCCAACCATGTGGGCCCGAAGGCCTACCCCCATGCTATGAGAAGACAAAAAAGACCCTCAACCAAAACAATTAGGTGAACAATAACAAACAAGACTCCATGAAAAGAGCAACAATAAACACAAAAGACATCTACTTCCAGAGGAACAAAGAAATAAGGGGAAACAACAAATAAACACAGTTGCTAAAGGGGTAGAGTGTCATCACATGGCTCGACATGGGTTACCTAATGCAGATCTTCATAGGTTACCGGCCCCCATCCTGGGTTACCCTAGCAACCTCAACCAATCCCCAACCCCCATTCTTACACATGTGGAATCAACTCACCTTTCATGAAGACAAGGTGGTTGATTTTCCATTCCAGGCCTTCTCGTCTTATCCCAAGCCTAAACGAGCACTTGGGCCATAAGAGAGGCATCCATTATCTCTTATTAATGTTAGATACTACCCAAACCCCCTAATTAATTATTAGTGTTTTCACTTGATTAGGAGACTTCCAATGAGTTACCCAGGCACCACTTCCGAGTACCGGCCCCCATTGAAAGGCACTCCCCCTACTAGCAACAAAACCCAAAAGTCACTAACTGGGTAAGCCAACATGCACAACATAAAGAACCACATGAATAACCACATAAAGCGAGGCATACACCATCTCACACAAAACTTCATAATGAAACAACTTCCAAGTGCAAGGCTAAAACCCACATTATCAAAATCAAGCAAAAGATCAATTGTTCACTAAGAACCAGCATGAAAATCCAAACATAAGGAAGCTCTTTTCCCCGATCCTCTTGAAGTCTAACAAATTCAAAACACAATGGTTCCCCCATCAACATGGAAAAAATAACAAGATCTCAAGAACTATTTTCAATCCAAGTATAAAATAACGAGTGGATACATCACAACAAGATCTTCAAACCCAATCAAAAACTATTATAAACAAATCAATACAATTTAATCCACAAAACGAAAAACTTTTTAATAATCAGTTGGCACAAGCGAGCTCCCTCCATAAAACAATAACTAAAAACACAATGATTCCACTAATCGAATACCATGATTAAAGCAAGCAATCAATTAAATGATACAACCTCGAATACACATTTACTCACTAACTTCACTTAATACACCATTCACATAATAACACTCAAATGCCTATGTTGGGAAACAACGAATCTACAGTCCAACTATACATGCAATACTCCAAATAACCATACTAAAGAAACCATATTGATCACAAAGCAATCATCTCTATTAACTAGTTAGTATGTAACCTTAATGCTAACTTACATCTTAACATTACAATACTCCAATTATTTAATTCATTTATCTATAACAACTTAGATGCTCAATTTAATTAAATTACATTTCCTTTAATCTCTTCAATATTCCCTAATCTATAATAATAAACAAAACCATATAATAATCACACACACACACACACACACACACACACACACACACACACACACACACATATATATATAAACATACATACTCGAATATAATCCTTTAAAATATTCAATGATTAATACTATGAAGAGCAATTAAAGACAAAATGAATAGAAGCCTACTATGTTATTCTTAGTCTAGAGTTCAACAAGGTATAATATTGATATCAACCTAGGCAATGAGATATTCACTTGCATGTAATAAGGTGCAAGGATTTAAATCCTCTAACTTCCTAATTTAATTTCTCCAACTTATTTCTCTTGACAGCTCAATGAATTCAAAACACAAGTTACTCTATTATTCTATACTCGTAATTACTTGCATATGTACATATATAAATATATGTGTATACTTATATTTCAAACGAAGACTTTCCAAGTAATAAATTAGAGACACATACACACATATATACTAGTATTTAACTAAATAACATTTCAATTTCACTTTTTCAAATTAAACTATTTAATATCATGGTAATTTCTTCTTTAAGAGGTCAGCATAACTAATTTGCTAAAAGATGATCTAGCTCAATTACTCAAACCAAACCCTCAATTTTCTAATATATGACATCAATTTCCTACAAATAATTCTTAAAATCAACTCTAAAACCCTATCAAGTAATCTTTCATAGAAGTTTAAATACTTATTTCATTATACCATTCCATAATAATAAAATTACAACTTCATATCATACAATAACGATACCCTAATTATTTATTTTACAGGGCAATTTCTAAACAGCTATTAAATACCATAAATAAATAATTCCTATTCATCAATAATTCAAAAGGGAGTTAACTAATCGTTTTATTATCAAATTAAACTGTTTTCAATTATTTATACTTTATAGACAATTCAAGTGACCACTAATTTGTACTCCAATACTTATGTAGATAGAATGTATATGATACAACTATTTATACGTCCTTAAAATCAAAAACTTTATAACGAAAGCATAACATGTATATACATAAACAAATAAAAGAAAAGCAACACAATCAATTAACGAATTGACCAAGATAAAATAACTATTACAGTTTAAATATTAGCTCATAACCTCCAAATAGCTATCTTAAAGTTACTCATTTCTTTAGATAAGGACAATATTCCTATTAAATATTGATCCAATACAATTGACATGATACTTTCATAATTCAAACATGATGTAATTTAGCCGATAGGCTATATATAGTGTGAGATTGCCGCCGTGAATTTGTCTCACGCCGCGAAATTGTCTCGCGTCGGGAAAAACTTGCCATAGTCTCTTGGCTGAAAACGTAATCCATTACTTCCGTGTGTAGAAAAACGTCTGACATGTCGCATAAACTGGTCGAGGGAATACGCGTCCGTTGCATGCATAAAGTTTCAAACCGCCTTCATTGTTCACGACTACAATTTTATGCAACGGAAGACACGTACGCCAGGCATTTTTTCTTCGACAGAGAAGACACCTCCGCCAGGCCTTCGTTTGCCCACCGTGACCACAACTGTTGGATTAAAGCCCAGAAGAAAACCCAAGCCTAAACAAAATCCCGCTAACAATGCCTACTCCAGTGTACCTAGTACACAGGTATGTTATATTTCTTCTCTTCTCCTTTTGTTTGTTACACCAGCGAATTTATCAAATCTATTTTACCACTAACGTCTAAACTTATTTTATTTATGAATGCAGACCATATACATGAAAACTTTTAGCTGTTATGCAGAGTAAACTATTTCCATAGGTGAATTTGAGATGATCAGAGTTTAATTCTCATTTATGAAGTTGAATTTCACGCTGAAGGTCTGGCGTTAATTAGCTTTGGATTCCGTAAAGCTTGGGAATTAAAAGCTTGACGAAGCTCTTCTTCTGCAAGGTATTTTTAATGCTTAAGCTAAGTGCTTTGTAAAAAAATGTAGAAATGATTCAAATTGAAATCAGGGCTTCCTGTGTATTTATTTATTTGTTTTTCTGATACACACTGCACTTAGAGCAGGCGGCCACATCAACCGAGCTGACTTCCCGGGGCTAAATTTTGGGGTAAAATGTGAGTCATCTCATTGTAGACCTTGGGTGGATTTGGTTATTTAATATGATTGCATTCGACTATACTTCAAGATGTTTCCATGGCAAAACATAGGGGTGAGATTTAGTCCTACCAGAGATGCCCTACTTGTTGGGGTTTGAACCTAGGTCTATTGTGTGAATCTCTTCATTCTCCACTATATACTCAAACCTGTTGGGCACTTCCTGGGTATGTTGAATAAAGGTTTGAAATTTTCTTCGGATTTAGGGTTAGATTTTATGGGCATTTTTATGGTAATGATATTTTCAATTTGATTTTAGGCCTTATTCCAAATGACATATTTCTCTCTGATGGCTTCAGTTCACAGTTGTGTTTGAGTTTGGTTTTTTAATGAATTCACCCGTTTACCAGCTCTTTGAATTTCCATAAGGGTTTGGTATTGATGGAAAGTTTTCTTTATATGGAAGGAGGCACCAATGATGATGCCTCTTCAAAGCTTGACACGCTTCATATTTGCAAGCCCAAGGACCATGAGGAAAGGTTGAAGAAAGGTGAATGGAGTGATGGTACCATACATGAACTCTTAAATGCATATGAGGGTAAGTGGAATGATAGGAACAGGGGAAATTTTCGTGTTGGGGACTTGGAAGTTGTGTCTACACTTCCTTTAAGCAAGAATCAGATTGCATATGTCTAGGTTTAGGATTTTATTTTTCACAATAGAGAATTAATGGAGATTGTGTTTTATGCGTTGGTTTTGGATCTGTTTCGGACTTTTTCAGTTGGGTAATTCTTCAATATAGTTGCTACTGAGGATTATCTCTTATGTTATATTCACACTTGACGTACACCAATACCCATAGTGTTACTTGATTCGGACTTCTCAGACTTATCAGGCACTTTTGAGACTCAGACTCAACAAATAGATCATATATTTTAACATGTATCTCATTAATTAAATCTGATTCTCATGCAATTTAAAGCAAAATATCACTAATCCAGATATAAGTATAATCCTCTAGAAATTTTTACAGTCTGCTCAAAATTTGCAACCCCCTCCCCTACCACACACATATTTTTCTTGAGGATGCGACCCCTGCATAATTTGACCCCATATTCTATAGGGAATATTTTGAGTTAACCATTCACATATCTGATCTAGCACAGGTTTGAATCGGCATTTAATATGCAGATTTCTGAATCAAATCGGATTGTACAAGCCCTAAAACCCCAATTTTTTCAGATCCACTTTTCTTTTATAGATTGAAGAAGTGGCTGCAGGGAGATTGGCTTTGGTTTGCTGTGGTAGGGCTTCTTAATTTAATGTCTGACATCAAAGGTTTGAGTTTGGGCTTGGGCTGCTTGAATATGGAGCCTTGATTTGACATTGACATTTGTTGATGTATGTATGCAGTTACAGAACTTTTGATGAAATATAGGACTGAAGTGGCTTGAAACCGAGCGAAATTAAAGGATCTGCTACAAGCTACTAACGATCTGGAGACACTCTATTTACAAGTACATCTTCTTAACACTCTCGATCACAACATAATCAAATTATATTCTTCATGAGTAGATACAAAGAGCATGAATATCGATTTCATAACAGAGATGTTCACATATACCTTTACATACACATATACATATACATATATGTAAGACTCCATACACATATACATATACATTGAGTTTGGGCTTGGGCTGCTTGAATATGGAGCCTTGATTTGACATTGACATTTGTTGATGTATGTATGCAGTTACAGAACTTTTGATGAAATATAGGACTGAAGTGGCTTGAAACCGAGCGAAATTAAAGGATCTGCTACAAGCTACTAACGATCTGGAGACACTCTATTTACAAGTACATCTTCTTAACACTCTCGATCACAACATAATCAAATTATATTCTTCATGAGTAGATACAAAGAGCATGAATATCGATTTCATAACAGAGATGTTCACATATACCTTTACATACACATATACATATACATATATGTAAGACTCCATCCCCCTATTGTCCTCAAAATTTGGTCAATAGCCCCAACATCCCAAAAACCCATCCCTGCATCCCCTCATTCTAAAGGAGCCATAGATCTGAATTAGCTTTTTCCTGGTTTATAGGCAAGTTTGGTATATACAGTGCCATGTAGTAATCTTACTGTGAAATATATAGGTTTCTATAGTAATGCTCAGATTTCAAATTGATCCTGATATATATCCCATGTTCATGCCATTATGGAAAAACTATATGACCTTTTTTTAATTTTATATATTAAGAGGAAGAGGGCTCCTTGTCTCCTAATTCACAGATCAGAAAATGGAAATATTTTACAAATAAAGTTCAGTGTTACCTATGAATAAGTAATAACTCACTCTTGAGCGATTAGATGGGTTTTCATATTATCGCTCTTGTCTCACACTCACTGTATATCACTCAGCATTCATGACAGAGCTCAAGTGATGATGATCACTAAAAACTTACAATCAGTCTCATTTCTAATTTGTTCAAGAGATTCAGAGATAGCTTCTCTTTTTTATTTGTTCAAGAAGAAAATCAAAGAGAGAAAACAATAAAGATCAGGCAACACATCATTAATAATTGCAAGACCTCAGTCTTTGTGCAAAATTTTTATGTTATTTGCAAAGTCTCATTCACATTTCCTGTGGAATGTGTCAAGGATGTTCCCATATCACATTGATGAGGAGGAGGAGATAAATTTTTTCTTATGTTGCCTTTTTCATAGAGCCATCAGTTTTGAATTCTTACACAGTTATATTCTATTAGTAACCTATATAATGTACAGTTTTAACTGCTGAAGTGACAGAAAGGATTTGGTTTAGTGTTTAATTGAATCGACATGTTGCATTCGTAAGGGCAGCAGTTCTATTTTTACCTCCTTGCCCTTAAGAGTAGTTTCCTTCCTAGATGACTTGATATTGGAGTCATGTCTTGGTAGCAACCTTCTATTCTACTAATTCCATATCATTTACCCAGCAAAAGAACTACTGACATAACACAATCATTATTTTCCATGATGTGCAGGGATCAGAAAGCTGCCGTCTCCATTGCCTCGTGCATGAACCAAAAAATAAACTGCTGGCTCCTATCATTGTGTACAGAGATACAACTTGTAATTTGTACAGACATTTGTAATTTGTAAGATATTTGCAATCTGTTTCAATTCAAAGCACGGTTATGAATACAGACATTTGTAATTTGTAAGATCAAATGTTCTTATTGTCATGTAGACTATCAAGTAAGGTAATATATGCTAAAAGTATTAGGAACTTCACTTTATTCAATTGAAGGGAATTTGTAAGAACTCCTAAAGAGTTAGTGTGTCAACAGCCATCATTTCAGATTCTTATGAAGATATTTTTGTGTATCTTGATTAGTTTATAGAGAACACAATATCTCACACAATTATGTGAATTATTTACTTAACTCTATTATAAACACTTATCTTCTCTTCAAACACTAATTACACTATTTTTCAATGTGCAGACACAAAACAACTCTAAAACAAACTACTGTCTACAATCATTGTGTACAGAGATGCAACCTTCTATCCTTAAATTGCTACTACCGTCTTAAATCACCACTACTGCGTACAAAGGAACATTGTCTACACAGATGCAATGTATGTTTTCTCATAGTTTAGAGGATCAGTCTGTACACAGATCCAACCTTCTATCCTTAGTTTGCTATTGCCCAGAAATATACTGTGTACAAAGGATCATTGTCTACAGATATTTCTAATTTGTTTAATCAAAAAAACATTCTGTACAGGTAACTGCAATGTTGTACAAAAACCTAGCTCTTTGCTGTTTTTGAAATAAATGCTCCAATTGCAGTCCCATTTTTGTTTTCACTTTGGTTACCACTTTCAATTTTAAGCATGATTATATATACAGCTCACATAGCATATACAATACTGTTGGTTGCAAAGACAGGGCCAATAACGCTCAGCCAATTATATAATACTATCGGCGTATTCCTTGCAGCTCCCCCGGCTGCAAGCGCTAGTTATAAATACAACCAACATTCGTTAACTAACCCGAAGACCATCTAAAACAAACCTTTTAATTACTATCTAAACATTCCCTTGATTTACTAAATATAAGTAAATAAATAAATAACCATGATCCCAAGATAGGTGCAAAACGGCTTTAATGAGAAGACTTAGTAATTTACAGGTAGATGGAAATGGCAGGTATGCTCAAGGCGCAATATAGGGTCTGCAGAAAATTGACGGAAGGGATTCAGAAATGTTCAAGTAAATGCAATTGGCAGGTGTAGGGCCATATTCCACAACTATTTCCAGCATCCCCTCTTCCTACGCTAGGATGGGAGCTTTGGAGACGCGTATTCTTTTCAGATGTTGCGATTGCAACTGCCTAGGTAACTAAGTATGCAAAATGCAGAGCACAAACAAGGCACGCGAACTGTTTGACAGAATGCCTCAAAGAAATGTTTGAAGAATACGAAGCAGAGACAAGGAACGTGAACTGTTTGACAGAATGCCTTAGTCAAAGGTGGTCTCAAGAACACTACGGCAGCTATGACTGCCCTGGTAGGCATGTAAGCAAAATGCGAAGCATAGAAAAGAAATTTGAACTATTTTAAGTTGTTTTAGATAGACTCCACAACTCTTGCGAGGCTCCTCCATGACCGAGCAAAAATGGGATCTTGGAACAGGGTATGAACATCCATCACAAAATGAAGGAGAAATAAAATTTATCAGACACTACAATTACAACCACCGTCATAGACATACATACAAAATATGAAATTATAGATAGAGCAATATTCATTTAACATTGTTCAACCAGCAAACAAAACTAAAGAAATCTTGGACATTAGATGCAAGAAAACACACACGCACGCCTACACCTAACAGAGCTTGATTCACACTTAAAAACTTTGCAGTTCTATTTAACGCATAACCACGATGAAGAAGAAGATCTAAGAGATCGAGGTAATATGTCAACCAGCTTTGTTCATGCATTTTGAGAGGGGAGGAAGGAATATCCATCACAGACAATGTAGTTGCAATTGCTCTGGAAAACTAGTATGCAAAATGTGAAAGGACAGACAGGGCGTGCGATCTGTTTGTCAAAGTGCCTCAAAGAAATATAGTCACATGAATTTGCAACGACCACAGGATATGCACTAAATGGATTTATTGAATAGGCTTTCGAAACTCTCACACAACTGCAATCGGTAGGAGTGAATCCAAATTGTGCAAAATGCCAAAGGATAGACAGACAACTTACCTGAAGATTCTGCATAGGGTTCCTTGTTGTCCACAAGCACCTCCCAAAAGAATAATAAATGGGCAAGAATGATAACACAATGGATTTGTCCAACAACAATGAACTTGTGATGCCCAGAGTGCTAAGAATTCCCCAGTCAAAATTGTCAAATTGTGATGCACCCAGTAAAATCTTATCTCCTTTCTGAATGTTCTCCTCACCTTTCTCGCCCTCACCCCGACAATGCAATTGACAGTGTAAAGTAAATTTTCCAGCTTCTTCCACGTTAAGATCTCATGCAAGATGTGAGAGAATTTACATGGCACGTGGAGGAAACAATATTTGGATATCACATTATTATTTATATAATGAATAATTAATTCCAGCTATTAATGATAATGTTGATTTCGATTGTATGAGGGTTGAAGTTGTGCTCACACAATCATAGTGTTATTAAATGATTGGGTGTAAACTAAATAATGTTATTTGTTTTAAATTTAGTTATGCATAAAAATATTTGGTTATCACCATTAAGAAGAATGAAAATAACATGAAGACTGTTTTAAATTATAAGTATTTGAAGATAATACAATGTAATTAAGCATTAAATCATAATAGTTTTAATTATTCTACATAGCAATAACACTAATATAAATCTTGTATTTTAGATAAAAATAATATTAATAATAAGATCACCAATATTTATATGAAAGGAAAACTAATAATAATAATATAAACCTCTAATTTCTTGTTTATATTTTCAATTGATTATAAACAAATATTATACTTTTTACCTCTGATTTATCTTTTAATCTACTTACTCTATATTTTTCTATTGTATTTTTATGCTGCATACTTTTGTATTTACATCACTTATTTATTTTATTTATCTTTTACCATTTTGAATTCTTTAAAATGGTGGCCTCTTTTATGCATTTATATACTGATCATTAAGTGTACAATATCATATATCATGCTTATTAATATATGACCTACATATCAAAATCCTATACCTATGTTTCTTGTGGATCACCTTATGAAAAGTAATTACTTGTTATAATTCTATATTGGGATACCTTTATTTTGGAGTTTATGTATTGAAATTGTATTATTATTTAATACTTATATATATATATATATATATATATATATATATATATATATATATATATATATATATATATATATATATATATATATATATTCATTCAAGTACTAATAATGTTGTTAACATTAACGACGTGAACTTTGAGACGCAACCAAGACTTCAATATAGCATCAACAATGAAACATAGTTTACAAGCATGATCAATGTATAAGACAAACACGTCTAGTATCATGCAGTTTAGATGCATTAGATTGTTAAATTACTGGTGCGAGTTGGTGTGAATAACTTTATGGCTAATAAGTACATCAACCTCAACATCGCCAATAGTTATATCCATAATAATATTATCATTGTTATAACATCCCTCTACTAACTTTACTTTTTCCACATGCAAATAATTAAAATCTCACGATAATAAAAATTATCAATTATTATAATTTTAAGCAATACTTTTCACAAAAAAAATTAATTTAATCATTTACATTAAACCATGTACTTTGATTTCTCAATTTAATTAACTGTTTTAAACAAAACTACTAAGTACTCCAGAAAACAAACTTACTCGAAAACCAAAGACGGCCAAAACGGAGGGACACTACAGGTCATGAGTTCATTATCAATCATGTGATTCACTAAAGTTTCAAGAACAAAGGGTGGATGATTTCTTACTAGAGGAGAGTTGGGCATGGTCTCCACAGGGTCGGTTGAGCCCTCTTCATTCTTTTTTGCATGCACATGAATTCGATAGGCATCTTCCTCAATTTTTGTCTCCTCATCAATGGATATCTCTACACTGGTTTTGACTCCTTCGCCAGAAGTACTACTTTTATTTCTCTTCAGCTAATGCTCCTCTTCAAGACCAAGCTCAATTTCTCCTTCAACAACATCACTTATATTCCTTTTCCTATAAACCTTTTCTTTCACTCTTCTTCTTCCTCCTAAAGCGGTAGATGGTGCAACAACACATATGTCCTTTTTCTTGGATGCCTTGGTGCTTGGGCTAGTAAGAGTAGCAGTATCAACAAATGTAGGGATACTTTATTCTTTCCTTTTTCCTTTTGTAACATTAGTTGTACTGGGTGTTGATGTAGCACCAGAGGATACCCTTTCAGATTTTATGGGTCTGGTGAGTAGATCCACAGACTTAGCTTTCCTTTTGTCAAGAACTTCCTTCAATAGTTCTATTTCATCCTTAGTGTATGCTACGTCCTGGAAGAAAGCTTCAACTTTATGTTAGCCCCACAGTTGTCGTTACACCAAAAGATTGACCTGTTAATGCCCGATACAACTGGTAGATTTAATGGATCCATTGGAGGTGGTTATTCCATGTCATGAATCTTGAGGGGAGCGCTCACCAGCTATCAAAAAACTCCCCTCCAACATTACCTGAGGGGATTCGAACCAGGTGGGTAAGTGCAAGAAGTTGGGTCCACATTAAAGGGAAGTGTCTTTTTTTAGCTCTCAAATAGGTACCTGATCATTTTTTAGAATAGTTACACATTTTAAAGTGGGTACTCATTCCAAAAGGTTTGAAACTCAAAATACATGTTTTTGGTTTGGATTTAGGATTAGAAAAGGCATGGAAACCTAATACTTATCCTTAGACTTGCAAGTTCAAGGTCATGGCAATTTCAAGAGAAAAAACTAACTTTTGTGATATAGCTAATAAAGTTTTTTTCAAAATTATTTTATGAAATTAAAACCCATTATAGATAAAAATGTTTAATTTTCAAATATATAAAAAAAATTTATGATTGGATTTTTTTTATATTTTCTAATTAATTTATGAGGAAATTGGTCCATAAATTTGAAATGTTAGGTTTTTCGTATTTTTTTAATAACTTTTTTTTAATTTTATTGTTAAAAAAATTGCCTAGCATCAATCTATAAACTATTCTTTACACAATGAAAAACGAAAAAATTCAAAAAATGATAACTTTAGGTCAAGTTATGGTGTCGTACATAAGGGTTTTAAAAACCAACCATTAGGGCCAATAGAAAATTAATAAATAAATAAAAATTGAGAAAAAAATTATAAAAAAATATCCTCATCAATCTTTATTATAATACACATCTTTCCACAAAATAAATTAGAAAAATACATTTATTTATGTCAATTATGGTGTTTGTACACATGCATGGTATGGTCCTAAAAAAGTGACTTTTAAAAAGTGATTTTTATACATGCATATTAAAAATTATTTTGTATCATCTAGGTATTAGAATAAATTAAATATTTGAAAACTAGACTCAAAATACTAAATTTTATATTCCTAGATTTTTTTATGGTTCAATGTGTAAATGCTTCAAATTTTAAGTCCAACTATGACAAATTCTAAAAATTAGGAAAAACATTTCCACTTTTTGAACATTTTATGGACCCAACTTCTTGCATCTACCCAGGTACCTTTGGCTCTGATACCAATTGTTGGCCCCATAGTTGTCATTACACCAAAAGATCAACCTGTTAATGCCCAATACAACTACTAGAGTTAGCGGGTCCACGAGAGGTGGTTAGTCCATGTCACAAATCTCGAGGGGAGCACTGGCCATCTGCTAACACTTTCTTTCTTCATTTAGATGCAGAAGCTTCTAGGTGAATTTTAGTAGATTTCTCAAAATATGTACCTAATCTAGGTAGAGAGGGGTGCTTGGAACTAGCCAATAAAGTCTCAATGTATCCTTCTGCCAGATTCTCTTCAATTTCATACCCCAGTGGTTCAATCCAATGAATTCTAGGTTCTACTACCTCAATGATGCATTCATCAATAGACACAAAAAATGTTATCTCCTTTTCATACTTTTTCACCAGTATTCTTGGAATCCTTTCTCTTTCTTGCATTTCCTTCTAAAAGAATGCAAAGGTAGTTAGGGAATTTTTTTGTGCTCTAAAGTCTCCTAGATTGCGTAGATAATCACTAATCTGATGGACAACCAGCATGGTATTACCCCATATTATATTCTTCCTTCCAGGTAGTTCATTTAGAAAATAAAATAACAGGAAGACAACAAGAGTGCCAAATTTAAAAACATGTCTCTTTGCCTTTGTCATACTCAGATTTTCCATAAGTTGCACTCTCAGTAGCTCACAAAGATCGAAGTCCTTTCCATCTACCACCATTTCATAAGTTGTGTGAATTGTCGTGGCCGAAACAAATTTCACTCTATTTGTGAAGTAAACTTTTTTTTAATCATAATTGCAACATATTTAATGGCAAGGTTTGTAATAGTTTTTGTGGTTAGGGCTCTTCAATCAAACTTAGCTCTAGTTAAGCTTGTGATCTCATCATTTTTCACTACTTTTAGGACTAGAATGGTACAAGTGTCACAAAGACCAATAACTGCTTGTATTTCCTCTTTATTGATAATTCCTATTTCATTTACCCAAGATTATTGTGAACCCTACTTAGGGCCATCCTAACAAATTTTGCATCACTTTCGCTAGAAAAGTTCAGAAACCAGTTCCAAACACTCAACTTCATCTGAACAAGGTTTTCATACTCTATCTTAAGTAATAAATCATCAGTCAACTCATTGTCCCATAAATACTTCAACTCTTGGTGATTGAATTCTTCGAGCTTCCCATGAATATACAGTCTTGGTGGGTAGTACATTACTCAGAATGTGCGAGAACACACCTATTGGATAATTTTTTGTACACCTTCCATGAGCATCTTCTGAACTTTGGTTGGGGCCTCTCAGAAAATTCCATGACAGTAGGAGTGGCCATATTTCTCAAAACACACTTGAATGATTTTAACAAAATGCTTCTTTGATTTGAAAAACATGGAATTCAAATAGCAAAGAACACCTTTCATCTCACCGGGATCTAGGGTTTCACGGTATGGTACTCAAAGTTGCTTAAGCTTGCACTACTTCACTAGGAAAAGATCTCCACAATTTTCTTGATTTGCTTTATTTCTACTAGAATTTTCTTCAACACCATCAAAATATAGATTCATATCATTTGTCTTTGTTTCATCACAAGAAACCTCATAAATCGGGGGCTTGATAGATTTTTTTGTGATTGCTCCCCTTGAAGCCATTATTGGGTTCAATTCATAAGAGGGGTATCTACACCTAATGTAGATATATGATCATTTGTTTTATCCTTTTCCTCAGGATCTTCTTTCCTTCTCCAAATTCTTGCCATTTCTTTCTTTACTTCATCAAGATTTACCTTGTTCATAGACTTGTTCTTTTGTTCTGAATTCGGTTTCTTCCCAACTTTTCCCTTACAAAATTTTGAGATATATCTGAATTTGTTTCAAGAGTGGCACAAAACATATCTTTGATCAAGAGAGTTTGTATTCATCCTTATCTTGCACTGATTATCCTTATGTCCAAAAATATTACATGTGTAACAATAGCCCTGAAAAGAATGAAATCTTCTTCTAATATTAAATTTGTTCCTCATAATTTGACTTTTACATTCGGCAGAATTATGTTCAAACTTGTTGAAAAAATAGCATTTTCCACCAAATAATTCAAAAAAAATTCTTATTCTATTTTGGTTTATCATACTTCTACATTCTATTGCTCTATGTCCAAATTTATTGCATGAGTAACAAAAGCCATTAAAAGATGGATACCTTTGAGCATTAGGCTGTCAAATGGGGATCCTTCCGGTATTGATCCTCTAGTTCTTGCTTTGATAAGCATTCCTTTGGCATTTCCTTTGATTGTCCACTTTGTTGTAGATCGATGATGAGTGTCCTAAATGATACTTTAAATGCTCATTTTATGTTCACAAAGACTTTATTATGCTATTAATTAACAATGTTGATGGTAGAATATATGCTTTTATGTTTGCTTGTTTTGTACTTTATATTTAACTAATTAGGGAATATATTAGAAATAATATTTTGCATTGAATGTGTTACTTTTGATGATGTTAATGAAGGAATAACTATTCAATTTGAAATATTTGTTGTCACATTAGCATCCTATTCTTAAGGATTTTGTTCAGGTGATTTAAGGCTTACTTCATGAGGTGGATTTGTTAAACTCTCTATTTAACAAACATGGAATCAATCATGCTCCTAATTGCTCCACCTGGATATTGATGCATCATAATTTCAAATCGACTTCTCTAGTCAGTTTGGAAACTTCTTGTTCAACTATTATGTGGTGGAATTCTCTCTGACATTTTCAATTTTGTTTCAGTTTTAGATTGTCATTTTGTATCTTAGTGGGCAATGCCATGATTTTGAATCCAAATAAGGGATATGCCTATAAATATCCATCCTTAGGGGAATTTTGGAGTTAGATAATTTTTCACTTGATATTGTAATGACAGTACTATGCACTTTTGTTCCATTTCCCTATTTGGGCCAGTTTGAATGCAAATATGAAGTTAATCCAAATCTCAGTGTTAAAGGTCCCACCAAAAGAAGAGCAAGGCCCGCTCAACCAAAGGAGGTGATCTGGTGTTGTATTCTTTTGATTCAGTTAATTTTTGTTCAGTTTATATCAAGTGAAAAGTTAAGAATTTTGATTTTTGTTTAATCACTATTAGTAACTACATTTATTCATACTTTCTAGATTAGTTCAATGCATTTTTAACATTGTATATTATGATTCACTATAGATTACCATTTATTCGTTTACTTTAGATTTGAATGTTGTTCATAGGAATTAGATTTAGTAACTATTTTCAATTGCATGATGGTTTTGGTAGAAGTAATAATGACAACTAATGGGAGGATTAAACCGAAGTTTATTTGGAATTCATTCATGGAATTTAGTGTTGTTTTCTAGATTAATATTTATTTCCAAGTTGTAAGAATTGAATAGACTTTCTTTTCAAGTAAAATAAGAATAGAATTTGAATTTGAATTTTAGATTAAGAGTGAATTTAGTTACATTTTAATTTTTCATTGAATCAATTACAACTAAGTCATGTGGAGTCTAAACTAAGTTACTAGAGTTTTAATGAACATTAGTTAAGGAATAAGATAGAATTAGTCCTTCAAAATTAGTTGTTTATTTTCACTCCTAAGAGCTCTTGAAAGCTCCTAAAGGAGTCAGACCAAAATCAAAGGTCACTGTTTATAGTGCAAAACCCCCCAAATCCTTGGATACATCTTTATCACATATAGCTCTAAGATACACCAAGTTTGATAATTGAAAGAATAAATGATGCAAGAAGTGACACCAACGACCTTTCCCATCAATTGGTTCAGTCTTTGAGCTTTGTCCTTCAAGTCCTAGACCACTTTTATCCTTTGCAAGCTTCTGAGATGAAATTAATTTATCAATAATTATAGAACTTGTCTTGAATCTTTCTTCGTGTGCTTTCACTTTTTCCAGATCAGTTTTTAGGGTTATCACTTCTTGTTCAAGCTTCGTGCATTCATTAATTTTAATTTGGATCTCAAATTTTTGACATTTATCAATTCAATTTCTTTCTTCTATTTCTACTTTTAGTCCGATAATATCTTCATTGGCCTTTTTCAACTGATCACTCACTTCTCTATGTTTGTCTTTGAATTTTTTTATTTGCTCTCTTAGCTTTCTGATACACTCATTTGCTTCCTTCAAATTTCCTTTTAGGGTTTCTTTCTCATCCTCGCTTTTGTTCAATTCCTCAAGAAAAGAATTGATCTATTTAGATACAAAGTTTTCTTATAGAGGACTAGAATGATATTTTCTAGCCATGTTTTTAATTTCTGGGACCTTCCTTAAGTTGTTAGGCTTCTTCTAAGGAACCGAGCTCTGATACTAATTGTTGAATATTCAGAATACTGAGAAGGGGGGTGAATCAGTACTGACCAAACTAATTAGTAACCATCCAATTAACAATCCACATTTGACAGTTATGGTGAACTAGAACATAAGGAAAATTATAACACATAGACCTAGGATTTTTAATTGGAAAACCCAGAATGGGAAAAACCACGGTGAGGATTATCTCACAATATATTATAACCAGTTACAAAATATTGTGGGGCTCACTGCTAGGACTCACTTTCCTTAAAAGGTTCACAACTTGAGTACAAAATATGGCTTAATGCCGAAGTACAAAAGATGTTGGCTCACTGCCAAGAATGAACTGTAGAAGTGCACCTACATAGTGCTGAAAGCAGTTTTGATTGAGCTCTAGATTTTTCCTTTGGTTGTTGGTACAAAAAACACTAATCAGTAGCTTTGTATTATTACCTTTGTCATATAGCTTTCATATCTCCCTTCACTTTATTTTCATCACTTAGGCCATCATAGATATATGTAGGCATAGCTTCCAATATCAATTGGCTCAGCCTAAATAAGGGAATACTTAAAATACAAAAGATCTTGTCGAATTAGTAAAGAACTTATTTTGACATATAGAAAAAAATGTGTTATCCACAAGTTAGGTCGGCCCAGACCTAAAGAAAAACACACACCTAGAAGATACACCTTGTCGACCAAAAGAACACCAAAGTCTTGTCAGCAAAGTAAACCAACTGGATCACAAAAATATGCTAAAAATACCTATAGCTGACACACTTGATCAACATATTGATATTTCTCTTACTACAAATATTTCCGCATCAGGGTAAAGCTGGAATTAATGACAACCAAAACAGAGGGCATCTTCTTCATTCTTCCAACAACAGTTTGTTTCTCATTGATGTCAAAAGAGAGTTGTAGTTTGGTTGTTTGGTTGTCAGAGTCTCTGAGAAACGGTCCATATTCCTCCACTAATGATGTATTTCCCCTATGTTTTGGAAGATATCTTTATGTTGTGTCAAGGCATGTGTGATCCAAGTTTTTGATCATTTGGTTACTAGAAAAGTATTTTTCAAGGTGACAATTTGAAGACTATTAATGTTTCTATAAGGTTCTTCTCAGAGGTGTGATAGCTGGCTCTGCATTTCTCTACATTTGAAAATATACTTATGCATATGTAAATTTAAGTTCAGTAAGGTGTGTAGATGTTACATCCAAAGTTACATGTTACCATTCCTCCAACAAAGAAAGTTGAAGATGATAGAGTTAAAGACTATGTTATATGATGTTTGGTTTCATTATCTAATGGTTTACACCAACTTGTTGCTACATTAATTTTTTGAAAGGGATGAATTTGAGTGTTCCTAAATATCATGTGATGTTTTATGTTGCTCTACAAGATGTTATACATAGATTTTATGGAATTGGTTGTGGTCTGAAATGAATTTTTTATTGGGTTATGCTTTTTCTTGGTCAACTTAGGTATTTTGGTGGTGTGTAACACTAATTCAATTTTGAACAAAGTTCATGGATTGTTTGAAGGTGTTGTATCGATCACGTTGGCTCATCTAGGAGAAGTGCAAGTAATGTCTTATCATTCATGTCTACCACCAATGTTGTGATGACCGACATGCTACAAGTTTCATATTCTCTTGCTTAAGGCTAACCTAATTTGAATTTGTGAATCATGTAGATTTTTTTAATTAAATACTGAAGGTGTGAATATTTTTTAAGAACAGGTTAAGCATGTGTTGAAATATACAAGACATGTTATTCCTATTGTTGTGTGTAGTCCTATGGGTCTTGCCTTCTACACATTTTTGTTTATTGTTTTATCTTTGGATGACTAGGAGATGTAATATTTTTGTTGCTATAGGTTGACATGTAATGTAATCAATGTAATATCATGAATATATTCTAAACCTAGATGATCTAGGTTAGGGTGGTGGAAGGTGATGTGTGACATGATGAAAACTACATAAGTGACTAAAGGAGAAAGATTTTAAGTGTTTGTTCCTATCCAGTTTCATCTTGAAGATACTTTGTGATAGAAGGGAAGTGAAGAAGGTGTTGAATGGTTTGCTAGAGGAAGTGAGGAAAAGGAAAAACTTCTTGAAGGTTGAAAGCAATGAGTCAGTAAGCTACAAAGAAGAAATTTGAAAAAGTTGTAGAAAAGGTTTCAAAGAAAAATTACAATCATCAAAAGGATTGAGCCTAGTTTTCACTTTCAAATAGTGGAAGGATTGTCATTCAGTAATCTTTCGTAAGTTTGTTCTTAGATCAAGGATTCCTAGCTTCCTTGGTTTGTAGCCCTAAATCAAATTCAACAAGTAGTTGTAGCTTCCTTAGAAGTGACCCTAAGACCTCTTTTCAAGGAGTAGTAGCTTCCTTGGGTTGTATCCATAAAAAAATTGTAACTATTATTATTTTTTGAATCTAGATGAGGACATTAGGTCCTAGCATCATTTCTCCCATGGTTTTTCCCCTATGGGGTTTTCCACATACATTTGGTGTTTTGTTATGTTGTGCATTATGTTCATCTTTCATGTTAATGTTTATGCGGTATTATTTGAAGTTTATATTTGTTCTAGAGGGTTTTTAGATTTTATAGAATATGGATTCACCCCTCTCAATATTATAATGTGTGTTCAATATTTCATAACTTAGATGAAAACAAAGGTCAACTTATTTTTGATAAACTGGTAGAAACTCCCTCATCTCACTCCTTCCCTAGTCTAGATTTATTTGCAAATGAAAATCTCTTTGCAGCAGACCATGTTCCTATATGGGAGATGTACTTTGATGGATTGAGATGTCAAATTGGCTCCAAGGTAGGTGTATCTCTAATCTCACCTGAAGGAAAGCTAGTTCCTCTATCCTATCGATTGGAATTTCATTGCACTAATAACATCACTCAGTACAAATCCCTTATTGCTAGCTTGCATAGCACCTGGATTTAAACATTAAACATGTTTGCATTCATGGTGGTTCAAACCTTATTGTAAATCAAGTCATAGGAATGCATTAGGCTAAGTAGAGAAGCTATCTTAGTATTGAGATTTGGCTATATCTTTTCTTGATAGCTTTTCTTCTTTCACAATAGAAATTATCCCTAGGAGAAAAAAATGATGTGTAGATGCAATGGCAAGTGTATCCTCCCTTGTATCCTCGGATGATGGTACAGAATAGTACCACTTTGTGGTTTACATTCTTCTCTCTCCTATTGTCTCAAATCAACCTGAACCCAATGGTCTAGTGTTTTCTCACATAGACTTGAGGGAATTGTATTCTCACATTTATAATTATCTAAAGACATGAAATTTTCCCGAAGATGTGACTAAAAATGCTCACACTCGGATACAAAAACCTTTTAGTCTGATACATTATATTTTCTAATGTCCTATATCAGAAATCTTATAATGGTATTTTTCTTTGATCTCTAACTAAGGCTGAAATACCCCTTGCCCTTCAAGAAGCCCATTCAAGCTCTGGGGGTGGACACTCTATTGGTAAATCCTTAGTGCATAAACTAATTCACATGGGATACTTTTGGAAAACAATGGAGCATGATTCCTTTTCCTTTGTCAAGAAGTTTCCTCAATGTCAAGACAAAAATCTTATTCGGTCTCCTGCATAAGAGCTTTAAAATAAGACCTCTTCTTGGCCATTTATAACATGGGGCTTGCATATTATTGGTGAAATGTCACCTCCTTCTAAAGGGCATATCTTCATCATTACCTCTACTATTTATTTTATGGAATGGGTCAAATCTATTCTACTTTGATCCATGAATACTTGAGCAATTTGTATCTTTCTTCTAAAAAATAGCATTGCTTGTTTCAAATTTCCTTCTACCCTTGTTTCTAATAATGGCACTTCATTGAAGAACAAGGAGGTGAAGCATTCCTAGAAAATTTTCATATTCAACACCATTTTTCTACACACTATCGTTAATCTAATAGCCAAGATAAAGCATCTAATAAAACTCTCAAGTTGAGTCTTCAAAAAGAAGTTTAAAAACATGGTAAATACTAGCATACTCATTAATGTACACCTTGTGGGCCTATTGCATGATTTTTTGTATATATAATGGTACAATTTTGTATAACCTTGTGTATGGTGTTGAGGCTATCATGCCTTTATAGTTGGAAATCCCATCTTTGTGTGTTTCCCTTAAAGGGTTGATTGATGATGACACTTATCATGCTTATCATGTTTCTATAAGCTTGAGTTGATTGATGAACACCTATTACAGGCCCTCCAACATCTCCAAGCTTATCAACAGTCTATTTCTAAACATTATAATCCAATTGTTCTTTCTCAAATATTCAAAGTGGGTGATCTCATTCTCTATGAGAATCAAAGGAATGTAAATGTACCACTTGATCAAAAGGGAAATTTCATCCCTAACTGGTTAGGTCCTTACATAATCACCTCTATTTATGGTTTTGGAGCCTATGGACTATCTTCTATGGATAAACACCTCTAAAACAACCAACCAATGCAATGTATCTTTGTTGATAATATGTATAGTGCCTATGTGGCATACACATGGTGCTCATCCTTCAAGGATTGTAGTTCGTTGTGCTATGAAATCTCTTCATCAACACATATTCTCTCAATTTATGTTATGATATGAACATGTGTTTAATTTATTTAAATAGAGATTATATATACATGTGTTTTATTATGCAATGTATCTATGCATTGTATCTAATTAAGTCTTTTGGTTAGGCAATTAAATAATCATTGTACTTAATTAAGGATAAATCTAATGTGTGTTTATTTAGATCATGATAGTATCAAATCTGAACATACATCTATAAACATAAATCCATCACATAATCAGATATGAAAGAAAATTATGCATAACACCATGATCCCAGTCAAAATCTCATATATATATATATATCAAAATGTCTTGTACATATATCACACCCCTATGTCAAAATATGGTACTATATATTTGTATCTGCATGTACATAAAAACAATGCAATACATAAAAAATGATATGATCTAAAAAATTGCACATGCAAAACTAGGCCTCTAGCCCTTGGGTGCATGGCTCCCTAAGCCCTCTAGCATCAGTGGTGGTGGTGAAGGAGGATGTTAGATTGATGCATATGAATTCAACTAATGTGACCATGACAAAGACATGATTTATGATCACAACACTCTAATCTCTCCTCTGAGCTTGGTTACATCCTCCCATAGCTTCGCCATATGCTCCTATAGTGAAGCCTCCCACTCACTGGCTTGTTGCATCTCCTCTTGGAGCTGCTACACCTGGGAATTAGTAGTTGGCCTCATTACTTCTTCCTACCTCTCAAGGTCATATAGTTGGCTCTATAGGGTGTCACATGCCACTATGGCACTCTCATCCCACATCATAACCTCGTCTTGCTTGGCTAAGGTAGTGTAGAGCCTAACCAATCACTAATCCTATTGCCTCATCATGGTGGATAGGTCTACAATCCTTTGTATGGCCTCGACGTGCACTTCCTTGTATGTCATCCTTAGACTTGCTACATGCTCAAATAGATGGGCATGTTACCTCATTAAGGGTGATCTGTAGGTGTCTAGGATAGTCCTTTCGATCTATACGGATGGGGTTTCCTCTACTATACATCGCTTGATAATGATGATACACTCTATTGTGTCCACTGCAACCATACAGAAAGTGGGCCCTATTAGTACCATATCATATCAAAACATATATCTATATATATATATATATATGAAAGAAACTAAAATGAAAGAACTAAAAGGAAATAACATATATCATTTCTACCTAGGTTCTCAACCTACTAGTGTGGATTAGGGGGCGTTACACTCAGCCCTGCTATTACCACTAAAGGAGGTGCAATCACCTAGCTTGAAGGTGGAGCTCATGAGATGAGGATTGGTGGTGGGGGTGAAGATACTCATTATCACCATCGCCACCATGATCCCTGCCTCTTGGCCCCTGTGCACCAATATTGCCCACAAGGGTATTTTCCAAGAAAATTGGGGTCATGTTAGTCATCTCCCAGCACATTGCAAAACCATGGATGATACCGACATTATCAGTCATAAGGATTGGGGGTTGATCATCATTATCTAATCTATCATCACTAAAAAAGGCATCTGCAATGGTTAGACAAGGATGATCCCCTACTCAGACCGTGCTACTTGTTGACTACATGTACATGGGAGGCACTAGAGGAATTGTATACACCTGTTCAAACTATTGGGAAAGCTAATTCCAGTAGTAGGGCATGATAATTTGTGATTTGGTTGACTCGCCAGGAGTCGATTACATTGCATCCTACGTAGTTTTTGCCTATCGGTGGGCCATATCCCCATTCACTTATACGAGTACCATCTAATGTCCCACACCTGCAAGGAGTCAAACTAAAGTTTCCAAAATACATCACCATAGCACGAATCATGCACCGTGCTCAATATGCATGTGTCATAGGCCTACCATGTGCTAGGCCCTAGGGAAATTCAACTAGGTGTGTGCATCTGATATGCTCAAATTCCCACACCTGTAGTAGTGTGTAGATGGTGGAGCTATGGTACTTATAGTAAACATAGTACTTGAGGTCATGGTAGAGATGCACAAGCATACTATGACCCTAGGTGAAGACAATGCCATACTTCTCTATAGCATGGATGCAATCGATGAGACCCCCATGAAAGTACAAGCCTCACCCATCCATCACAACACAAAGGGAAACCATGACTATAATAATGTAATGGATGAGTGGTATCACAACTCATCCCTACTTGATCCATCTCATGTATCTATGGCCTATGGTGTTCGTTAGGACCACCCACTTGATGCAATATTGTTGGACCTCCAAGGTGTCCTATGATGTACTACCCTCATTGTAAGCTACACACTATCCCAAAATATGTAGTTTGGTGATGTGATAGACATCCTCTAGTGTGATAGTCATCTCCCTCGACAATAGGTGCAATCTCAAGGTGTCATCGTCCCAGCAGTCCATGAGTGCCATCAACATAGGAGTGTGATAATAGATCTTTGGCATGGTATATACCCACCAGATTCTCAACCGTCGTAGTGAATCTTGGTTATCCAAATGTAGCTCATTGTTTCCATCTTGCAGTAGTGCTAGTAGTGATCTGCCAACATGCTCTCGGATCTCTAGCCACTCCTGTAGATGAAGAAAAGTTTCATGTCATCATGTCCTACATAAACAAATTCTAACTCTACATCAACTTTTTCATAATTTTTCCTCTAGGTTGGAGGCATGTTGTGTAGATGTTTGTGGGACACGTTAACATCCAAGGTTCAAAACCTCTTGATGATAGCATGTAGGATTGATGCTTTTGTAGTGGGAGGTCACTGATGCACTATCTAGATGATAGTGTACCAGCTAGACACCTTGATGTTAGTTGGATTCTTATGCTTCTTAGGTAGGGTAAAAAGCTAAAAAAATGCATCAAAATGACAAGATGGGTCAAAAAAAATTGTACCTCATCCAGCTTATCGCTCATCACTAATGCTATACAAAATTGCTTGATCCTCGAGACTATGTACTCTCATCTATGAGGAATTTTTCTAACTCTTATTTCATAAAAGTCAATAAAATCCTCACTGTGAATAGTGAAAATGGCGCTTCCATGGGTCCATCCAGGCATATATATGTCATTTTTTCCCATTTTTCATGGAAAAAATGTTCCTTTTGTCCTTCCTATTTTCACCCCAGTTAGTTGGGGGAAAAAATAGGAGGGAGCTCATTTATTCACCTCTTCATCATATTTTTCTTCTGAACCATTGATTTTTTCTTAAGCACTTTTCTTGTTGTGGTAGCTTCTTTTGATTTTCGAAACTGACCTAAATTTGAGTTTTGCAAAATGAAACTTCACATCAAGTGTTGTAGTTTCTTGCTGACCTCAAATACTAGGGGCGTCATCAATATCAGCACGCTCAACGTTTGTAGCCTCTATAGTATCCTTTTCATGCAAATCTATAAAATTTTCAAATTTTTGATCTTGCACTAATTTTTTCTTTTCTACTTTAGTGTAGCTAATTTTTATTTCAAATTTTAGCTAACTAAAGTGGAGGGAAAATGTAGTGTCATAAAATTACATCATGTGTAAATTTCGCACTTGTGCATTTAGCCTATTACATTTATGACACACCACCACATTAATGATGAAACCTTATGAGTTAGGATTTCATAATTTCAACTCCATACGGGACAATGATGAAGCATTAGCAGTCTGCCACCTCATTTCTCAAAAAAAAATTAGTTGGATGTCTATGCAATGTGTGGACATGTGCGGACATCCACACAATGTGTTAGCATCCCCAAAGTTTTTGAGTTACAAATGAGGGAATATCATGAATTTTGCCTATGACACATCATTGGCAATAGAATTATGTGTGTAATAACTCTTCCCAGCAATGCAACCTCATAAAAATCCTCTTTTCACTCTCATTCTTATTCATTCTCACTCTCTCTCACTCGATATTTCTCTCTTACTCTATTCTCACTCTCTCTCACTCGATATTTGTGGAGGTGGAAACACCAAAATGGGGATTTGACTAAGGAAAGCCCCAAAATAGCCCCAATATTTTTCCCCATCCTTTCTAAACTAGGTACTTGCAAATGTCAAACTTTCATCTCCTAATTTGATAAGGATGACAATGTAGGGTGTAGACATCCCTATCACACACTATCATTCATTGATTGCAACTCTATTATTCTGAGGGAAGAATGTATAAGTCTTTATCTCTTTGTTTCTATAATTAGTATTTTGTAATTCTTTATCCTGGATTCTATCAATTTGTACTTTTGTCCATTCTATCCTAGCATTTCATTTAATCAATTTATTGTAATATTTCCTATTTCACACTTTGTCACTTGAGATTGTAATTTGAGGTAATTGAGGGTTATTTTCTCCCTATAGAGTCTTATTTATCCTAGAGGCTTCAGAGTAGTGAATCCCCTCATTTACACATAATATCATTTTGGCTATTGAGAGTTTTGATTATGTAACATGACTATACAGATTTGATGGATTTGAGAGCTCAACTAGTTTCGGTTCATCTCTCATAGCACATGTAGATTTAGTGAGTAAGCTTTGGCATGAACATTTTGGCCATGTCAATTATAGATATCTCTAGCAGATGAGTAAATAGACATTGGTATTTTGGATCCCTAAGATTTCTTATACTAATGGTGTTCATCAAGGATGAGATCTTGGAAAAAATCATCGTGATTCTTTTCCTATAGGTAGAGTCACATGTTCTAAGGAACCATTAGAGATGGTACATAGTGAACTTATATCATTTTTAACTCCTTCATTTTTAAAGGCCTAATATGTTCTCAAATTCATTGATGACTTCTCTAAGCATGCATGGGTGTACTTTCTTAAGTAAAAGACTGATGTATTTGATTCTTTTAGGATCTTTAATGAATTCATAGAGAAGTAATCTAGTCTTTCTATTAAGAAAATACATATAGATAATGGGGGGAATATGTCAATCAGGCTTGAAAGGAATTTTGTACTAAGCATGGTTTGCAACATCAACTAATAGTTCCATATACCCCTTATTAGAATGGTGTTGCTAAGAAAAAGTACAAAACTTTACGAGAGATGACCAATTGTATGATTTAGTCATGAGATATATAGATTCTTAACTTTTGGTTGAGGTAGTGAATTTTTCAAATTACATTCAAAATTAGATGCCTCTTAAGTTATTGTTACATATGAATCTTGAGAAGGCTTGGACCCATGTTAATCAAAATGTATCTTCGCTCAAATGTATTAGTAGTGAGGCTTGGGCACACTTGCCTAATTATGCTCAATAGAAATCCATGGAGACAAAAATACAACCACTCATATTTTTTGGCTACTGTGAGAATGTTAAGACATACATGTTGTTTGATCCAAATTCTCGAGAGGTCTTGTTTCAAAGAGATGTCCATTTTGATTAGCACTTTCCTTAAATGGATCTTCATTACCAACTTCTCCCTCACTACCTACTCCTCCCACTTCATCTCTTGAGGATGATGATGATGATGTTCCACCTTCACTACTACTGCTAGATATTCAACCTTTACCAAAGTGGGCTTGCAATACTCTTGATGCAACTATATCTTTGGTATGTTATCCTTTAGATTCTCATCATACTCATTTACAAACATCATGTTCTCTTCTTTTGAGTGATGCCATTTTAGATGATCCTAAACTAAATTAGATGTGATAGGTATTCTTGAGTGGGATAGGGCTATGGAGGAGGAGTATTCTTCATTGATGAAGAATGATACTTGGGATCTTGTTCCTCTTCTTAGGGGAAGAAAGTCAGTTCGATGAAAGTGGGTGTACCATACCAAATATGTTACAAATAGTTCCATTGATAAGAATAAGGCTCGTCTTGTTGTAAAAGGGTTTTCTCAAGTTGAGGGAATTGACTACTATGAGACCTTTGTTCCTATTTCCAAGATGGATTCTATTCGCCTTATACATTCTCCTGTAGCTTTGCAGGGATGGACAGTTTATGAGATGGATGTGAAGAGTGCCTTCCTACATGGTGACCTTCCTAAGGAGATTTATATGGAGCAACCATAGGGTTTTGTGAAGGATTCTTCACTTGTTTGTAGGCTTCATCATTGATTATATGGTCTCAAATAAGAACATAAAGCTTGGTATGAGAATATTGACTCTTTTCTACTTTCTTCTTGCTTAACACGGTGTCATTTTGATCACACATTGTACATTTAGAGACAGGAGGGTTATCTTTTGATTCATGTCCTATATGTGGATGATTTTATTCTTATAGGCAGCTCATCCTTCATAATCCAAAGTGTGCAATGAACTTTGATGGAGTATTTTGAGATGATAGATCTTGTTCTTCTACAATACTTTCTTGTTTTATAGGTTATTCAATCTTTGGATGGGATCTCTATATTTTAGTAGAAGTGTGCTCTTGACATGATTCAAAGATTTGGCATGCTTATTGCAAGCCTTCCCCCACACCATTTCATTCAGGTGTTGTATTATCTTCCAATTGTACTACTCCTTCAGTAGATGCTATACTATATAAGCAATTGCTTGGTAGTCTTTTGTACCTAAGAAATTCTCACCCTAACCCTTCTTTTGTGGTTGGTCTTATCTCTCAGTTCTCCCATGATCCACATGTGATTCATTGACAAGATTCCAAACATGTTTGATATGTATTTAAGGTACCTCACATTATGGTATTCATTATACACCAGGAGCTTCTCATATTTTTAGCTTCAATGACTCAAATTGGGATAGTGATATTAATGAAAAGAAGTCTACTTTTAACTTTTCTTTTTGCCTTAGTTTTGATCCCAATTGCATGGTCTTGCAAGAAAAAATCTACTATTTATTTATCATCTACACAGGCTAAGTAATGAGCATCAATTTCAACTATTTAGTAGGTTTTATGGCTTTGTTACTTGATGACTGAGTTTGGATTCCCTCCTAATAGTCCCACTATTCTTTGGTGTGACAATCAGAGTGTCATTCATATCTCTCACAACCTAGTGGAGCATTAGAGGATAAAAAACATTGAGATGCACATGCACTTCATTCGATAGATGATTCAGGATGGATTTCTCATCTTGGAGTACATTCCTACAAAGGAGCAGGTTGCAAGAATCTTCACAAAACCTTTCGAATTTCCTTGTTATCTTCAATTTTGATTGATGCTTGGGGTGAAGGAAGTTTCCCTTGGGGTCTTCATTAGGCCTTCATTTCTTCATGTTTTATTCATGCTTTCATCTCTTTTTTGGATATGAGTTTTTCCCATGAGGTTTTCTCCTTTTCTCCATTTTTGAGAGATCTTTTTTTGTACATGGGTACCTCATCAAGCCTTGTTTTTGGGACCCATATTTACTTTCTATGCATTATTCTTCAATTTCTTAGCTTCTCCCTAAGTTCATATTAAGGGAGGGTCTTAGATTAATAGGTTAATCGCCTAATTAATTAATTAATTAATCTTTATTATTAATTAGGTCCCCTTTGCTTTATTCATTTAAGCTAAAATTAGGAATTTGTTTTTTCCATTCTTATATTGGCTTATGTTATCTCATTGCGTAGGATTGTGACACTTGTCATGGGCTAATTTAATCCTCTCCTAGGGTTTCATATCTATGGTTTCTTTTTCCTTTTCTTAAGGATTGATCTCTCATTGTAATTATTCAATTCGAGTTATTTTGTATCAATACATTCTATATATTTTTAGCACTATCATGCATTTAATCTCCTCTTTTGTGATAGGTTATTTCTTGTAGGTGATTTTTGGTTGTACTATGGAGTTGATTTTGTAACCTCAACCTATATTGTTTGATCTTGATGGAGTATTTTGTTGGAACACATTTTTTATTGCACCAAAATATTGACCTATTAATTCCCAATACAAACACTAGAGATAAACAGATCCATGGGAGGTGGTTAGTCCTTGTCCTGAATCCGAAGGGAGACATTAGTAATTAGTCCAACAATCCCCCCTTAGCATCACCTGAGGGGATTCAGACCCACAACCTGATGCAAAGAATATACAAACTTCAAGGGTTCTTAAAACCTAAAACACAAACTTTGAAAAGGTCAACTAATCATTCATCAAAAACTCACTTCCTTACAACTTGATTCCATATTACTAAAAGGCACCAAATCATCAAATCATGCTTCTAAACTCTTACCAAACCCAAGTACATCTTAACCATCATTATTTTGACTAAATCAAAGCAAAAACACTCTTAAAAAACTTTAATTTATCAATTCTTCCAACATTCACACCTAAGACCCCAAATGCTTGTAGTAGTCCATCATGACTAAAGTGGTATATTTCTTAAACCATATTGAATCTCCACAAACAAAATGTTTTTTCAGGAACCCATTATTGTATACATTAACATACTTCAAGTTCAGATATATATTTTTTGAAAAGAACATCAAAAAATTGACAGTCTCATTGAATTTAGGCTTCAAATAGGCCTATTTAACAAAGAAAGCACCTTTTATTTCATCCCAAAACCTCAAATAACCCTAACAGCATTTCAACAGGCTACAAAACTTCCAAAACATCAATCTTCATCAAAGAAAACACT
This sequence comes from Sequoia sempervirens, assembly GCA_007258455.2. Lineage (NCBI taxonomy): Eukaryota > Viridiplantae > Streptophyta > Pinopsida > Cupressales > Cupressaceae > Sequoia > Sequoia sempervirens. Next base: position 135,096,355 of record VDFB02000002.1, on the reverse strand, counting down.
CACCAAAGCAACATAACATAAAACCCTTGTTTCATGCTCAAGCCAAGCTCAAACAATGAGGGTTTATAGAAAATATGCATTCCAAACCTCCATAGACCTTTCCACTACTTCAAACACCTTAAGATATGTCTACACAAGCTAAATTAACAATCTCCCAACATATATCACTGTCAATTCTTCATATCATAACTTGTAAGCACCCTTCTTGCATGGAAAACAAGGAAAAATCACTTAGAGTAGCATCAAGAACTCTGTATTTTCACTTCCCCTACATCTACAAATACAAAAAACACTAAAAGAAATCTACATCAACCCATTCCACCAATTTTCAAAGCCTAAATCAGTGGAATGGTTATTAAAACCATTCTAGACTCTCAAAACCCTTAAATTGGGGTTTTCAAACCGGTATACAAAAAGTAGGCTCAAACAAGTTAAACTCAATAAAATTCCTCCAAAATAGGCTTGATTGAAAGCTAACTCAATGTTCTACCTGAAACAACAAGGTTTAGGGCTATATTTTTCTGTACATGTCGTACAAACTAATAAACAACAGGAAAACAACATTGTATTTGTAGAAAAAGTACTTTTATTCACCAAAATTGTTTCAAAATACAAAATTCAGTGTTTTTCCTCACCTTTACAATTCCCTAAATATATGTTTACATCAATGAGAATACCTTCCCTTTCAACTTCAACCGACCCACTAACTACCTTTTGCAAAATGACTCTTCATCTTCCTCAATTTTGCAATTTTGCATCTTTTGCAACAAAAAGACAACTTTTACAAATTAACTTCCTTAACATCCTAGAGACCTAATATAGACTCAAATACACTTGAATGGGTCCACACATCACCATTTTACAAGTATTACATGACTGAAAAGTTCAAATTTGCATGATTGCCTATTAGAGGCATAAAATGCACAAGGTGCTCCTACACCACAACCATGGCTCTGATATCATTTTTTAGAGCATATTTATTATTGTGCCAAAAGATCAACCTATTAATGCCTAATACTGTAATCAAGGGATTTATTTTTAGGTTTGATTAGGAAGTGTTAGAAACAAACAATAAGAATAAACGAAACCCAAAGATCTTACAAAACACAAAGGAAGTAAACGAAATAACAATTATACCTAATTGTTGATACCTCCATGATTCCCTTTCGTAATACCTTCTTACTTGTTGGATGATGTTGCCCTCAGATTCGTCGTTCGAGCAATCTGAAAATTCCTAAGTCCTACAACAAGCCTTGAAGGATTTGATATGTCTAAAGGCCTATGCTTATTGTCAATGTCTATGCCTAAAACAATGCCATGACTTGATTAAATGACTATAATAATGAATAATGAAATTGCATATGAAAAACTAAGTGTGAAAGTAAATGCCTATAATAAGTATGCAAAATGTCAGCATGTGTGTGTAATCGAAAAGTGAGAAGAAGATGGCATTTTATAGAAAACGCCATTTCGAATGGACAGACAAGATAAATTAATGATGAGAACCTAAAATGAGCAATCCAGATTAATCCTGAGAATCCCTAATTAGGGTTAGGGAAAAATCCTTAATCGAACGGTCAGAATAAAATCGAATCGACGGCGGAGAATAAATGAGGAAATTAATTAAAGAAATAAAGATTTTCGAAAAATCAAGAAGATAAGATTGCCTGATTTGCAAGATTCGAAAACTCAAGAAGATAAGATTTGGAAAGAAGATCAGATTTGAAAAATCAAGAATCTGCTCGATTGCTTGATTTTTGGAAGATTAATTTCCCATTTGAATTAAATTAATTCAAATTATGGATTTTGAGAGATAATAAATAATCTTTTTCAGATTATTTATCAAAATGGACTGATAGTTAAGATTGTGATGACATTTTAAATAATTGATTTATTTAAAATGAGAGGAATATTAAATTGGCAATTAAATAATTAAATATAATTATTTAATTTAGAAGATAAGATTAATTAATTAAATAAATTAATCAACTTATTTAATTAAGATAGTTAGCGACATATTAAATAAATAAATAAAACTTATTTATTTAATAATCAGGAAGAAATATATGACAAAGGGGAATTAAATAAATTAAGAAATTTATTTAATTAAGGGAAGATTTAGACAATTAATGACGTATTTAATAAATAAATAAAATTTATTTATTTAAATCATGAAGAAAATAAAGACATGAATTAATTAAACAATTATGAATTATTTAATCAATAGTCGAATGTGGACCAAGGACATAATTAAATGTCATAATTATGCTAGGACGAAAGTGGTAAAAATGAAGCTTGTAGGCCTAGGTCATTTTTAGGTGTCTACATTTTGCCCCTCTTTGTCATAATGTCGCTTGTCGCATTGTGACAAAGAAAATAAGTCAAAAATATGCCCTAGCGAAGGTCATTGCCCCCTCGGGAAATTTTCAAATTTTGGGTCGACGACAGAAAAATTTGCAAAGGGTCCCAATAAATCAATTTAATGACCAAAAAATCAATGGCGCAGTTGATTTCAGATTTGGACATGTTTAAGGCAGTCAACAGGGAATTCAAAGGAGGTCAAATGAGACTCCAGTAGTAACCCACCTGAGAAAAATGTCATTTTGACCTTATAAATAGGTTGACAAAGGGGTAAAAGTCAATTCACTTTTACTATTTACCTTGCGAAACTTGAGAGCTCAGAGCAAAAGGCATAGTAGCGAGGATGGTGATTCCAGTATTAGAGCACTGCAGGGAGATCGTGCGGACCTTCAGACGGCCAGAGGGCTCAGAGCCGACGGTATGTACCCTTAACTTACTTTGTCATTTCATTGTTTTGCGTGCCATTTGTAGCTTTCTAGGATAGTCAACGTCTGCGCCGCGATGCATATGCGTTCGCGTAAGTCGCAATTGCTTTCGCGTGCGACACATTTGATGTGTCGCGACACAAGTGCAGAGATAAAATTGGTTCTAGCAGTGGGTTGTGCCGCATTTGACAAATCCCGCAACACATTCGACATATCGCGTCGCAATTGAATGTTTGAACGCCGCAACTGTAATATTGCAACGCACTCGCTTTATTGACCAACGCAAATGATAATTCGTGTCACATTCGATATGTTGAGACACAATTGAAAATTCGTGATGCAAGTGTTATAATACGACGCAATTGACATATTGAGACACAGTTGACTTTTCGCGACGCAAGTGACTGGTTGTGATGCAATTGTCTGTTAGCTTGAATAGGGCTTGTTTTGATGTTTGCATGACTTTAGATGCTTTTGATGATGTTTGACAATTGTCCAAAAAGTGCTGATGCATTGTTCATCTTTCTACAGAGGCAACTTGCCCCTATTTATATGAGAGAGAGCAGACCGACCACCTTTCGGTTCACTAATCAGTTGGGCCCACGAGAGCGGCGACAATTGATGCATCTAGGACTATTCTATGTTGCGTTCATTCCTGCCATTCAGGCGAACAGGGGTCTGCTGACGGTGTTGTGTGAGCGGTGGCATTCCAAGACCTGCTCCTTCCACCTGCTGATAGGTGAGGCCACCATTACCTTAGAGGACGTCTACCAGATTCTCTGAGTACCTATTCAAGGGGAGGGGATCATCTATGATCTGCGGCATGGTGAGCAAACCTTTCGTGCCTATTACCAAGATTAGGGTGTTGGGTTGGGCATTTAGGGCTATGAGATCCGATGGGAGTTCATGGCGGAGCACTACGAGCGCTTTGATGCATTCTTGGCTACTATGATTGCAGGTATCTTGATTCCTGACCGGCGAGGACATGGATTTCCGATTGGTTGGGGAGACGTCCTGGTTGGCATGAGGTGGGACAGGATAGTTTATGCATGGGATCCCTGTTTGCTAGGGATGCTTTACCATCAGCTTCACGACGTCGCATATAGGAGAGGAGAGAGTATCTCCTGCGGTACCACTCTGATGATGATTTGGGCGTGGGAGCACATTGCCATCTTTCGTCCTCCCATTCAGAGACCACAGCTAGCTGACGGTATGCCCTATGCATACTATTATGCAGGTGCATTACAGTAGACCCATATGGGCGAGACAGGGTGGTGGTGGCATCGTATCGACACGATGATATCCTTTATCTGGAGGTCGTACCGAGATTGTGGTCAGTGGGATGATGAGGATGAGCATTTGAGCTTCTGTAGACAGTACAGATACCTGATTGGATGGACCGTGCAGATGTCCCTTATTATTGAGATGTACCTACCACAACGTGTTCTTAGGCAATTCGGGGAGCAGCAGGATGTACCTGTGGGGATAGCAGAGTATGCCAAGTCTTCCAGAGAGTATGCATGTGGACCAACCATTCTAGTGGCATTTGTGACACAGCAGATTGACGGGCTAGTGGCCCAGGCCTGGGGGTGGAGAGGCGAAGCAGCTGATCCTGGGACGACGCCAACTTATGATTTATGGTGGAAGGCACGCAGACCAGTGCCATTGACAGATCCAGATGGGCCAGCACCAGTGGACAGACGGTCAGTTATTCCATGGGTACCATGAGCCAGGCAAGGTGGCCAAGGCAGAGGCAGGGACGGAGATGGAGGGAGGGGTGGGGATGGAGGCAGAGACGGAGGCAGGGGTGGCGACGGAGGCAGGGATGGAGGCAGGGGTGGGGATGATGGCGGAGATGGGCGGAGGCGACAGCAAGGTGGGCAGAGATAGGTTCGAAGGGTACGCCCACGAGTGGCGAGGGCGGCATTAGATGCTATCCCTGAGGTTGGTGAGGAGGGTGAGGGTGAGGAGCAGCCCAGGCAGGAGGGAGAGGTCGAGGAGAGACAGGAGGAGGAGAGGGCGATGGGGGGATAGGAGGGGGAGAGACATGAGGAGGCAGAGGGGGAGAGACAGGAGGATGCGCCCGAGATGGAGGAGCAGGAGGATATGCCGGAGATGGAGGTGGAGGTGGAGGTGGCAGGTCAGGAGGAGGAGGTGGAGGTGGTAGGGCAGAAGGAGATAGAGGCTGATGATGATGATGAGGAGGATGATGCCATAGACGAGGCCGAGAGACTCCTCTGATGGCAGATGGTGGAGGGAGAGGAGGAGATACCGTCTACTTCAGGGTTGCCGCCAGATGCCATAGTAGATCAGAGGGTGGCCGACCTCCAGCGGAGACTAGATGAGAGCACAACACAGATCAGATTATTACAGTCAGCACTGGAGGTAGCCCGGGTAGAGCAAGATTAGGCGGTGATCCACCAGCAGGATGCAGCTCAGTGGTGTACAAAGTTTGCAGCCTTATGCATAGGGCCTATGGGAGACATGGCTCGTGAGCTTGCCAGGGTGAGCACCAGATTAGGGTAGTATAGGACCCTATATGAGCAAGTAGTGCCACTAGAGCGACGGGATCCTACCTTGTCCCAGTCACAGTCGAGGACAGGCAGTGGACACAGGTCAGGCAGTAGCAGTGGTACCAGGAGTCACACTAGTGTCGGAGGGTCTACCTCGACAGGGCACACTTCAGGGCATCAGTCACATCATTCTCGCAGGCACACTCCAAGTCACCACTCAGGGCACAATCATGGGTTGACTGGTTCAGTGCAGAGGACAGGACAGGTACAACCACTAGTGGTTGATCCCTCCACTTCTCAGAGTCTGGCCACAGTGACTTCAGAGGTGTTTTATACTGTTGAGATGACACCTGCCTTCTTAGTTCTGACAGTGGCACAGGCAGAGGTTGCAACAGGTCCACCTATTGCTTCAGGGCCAATGATAGGGCCTCAGCCACCACATTCTTCGCCTCAAGGGGGTGATGAGAGCCTACCCTAGGGGCATACTTGTATTATGGCACACTACGTATATTATTTGAGCCTGCGAGCTCCATTTTTGGGATATTCGTTGACTCTATCCTGTGACATTGTACCTTTTTGGAATTATAGTATATGATGATGTAGTTTTGATGCGGCCTACATGTGTTATGTGATGTTTTTTGCTTTATGTATTATGTTATGTATGATGTATGATGCTTAATTTATGATGCCATGTATGTCTTATGATGCCTATTTGTAATTTTTGATGCCATGATAATGCAATGCTTATTTATATGACTATGTTAATGATGTGCATGATGTATTTAGTAAAAGATGCAATGCTGATGATTATGTTAATGCAATGCTTGTGATTATGTATATGATTTGATGCCATGGATGATGTATGTATGGGCCTAATGCAATGTATATATGATCATGTATGCACTTATGTTTTTGGATGTCACAGGATATCATCGCGGGATGGATGAGAGAAGATGACGAGACCTAATGATAGAAGATGACCAAACCAAAGAGGAGAAGTTGATGAGACCTATGAAAATGCATGTTAATACCTAGGCCAAATCCTTCAAAACTTTACTATAGGACTTTTAATATTTATTGCTCTTAATCATCATTGAGCAAACTGTTGTAATAGCCAACAAACACCATGATATGACATAGATCAAGGTGTGCAAGGTCGTACCATTACGTAAGACAAACAGTCATAGACAAGGATGATCATGACTCATACCAGGAGCATGACTGCCCCAGTCTTTATGTCATAATCAACCACAAGCAGAAAAAGACAAGGAAAAATCATGAAACGTCGTTGCTTCTCTAAATCCTGTTTCCAGGACATCCTTGAGAAATTAGTGACATGATTGCAAAAATACAAAAATAAAATCCCTACCATGATATGTCGTTGCTTTTCTAAATCCTAGAATTAGGACCTCACTGAGAAACTAGTAGTCATGCGTGTCAATTGTCATGCTACGTCGCTACTTCTCTAAATCCTGCTTAGTGGGATCTCACTGAAAAACTAATAACATGATAAAATATCAAAAGACAATTGTCAAGTGTTTGTCAAGTGCGTCTGGTTATCCATTGTTCTGATGCCAAGATGCCATGTTTAATAATGTCGAGATGCCAAAATGTTTAAAGTTTTGATGACCTTGGAAAATGCCAAGAATTGGTGAATTCGGGAAGGACACATCCTGAATAATGCCGATGACGAGAGGATTTGATCCCTAATGGTCGTAAGGGGTCCCTCGAAATAATGACAATGCCTAGGAAGGACACATCCTAAGGCATAAATGACAGAGTTGGTTCTTCAGAAGGACACATCTGAGGAATACTGATGTCATGAAGAGTAATCTTTAGATGTCAGGAGGATCACTCAAAATGTCGAAATGACGATGACGACGCCTAGGAAGGACACATCCTAAGGCGTAAATGACTGAGGTTATCGTTCGGAAGGACTCATCTGAAGACTAACTAAAATTTGACAGTTTGACTGGTTTACGATGATTTTGACTTGCTTTCACCGAGTTTGACTTGTGTTTGACTATATGCCGATATTGTCATGATGATGTGAGTGACGTGCTAATGAGATTGCCATGGCGAAATAACTGATTGTCTTGATTTGCTTTGTTTGAGGAGTTTTCTCATGTGGAAAATGATTGAAAACTTTTGACGTGTGTGCCAGTGTAGTGCCATGAACCCTAATTGACTGACCTAGTGTGGCCTCGGGGGCTCATCGATAGATGGCCTTGCCTATGTTATACACTCAGAGACCTCATAGTTCGACACGACCAATGACTTTTCCTTGATGACAGATGTTTGAATCATGATTTTATTTTGACAAACCTAAAAGGACTGACCTAATGTCTCAGGGACTCAACATGTGAGTCTTGCCTATGTAGCAAATGCCCAGAGACAACGTAGTTCAGACAGGTGACAAGGACTGATTGACTTGATCGACTTTGACAAGAGATGACATTGTGTTTGCGCTTTTCGAGCAGTCTGATGTGTTTTTGTTTGTGGTTTTCTTCAAGATGTTTTATGATTTTTAGGTATTTTTTAGGACATTTTGCAATGTTTTTGTCTTTTTTCAAGACTTTTTGCCAATGTTATTGGTCGTTTTTCAGGACTTTTTGCCAATGTTTTTGGTCATTTTTTTTCAAGACTTTTTGCCAATGTTTTTGGTCATTTTTTAGGACTTTTTGCCAATGTTTTTGTCTTTTTTCAGGACTTTTTGCCAATATTTTTGTCTTTTTTCAGGACTTTTTGCCAATGTTTTTGGTCATTTTTTTTTTTTAGGACTTTTTGCCAATATTTTTGTCTTTTTCAGGAATTTTTATGATGTTTTTGTGATCATACATGACATCCACTGCAGTTTCATGATAAACATTTTTCCCCCAGTCAGGTCTAATACTTAGCCATTTGCAAGGAATATGGACGGGATGCCGCTGACTTGCTAGACGGGCAGTCGTCAGGACTTGATGTCAATCCTTTATCTACTATGACAGGTAGGGTAGGATGTGATGGCGATTTGTAGAATAATGGCAGAAATACCTTTCATCCTAGGCCAAGTTAGACAAGTGATAGTAGATGGCAGAGCAATGATTGATTACGCATGGCGCCTGTTTGCCAGGTTTTCACCATGGTACTTGTCCAAAGTGTCTGTTTGCCAGGTTTTCACTATTGAACGAATCATTTTTCTCTTTACTATTTTCTTTACTTTTTAATTTTTTTGGTGTCACCAAGACGCCTGTTTGCTAGGTTTTCATCAGGGTGACAATTTTTCCAATTTTTCAATTTTTTAGTATTTTATGGCTTTCAGCTCCATCCTCTTATGCTATGCGTAGAACTTTCAAAGATGTAAACTGTTGATGGGCTCTGTCAACTGTTCCCCATCTAGAGTTGCCAATTGATAAGCTCCATAACCAAAGGAAGATATAATAATATAGGGACCCAGCCAGTTTGGTTCAAATTTTCCTCACTTTTCTCTGTCTGCTTGATTCTTGGGGTTCTGCATGAGAACTAGGTTGCCAATGTCAAACCTTCTGACCATAACTTTTTTATTGTAGCTGTGACAAAGGAGATTCTGATATGCTTGGAGATGGTTCAGTGAGTTTTGCCATCTTTCTTCCAGCATTTCCAGCTCATGCAAGCGTGATTTTCGGTACTCCTCTTCATTAGTTAGACCCTTCAAGGAGACTTGTAGCAAAGGAATTTCGACCTCAATGGGTAAGATGGCTTCAGCGCCAAAGACTAGAGCAAATGGGGTGGCCCCTATAGGCGTACGAATGCTAGTTCGGTAAGCCCACAGAGTCGGGTTAAGTTGTATGTGTCAGTCACGGCCAGCATCATTGACAGTCTTTTTTAGAATTTTCACAATGGTTTTATTCGACGCCTCAGCTTGGCTATTTCCTTGTGGGTAGTATGGAGATGAAAAATGGTGTTGGATATGGAATCGCTCGCATAACTCATGTATGTCTTGGTTTTTAAATGGACATTCGTTGTCAGTGATGATGGATTATGGAAGGCCATACCGGCAAATGATGTAGTTAAGGATGAACTTCGATATTTGTTTGCCAGTAATATATGTCAATGGGATGGCTTCAATCAACTTTGTGAAATACTTAGTGGTGGTAATAATGAATTTATGGCCGTTGAATGAGGTTGGATGAATCTTACCCACGAGGTCAAGTCCCCATTGAGCAAAGGGCCAAGGAGAAGTGATCAGCCGGAGTTCTTATGTTGGAGCATGGACCAATTCACTGTGTATTTGACATTTACGATAAGTCCTGACATATTCAATTGCATCTTTTTCCATGGTCGGCCAATAATACCCAAGTCTCGTTAGTTTCTTAGCCAGAGTAGGACCACTCGAATGAGATCCGCATATACCATCGTGCACTTCTCGTAAGGTCATACATGCTTCGTCGGTGTTAAGACACCTAAGGAGGGTGTCATCGAAACTACGGCGGTATAGGGTGTCACTGATAATGGCATACCTTGCAGATTTTCTAATGAAGGACTTCCTTTGGTTATTGGATAAGTTCGGTGGAAGGGTTTGAGATTTTAAGTAGTCATAAATGTCCTGATACCAAGGAGAGTTAGGACCAACAAGTTCGCAAACCATTTCTGATTCTGGGATATCATATGCTGGCATCAAAAGCTACTCTACTAAGAACTCAAATTGTGACACATTTTTAGGGATGTCCAAGAGAGAACTAATAGTAACCATTGCGTCAGCTGCCTTATTTTGTGCCCTGGGGATTTGTTCAAAAGAAATCAACTGGAAGTTTGTTAGGAAACTGTCCACCATCCTCTTGTAGAGAAGCAACTTATCATCCTTTGTTTCGTAATTTTCATTCACTTGATTGATCACAAGCTGAGAATCCCCGAATACAAGCAATGTCTGAATTTTCCATTTAATTGCCAACTTGAGGCCTATGACTAGTGCTTCATATTTGGCAATGTTATTTGTACAAGGGAAAGCGATCCTGAATGACTTGGGAATTGAATCTCCTTGTGGTGTGATAAACAAGATTCCAGCGCCTGAGCCATGACCAGTATGAGACCCATCAAAATATAGCTTCCATGGTGCCGTTGATTCCGCATGAAAAATGGACTCATTAGGAAAATCAGTTACTAATGGATGAGTGACTTGGATTGGTGCATCTGCCAGCTGATCTGCTATTACCTGCCATTTTATTGCCTTACACTCAACATATTGTATGTCATACTCACTTAGTATCATGACCCATTTTGCTAACTGGCTTGTTAATGCCGCCCGACTTAGTAGATATTTCAGTGGATCAATCTTGGCAACCAGCTGTGTCTGGTGACTGAGCATATAGTGTCTTAGTTTTTGGGATGCAAAGACAACAGCAAGGCATGCACGTTCAATGTATGTGTAGTTCAAATCATAGCCTATCAGTGTGCGGTTGATGTAATAGATTGCTCTTTCTTTTCCTTCATGATCATTTTGGGCTAGCAATGCCCCCAGTGCTGAACTAGTAGTCGAGATGTATAGAATCAATGGTTTTCCATGAATAGGAGGCATGAGGACTGGTGTTGATAGCAGGTAATCTTTGATTTGCTGGAAGGCCTCTTGACATTTATCCATCCATACAAAGGGGGTACCCTTGCGCAACAGATACTGAAACGGATGACATTTATCTGCCAATTGGGCTATGAAACGCCGAATAGATTGTAATTTGCCTTGCAGAGTTCTAAGTTCACTGATTCGTCTGGGTGGAGGCATGTCTATGATTGCTTTGACCTTTGTCGGATCGACCTCTATGCCTCTTCGGGAAACTATGTATCCCAATAGTTTACCTGATGTGACCCCAAAAACACACTTCTTAGGGTTTAGCCGAACTTTGTACTCTTCAAGTCTTTTGAAAATTATGTCGAGTACCTTCAAATGATCTTTCCTTGTTGCTAATTTGGCCAAGAGGTCATCTACATAATCCTCCATTATTTTGTGCATCATGTCATGGAAGATCGTGGTCATAGCCCTTTGATATGTGGCACCTGCATTTTTGAGACCAATGGGCATGACGTTCCAATAGCATGTACCCCGTGGGCAACTAAATGTTGTTTTGTGCTGATCCTCAGGAGAAATGTGGATTTGATTATAGCCGGAGAAACCATCCATGAGGGATAGCATCTCATGTCCTGTAGTTAGGTCCACTATAATGTCAATGTTTGGAAAAGGAAATTCATCCTTTGGACATGCTTTATTTAGGTCTCAAAAGTCTGTACATACACGAATCAGCCCATTTAGCTTTGTCACCAGCACTAGGTTGGAAATCCATTGAGCATAATCTATAGACCTTATGAATCTGGCATCCAACAATTTCTTTAACTCGGCCTTGACCAATAGAGCAACCTGAGGGTGCATTTTGTGCAACTTCTGCTTGACTGGTTTAGCATTGGGTAATAGTGGCAGATGATGCAAAACCAGTTTGAGGTCCAATCTTGGCATGTCAGCATAGGACCATGCAAAGTTGATTTTCCGTTCTGCAAAGAATTTATGAAACTCTAGTTTCTCTTCATCAGTCAATGATGCAACAAATAGGACCATCTTGGGGTCCTCTGCCATTGAAATGTTATCCTCTATTGTGTCCTCAATCAGCATAGCCGATTTCTCTTGTTGCACGGGGAGAAAGTCTAGTCCTCCATCTTTGGGCGCCTCAGAGAGGTTTTCACCTGCCGATACGTCCTTTATTTTTACTATTTTATCATCAAGAAGTGCCTTTCAGTTTTCACCTAGAGACATTTCATTTTTTAGTTTATTTTTGCTTTTGCGACTAGAGGACTGAACAGTCTCGCCAAAGTATGCGGTGCAGTCTAAATCAATGGTGAATCCAGATTTGTGGTCCCCACTGGGTATGCCTTCTTGTAATCCCATGAATTCGGCAATTGCCTCATCATTATGAAATGTGTCTAGAACTAGCGGTCCTTGTTGGTCCCAATCGACTAGTTCAGGGTAAACTAAAGAAATGCCATCGTCAAAGCTAGTGAATTGGGGTGAGGATGCAAACAGCATGCAAATGGATTCAGTGATGTTGTAGATGAGGTTATCATCATCCAACTCTAGATCAGACTCTATCCAATATTCTCCTTCACTGGTGTCATATTCGTTATCAAAGTAAGGAGTAAAGGTTGTAGAGCCTTGGTTGTTAATGTCGTCTAATACCTCAGATAGGTTGGACTGAGGGGGTTCAGACACTGGGTGTTGTATGCCATGGGAAGTGGTAGTGGGACTTTGACTATTCAGTGCTTGTTCAATTTTGAATGTTTTCCAAAATCGTTGTTCAGAGGTCAGTTCCCCTGCTTCGACAAACAAATCATCAAGACAACAGTCACTTAGGGATCGTTCAGAGCCAAATTCCCACTCATGGGAGTCAGTCTCAGTGAGGGTTTCCCTAGTAGTCTCGACACTGTCAGAAGCATGTACTCACTCATTTGAAAGTCCAGAGGTATGTTGATTGTCATTGTCGAGTGATCCAAACCCTAATCCAAGATACTTCAGAGTTTGAAAAGTTTCTATGGGTTCCCTTCGACCAGTTTTATTTTTTCCAAGGCCACTAGTACCATCGTAGCCTTTAGCCTTCATGATGTTGTAACCTTTTCCATATCTTTGAACTGGTAATGGAGGTAATGCAACAGTATCCTTATAGATCCATCCTGTGATGTCAGTAAGGTCTTCATCACTCATGTCTCCCCACTTGATAAAGACTGTGTTTAGTGGGATTTTGAAAGTTTCCTAAGGTTCCATTCTCAAACATGGCCGACCATATATCTTTGGAGGCGTGGGTATTGTAGTTATGCTGTATGTTGTATTTAGTTTGAATTCTCCACAGCCAAGGTCCTAGATTTTGACAGTTGATTCAGTCTTAGGGTTGGTGGAAGGAGGTGGTATGACAGAAGACGTGGATGGAGCAGATGTGGAAGATGACGTGAGTGTGGAAGGATCGATATACTTGGATGACGAGGAGCCAGGTGCTTCTTGGTTAATAGGTACCCAGTTTTTGGAGATACCCCTTAAGTTTGTACAATATTGGAAAGGGTCAGGGTCTCCGTATATGGTTACTTCAGTACCGTCAAATGGAAACTTGAGGCATTGGTGGTATGTAGACGGGACGGCTTTTAAGGCGTGGATCCATGGACAGCCTAGCAATATGTTATACGGTAGTTCCAAATCCAGGACCTGGCAGGTTGTGTCTACAATGACCGGTCCCACTCTAATAGGGAGAGAGATAACACCCCGTGAAGAGCGTTCCTCATCATCGTATGCTTTGATCACTATGCTTTTCATTGGGTCTACGCATGCATCAAAGAACCCTAGAGCTTTAACCAATTTGAGGGAGCATATGTTCAATCCCGCTCTGCCATCTACTAAAACCTGTCTAACTTTGTGCTTGTGGATAAAATTTTCTATGTGTAATGCGTCATTGTGGTTGGTTTTATGTGATGAGTAATCTTGATCCAAGAAGGTGACATGGTGCAGCATAGTGAGATATCCCACCATAGTTTCAAATTGATTGACATCGATGTCCTTGGGGACTGACGACTCTAGGAGAGTTTTATCTAAGATTTCTTTGTGCGCAGGAGAGATACGAAGCAGCTCAAGGATAGATATTTGCGCAAGAGTCTTTCCTAGCTGGTCAATGAGATTGAACTGACTCTTGGGTTTCCACTGTTGTGTGGTTGGGACAGGTTTTGGCTGTTTAGGTGGTGGCGCAGGTTGTGATTGTTTAGTAGATGGGCCTAGTATAGTGATTTTGGCTTGTCTAGTGGGGGGTGGACTAGCTATAGTGACCTTGCCACTGCGAGTAGTAGCATTACATTGGGGTGCTCTTCTAACCGTAATGGTATTGATGTATTCATTGTCAGTTTGGACATTGTTTATAGTAGGTCCACCAGAATAATCGTACTTGACTCAGGCAAAGTTAGCTTGATTCTATGGACCTGAAGTGGAAGCATTATGAGAACCATGGTCCTGTAGTGGATTCTTGTGGATAGTATGATCTGAATTGGAGGTGAATTTTGATCCACCTACTTCGATGGTGCGATTTTCGATAAGATCCTGTATTAGGTTTTTCAATTGTTGACAGTTAGAGGTTGTATGCCCTTTTGCTCGATGGTATTCGCAAAGTGCATTGTCATTCCACCATGCTGGTTTGAATTGTCCTGGGTCATACAATTTTATTTCCGGAAGTATGATGACCCCATGCTGGAGGCATTTCTTAAGGACTTCTTCAATGGGTTCACCCAAATGGGTGTATGTGCGACCCCTAGGAAATTGTCTCATCTGACGGTATTGTCCTTGGTTGTTTTGACTGCTTTGGTTGTTTGAAGAAATGTTGGGAGGAGGTGTCAATGTCGTTGTTGGTCTATTTTGTTGTTGAACCCCTTTCAGAGCCAATATAGAACTTGTAGTCTTGGCATCAATAACACCATCATTTGTAACATGCTTATTTTTAACCCAATATTTGTTTTTGTCGGCGGGTGGGTTGATGTTTGTGTTTTTGGAACCATATCTCAGTTCTCCCTTTGCGATAAGGGCTTTCTCAATCTGGACCCCTTTTTCCACTAATTCTGTGAAGTTTGTGCAATAATGTATTTGCAATGCGAATTTTAGGGGCCCTAGAAGTGTTTGGACAAACATGTCGACTTTTTCCCTTTCAGGAATGTCAATGTGACATCGACTAGCAAGGCTTCTCCATTTTTGAAAGAATGGAATAAATGTCTCACCAGAATCTTCTTGCATGAGATTGCACAAGCTATTGATAGAGGTATCCATGTCAATGTTGTACGCGTAATTTCATATGAATTTTCATTTGAGCTCATCCCATGTTTGGATAATTTGAGTTCAAAACCATTCAAGGGCTTGACCCGCTAGACTTTTAGAAAAGAGTCTCATCAAGTATGTTTGTTCGTAGGCGATATCCATACAATTGGTTGCGAATTCGCGAACATGTTCAATGGGATTTGTCTTGCCTCTATATTTTGTGAAGTTGGGTGACACGTATCCTGGTGGAAATGGAGGCATGTTTAAGCTCGTGTCAAATGGGTATACATCTAGGTCATATGATATTTCTGATTTCTTGCCTGAAATGTACATGTTTTGGATAGTTTTCTCCATATCCCTCATTCTTGCTTTGAGTTCATCTATGGTAGGGTCGTTTATGTTTTCGTGCGTTGGATTTCCTGGTACACCATGTGTTCCTGTTTGTTGTGCATGAATATTGGTGTATTGTGGCGATATGGATTGTTGTGGTATGTATGATGTGTGCGGATTGACATGTTGTTGGTATTGGAAGTTATGATTGGGTGCATGTTGATGAGTATGAATGTTGGATGAGTATGTTGGGATGTGTCCCCCAACCATGTGTGTCATTATTTGGGGGATGTTGTGACCATGAATGTTGTGGTGGGTCGATGATGTCATGGGTTGTGTTACTTGGCCGCCTTATGCGAATTGTTGATTTTGTACAAGGGGAACATTTGTGTTTGTACCTTGGGAGGCAATGACATTTGATTGTGTTGTCGTGTTAACATTTGGTTGTTGTCCTTGGATAAAAATGCGTCCCTTGCCCCCTCCCGAAGGATTTTGTGAAATACCACTGAGCGGATATGTTGAAGTTGTGTTTGTGGTAGTAAATGGAGCTATCAAGGGGGGATTGTTGTGACTTGATGATTCCCCCATGGTATTTACTATCGTGGTAAAAAGAGGATTGGAATAATTTTCCCATTTTGTTGAGGAGCCAAGAGTGGTTCCATCTGATTGGGGTAGTGTCGTAGATGTTGTGGGAATTGTGGATGATTGTGATCCTCCAATAGATGTAGTATTTATTGTGTTGGAAATGTTTGGGATGGCGGATGTAGCATGCACTGTCGTTGTGGTGTCAAAGAAAGTGTTGCTCGTAGTGTTTGGAGTTTGACCACTATGCGACATGTTATGTGCATTGTTATTATTAGGGTCAGGAGGTGTCAAGTTTAACGTGTTAGCATCAAATCCTTGTGGTAACTTAGCTCCTTCACTCAAGAGCATAGCTAAGAATCTGTCTCTGTCTTGACGGACCATTGCTTCAGCAAGCTGATAGGCCTCTGGGTCTTGTGTCAATGCCTCTATGTTTTCCTGAAGTAGTTGGCCATTTTCATCCTTTTGCAAGAATTGTTTGAATGGACTGTTTGATGAGGATTGCATTGTTATTGGAGGTTCATTGTCTAAATTAGAAACTGGATCATAAAGGGTCCAGTTTGAGTCATGTGGAGGATTGTTGACATTAAACATGGAGTCTTGTTGAAAGTTTTCCATTTGTCTCCTTTGTTTTTGAAGTCTCGTTTCGACCATAAATGAGATTGCTCAAATGGGAATGACAACTAAATGCAAGTATGACACTACATGAAGTCTAAGATCAAAATGACGACTAGGATGACTAATGTTTTTGGATTTTCATGAATAGGATATGCAATGTGTATGCAATGTAAGACAAGGTTATCTAAGCATTTCTAAGCTCTAACTTTGTTTTCAATTTTGTCTGCTAAAGGACTTTGTTGGAAATGAAAAGTTGATGAGGTCTAAGTGACGAGTGAGTTTTCCTAACTAGACTTTTGAGTTGGAAAGAGTCTCACAAAAAAGGAAAATGACTAAAAGGGGGTTTGATAACTTAGTCCAAGAGGGCCTAATTTCGAAAACAATGACTTTGAAAAGTGTGCTAATATTTGCCTAATCCTAAATATGCAAATATGAACCTAGGGACAACCTAATGTTGAATGTATGCAACGAAAAAGAATGAAGGATGATGAAACCTATGGTGACTAATGTAAGCTAATGGTCAAGACTTTGAGAAATTTCAAGTTTGGGGTCTGATGGAATCTCCCTAGAAACAATGGTTGACAAATGGTTGACAATTTGAAGACCTCAATTTTTGACTATAAAGTTTAAAATTTTGACAGGAAAATGTGTCACAGTTTAGCAAATGCATCACAGTTAAGCAAATGCATTGCAGTTTAGCAAATGCGGTTCAGTTTTACAATTGTGGCTTTTGGACTGTCAAATGTGACTTGATTTATCAGATGTGTCGCGATGCCTATAGATGCGGCATTCTAAGTGTCAAATGCAGTTAAACAGAGCAATTGCGTTGCAAAAAATCACTCGCGATTCGACAGATGCGACTTAGTT
The DNA here is from genome assembly GCA_007258455.2 of Sequoia sempervirens. Lineage (NCBI taxonomy): Eukaryota > Viridiplantae > Streptophyta > Pinopsida > Cupressales > Cupressaceae > Sequoia > Sequoia sempervirens. The sequence goes on along the minus strand of VDFB02000002.1, from coordinate 135,078,887 downwards.
TAATTTCAACATGATTTTCTTGTCGTTTTGATGGAAATTTTAATATGTTTGGTGAATTTTTTGTTTTGAACTATGGTAAAACCAGAATACACTTGACAAACACAGCGTTTTAAAAAGTAATCAAACACACATCAGATAAGCACGACCCTAGAAAGGCCAATAGGCCAAGGGTTTGTATACTTGGTATAGCCCATCGATATACACCAGATTGGTGATAAACACCTTTCCTTCTCAAGAGCAGATAGCTTAGAATTTTGGTGGCATTGGCTCCCCTCCACGGCTCCTTAACGTCATTCGAGCACACCAAATTTGAATTCTTAGGTAGTGACTTCCCAAGAACTTCTATCTCTACTCAAGGGGATCAGTAGTGAGTGTCTTTGGGCATGATACTGTATCCTGCACTATACTAAGCAACGGCCAATATAATGGTTTGGACACTAAAACAGTAGGTTTTTAATTCGGGCATTCCATTTGTGCGGCGTGATTCATGCGGCGAGAGTCCCCTTTCGGATCCATCTCGTCGGAACCACGCTCGTGATTCTTGGGCTTTCCCCAAGAACCCACTTTTATATACTGGCTCGAAGTCCCTCAATGTCAGGGTGCTACCGGTCTGAGTCATCCTGGGGTGAGTACTTTTTCCCACTAGAACAGGCCCAAGTTCTAGAGTCAATAACCGTTTCTCTTACACCCAGGATCGCACGAATGCGCAAGGGGAGAGGATACTCCGATATACAGAATCGTGAAGGGTAAAAATAGATAAAATGGGTTTGGTTTTCTAATCATGAGGTTCTCACCAAGTGAGAGCATGCTCACCTACCATCTTGCAAGCACAATCAATCATAGAAGACATGAGTTCTTTTTATATGCACCAAATTCAAATGTTTGCTAATCTACAAAAAACCAGCACAATGTTTGTTTATTCCTTCTTTGACATTCAAATCTGCAAACAATGAATTAGTAATATCTTTAATCAATGGTCTTCGACACATGAATGTGGATCCGCACACACTACAAGAGAAGATTAGTAACACAACAAATCTAATCTAGCCAACATGCAGGAAAAAAACACAAAAAAAACAAAAGACCGAAAAACCAGAAACTAGAAAAACCCTAAAATCCGAAAATGAGAACATCAAAACTGAAAGAAAAATTTTACCAGACAGATGTGGCTCGATAGAGCAGATGCGTCATTTGGGTCCTCAAATGTGGCGCGATAGATCAGATGCGTCATTCCAGTTGTCAGTTGCGGCTTGTTAGGGCGATTGTGACTCTTCTGTTAGTGAATGCGTCACGACGCATCAAATGCGTCGCGATATTTTTTAAAAACACTTGCGTCGATCTGTACCTATAGTTGCAAAATAGCAAAAAACAACAAAAAAAACCGTATGGAAAACTAGAAAAACGGAGTCGGGTTCACCAATGTAATCAAGGGATTTCTTTTTAGGTTTGATTAGGAAGTGTTAGAAACAAACAATAAGAATAAACGAAACCCAAAGATCTTACAAAACATAAAGGAAGCAAACAAAATAACAATTATACCTGATTGCTGATACCTCCATGATTCCCTTTCGTAATAGCTTCTTACTTGCTAGATGATGTTGCCCTCAGATTCGTCATTCAAGCAATCTAAAAATGCCTAAGTCCTACAACAAGCCTTGAAGGATTTGATATGTCTAAAGGCCTACGCTTATTGTCAATGTCTATGCCTAAAACAATGCCATGACTTGATTAAATGACTATAATAATGAATAATGAAATTGCATATGAAAAACTAAGTGTGAAAGTAAATGCCTATAATAAGTATGCAAAATGTCAGCATGTGTATGTGTAATCGAAAAGTGAGAAGAAGATGGCATTTTATAGAAAACGCCATTTCGAATGGACGGACAAGATAAATTAATAATGAGAACCTAAAATGAGTGATCCAAATTAATCCTGAGAATCCCTAATTAGGGTTAGGGCGAAATCCTTAATCGAACAGTCAGAATAAAATCAGATCGACGGCGGAGAATAAATGAGGAAATTAATTAAAGAAATAAAGATTTTCGAAAAATCAAGATAAGATTGCCTAATTTGCAAGATTCGAAAAATCAAAGAAGATAAGATTTGGGCTGAAGATCGATTTGAAAAATCAAGAATCTGGATTGCTTTATTTTTGGAAGATTAATTTGCCAATTTGAATTAAATTAATTCAAATTATGGATTTTGAGAGATAATAAATAATCAGATTATTTATCAAAATGGACTAATAGTTAAGATTGTGATGACATTTTAAATAATTGATTTATTTAAAAGAGAGGAATATTAAATTGGCAATTAAATAATTAAATATAATTATTTAATTTAGAAGATAAGATTAATTAATTAAATAAATTAATCAATTTATTTAATTAAGACCGATTAGTGACATATTAAATAAATAAATAAAACTTATTTATTTAATAATCAGGAAGAAATATATGACAAAGGGAATTAAATAAATTAAGAAATTTATTTAATTAAGGAAGATTTAGACAATTAATGATGTATTTAATAAATAAATAAAATTTATTTATTTAATAATCATGAAGAAAACAAAGACGTGAATTAATTAAACAATTATGAATTATTTAATCAATAGTCGAATGTGGACCAAGGACATAATTAAATGTCATAATTATGCTAGGACGAAAGTGGTAAAAATGAAGCTTGTAGGCCTAGGTCATTTTTAGGTGTCTACAAATACAAATGCCAGAGATAAATAGATCCACAGGAGGTGATTAGTACATTTCTTGAATCCGAAGGGAGATGCTAGTGAGTAGTCCAATATGTTTGTCTATTCTTTTGTATGATGGGATTTAAAAGATTGTTTGCATATTTTTCTCCCATAAGGTTATGTGGAAATATTTATATTGCTTACATCTTTTCCCTTTCTCTAGCTTTTATTTAGATTAATCAATAAGTTCAAAAATATTTAAATAAATAATAGAAGATATAATATTCTAAATCTTTTATTTAGATGTTTTAATAAAAAAATATTAACTCAAAACATCCTATGTTACTTTTGAGAGGAATACATTCCTTTTTCCTAACTACACTATATATCTAATGCGACAACATCTTTAAAGTCTTTTTTTGAGGAATTCTTTTGTTATATAATATGTCGGGTGTTTATATTATTTTCTTATAAATTATAATCTTGATCCAAATGAGACAATGATAGGTGTTGTTATCTTCAAGTCTACAAAAAAAATCCTATTTGTATTGTACACTATTCATTGATTGAGTTATATATAATAGATAACACATTTCATGTGTAATACATTTTGTAAGTTCTAATGGATGGTCCACAATATATTTGAATGGTTCAATATTTTTAGGGCTATGTATAAGGGAGGGGGTGGTTTTAGTGTTACTATTATGGATTTGTATCCATTTGTAAAAAGTATCTACATAAAATTTATATGCCAACATAATTTTAACTCAAGCCTTCATAGTAAGATTACTTTCTAGTTGCTCACTTTGCATTCGAAGACCTAGTCCTATGAAATGCCTTGGATGGATCTTTCCATGTTGAAATAGAGATTAGTTTGGCTTTTAATACCTATAGGTTTTACTTTCTAATCAAGAAATTAAAAACAAAATGGTTAGAAAAAAGGGAGTATGATAGTCTTTAGGTATTAGTAGACCTTTAAAATTTCATCTACTTGAAATGATTCTTTTTAGTTACCATAAAAGCATTGTGATTCCATGTTTTGCATTCAAGGGACACACATGTTCTTTTTGTTCAATTCTAAACTAAATAAAAAAGAATAAAGTTCTCTAATAGATAAAAATAATGATCAATATTTTGGTGTCATGTTGTCGAGACTTTTCTTTGACATGGTTTGGATTAGAGGCAACACAACATTCTTGTTTGATAAGCTTTAATCACATTATGTTCATAATTATTTTAAAAGCACCATGCAATATTATTTTTATTATAGAACCAAATTGTCTTGTTTCACAAAACCAAATTAGTCAAATTCTTGAATTTTTTCTAAATCGATTGCACACAAATAATTTTTTTGACTTGTATATTAAAATATGATAAAGTAATTATGATTTTGTTTATTGTAAAGATTAAAATTTCTTTTTTATTAAACCATTTAGGTTTTCTCAAATGGAACAATATGTTCATGCAAAAAAGGTTATTCAAAGTGTTATGAAAGATCCATTATAAACTTTCTCTCCAAATATTACCTATGTGAATGCAAAAACTACTTTTTGTAGTGTTAGCTTTTGAAAAAACACATTATCAAATGATTTTTTTTAATTTTTAAGATCCAAAGAAAGAATTTATTGATTGGGTGGAATAAAATAAAAGATTCTTCTTATAAATTTGATGTTAAATGCAAATAGGTTGCAGAGAAGTAAAAATTGCATTGCCTCTTACATATACTAGGTGAATTTAATAAAATGATGAACAGCATAAAGTAGTATTATAAGAAAAAGAAAAAAAAGACATTTTTAGAATTTCCGCCTTCTTATAAGATGTAGTCCTGTGCTATCCCTTGGAAAATGACCACCCTCAAAACCATCGGAAACACGCATCCCTGCATCCCCTATTGTGCTTGTCCTGGAAACGTAGAACATGGTGGAAAGGCGATATAATAGCAGCAGTGGCAACGCTATGGTAACCGCACCACCAAAGCACAGCACAACCCGCTTATGTTTGGGGAGCACCACCACATATGCTATAGCATGGAATGTCAAAACGAAGCACACTGTCGCTGCCCATAGACTGGTGCGGATCAAGCGGTCCGTCTGTGCAGATATATGCGACACAGTGGCCACAGTCATAGCAACCGCCAACGAAGCCAGGAAAGCTACCATGTCTGCGACCAATAATACGTTGAAAGCAATTGTGTTGCCCATAACAGCTCTCCCTGCCTCGTTCACACCTCCGAGCAATGTCAGCATGACGCTAAAGCTTCCTCCCGCCAACGCCAACGCCACTGTCACCTGATTAACAGATTTACCATCATTTGCGACTGGAGATTTCTCTACTGCTGTCGATTGATCAATCTCATTAGAATCTGGATCTCTGTCATCGGGCACCACAATCTGTGCTCAAAAGAACAGTATTAGATAGATTTTTTTTAAACTATTGACTACAAATTCCCGTCACTACAATTTTCCCGTCAAAAGTGACGGAAATTTTGACAAATTTAGTTTGTTTAAAGGAATTTAGTTTTCAACGAAAATTTAAAGAAACGGCTAACTGGAGGGGGGAAATGCTAAACATTGCTACTCGAAAACAGCAAAATTACAACTGACTGATCTTTAAGTGGTGAAATAGGGAAAAACTCCAAGCTGGTTTAAGTTGTCAATTTTGGAAGAAAAAATAAGAAGATTACGAGAAGATGTGTAGTCTCACCTGAATCATACCCTCAACAGCCCTCCGTCCCTCCTCCTCACCTCTCCAAACTGGCGATTGATCAACCACAAAAGAAACTGGTTCTTCTTGAGGAGCAGTATCCTCATCTGACTCCATATTCTGTCCATCAAAAGAAAAACAGCCAACATGTCAAAAACGAAAAATATTGAAAATTTAGAAGAAAATGGTAATGTCACTCTGTTACCTGGATCTCCTCATCTTCCATAGTCCTGCCCTGCACTGATTCTTTTCGTGTCCCTTCGCTTGATGAGGATTATAGTTAAACAGAAGCGTGTCTAATATAGAAAAACGGCCATGGTCACTTGGGATGTGCTCGCCCAGGAAGCTTCAGCACTTTTGACACACTTGTGACATAGATTGTACTTCTGCTGGGGTCTGCAAAGTGCTGAAGCTCATTAAAAAAGTGACAGATTCCATAGATTAAAAAAGTGACAACTTAGTGCTAGGGTCTGTCAAGTGCTGAAGTTAATCTATAGATTAAAAAAGTGACAGATTCCATAGATTAAAAAAGTGACCACTTAGTGCTGAGGGTGCTGAGGTCGAAGTGCTGAAGTTAATCTATAGATTAAAAAAGTGACAGCTTTCATAGATTAAAAGTGTTAGGGGTGACGTATGGAATTTGTCACTTAGTGCTGAGGTCGAAGTGCTGAAGCTTCATGGGCAAGCACATCCCAAGTGACCATGGCCGTTTTTCTATATTAGACACGCGTCGTTTAATTATGATGTTGTATGTAAAAGGCTTTGAGTGTTCAGATATTCCCTGTGGATATTTTATTAAAAAAAATTAGTTTATTTTAAATTATTTTATATGGAAAATGTTTAAAAACCAAAAGTTTTAAAAAGAGTTAAAGTTTTTATCTTTTTAAATATTAAATAGAATTTCATTATGAAAGTGTTTTAAATTTGAGTGAATTTAGTAATTATTTGTAGTTAATCATTTAAAAAAATCATGTATAAAAAAAAAAAAATTCAAATCTAAAATGTTAATAAATCTAAATCTAAGCATCTTGAGTCTATGGGTAGAACTAGAAGATATGCTTGAGTGTTTACTAATGCTGACAAAAGGGACAATGAAGATTAGACACACTTAGATAGATTAGTTGAAAACCAATGGAGAGACCTTAATAAAGAATTCACAAGAGAAATGAACAAACATGGGGTCCAAAATGGCTAACCAAATTGTATGAAATCTTGACTATCATTTAGTGGCCATGGATCACAAACTCTATTTTTTATTGATATTTCAAACCACGAGAAAATGTGGAGAGACTCGTGAATACCCTGAACACAACTTGTAACTACAAAAAGGATTATCAATGTTTTATTTTTTATCTTTCTATCAAGGTCTTGTGCATCTAGCCTCAACTCTATAAAGCATTTCTAGAGGAACTAACTCAACAAGGATATGAAAAGACTCAAAATATTCATTTGGAAACTTATATTTAAACTTGACTTTAAAGGCCAAGATAGCTCAAGACTTTAGCTAAATGTCAATCCTAGAAAGTGATAATAGGAAACCACTAAAAAGAGTGTTGGTTGATAGAAGTTCCTATTCAAAAATCATTCCCACTTTAGAGTAACTAGCATTTAGTAGTTTAACAGGGTTTAGATATGCCTTTAGCTACAAAAATGCCCTAAATTTGCACAAAAATCTCCTTAATGAGAATGGAATAAAATCCAATTCATTTCCAACTTTATTTATCATGCAAAACCAAAAAAGAAATGCAATGTTTCAATAATATTTTTTAGTCCTCATTACCTCCAAGTCCTTTGATAATTCATTTAGCACATAGGGCCAACCTTTGACAATTTGATTTTAATATGACCAAGCCCTCCAAATTCATTAGGAAGAAAATAAAGGGAGTTTGTGGAATCCTTTTCCTTTCTTAGAAGAAGGCCATAAAAAATCCCTTAATAAATTTTCAAGTTTCTAGTAGGAAGCCTTAGAAGGAGCACACCAAGAAGAGTAATAAACATTAGTGGCTACAAAAACCCTAGAATAAATAGATAAAATTTCTTAACAAGCATAGTCGGGATTGGTCATCCAATACTATACTTTTATCTCAATAAGAAAAATAAAGGATAGCCAAAGAGAAGAATAAGAAGATGAAAATCCCAAAAGGATTCCAAGAAACCTAAAAGTCTCACATGATCAATCCATTTCTAGCCAAAGATATTGAGCTAGGGAGGCTTTGGTAAGAAATATTAACAATAACATTGGGATTTTTACCATTATTTGTTATCTCTTGAAGCTAAATAGAAAGTGTCAAGACATATCAAAGTATGTTTGGCATTATCCACTACCTCTAAAAAGGAAAAAATCATTGACAAAATGACCATTGAGAATTTCTTGGTTGAAATTGGGAAGGGAAATGCCTTTGATATGCTTCTAAGAAGTAACATTAGGAAGCAACTAGCTAAATACTTCCACAAGCAAAAATAGAGAGTGTGAGCAAGAAAATGATCCTACCAAATAGACCTAAAAGGGAAAAAAAAGAAGAGGATTTCCTACCACTAATGGCTAGTCAAGAAAAGGCATCTATAAACAACATTTCAATAAAATAATGAAACTTAGGGAAAAACCCTAATACTAGAGAATGGAAAGAATAAATGACCCTTTAATTCCATCATAGAGTTTTGTGAAATATTATTTTATTAAAATGTATCATTTTTTAGGGAAATGAACCATTTTGAATATATTTCCAAATAATAATATTGTCCAAGATGTATTTTATCTTGATTGATCCTATTTTCTTAGAACAAATTATGATGTGAGGAAGAAAATATCAAAGACGAAGAGGAAGAGTTGAAAAAAAATTGTTAGAAATTATTAGAAACACAATTAGCTACTATTATTTATTATTTAAGATTGTTAGACCTAAGTGTGAATGTAATGTTTCTTTTATTAATAATATAGACAAGAGAGAAATAATTGTATGCTTCCAAATAAACCTAAAAAGGGTCTAGACCAATAGTGGCCCTCAAAGCTTTATAGAATTCATGGGTGAAGATGTCACAATTAGGAAATTTGTCTATAGCTATAGTATAACTTATGTAATGAATTTGGCTTGAGTAAGTGGTTAGTCACATACAATTCATTGTGAATCTAAAATTTGATAAGTGACCACACTCATGAATTACTCAAGGGCATGGTATTTCTGAGAAGAGGGGTCTTGAACTTTTAACATCTATTCATAAGGTTGGAAAAAATCCTAGAGAATATCAAGAATCTAAGTAATAAGTTCGTGGACCTCCCTAATGTGTTTTATTTTATGGAAAATGTTAACACTAAATCACATATAAGAAATCTATGTTATTTCTATATTCATGTTTTGTTTTCCCTAGTGTGATGGATTAAAAAATAATGTAGTGTATTATAAAATAATACGAAGTTAAATAAGCATACACTTCTACACCATTTAGACATATATAATTCCCATATACTTCTCATATAGTTATTATATAATTTATTACATCATGTACATCCTTTATCTATCCTTTGATGCATGCTTTTCCACTCATACAATTATCTCTCTTAACCTCTTATGATTCGTATATACCTATTATACTTATTTTGTATGTCTCTCTCCTATCCATATATGCTCTCCCTTTGTATCTAGATGTAGCACGTGTATGTTCTCCATTTCATATACAAACATTTTTGTATCCATATTCCTTAATTCTTATGTCCTAGAGTTGGTGTTAGCCATATGCATGTGTTGAATTACTATTTTAATAATTTTTGGTAACTCTAACTACTTTTTTTCTACACAAGGATGTGTTATCCTACTATCCTCCTTTGATGCCCTTGCAAGGTTTCACCATTAGCGTCCATTCGGTTTCCTCTTTGGGATTTTTACCTAATAAGAGTGGATTTTATTTGTATTAACATTATCGTCTATTTTATTCAACCATATCTTACCCTCAAGACTACCAAAAATAAAATACTAAGCTATTTTAGACAAAATTATGTTCATAATTGTGTTTTTGTGAAAGACTTTGGCTTAAAAGTTTACCTAAGTCCCTATTATGGTAGGATATTATTATAAATAATTTTAAATAGTTTATGTGTATTATTCCACTAAAATATAGCTCAATGTATGTGATGGACTTGACTATTAACATTAATCAACAAAACTTCTTACCATTCATAAAAGAAGGTATCTCTTAATTTTTGTGCATCTATTAGTAGGCATGTTAGTGGAGCTAGCTACAAACTCACCACTTACTTTAATGTTTTAATCTAAAATATAATGTTGTTTATTTACTTGACTATTAGTAATCAAATTAATTGTGTAAAAGAAGGTATCTCTTAATTTTTGTGCATCTATTAGTAGGCATGTTAGTGGAGCTAGCTACAAACTCACCACTTACTTTAATTTTTTAATCTAAAATATAATGTTGTTTATTTACTTTTGCAAGTGCTAGAATTAATTGTGTAGATTCTCAATTTGTATTCTTGTATCTCAATCTAAGTCTCTCATCCGTATCTTAGTTAGAGCCATGCATTATTTGTGTCTCTAAGTTATCAATCCAAAATTTTATATCTTTTTTGGAGGTAGACCAACTTAGATAGTATTGATATACTTTATATTGATATTGTTTTTCCTTCTCACTCACACCCATTTTTGCTTTTGGGAAAATGGGGGTCCCCCTCCTTTTTCTTGTTCTTGCTTGGTTTCATTTCCCTCGTGTTTTCCTTTCTTTCTTTTCCTTATTTCCCTTATTTTTTCCTTTTTTTGTTGTTGTCTTCAAAGTTCAAGTGTTGGGCTTCCTAGGAAAGGTATACTTTCCTTGTCAAGCCTGACCCCCGACCTTTTTCTCTATTCATGGTGTTTGTTCATCCTATTGGAATTTATGACATGCCATCATTGGGTGAGTAGCTTCCTATACGTACTCAACCTATGACATTTGGTGATGATGCATTGTTTTATGTATGTGCTACATCAAATCCTTCTAGGAAATATCCTGGCTACTTCAAATTTAATGGCATATCTTTTCAATTTTAATGAGCATCACCAGATTTAAAATGATGTCACTTGAGGTAAATGCCATTCCATGTACATTAAATGCTCCATTAATTGTGGCATTATTGGGATGATTGAATAATATTTTCCCCTCATTTTCAAATACTTGTGTGATAAAATTATATCCATTCAAGCTCTCCAAATTTTTACATTGGAGATTTTGTTACTATAGTTGCTAGCTTGCTCGTACTTTCACATCAAGGTGATAGGATTTTTGGTACTCCTCATGTGTGGGTGTTTGAGTTCATCTATTTGGTGTGTTGCTTTTTTGTCTTTGTTGGTTTAATTATCATTTCCCCCTCCACTCTCTCACGTTGTTCAGGTTGGTTGGTTTATATGGCTTCACTCTATGAATTTCTATAAATGACTATCTTGAGTAGTGTGGTTTTGAGTTGTGGGTTTTGGTTTTTGTTGGTCACTTATTTCTTTCATTTTCTTTTTGTGTGTTCTTTGTTTTCTTTCTTTCTCTTGGATTGGCATTGGTATTCTTCTGTTAGTGATCTTTTTTGTCATTTGTTTTTGTTTGTTTTGTTTTTATTTTGATCTTGTCATTTTTGGAAATTTGGACCCTACTAGATCAAGTTTCTTTTCTGGCATGTCGATTAATGGTGTTTATGATGTCATCATCAGACATTGGACCTCAAGGTTCCCTAAGGGTTCTTCTCAAATTAAAATTTGGATGAGTTGGGATTAATGATCTTCAAGTGTCGAGCTTTGTTATTGCTTCTCGCTTAAAAAATAAAACCTTTTACATAAGGCAAGGAGAAATCTGCCTACCAATTCTCGAACTTGCCTTATAAGGAATTTTATTAATCAAAATTTTTAGACTTCATGAATCAAGGGTACTCCTTACTAAATTCCTTATAGAAGTGAAGATGGTAAAGAGTAAGGTCAATCCCTATTACCTAACAAAACCATATTCCTTTGACTATATTCTTATAAGAATTTCAAATTTTCTTTGGGGAATGTTGGACTTGTGATCTCCTTTGGTTTCAACTTAGGTTTAGACCTTAACACCTTGAACTTAAAGTACTTTAGTTGCAGACTTTGTAGGTTTTCTTTATCGCATACCTTAGAACATTCGCAAGGGGTAAAGGGTACACTAGACCCATAACCCCTGATTATAGTTAATATAACATTTATCCAAAAAAATTCCTTTGCAAAACCTTTTGAATATTGGGTATCAACAATACCTCTTACTCATTGCTTATAGAGGTGCAAAGGGTAAGGGTTATCCCCGACTCCTGACATCTGAGAATGAGTGTTCGCTTTTGACTATTATAAGAATAGAGGCATCTTTTTTGTTCAAAATATAAGGTACAAATATAAAAATGATGTTGATTAACAGTCATAAGTTTGGTGGCAAGGAGTAAATCTGAAGACCGAACTATGATCCTCGAAGTCCTTTCAGACTTCACATGTTGGAAATACCACTTAAATGATACCATTTCCAACAAGGTAAAGGGTAAAGGGGCCCTCTGATTTCTGACACCTAATCAAGTGATGAAACATGTCCTCAAAGATATTTTATTGATAAGAAAAAGGTAAATTATATCTCTAATGTTTGATTACCTGAGAGGCTTTGAAACCTAGCAAAGGAAATTCATTTTATGAGTAGCAGGTATCAAGATCCTCAATCCTTGATACTCGAAGATGGTAAAATTGAAAGAATCTAGTGTTTTAAGTACATATACTGACAATAAAGAGTAAGGGGTAAGCCTGAAGGCTGGTCCCTGATACTTTTACATAACTCTTACTTGATATGTTAAAATTTTTGAAATGAAGTTGATATGGTTTGACATGACTTGTTTTGCAGGTTTTTTCTTCTTAGTATGAAAATGGTAATACATTGTATTGGTATTTGCTAAAGATATGCCTCCAAAAGATTCAAAAGAAATGAAGTATCAATACAAGGGTTACCATGTGTAGTGTAGGAAAAAGTATCCCTTTTCCACACTTAATTTGGGAAATAATATTTGAATAAAAGGACTAAATTATGCCTTAATTTAGTGTTGTAATATGTGTTTTACATATTCAGATTAAGTTTAGGGACTTATTAAATAAAATAGACTTAATTGTGCCTTATTTATGGTGTTGTAAGGTGTACCTTTACACTTTCACACTTATCTAGGGCTTCATTAATTAATTGAGGTTAATTGTGCCTTAATTGGACCCTTTAGTTAAAATCAAAGCCTAATTAAATGCAATTTCCAAAGGATAAAACCCGACATTCATTAATTTTATATCATAACACTTAACATTAGAGAATGTGTGTCCTAGGTGAGTGACCTAGGACCCATTTTCCAAAGGGTGAATGGGTCCTCACTTAGACATAGGACCTAAATTCAAATATGTTTTTGGCAGTATTTCAATGATTTTGAATGTTTATTCACATGTTGGCTTGTGCTATTTGAATTTTTAGAATTAATGTTAACATATGTATAAGTAAGAGGATATTTCATTATGTTTCATCCTAGAAAAATCTAAGACTTCAAGCATCTTAGCAATTTTATGAGAAAGTGTGATCAATAGCATTTCAAGAGCATTTCAAGGAATTCAAGGGAAAAATTATTCAAGATTCATTGCAACATTCAAGATTCCATTATCATGTCAAATTCTTCTTGCATCATGGATGTTATTTGAGCTAATATGTTGATGTAGTGTTCAAGATCCATTCAAGCATTCAAAGGCATTGTTTCAAATCAATTTTCATGACCAATATTTGAAGCCATTTCATGCAAGTTGTAGATCCATATTCCAAGGTTCAAACAAGGGTTTGGTGAGTTGTGACAGTGCATTTGTTCATTCATCATTCCTTCATGCTATTTCATTTCATTACAAGGTTTAATTACCAAAATGGGGTGTGACCAAGTCTAATCCCCATTCACCAAACAAACAACATTTTTCTCTCTTGATGTGTGATTGCATATTTTAGGTGGAAGATCTCTTGAAGAGAAAATATTCAAAGTTTTCAAAGTTGTCAAAGTTATCACCATTCTTGTAATTTCACAAAAACTAGCCTACAAAATTTATTTTTGGCTTTTTAACTTCGAGATTCAAGAATCTGGGAATGTAGACACAAGAGAAAAAAACCCAAAAATAGGTTTTTAGGAGCCCTAACTAGGACCCATTCGCAATAGGGTGAATAAGTCCTCAGTTTTCTTTAAAAAATAACTTTTAGCGACTGGTACACATCACTTTCCCATTCTCAGATCTGCAATATTATTTTTGGTCCCATTCGTATATCACAATTTGGAGTTGATTTTCCATTTTTAATCTTTCTCCCCAAAGTGTTGTTTGACTCATACCCCTATCCTAGCATAAAAGGGAATTTGCATATTCATACCTTGATTTGACTCACCTTTTTGTTGATAGTCATTCCATTGTTTGAATCTCATTTCCTGGATGAAATTGGAGAAATAGGTCCATCATACCCTATCTTGCATTACCCTATTTTCATTGTACCCAACCTATTTTTCTTTATTTCATTTTGGTGAACCTAAGTTTGATCATTATAATTTTTTGATTTTGGAGTCCATTTTCACCCTAGATTTAGATCTTGCATTCATTTGCATTTCTTTGCATTGAATTTAGTCTCATTTATGGTGTCTATTTTGCATTTAACTTTTCATTTCATTTAATGGTTTTATGATTTCATCTCTGTATTCTTTAAATCTGAAAAATACAAAAAAAATCAATCATTTTGCACACCATTTAATAGCACTGCATCATCGGGCGGGGGCCCTAGCTCGGTTGGCTAAGTAATTCCGTTGCGGCTCTGCTGGTCACGAGTTCTAGTCTCCCCCCGTCCCGTGGTACCGGAGGGCGTGTCGCGCCAGCGCCGCCGGTCACGTTAAAAAGTTTACCAGGCGCACTACAGTTTATAGGGGGTCGTGCTACCCGATTCCTGCAGTCTAAAAAAAAAATAGCACTGCATCATCATTCACTTACAATTGAAAATTGAAACAAAATTTCACATCAAATTGCATCTCTTATTTTGTCATTTTATCACATTTTTCACTTTCATTCAACTTTAAATTCATAGAAAAATCAAATTGTAAGTTTTTTTTTCTGATTAGAATCTAGAAACCATTGAAATTATCTCAAAAATCTATAAAAAAAAATTAAAACCCTAACCTAGGATCAATTTTACCTAGGGAGAATGAGTCCCTGATCAAGGTCATTTCCTAATTTTATGGGAATTAAAACATCTATTCATATATTTCATTTTGTTGTTTTCACTTTTTTGTTTTAGATTGCAGATTTTTTGTCAAGTGAAATTGATCATATTTAGCTTAATTGGATAAATTTAGTGTATTGTGTGATTTCAAAATTGTATTTACAAGACATTATTTCCAGGTTTTTTCATTGGGTAATCAGAAAATTACCTTGTTTAGGATCTGAAAATTTGCATTTACATATTGCATTGCACTTTACCCTCTTTCCATTTTGGGTGTGTACACTAAGTTTGTGAAATCTTGTATGAGCTTTACAACTTGGTGTCCTCTTAGAAATACTATTGGGATATGTATTTTGAGACTCATGTCTTCCCGTGATACACCATTCACCATGGATCTTGGGTTTTTCAACCCTTTTACTAATAGTGTTGATAATCAACCCTCTATGAGTCATAGCCGGCATATCTCATTTCTAATGACTTCCCTTCCTACAAGCAATGCGCATGATGTTTCTCATATTTCGAAAGAAAACATAAGAAGGTTGGATGAAGAAATAGAACAATTGTAAAATCTTATGAATCCTGATGTGGTTCCTATGCTAGCTTTAACATAAGAAAGATACTTAAGAATGAACAAGGAATACAAATTTTCTATAGCCTCACTTGCATCCTTAACAAGAACTTCAAAAATAAAAAGAGTGATAATATGCATACCTCAGTCAAATTTATTGATGCTAACCTCATAAGGGTCCAACTAAAATGTCGCTTGATATTGCTTTCTCACAACAAGACATACTTAAAAAATGCACCTGATGGTCCTCTTTACATAGCTGGAAGAATCAATGACAAGCCTACTGGTGGGATATTAATTGATCTCATCTGCGTAGAGAACTTGATCACTAAAGAATTTCTATTTATGCATGAAATCTATCAAGATACATATGAAATACTAAAATAATGGATCAAAATGCATAATGGTTTTTTGTGCCTTGTGATTGGCTCAATAAATCTCCCTCTAAAGGTTGGACCAAAAAATTAAATTTTGCATTCACCATCATCCCATTGGTGAACCAATTTCATGTCAAATTAGGCTATCCATAGCTTCACTCCATGAGTACCATCTGTCAATTGTGCATAAATGCTTAAATTTTCCCTTTGGCAATGACATATTTATTTTGCATCATAGTGGCTTTAATCCTATGTCTTCCCGTGGGAACTTCTCATTACATTTCTTTTGGCATGAGCTTAGTGAACCTATTAGACCCCTTGAAGACTTCCTTTTCAAATCCTATCAAAAGTTTAAGGCAAAGTGCATAGCATAATTATCCCTTAGAAACATTCCTCAACCTGTGATTGAGCCACCTATCCTTGACGACACTGTGATTGAACCCAAAGCCCTTCCAAATATCCAGGATTATCCTATTACAAATCCTTCACCCATTTCATATAAGAGACCACAAGATAACCAAACTAATCCCATTACGCCTCCTAAAGTTAAACAAGTTTATAAAGCTAAAGAGGAAGTGGTTGAACAACCTCCCGAGTTCCTTTTGTCCCTCCCTTAAGATAATAAAATAAACCTATGGTCGATAAACCCACTCCTACACAAACAAAAATTGAAAACGACATGAAAAGAAATTGAAATGCTAGAGAGCATAGGCATAAATGTTGTGCTATTGCTCATTTGTCACAAGCAAAAGAACAAAAGAACATAGAAAATAAAAATACAAAATTGTATCCTACAAGGCATGATGCCTCTCCACCCTTGCCACTACATAAACAACAACAAAATTCTATGGACATTGTCATTAAACCTCCCATTGTGATTAATCTAGATGATGATACTGAAATTGCTAAGATTGATGAGGAAGTGCATAATGAGCTAACTCTAATGTTTTCCTCTTCTATGAGCTTAAATGATTATTCTACCAAAAAGAGTATTGAACTTGGTGAGTGTCCTAGTTCAGCACTTGTCATTGTCCCTTTGGCTAGTTTCCCACCTTTTGCATATACTAAAAAATATTGGGATGTAGATGACCTACTATAGGTTGACTCACATGTGCCTTACTAGTATTCTTCTTTGTTTTCTTTTGCATGTTCTTTGTGTGATTGCATGTGTGTAATGTGATCCCATGTACTATTTTGTTTGATGGATCTAGCTATCTTTATATGTATTCCTCTATTTGTATCTACACTCTCTTCTATGTTGTAAAAATTTATCTTTTCATTTATCTTGTGTTTTCATTTTGAGGATGACACAAGGCATCGAGACATTTAGTTCTCTTCCATGTTGACCCAAAATATTTTTCTTTGTTTTCATTCTCTATGTGTCATTCTTCCAGTTTTGTGAGTATTTGGGGAATGATGACGTTTCTAATCTCTATAACCACATTGTAGAAAAGATATACTGGCCCCAAATATGTAGATCCCTTCCATGTTTTTTGGGGCAACCCCTTCCCCTTTTCATGATGTAGCTTCATTTGGAAACATATGACTCAGCATAGGGATTTCTAAGTAAGCTCTCATGTCTTCTTCTATTTTAAATTTATTTCTCATATCAATGGTGTTAGCAATTCCTTTAAAGTGGGGGTATACATCAGTATCCCCACATTCTTTGAGTGATTTTCTAACTTCTTGTGATTCGATCTTTTCTTGGTGGTGTCATTGGGTTTGACATCCTTTGAGAGCATGATATTTCTTAGCATACGAATTTCCTCTTAGTGGTGATGATATGCATTACATTCCATAAGTTGTGAATCTTTTATCTTGGACTTGTCCTATCTTAGATACATTAGGCACAATGATCCCTAAGAAGACATTACACGAACTAAGAAAGATCCCTTTGAACAAACCTATACTAGCATTATTGTTCATAAGTATTTAACATAATACAACTTGTTAACCTTGTGAAGCTCGAACCCCCAAAATTAAGGTCATCAAGAATAACGTACTTTTATTTCCAGTGGAGCCTTTCCCATGTTCATAGGTCCTTAGCATAACACATTTTGTTAAGCCTTATGAAGCATGAAACCAAAATGTGTGTGGCGCCTTATTGAAGTTGTCAGGAGGATAGCTTTGATATGGTATGGGAGCCTAATAAAATTCTCTCATTTGCCACTTCCCTGCGGGATCACCTAATGGATGGAATGAGGTTCCATTATCCCGTGTGAGCATACATGTCATTTGCATAGTGGATATCAAGTTCTTCTTGTGAATGAGAAGGACAAATATCCATGTTCCACATTGTGTTGGGATAGTCGAAGCTTGATCCTACCCCTTTCCTTGACAAATATCCATGGTCCATATCACATTGGGATAGTCATAGTTTGATCCACCCTCCTCTTCTCCTAGGTTTTGATAGTGTATGATTGAGTATCTTTTACATTGTTGCATACATAAATTTATTAAATTTCTACTTTAGTGTGAGTTTGACATGGGGTCATACTCTCACTAAAGTGGGGGCTAATGCAGTGTAGGAAAAAGTATCCCTTTTCCACACTTAATTTGGGAAATAATATTAAATAAAAGGACTAAATTATGCCTCTCTTTTTTGGAAAAAGTGGTGAGCCACTATAATAATATTTATATATAAATAAGATAATACAAATTATGGTTCAGAAGAGCATACCGACAGGAAAGAACAAGGAAAAAACCTCTAGTTATAGCTCCAAAAATATAATTGATACAAAAATATCCTGATGATGTGGATCCATATCATGAGTTTACAAAATTGATAGACTAATATTGTTCAAATTCTACCCATCAAATTATCTAATGCTAAAATGCATTCTGTATTTCCCTGGCTAGCTTTCACGACCCATACTTTAATAATTAAAAGCCCATTTTACTTATAACAAGTCCCTTACAACAAAAAATATTATGTCTGGATTGATCCCTTACAAAAATTTAACAACATCAACAAAATTTTTGAGAACCAAATTCAAGCACCAATAGAGAACTGAGCAAAACACTAAAGTGAAGGCACTAAAGACATTGGCATTATTCTTCCATTTGTTCGCCACCCTGTACAGAGTTTTCGTCTTGAGCCTCGAGAACTGCCTACAAACCCATAACATTAGCAAAGAAATCATAATCAATCAATGGTTATTTGTCTTTCTTCACCTCCTACACAAGCCAAGCTCTGGCACAAAAACCTTGATGCCAACCTATAGCAGAGACTGCAACATTTTGACCTATCACCAATTTCATTCTTCTTTTGACTTGTGCAAATGGTGCATTCCCAATGGCCAATTTGACTGAGGAAGGGTTCTATGATGGTGGGGAGCATGCTCACGCAAAAATGAGATTGAATAATACTTTTCTTTGATGTCAAATTCCATAGTAGCACACATTCTCCTACAGTTCTTCCTCAATACTTTCAAGATGACACTATCATTCCTAAATTGCAATGCAAGTCTTACTGCCTCAAAAATTTCTTCAAAACCCTACCAATTTTTAATGTAATCCCTTGGAAATAAACCCCCCACAAACCCATCCCCAACAAAGAAGTTATAACCTTGTACTGCATGCAATAGAGCATCATAAATTATGCCTTAATTTAGTGTTGTAATATGTTTTTTTTACATATTCACATTGATTTTAGGGTCTTATTAAATAAAATGGACTTAATTGTGTTGTATTTATGGTGTTGTAAGGTGTACCTTTACATTTTCACACTTATCTAGGGCTTCACTAATTAATTAAGGCTAATTATTCCTTAATTGATCCCTTTAGTTCAAATCCAAGCCTAATTAAATACCAATTTTGAAGGATAAAACCTGACATTCATTAATTCTATATCATAACACTTAACATTGGAGAATGTGTGTCCCAAGTGAGTGACCTAGGACCCATTCATCAAAGGGCGAATGGGTCCTCACTTAGACCTAGGACCTAAATTTCAAATATGTTTTTTGTTGTATTTCAATGATTTTAAATGTGTATTCACATGTCAGCTTGTGTTATTTGAATTTTGGTAATTAATGCTAAAATATGTATAAATAAGAGGTCATTTCACTATGTTTAATCCTAGGAAAATCTAAGACTTCTTGAGCATCCTAGCAATTTTATGAGCAAGTTTTATCAAGAGTATTTCAAGGCATTCAAGGGGAGACTTATTGAAGAACCATTGCAGCATTCAATATTCCATTATCATGTCAAAGTATTCTAGCATCATGCATGTTATTTGAGCTAATACGTTTACGTAGTGTTCAAGATCCATTCAAGCATTCAAAGGCATTGTTTCAAATCAAGTTCCATGATCAAGATTTGAAGCCATTTCATGCAAGTTGTAGATCCATATTCCAAGGTTCAAATAGGGGTTTGGTGAGTTGTGAAATTGCATTTTTTCATTCATCATTCCTTCATGCTATTTCATTTCATTACAAGGTTTAATTACCAAAATGAGGTTTGACCAAGGCAAACCCCCATTCACCTAACAAACAACATTTTTCACTCTTGATGTGTGATTGCATATTTTAGGTGGAAGATCTCTTGAAGAGAAAAAATTGCAAAGTTGTCAAAGTTTTCAAAGTTATCACCATTCTTACAATTTCATGAAAACTAACTTACACAATTTATTTGCAACTTTCCAACTATGAGATTTAGGAATCTGGGAGTGCAGACACAGGAGAACAAAACCCAAAAATAGGTTTCTAGGAGCCTATTGGTTATTTTTAATGAACCAAGCTTATCTGACTAGTTATCTATGAATGTGCCAAATTCAATTGTTAGTAACTTTGAGGGATTATCCAAGGAATGGGTGAAAGCTTGCCAGAATTTCCCTCTACACTTTAGGCTTTGTAAAACTCAAGAGGGTGATCCCTACAATGTATTTTCAAATACTCTTGTGCCTATTATCATATACATTGTAAACTCAATAGATAAATTCTCCTTTAATTGCTTAATAGATGAAAACCTTAAGGATCTAGCTGGTCCTTATCAAGATATCATATTAAAGCACAAGAAAATAGTATAATTTCAGCCCAACTTATATTCATATAGAAAATAAAGATTAAAATTTATTTGAATGTAGTTGCTATGAAAGATCAAGAGAACTATAACATAGACATGACCTATGGTGACAAGTGCCTTATCCAAGGGTACAAAATTTTAAACCATGTAATTGAAAACATCAAACATCATTATGCCTATCACAACCAAGCTTATCAATGGTGTTTTACACCGTTGAACTCATAAACTAAAAAAATAATACTTAATTATCCATGCATACATTCACATAAACCTTTATTCAAGTTAAAATAGATTTAACTCATTCTTTAAACAAGCATATTAATAATGAACAAACATTTAGAGGAAAGACAATGAAGATGAACATAAATTATATTTGATTGAATTTTATTCATAATCTATGCAAAGTATATGATGGAGAATATTGGCCTTGAATATACACAATTTATATTTCAAAATTTGATAGTTATTATCAACATTCACCATTACAAGGCTTAAAACTTTTAAAACCTAGAAACAGACTCATACTTCTATTAGCTAGACCTGGTTACAAAATTTCTATAAGATTGATCAAGCAACCTCCTATATAATTAGCCCCAAATTCCCTTTTATAAAAACAAGGGAGGAAAAAAAGCCACTGGCTAATTGAAACTTGTCACATTTACATTTGACTTCCAGTTACATTTTCAAAAAGGGGCGAAAATCGTCCACGAGGGAAAATTTTGAAGAAGAAACCATCTTCATCAATTTGTTGAAGATTATCTACATTCTTTAGAAAGTACATTTAGGAAGAGATAGTTGTACATTCAAAAAGTAATCATTCCCTCATTGTTGATGATGCTCCTACCGTCCAAAATGCACTACAAGTGAAGTTGGGAAAGTAACAAGCTTGAAGATTCTTTTTCATCAACTCCATGTGCTCCAATACAAGAATGACATAAAACATAAATAAAGGAGAAAGTCCACATCATCCAAATGGTATCAACACATTTGAATAGAGAAGGGAACAATATTTGAACATTGATATATCAAATGCTTAATCTATAAAATTTTCAATCCATTCATTGTAATCCTCCTCATTGGGCCATACAGTATCTAACAACTTCTAAGCCTTGGCATCATGTGCCTCATATCTTTCATCAGCTATTGTTCTAGCTTCCTTGACAAATGCATCCATATTCACTTCAATCTTAAACAACTCATCAATTTAACCATTTAGAATTATCATATCAGGTTTTGTAGAAACATATATAATCTAAGGGAAATGATCAAGGAGGTCTCCAAATTCTGTTTTCCAAGTGTCAAAATCCTTCACAGTTTCATCTTAATTAAATTTTTTAGGTACACTAGTCCCCTCCATTTCTTTGAACATTTTTATTTTTCCTTGCAACTACACCCCCAACTTACCATGAAATCCTATTATTTCACTAATTAATCCAATTGATTTGATGAATTCAGGATGGTGAGTTGGTGCCTCAAGATCATTATTCATTTTGGGAATCATTTGTTTGAGACAATTAGCTCTAGTACACCACTTACTCCAGGTATTTTGAAAAGATTCTTGTACCTTGAGATGCTTCTAGTGAGCCTCATGTATATTCTTGTATACATCCCACACATTATCTATTTTTAGCAACATTTGAGAAATTTTATGCTTCAAAATTTCATCAATCATATCCTTAGCAATTTTGGTTGTCTTAGCCTTAACCTTTGATTCATTTTCATTGGATGCTTGTACCTCCTCCTTCAATCCCTTAATTCTCAAAGAAAATGTCTCCTTGTCTTGGGGAGATAATCCAGAAGGGGAGGTTGGGGGTGGTAGAGTCCTTTGTGCTTGGCTTGCTTGAGTTGCAATGGCTCTCATCTTATTATACTCATCAATTAGCCTATTGTGTTTGTCAAACAATCTATCATACATATCTTGGGAGATCTTAGCAGTTGTAGTGTCGAAAAAAAAAATCGTGTACATTTCCGCACTTAATTTGGGAATAATTAATCTCAAAATGAACTTAAGGTTGTCTTGATCTAGTGTCGTAATGTGTTTTACACATGTATTCACACTAGGTCTTGGGACCTTTTTAAGCTAAATAAACCTAACTTTTCTTTAATTTAATGTGGTAGATTCCAAGAGAAGATGATGCATACAATGATGATGAATAAGCTACCTAAAAATTTTAGTCGATCAAATATGTTTTGACCCTTCCAAATCCATTTGACATAGTTAAATTAATGACATCTTATCAAAAACCTCAAATGAATCATTTGTATGTTATCTTTTCATTTTTCCTCTTTCTTTTTTTTTTATGGGAAACCTATTTTAGTCTTTATTTTAGAATATTTTCTATGTCCTTCAATGTATTATGCTTTATCTTTCTATCAGATTCTAGATTAAAAGAACCTATAATTGAAAATAGATTAATTCATCTATTTTTATTTTACAATCCCAAATAGGTGGATTAAATTATTTTGATGTTAAATAAATCTTGTACAATGTAATGTTCCCTTTTCAAAATGAAACCAAGTTGAAACTCAAATGCTCACCATTCATTTCCCATCGGCCTTGAGGATTTTTATCTTGGAAAATAGGAATATAATAATAAATCAAGAGGATCTTAATGTCATAAAAGAGGCCACTTAAGTGTTGGCACAAAGACTAGGAAATGTTTATGCTACAAATGGGGCAGCCATTGTGCTAGCTAAAAGGGATCAATTTGATATTGGAAAGGAAATTTTTACACAGGTACAAGAACTTGTTGTAGGAAACATCTTTTTTCAGATGCCTGATGTGTGGGTAAATCTAGCACATGTTTACTTTGCACAAGGATAGTTTGCGCTTGTAGTGAAAACATTTATATTTCAAATGGGGCAGCCATTATAAAGTGTTGGCACAGAGACCAAGAAATGTTTATGTTGCAAATGGGGAAGCCATTGTGCTAGCTAAAATGGGTCAATTTGATATTGCAAAGGAAATCTTTACACAGGTACAAGAAGTTGCTGCAAGAAACATCTTTGTTCAGATGCCTGATGTGTGAGTAAATCTAGGACATGTTTACTTTGCACAAGGACATTTTGCGCTTGCAGTGAAAATTTATCAAAATTGTTTGAGTAAAATCTATTTTGGCACTGACACCCAAATTTTATTATATTTATCTCAAACACATAATGAAGCAGAATAGTGGAAAGATTGTAAAAGAACATTATTAAGAGCAGTAGATTGTAATGAGCATTTTGAATTTGTGTTTAATGTAATGAGGGTTTGGAATTACCTCTGAATTCACTGGAGAAGGTATCCACAAATCCAACCATGCTATAAAGGGCCTCGGCGAATTCAAATTCATTGTAGCAAACTCTGAATTCCTTGCCCACCTTTTTAGAAGTCTCTAGGTCCTCTCCAAATCTTTATCACCCATGCAAGTAGCTGCTATAATTGATCAAAA
The DNA here is from genome assembly GCA_007258455.2 of Sequoia sempervirens. Lineage (NCBI taxonomy): Eukaryota > Viridiplantae > Streptophyta > Pinopsida > Cupressales > Cupressaceae > Sequoia > Sequoia sempervirens. The sequence goes on along the minus strand of VDFB02000002.1, from coordinate 135,054,857 downwards.
TGCCTCAGTTCCAGGCTAATGAATGAAGCAAGGTCTACAATGAACAAATGAATTGAAGTTTGCATGAACGTGAACAATCGTGCCAATACATCACACCAATAATTGGTCAAATTTTTTTACAAAAAAATTATAATTTGTATTTGATGACTAACTATTTAGTCATTTTTTATTTTTGTGACTAAATAATTTTTTATTCAACAACCAAATTAGCCATTTATTTACTCATTTATAGATGAGTTGCAAAAAATGAGTAGAATTTAGTCATTTTTAGTTATGACTAAAAATTTTAGTCACCTAGTCATTTATTTGCCAAGTTCTACTAGTGATTGGGAAAACATGAACAAGGTATCCTAGAACCAATGCAAATTATTGAAAATCCTAAGCATCAAGGTCTTTGTTATTCAGTAATTAAGGGATCTAAACATATCAGTGATACCTATATAATACTAGGGGAAACTTTATCTAATGCAAGCATCAATAAAGAGAGCACGAAGAGTCCTTCTGATAAGATTACTACCAATGCTACAACTAGACATGTCATGAATCATCATCCATGCATATTTCAACCCTCTAATTGGGACCAACAACAAGAGAAAAATATATACCCAAGAACGAAACAATTCATTGAAGGAAAAGAATCAACAAAAATAAAATGGACAAGAAAATTTCAAATGGATACAAAAGAAAAAGCAAGAAAATCATCCCTATTAAACTCCATTAGTCAAATTAACTATGGGGAAAAATAAAAAAGGGAAGTCCATCCATCAAAAAATTCTAGCAATACAAAAGAAAGCTTCAATAGTGACCTACAAAACATATCAAGATGTTGGTCCCAATTGAATCTCCATAGCCACCTATCATTGCTCCTCATCCCAGGTTTGGAAAATAAAAGGTTCCAAACTGTCAACCAATCCATCTAAATATCATATCCCTCAACGCATTTCATCATCCATAATATCAAACCCTCACATTGATCATGTGTTGGCAACAACTCTTTATCATAAGGATTCTAAAGGAAATCTATCACGATGTGCACATCAAGGTAAAGCTAACTCTAGTATCGACAAAGAAGACAAGAATTATTAGGGGTTACATTAAAGCACCTGTATCCTAGCAAAAACTCCTCCAAGTAGGATATCGTTGGCACATCATGATAGCAACAACACCCATATTAGCACCAACAATATCTACATCAACACCACCAGGTGATTCAACATGAGCAAAAAATTATCACCATGATGAAAACCCAGTAAATAGGAATCTTGTGTGACATCAAAAAAACAAAAAAAACAAAAAATCAAGAAAATAGTCAAGAGAAAAAGCATCCCCCAGTGAAAACCACTGTGTGGCACTTTGGACAAGTACCATAATGAAAACTTGGAAAACAAGAATCCTATTTAGAATTGAGCATCTATGTGCACCATTTCAGGTGGAAGCATCTCAGTCGATCCATAATAAATCCAATCCATTTTTTTAAAAAATCCATCATATCTTGATATTGACAAATGTGTGGTGTACACTTCACACTTGCTTATGGAAAACATCTTAACATGGGTCACTACTATTGATCCTATCCTATCAAACATTATTTGATTCATGAGACATTGTCTAAAGTGGTATACTCTATTTAAACACGTTATCCTATCACCAGATAACCCATTAACTACATTGCTAGACACTAGGGGTAAGTACTTACATCTTGCTTTAGAATAAATCTTGATCTATGTCTTCTAGCTCACATTGTGATGTAGGCATTTGTCCCAACAACAAGGTGTACCGCCAACGCACTATCAAGGTAACCTTCAAAATAGTTCATCCCAACATCAAGGTATACCACCAACACACTATCAAGGTAACCTTCGAAATAGTTAGTCCTAGCAACAAGGTATACCACCAACACACTATCAAGGTAACCTTTGAAATAGTTCCTCCCAACAACAAGGTATGCCACCAATGCATTACCAAGGTAACCTTCAAAACAATTCATCCCAACAGAAAGGTGTACCACCAATGCACTACTAGGGTAACCTTCAAAATAATTCATCCCAACAACAAGGTGTAGTACCACCAATGCACTACCAAGGTAACCTTCAAAGATACCAACAACGAGGATTTTTCCTTCACTCAAAAATTTTAAGATATCAATAGTTGTTAGAACCCCACAAATAGTTCAAGTAAGCTTTTCTACAACATATCCTCTAGAAAAAAAGTGAAATATCAATCCAATTTTTCAATATCTTACACCCCAGACAAGAGGGTAAAAATCAAAAAAAATCAAAAAGATAAAAAACAAAAAAAAGCAAGAAAAATAGTAAAGAGAAGTAAAATGTTCTTTAAGTGAAAACCACTTTGTAGCACTTCTAGAACAAGTACCATAGTGAAAACCTAGAAAATAGGTGCTATGTTTGAATAAGACTTGCATCATTATCTATTAGTACTTCTACACAACATCCACCCATTCGTTCCATAATAAAAGATATATCCAACCATGGCTTGTTACTGATTTAGGAAAATATTCTTGTCTCCAACTGGGGGAAATTTCCTAAAGCTGGCCATGGATTAGATCTTTGAGTGTGCTATCATGGTCAAAACAACAAAAAATCAAAAACATCTGCAAAAACAATAAAATCAAAAACATTCGAAAAATAATAAAAAATCAAAAACATCTACAAAAACAACAAAAATCAAAAACATCTAAAAAACATCAAAAATAAAACAACATCGTTGGATTATTCCTTCACTCAATATTTTAAGATATCAACATTTGCTTGAACCCCGTAGCTAGTTCAAGTAGATTTCCTGCAACATATCCTCTAGAAATAGAAGTGGAATATCGATCCAAGTTAACAATGTAACCCAAAAACAAGTTTATGCTTTGAATCAAATGGTCGAACTATGTGGTCTTTGCGTGTATAATGTAGGCAAGGCTTATCATTCCCTAAGGCCTTAGGTTAGTCCCCTTAGGTTTCTATCATGCTTTATTTCAACTTAGTCAAAAAATATAAATCCAAAAACATTCATAAAACAAAAAAGACCAAAACATGTTCCTATCAAACCAAGCGAACTACAAGTCTCTGCATGTACAATGTAGGCAAGGCTTATCTTTGATGAGCCCCCAAGGCCCTAAGTTAGTCCCCCGAAAACAACAAAAATAGCATCATAAAACTCAAAAAATAAAAAAGACCTGCTCCATCATCACAATTTACAATAAACTTCTCACTCATAATAAACAAATTGTCACATGCACCCTTTGACAAAACAAACAAATAGAGAAAACATCAAAAGCTAGAACTTTCAAGTAAACAAATCATAAAGCTTTGATTACTAAATAGACTAAAACAAAGAAAAAGTATCAACTACCTATCTTTTTGACAATTCACCAACAACATCCCGATACATGCCTTAATGGATCCATCCTACAATAGACATAATCAACAACAGATAATAATATTAAAACCTCAAACAAATATGGCAAGTGATATTGCAACTTTTTTTTTCATATTTTTATACACTACAACAAATCCCTATGATTTGCTCCACTTTTTGCTCTATTTTTTGCTTCCACCCAATGTTTTAATGTATTTTTGGCAATTTTTTGAAAACGTCAGCACTATTTATTGGGATGGCACAATTTTTGGAATTTATTGTGCCAATCAGTACAAGTCAGTGCTAAATTAGGTGCTAATTAGCACTTGAAGTAATGTCGTCTTTAGCGCAGATATTAGCTTCGATTGTAGCATTGCTTTTAGCTCTGACTTTAGCTTCAAGTTTAGCTTCGGGTTTAGCACTAGTTTAAACACCCCTATGTCGAAGAGACTTATTTATATGTCTCATCAACAATGTAAAATAGTGAAATGTCAACAAGATATGGGCATATCAAGGAGATAATCACTTATGTCACATCGACGAGGTATATCTACAAGTGCTCAGTGAAATAGAACTCTTGGACAAAACGAAATAATGTCAATGAGAGATTGAGATATCGGTAAGAAAAATAAGATTGTCTCATCGACACTCTTCAAGTAATGATCAAAAGCATACACTACTATACCTCCAAGAAGGTGAGCAACATATGCGGTAGAGTGGTATACACCACAACCCCACAATAAGAAGCCTTGAGCAAGGCGATAGTGTGGTAAACAGCAGAAGGGAAGGGAAAAACACCACTATACCGCAACGATAATCACAAGTATCCCCGACATGGCAGAGTTATACCAATACATAATGAAATACCATCAAAGGAAAATATCAATGAGATAGTGGCATATCGGCAAGAGATATTAAATTGTCTCATCGACACCGGCAACCAACATCAAAGGGACATAAGATCTAATGTCGATGAGACATTAAGATATTGGTAAGACAAATAATATTGTCTCATTGAAACTCTTCAAGTAATGATCAAAAGCATACACCACTATACCACTAGGAAGGTGAGCAAAATATGCGGTAGAGCGGTATACATCGCAACCCTGCAGCAAGAAGCCTTGAGCAAGGCAGTAGTGCGGTAAATGTGGGATCATTACAATTTATAGCAAATCACATCAGTTGCCAAAATTAAATGCTATTAAATTATTAAGGGTTTCCAAAACTAATATGATTGAATATCGTGCCATCCAAAAATAAGTGAGTTTTCCCAATATCGCACTCAATTGCAGTGCACTAGCATGGAAGGAGCTAAGGATACAAGAAGAATAAATCTTGCAAGCGTGAAATAATCTGGTAAGTGCACAAAAATTCTTTAAAAGAGCTCTGTTAATATAAAAATATTTCAAGGTTTTGTCATCTAAAGCCATAGTAAATAATATTGAAACATGCCTCCTAAAAGAAAACAATCAAAAGTAAAATAAAGTTAGCCTAAAATTAAAGATGAAGAACCTAAAGTAAAGAAGAGAACACTCCATCAGCCCATATTAGATATACTTCCAAGGTCTACTAAAGAGGGTAATAAGAAGTTTCTCATGGACACCGCACAAAGTTGTAGGGATGCCCTCATTTCCAAATCTGATGGAACCTATTTTGGTATTTTTATAGTAAGAGAAATGAGAAGATTTCAGTATCAAATGCTTGGATGTTGGATATAGCAAGGTTGATTGTCCCAAATGTGTTGATGTAGAATTTATCAAACTGCTAGCCAAACACTATCACTTAGCTACCAAAGTAGTAAGGTTTCCAAATAGCACAGTATTGGTAGAAGTAACCAAAAAAGCCATCATTGAGTGTTTTGGCTTAAACAAGCAAGCTCTGACCAAGAAAAAGCTATAGAAAAGTGAGGATTATGCTAGGTTAAAAAATACTTATAGAAGTGATGAGGTACCCCTATTTATGAAAAGAGGCATAATGGTAATAGAACATTCTCCATCTCTACTACCACTACTGAACCATTTAATGTGATAGATTTTTAGTATTACTTTGTGAATACATATTTAGCTCTTTGCCAAGTGTTGGGGATAGATGCTCAAGATAAAATGCAAATAGGCCTAATGATGATGGACATGAGAATTCAAAACCCTGAAACTAATATTGAATATGACTTTGCTTCATACCTTGAGAAGGCGTTAGATGTTGAATTCTCCCAAGTTATAAAGGATAGAGCACCGATTACACTTAGACACTATTCCCTACTATGTTACTTGATATTGTACCAGAATAGGGACCAATGGACTAAAAGAATGGACTTGGCTACAGTAGATGAGCAAGGGAATCCCACACCTATCCAGAAATTGTGCTATATTTGGGATCGGTGCAAGAATTCAAGCTTTGTTGTATTCTACGAAGACTTTGTACACAAAATCCTTCAAGTTCTTGGGTATTGAATACCAAGATTTTCAACCAAAATGTTGCAACTAGTGATACCTTTGGCTTTAATACCAAAGCAGGGTCATACACACAATTTTATGGATAGATTGGTTCTTCCTCCTAGAAGTTACAATAATAAGAGTTTATGGATGCCCTGTTGCTCCACACATACTGCCAAAATTTGTGCCCATAAAATTAGCATTTCTTGAATTTATGTGGCAAATGATGTGGATGGAGAAAGATGTAATGCACAAGTAGAAGAAAGGAACTTTCCTACAAAACCAAACCAAGTGTGAAGATTGGACTGTAGGCTCAGACACACTAGAGGAGTTACAGTATTATTTGAAGACAAGATTTGCATTGAAATCTGGAAAAGAAAGAGCCTTTGACCCTAAAGTTCATATGAACAACATAAGGCACAATTTTCTTACCAAAATGATAGTGCCACACCAAGTGGATTTTGAAGAATATGTCATAAGGAACTACATTACTTATAATGATGTACTTAGTAGAAGGAAAATTTGGGAATCTATGAAGAAGGTTGAAGAAAGGAAGAAGAAGAGGTCCAAGGATTTCCTAGGATACTTTGTTGAGGAAAAGGACCCCATCAAGAGGATAGAATTGATAATTGGTAGATTTGAAGACTTGTACAGAAAGAAGGAAGCATATCTCGAAGAACATCATTGTGGTATGAATGTAGAGCATACCCTAGGTGAAACCTCTGAGCCTCCCATGGAGCAATTACCTCCCAAAAGACAGAAGATAGGAAGCATTGAATAGTTAGTACCTTATGAGGATACTGAAGAGGTAGGTGATACTGAGGAAGTGGCTACAATAATGCAGTCATTGAAAGGTGATATTAAAGTTGATCAAACCATCCTTAAGACCAATTCCCATAAACATGAGGAAAGGATGGGTGATGTACAAAAAGAAAGTATAGAGTTACATGAAGATGAAAGGGAAATTACAGCCAGGAGATTCATAGAAGATGATGAATTCATTAATACTCCTAAGTTTAAGGATTTTTGGATGAAGATGAAGATAAAATAATTTCAAGAGAGGATGGAATTAGCTGAAGTAGGAATTGAAGAATCGAAGAAAAATGAAATGGTAGCACAAACTTTCCAAGAATTAAGAGTTGACAACATTGACATTAGCCCCTAGAAAGCTAGAGAGATGGTCTTGAAGAGCAATATTCTCATTTTCCCTAGCTTGGAATTAAAGAAAATGTTTATTCTTGATCAAGTGTGGGCTCAGGAAGATCCAATGCTAGTTGCAGAATTTGACTCTTATTCAGGTGTGAGTGGAACTGGGTATAACCCAAAGATTGAAACCCTGGCCATATGGATCAAACAGAAAAATACACAAAAGTAAAAATTATTGGATGTAATTCAAGGGATGAAAGGGGCAACGATGGTAAGTACAATACAAGATACCACCCCTTTGGAGGTAGCCACAATGACCATGCATTCGGCCATGTTCACTCGAGCAACTATTAAGGGATTAGAAGACAAATTGAAGAAGTATGAAAAGGAATAAAGGTTCCTAAATGATGAAGTTAATAAACTATTCATGGAGAATGTCAAATTGAAAGAACAATTAAGAGGAGTAGGACCCTCACAAAGCAAGGAGATGGTGTTATACAGGCCTCCCATTGCTCCAATGGATATTGTGAAGAACATTTCTGTAGAACGGGTAAAAACTCTAAAGAAGGAAGTGGATGATGTAAAGAAGGCTAGCAATCAAACCCAAGATAAAGTTAAAAGAAAAATTTGTGAAGTTATGGAAAATATTCTTGAGCACAAGATAAAATCATTTATTGATAAACTAGAGAATGTGCATGATAGTTATAAAACACTTCAGTAGGAAATGGATCAAATAAAGACACATATGCTTGTATTAGATCCTTTTTTCAAAAGGTGGCAGCCTATTCACCACACTTTGGCTAAGTTATGCAAAGTTATAGAAAGAATTCATGATGCACCCACAGCATTAGAGCCAACTGAACAAACTGTGAAGATGATTATTGATGAATTTTAGTATGTACAAGGGTTTGATAAAAAGATTGTAACACAAATGGATTTATTCTATACCTACAAACAGTGGTATATACCTGAAAAATGTGAGAGATGGTGATCAATTGGAGGACTTGGATAAGTGGAAGAAAGAATTCAGTCAGGTTGTTCATAAGTGTGTAACTCATATACAGGAGGATGGTGATACCAATCTTCCCAGGCTAAATTAGATCATGGATGGGTTGATTGTTCTTGATGCGAGATACCTAAAGTTTGTCAATGATACAAAGGCATTACTATATAGTTGATGGAAAACTCATCTGGAAAATATGCAAAAGATCCAAGAATATAAGTGGCCATCAAATTTTACGATGTATGAGTGGGAGAAAAAGTATTTGGTTTCAAAAGAATAGGACACTAAGGGGAGAGCATTTTGACATTCATCATGGAGAAGAAGACTTTTCTAGATCAATGATCACAGGTCTTCTACGTTGAATAATGGAACCATATGTCAAAATGTCTTAAGTCTTGTTATTTCTTTAATTATGCTAATTAAGTATTCGTTAGTAAAAGAAGTAGTTATGAAAGGTCGTTTCTTTTTTTAAAAGGCCTATAGCTTGTTGCTTCCTATATAAATAGGAAACCAGGGCCTAGTTTTAAATTATCATCATCATATATCATTTCCATTTTGAAGACTTTTTTTATTAATATATATCAATTGAAGCAATATAATGGAGAACATCTTATTATCAGAGATTCTCCATGACTATGTTATCATTCTATATTTTCCTTATGTTTTCAATACTTATTTCTTCTTATATTTGAATGAATGTCAGTTATTGAGCCTCAATATTGTGCTTATGTGATGAATATGTTGATATAGTAAAGTATTTATTGTGGATGTTGGTAGAGCTACTAAAATTTTTGAAAATTTGAGCTTATTTTGCCTTGTTACATGTTCAACATAAAAATGGAAACTATTTAAAAATAATAAAGTTAACAAAGTTGCTTATTTAAATAATTTTGAGTTACATGCATTAATATTTTATTAACTTTTGTGTCTTCACGAACATATGTTGATACAAAATGAATGGAAGAAGCATCCAAGTAATCATATTTTTTTCTGCCAACAATTCATACCAAAGATTAAACAATTTAAGGATATTGCAATAGGTATTAATTAAGGATATGATGATGTTGATATATTATTGTACTTGTAAATATTCTTTTACTGTTATGTCTATTAAATAAAATAGAGTTTGAATAAAAAATGCTTCACCCTTTTTTGTAAGTGAGTATGTGAATTATTGTTGAAGGAAAAATATTACAGTGTTTAAATTTTTAGTTTACTAGTTTCAAATATTCATTTGTTATGTATATAAAATTATATGTGTTCTTTATCTCAAATGAAATAAAATAGTAATATCATCGAAATCAGGGTTTTCAATTTCAGCACCATCATTGTCCACACTTTTCATATCCTATTCACTTTTAAGTACAATCATCAAAATTTTATTTTTATTTCTTGTCCCAGTTAATCTTGATTCCTTTCAGCACAACACAGTAGGTTGTGTGTTAAATTTCAAACTTTTTCTATGCATTTTTTTGTATATATTATTTTCTCAGTGCATCATTATGTAACAACAATTTCACTTCTGAGATATATAGTAAAAATAAATGAAATCACATGTTTGCTTTGTCAAGGGAAATGTATGGTGAATACCCTATGTCTTTCAGATAAGCTTGCAAGTGAAATAAGACGTAACTGATTGAATCTAAATTTCTACTGTACAATTGTTTTTTTATGTGCTTTTTACTTTTTGCATGTGGATTACCCTCAGAAAAAGACTACTTATCTTTTCTTAAATGAAGCCTTTAAATTTCCTATCTATGAAAGGAATTCACTACTTAACAAGTTTGTGAACTTCATACAAATTAAGATTGGTGTAAAAGGCCATCCCTACAAATGTTGTTTTGTCTAGAATTATAATGGAAAATAAAAAAGTTTGCTAGGAGAATAAAATAGGTTTTCAATTGTCCAAGTACAACATAATATTTCTGAAGCATTTCAAAGTTTAGGCCATAAGAATCATCCTTTTTTAAACATGGATTGCAAATAATTTTGAAAATTTAGAAGTCTTGGTCATTAACATTATTGTATGCTACAATGCCATCCAATGTATCATTGTCAATGTTCATATTTTCTTTCAAGTATTTAATATTATCATAATCCTCATATTGACCTACATCATCTTCATCATCATTAAAATTTGACTATAGACCATCTATATTGTTACCAAATGTATTTGGATCATCATTTTCTATACCATCCATATTGTTGTCTTCCATAACATCATCTAACTCTAGATTGTTGTCTTCTTGTGCCTAAACATAGCCATCTTCAACATTATCATGGATGTCAATTTCTTCGATGTTCTCTAATCCCTCTCTCTCATTTTTTTGTCCATCATTGTTTTTCTCAGCATCCATTAATGCATCATCAAATACATGCCTTAATCTTGGATCATAATGTATGAAAAATATCCATTTCGGGTCCAAAATATCTTCATAGAAAAATACCTACACATGAACGACATACATATATTAGACATTATATAAATTGTATGAACATATATACATCAATTGAATAATGGAACATTATTTTATGGACTACCTTTTTTATACAATAATTGCTACAAAACACAATTTTGACAACATAGTTTATAAAACATCAGTCCACACTCATTTATTATTCTTTGGTTTTCTTCCCTTAAGAAAATCCTTAGGGAGACCTTGTTCTTCCCTCTTCTTTTGTGCAGGAGTGCATTTTAAGAAGGGGTAATCAATCAATAACTCATCCCCAATGGTAAGGTCCATAATATCCACAACAATTATCAATCTATCAACCTCTCTTTCCATATCTCCATCTTTATCATTTATAACCTCAACAAATTGACAATTCGGACTTACATTAGGGTCCCTTCCCTTACTACTATTAATAAATTTTTCAATATTTGTGTGTGTATGCACATCCATCTATATACATAAGATGACCTCTATTCATTTCTTTTCCACTTTCCAATTGGAGACAATGTGTATACATGTTCGAATTTAGACCATATAATTACATGCTAGGCTTATATTCTACAAGCCTTCTTCATTCACCACTATAATATCATGGTCCATAATATGGCATTAATCTTCTAGTGGTTTGTTTTGAATTGTTTCTATGTTTGGATCCCACATGTACATTTTGGACAATAAAGAGGCCTAGATTCACTCCATGAATATTGGAGGGTTGTATCATGTAGTTGTATCCCCAAAATTGAAACACCTCGTACACTCTAGGTAGTTGTTGATCACTAGGCCAAGCACAATATAGTTGACGATCAAATGTATCTTTGTAAGGAAAATCATCATCTCCATCACATTCATTCTCATAGGGTATGTAGTCCACCTTCCCCTTGTCTTTAAGAAAATTATGCATCTTCACACCAATTCTTGTTTTGTTACTTGTTTTTGTCAATTCCTCATCTTCTGAGCTGGTATATTGGCACATATTTTTGTTAGATATATCATCTGATAAATGATCATTGCCCTCTAGGATGGAAGTTGGTGATCTAGGAAATTTTAAACCAATAACTTAATCCTGCAAGTATCCATTAAGAAAAAATTGGTTATTTAAATAATATAAAACAATGTTTAAATGAAGTATACATGTTATTTATATCAAATTGGAAAATTCCTCACCACAATTCCTTTTGGATTTGAATCAATTGTAGTAGGCATACTACCAACTGGAAGCTCATCATATATGTAATGTCTTTGTACAATCGCTCGTTTGAATTGTTTCTTTCCACGACATACAAAACATCCACAAACAACAATTTTCACAAAGTATTCATCCCATGTACTATAGTCCTGACCTACCTCTTCTTCAATGCAATCATTTGTTGTGTCTACAGTATCCATTGTCATATACTCTTCCACCCACTATTTTCTACATGATTTAATAATTTTAGGTCCATTTCCACATACATATCTTGTTCTTTTGCTAGTTGGACACTTAGGCTCTGCATTTTCTCCAATATCCATCTAAAATTATCAACAACATGCATTAATTTATGTCAAGATTGGATAATACATTATAAATTTCAATAATACTGTGAAAAAAGATGGACATATCAGAAAATGCCATCTATTGCCATGGCCTCGTCTTTCCCCTATAATACACAACATAGTAAATAATGTTTAGTACACCAATTATATCATTTCAACGAATATGCTATCCAACACAAAACCTCACTTTAGTCATATATTTGACATATTGATATCATTTTTTGGCTATCCTAATTTTCAAACTTTTCTCTTGATCATAGAATCACATTTAATCACCATTCCTGTGCATTTTCAACCAATAAGTTTGACCTCAGAGGCCTCATGGACAAAAAAATGACTTTATCTCCTCTACGTTGTAGAATTTTTGAATTCATAAACACCTTCTTCCTTTGGTTGAGGTTTCTTTCTCTTCTTACCTCTATTGTATCTGCATATTTTGTTGTCTCATCTATTTCCACCCACTTTCCTCTCAGCGATTTAGTATTTCTACGCTGTCCATGTCCTCTCTCCATGCCCTCCTCTATGAATAAAAATGCTACCACAAAAGCTCTCACCGCACTACCACCAAGAAGGAAAAAGCAACTTGTGAGACCATGGTAAAAACTGCTCTACCACACCGAGCTAATGAAGGAGCCATGGGATAGTGGTGGTCACTGCACTACCACACACCAATGGTAGAAGACTTGCAGTACTGTGGGAGTCACCGAAACACTACCAAGAACAGAAGGAAGACTTGTGTTCTGCCACATAAGCTTACACTGCACTACCACCGAGAAGGATGAAGCACCTTGCGGGACCACAGTAAAAACTTCTCTACTACACTAAGTTGATGAAGGAGCCACGAGATAGTGGTGGTCACAAAAACAAGGCAGGAGTTGGAATTATTTCCAACACTCTAGTCCTGTGATACACAACAATGAAGTAGTCACTCTACAACAATGATAGGCGCTAAAATAGGTGCACTTGATGTTGCCTTATATGTCCCAAATAGATTACATTAATAGCCAAAATTTGACACTAAAGTTGGCGTTAACTAATGCCAACTAAAGCACAACTAATGAATAAAAATCAAAAATTTAAAACTTTCCCGCGTGAAGGAAGAAATTAGATGACAAAAAAAGGGAAAAATGTTGTGCAAAGGAAGAGAGCAAGGCACTACCAACAATTGATGAATGAATGAATGAGATATTTTAATGACGTCCACAAGACCAAGCAGCCTAAGGGATAGAGAACCAAAAATCTAAGGAATATCCAAACTCTTTTCCATGTTGGACCTTCTTTTATGAATTTTGACCAAAAAACTAGTTTTCTTGTTGATCTTCTCCTCCTCAAATAACCTGTGCAGATTGTTAGCCTTTAAGTTGAATTTTTATGTGAAATTCGATTTAGTTTGTGACACCATAGGTAAGGTTACAAATAATTTTTTCTTGCTTGAATTTTTGATTGTTTACTGCTCTTTGTATTGCATTTGAATTTGTGATTGTATACTGGTCTATGGCCTAACCAGTCCAGGAAACCTCTATATTGTCCCATCATTATAAATTGTAAAAATTTTGAGAAACCAACAAAAAAAATTACCCTACCCATTTGAGCTTTGGCTCAAAATATTATAGCACGAAGTGAGGATTCCTCTATATTCTTTCCCTAACCTAGGTATCAAGGATATAGTGAACTGCTTGGCAAATCTAGGAATTGGGTTGGTCACTGTTGAGCAACTACTGAAAATAAATGCAGAAACGGCTTGGTTTTTCCCAGTCGCACCATAGTCACTAATACCATGAAAAATTATTACAAGATTGCATTATGAAATATTTTTCATGATAAGGTTATCAACACTGAGAAAACCGAGAGAACATTTTTTCCCTAGGTTATCAACACTAAGCAAACCCAGCGAACATATTTTCCCACAAAATAATTTAACTTTCATACCACAAACTAGATGAAAATTTTCATACCTGACAGTGTGTACTTCATTTTCCTCCACATATTGGATGAAAATAATTTTCCCTAGGTTGCCTCAAAATGTCAAGCCATAATGAGGTAATTCATTGTCAATTTATAGATTTGTAAATGTTTCCATTGTTTCTTTGAATTTTACTTTTTAGTTTTTTATTTCTAAATTTAAAAGAAGAAATAGAATTTAAAAATATTTATATAGGGACATGAAACTGACAAAGATAAAGAGGAATTGGCTTCCATATTGGGGGTAGAGGTAGTGAAAAAATTGGTTAATGTGGACTAGACAACACTTGCCAGATACATAGAAAAATAATCCATTAATGCCCCTCAAACATCGCAAACAAATCAATTGTGTCAAAGGGAATCAATTGATTTCCCAACCAATCTTGGATCAAGCAAAAGATCCAGGAAGAAATCAGTGACAGTAAACTCTAAGAATGTGGAATAGTGAGCAGAGACTTCCACTCCTGGGACACAGAGTTTCACCATGCCATGTTATCAATCTTGCATTGGTAGCTACAATACGAAGATAGAATACGAGGTGGTTTCAGAGGAAGTCTGAATGATGTATGTTGGGAAAAAATTTGTGAATAGGTTGAAGGAATTATGCCTTCAATGGTTCAAAGACCATCTACATTTTCCATTCTCAAACATACCCATGCACCTAAAAAAAGCAGTTATCCATGACATGGAGACTGATTTTGGCATAGGTTGGTCTGTAAAGAAGATAAAGCTATGAATGTCTCAAAACCACAAGAGATTTTGGTGCAACCAAAAAAAGAAGATAAAAAAGACGCTCCTGAGCTAAGGCAGAAAAAAAGGCCAATTGATGTAAGTGTGAAAGTATGGAGAGAGCTTATAAAAGCATATGAGAAGTTTGATGCACAGAAGAAGTCCAATGAGGAGAGTACGCGGGTATTTGAATTTTCTCATTATATTATATCAAATTTATTAAACAACATTTAAATTTTATTTGTGCATAATTAAATTGAATTAGTATATGTTCCAGGACAAGGCCTCCAAGGCTAGGCTTGAGAAACTTTGTGCCATGCATCGCAATGGCCAGAAAGGTTTACAGGCCTTGATCTGTACATTTGTAAGTATATTTAATATGTTAAATGATATTTTTTTTACTTCATTAGAAAAAGTAAATGATTTCATATTAATTAGTTTAACTAGTCCATGTGTCATGTTTTGACAGGAGGAGAAATATGGTCGCCATCCAAAGCAATTTGAAAAGAATATGTTACAAAACAAAAAGTGGAATGATTTTGTAATCTAGATAGAGAACGAGGTATCAATAGTTGAGTTTCAATAACTTAGTTGGATATTGTTGTGTTAATATGTCAATTTGCATCTCTTGTGTTGAGTTGTTTATTGATGCATAGGATGAGTAAATAGAGCTCAAATCTTATGATTACAAGTTGACCATTTATGTGCATGAATAAATAGTAGAAGGATGTAGATGAACTCAATTCATCTAACTTTATGCCTCTTGGGAGGAATTCCTCTTGAATCTCTAATATCATGTGCTTGAGACTTCCCTGTAGCTTTTACCTTTTGTTGCCACCTTTCCTCTTCATTGTGAGACTCACCTCCTTTTTCCTTATATGCATTTCTAGCTTTGGCTTCTAATTAATCCCATGTTTTACCTTCCTCCTCTTTAGAATCTTCTTCTTCTTTGTCCTCCTCTGACTCCACAAGAGATTCATCTTATGATCCTTCCTCATCTAATTCAGATTCCTCTTCTACATTAGAGGGTTCATATCCTTGATCTAACTCTTCTGAATTATCAAAATCAGAATCACTAGCTTCCATATTCAAAAATTCCCAATCAACATCTTCAATAAATTTATCTGGATCATCAGTAATACTATTCAAAATTGGCTGCCAGTTCAAGTTCATTCTACTTTCATAATACTTTATATCCATGGATTTCAGCCATCCCTTGATGCCATCAAGTGAATATTGAGGAATGGAGTCAATGTGGAGTACATCCCACTTGAAGTCTTTGAAAATAATAGCCATATCAAATTCCTTTTTCCCAAGTCATAGTCTCTCAAGGTTAACAATCTCAATCTCACTAATAGTGATTACTAAGAAAGGTAATTCCACCAACTCTATCCAAATAGTTTATCGTAGGAACAATAAAAGCAGATGCTTTGAAAGGAACTTCATGAAAACCAAGCTCTCTAAATGGTATATCAAACTCTATTTCAAAATATTTTAGATGAGGCTTCTCCCATATAAGCTCTCTTACTCACTTGAAAAATCCTTGAAACTCTATATTGATTTTATTTTTCCTGTCCCTCTCTTGTTGTTCTTCCTCAATTTCATCAGGATCATACATTGACCTTCTTGCCCCTCGTAAATTTTTGACCACATCCATTACCTCCACATAAAATTGGGCATCCTTGGTATTCTTGGTTCCCATGCCATGATATGGTTCTGCAAATGAAAATGAAGCAAAGTAATCATCTCCTTCTCCACTAGATAGAAGAATGCATGCTTAATGTTTTGATACATGATATCAGCTCTCTCTTCTGCTCTCATGGTTGAATACTGAAATATAGTATGGTGGGCCTCCAAAGTTCTAGTCATCTTTCTTCCTCTTCCACCCAATGTTGGCCTGATCCACACGTCTTCTAGCCTAATTGGCTTTGTTTTTGAAAGTTGAAGTTTCTCCTGAGTCACCAATGTAGCTCTCTATTCCTTTTCAGACTCTTTCATTGCTACAGATCATCTCTAGGATTTAATCATCTGTACCACATGGTTGATGTGCTTTGAATCCTTGCATCTAAAGGAAATTTCCTTAACATAAATATTGCTATGGAATTTCAATGGTGCCATTGTAGTTGGAATTAAAGCCGACACCTAAAACATTGAAAATTATCCTTATATAAGAATTTCCTCCATCTTGTTAATTGGCTTGTAACACTCTTGATGGTGGCTACATGAAATCTAATTTTGATTCCTCTTCTACATCAGAGGATTTGTATCCTTGATCTAACTCTTCTAAATTATCAAAATCAAAATCACTAGCTTCCATATTCAAAATTCCCAACCAACATCTTCAATAAATTTATTTGGATCATCAATAATACCCTTCAAAATTGACCCCCAATTCAAGTTCATTCTGATTTCATAATACTTTATATCCATGGAGTTCAACCATCCCTTGATGCCATCAAGTGAAGATTGAGGAATAGCATCAATGTAGAGTACATCCCGCTTGAAGTCTTTGAAAATAGTAGCCATATCAAATTCCTTTTTCCCAAGTCATACTCTCTCAAGGTTAACAATATCAATCTCACTAATAGTGATTACTAAGAAAGGTAATTCCGCCAACTTTGTCCAAACAGTTTACCATAGGAGTAATGAAAGTAGAGGCTTTGAAAGGAACTCCATGAAAACCAAGCTCTCTAAATGGTATATCAAACTCTAGTTCAAAATATTTTAGATGAGGTTGCTCCCATATAAGCTCTCTTACTTGATTTGACAAATCCTTGAAACTTTGTATTGATTTTATTTTTCTTGTCCCTCTCTTGTTGTTCTTCCTCAATTTCATCAGGATCATACATTGACCTTCTTGCCCCTCCTAAAGTTTGTACCACATTCATTACCTCCACATAAAACTGGACATCCTTGGTCTTCTTGGTTCCCACACCATGATATGGTTATGCAAATGAAAATGAAGCAAAGTAATCATCTCCTTCTCTATTGGCTTGAAGAATGCATGCTTAATGTTTTGATACATGATATCAGCTCTCTCTTCTGCTCTCATGGTTGAATACTAAAATCCAGTATGGTGGGCCTCCGGAGTTCCAGTCATCTTTCTTCCTCTTCCACCAAATGTTGGCCTGATCCACACTTCTTCCAGCCTAATTGGATTTTTTTTTAAAAGCTAAAGTTTCTCTTGAGTCACCAATGTAGATCTCTCTTCCTTTTCAGACTCTTTCATTGCTATAGATCATCATTATTATTTAATCATCTATACCACATGGTTGATGTGCTTTGAATCCTTGCATCTAAAGGAAATTTCCTTAACATAAATACTGCTAGGGAATTTCAATGTTGTCATTGTAGTTGGCATTAAAGTTGGTACCTACAACATTAAAAATTATCCTTATATAAGAATTCCCTCCATCTTCTTGGCTTGTAACACTCTTGATGGTGGCTACATGAAATCTAATTATGATTCCTCTTCTACATCAGAAGGTTCTTATCCTTGATCTGACTCTTTTGAATTATCAGAATTAGAATCACTAGCTTCCATATTCAAAAATTCCCAACCACCATCTTCAAAAAATTTATCTAGATTATCAATAATACTCTTCAAAATTGGCTGCCAGTTCAAGTTCATTTTTCTTTCATAATACTTTATATCCATGGAGCTCAGCCATTCCTTGATGCCATCAAGTGAAGATTGAGGAATGGCATCAACACAAAGTACATCCTGCTTGAAGTCTTTGAAAATAATAGCCATGATATAAAATTCCTTTTCCCCAAGTCATACTCTCTCAAGGCTAACAATCTCAATCTCACTAATAGTGATTACTAAGAAAGGTAATTCCACCAAATCTACCAAATATTTTACTGTAGGAACAATAACAGCAAAGGCTTTGAAAGGAACTCCATGAAAACCAAGCTCTCTAAATGGTATATCAAACTCTAGTTCAAAATCTTTTAGATGAGGTTGCTCCCATAGCTCTCTTACTCGCTTTGAAAAATCCTTGAAACTCTGTATTGATTTTATTTTTCTTGTCCCTCTCTTGTTCTTCCTCAATTTCATCAAGATCATACATTGACCTTCTTTCCCATCCTAAAGTTTGGACCACATCCATTACCTCCACATAAAACTAGACATCCTTGATCTTCTTGGTTCCCACACCGTGATATGGTTATGAAAATGAAAATGAAGCAAAGTAATCATCTCCTTCTCCACTGGCTAGAAGAATGCATGCCTAATTTTTTGATACATGATATCAGCTCTCTCTTCTACTCTCATGGTTGAATACCAAAATCTAGTATGATGGGCCTCTAGAGTTCCTATCATCTTTCTTCCTCTTCCACAAAATGTTGGCCTAATCCACACATCTACTAGCCTAATTGGATTTGTTTCTAAAAGTTGAATTCTCTCCTAAGTCACCAATGTAGCTCTCTCTTCCTTTTTAGACTCTTTCATTGCTACAAATTGTCTCTGGGATTTAATAATCTATACCACATGGTTGATGTGCTTTGAATCCTTGCATCTAAAGGGAATTTCCTTAACATAAATACTACTAGGGAATTTCAATGTTGCCATTGTAGTTGGCATTAAATTCGGTACCTGCAACATTGAAAATTATCCTTATATAAGAATTCCCTCCATCTTGTTGGCTTGTAACACTCTTGATGGTGGTGACATGAAATCTGATCCTAATTCCTCTTCTACATTAGAGGGTTCATATCCTTGATCTGACTCTTCTGAATTATCAGAATCAGAATCACTAGCTTCCATATTCAAAAATTCCCAACCACCATCTTCAAAAAAATTATCTAGATCATCAATAATACTCTTGAAAATTGGCTGCCAGTTCAATTTCATTCTACTTTCATAATATTTTTTATCCATGGAGTTCAGCCATTCCTTGATGCCATCAAGTGAAGATTGAGGAATGGCGTCAATGCAGAGTACATCCTGCTTGAAGTCTTCAAAAATAATAGCCATATCAAATTCCTTTTTCCCAAGTTGTACTCTCTCAAGGTTAACAATCTCAATCTCAAGTATTAGCTAGGGAATTTGAAATTTTATTATGGTATGTGCACTTTGATATGATGTAATATGATTATGGTTTCGTCTCATATGTTGTAATATTAGATATATAACAAAAAAATAAATTATTGCATGAAATAAATTATAACTTTTCATTCTAAATGTTTTTTCTTTTGTAGAACACGAGTCTTCTAGAAGATTGAGATGATCCTCAACATGATATAGATCCACAAAGTATTGGTTCTACCAGTACAGATCACATCACAGAGGATGATGATGACACAAATGTGGAAGACACCGAAATTGATGATGACGACAACAATGATGATCATGATCATGATCATGATGATCATGATGGCGATGATGATGATGAGACAGTTGGTGATAATAACTAGTGACATTCATGATCATATAGACTGCATCATGGATCATTGTTGATATATCATTATGATGACTCTTTTCATGGTGACTATCATATGTATCCATTTCACAGCCTACAGTACTATATTATTGAGTTGTATCATATTGACATGTATCATTTTCAATTTTTCACTATATCATTTGGGCATGTATCATCTTGACTTGTATGAGTTTGAGTTACATAATTTATCAATTTTATTTATACTATTTGTACATGTATCATTTTCACTTATGTCGACTGTTGGACATGTATCATTTTGACATGTTTTTGATGTACTAGCATATTTGACTTCCACTTGTTTTAGTTATATATGATGATGATCTTATCACTATTGACTTGTCAATTTATATATATTAAAAGAAGTCAATGATTTTTGGATGGATATTTATTACGTATGATGATTTTAATTTACTACTTAGGATGGATGTTGTCAAATTAAATTAAATTGTAGATATTTGACTCACTTGTTTTAATTATAGATGATGATCATGTTACAATAATAGTTTAGGCTGTGATGAAAGGTAAAATTAATGCTTGGCACTTCCAAAACATAATTGAAAGTTTTGCGGTGAGCCACATTAAAAGAGGTGGTAATGTGGAAGCTGTTGTCTTATCTAAATGGGCTTTAAATTTTGCTGAAACAAGGGAATTTAGGTTGGAGGATTTTAGAGGTGTTAAGTTAGCAAACAACACCTTAAATGAACAAGGTGGTGAAGCAAGTGAAGTAGGTTTGACCTGACAAGCGAAGGCAGGGGTGGCGGGCGGTGGTGAAGTAGTACTTCATCAATAGAAAGTGTGGGCAATCCAAGATGGTGTTAAATGCAAGCCCTCGATTAAGATGTGTTAATTGCATTTGGAAAGGGTTGAGAAAAACTCTGCAACAAGCTTTGGTGGTGGCAGTGCTGATTGTCAGGAGAAATGGAAGCCAATTTCACCTTCCGGTCATAAAGATCTTTGGGCCTGTTTTATGGAGAGTTGTCCAAAAAATAACTAGATGGCCTTTTCCTTATTGACGATGAGCAGCTAGTGCAGTGTGCAAAAATGATTTGTGGCAGGGATTTTGGTTCTTTGAAACATAGATATCGAACCAACATGGATGTTTACTCCTTAATTGTGACATGGGGCTTGGATTTAGGTGAACTAGTGGAAATGGTGAGGATGGTGATGTAGAAAATTGTGCACGAAGATTTTCTGGTAGGCATGGAGTCCATTCTCAAATGGGCAGTTCCAGGTGTAGGTTTAGATTATTCTGAAGGACTGGTAGATGATGAAATTGAGGAGCTCTATGGGAGACCGGGGCTCAAACCCTTTATTTGTTGGCCCAAAGGAAAATATGAAGCTCATTGTCATGAGGAAGCACGTTTGGGATGGAAAGTGCTCAAATTCTTCATTGAATAAGAAAAAAGGAAGTGCTAGAAGAAGAAGTTGAGGAAGTAGCAGAAGAAGAAGCCTCTAAAGGAGATAGCCAAGCATTCGTTGGGTCTGGGTGGAGCTCATTAAGATTGGTCATGTTTGTCTATGTCTGATTTTGAATCCTCCCTCTGCTTTTGTTGTATTAAAGTGTGTAACTCTGAACACTATTAATGGTGGTTATTTTTTGTAAGGATTTTATTGGTAAACACTTGTAGGGGTTATGGGGTTTATTTAATGTTTTACTCTACATGTTAAGGTGCCTCTGGTTTTTTTCGTTTTCTATGGAATTTTGGTGGGTAATGACATTGAACAATAGATGTACTTTTTTATCTTTACAAGCAATATAAAAATTTCATGGGTAATTGTCTTGTTATTTAATCATATGAGTTAAATATTTAAATTACTTAGTCTATAATCATATGAGTTATTTAAGAGGCACAATATATTTAACTAATTAAATTGAAATAAAACATATTAAATTAATTAAAGGAAGCAAAACAAGAAGCATTTTTAGAAGCAAAAAAGGAAGCAACAATGGAAGGAAAACTAGATGCAATCTTGGAAGCAAAATTGGAAGCAAAACCAGAAGCAAAATTGGAAGCAAACTTGGAAGCAAACTTGGAAGTAAAACCGGAAGCAAAATCGGAAGCAAAACTGGAAGCAAAATCGGAACCAAAACCAAAACCAAAACCAAAACCAAAATTGGAAGCAAAACTGCAAGCAAAACTGGAAGCAAAACTGCAAGCAAAACTGGAAGCAAAACTAGAGGCAAAACTAGAAGCAAACTAGAAGTAAAATCGAAAGCAAATATGGAAGCAAACCTGGAAGCAAAACCGGTAGCAAAACTAGAAGCAAAAATGGGAGTAGACATAGAAGCAAAATTGGAAGCCTAATTGGGTGCTAATTTAGGTGTTATTTTTGACACTATTTTTTGGTACTATTTTAGTTACAAATGGAGGTGCTTTTTTGGTGCTATTTCCCAACACTATTTTAGGAGCTAACGGGGGCATTGTGATTTTTTGGTGCTAACTTCGGTGTAATGTCCAGCACAAAATTTGGCGTAAAAGTTGGCACCGAGATGACCATGCCTATTTGTGTCAATTTTTTCACCGGCCAACTCGCCTAATTTGTGGACTAAAATCTAGCACTATTTTAGGCACTATTTGCCTGTTTTGTTGTAGTGAGAGTCTTATCTTTATGATTTATTTTATTGACTCATTCCCAGGATCTCTCAAGGATCTCCATAAGTATTTAGAGAAGGAATAGGGGAAATTGAGCATCATTTTGATTTGATGTTTGTAAGATATTTTGTAATACTACCATGGTGAATACTTGCTTTATTGAGTGTATGAAAGTTGTGTACAAAAAATTCATGAAGTAGTTGCATGTTAGGTGTTCTATACCTCTCTATGTGATTGATCTGAAATTTTTTTAAAATGATTCGACTATATACTTTAAACAAAGTTTTTGTATGTATGGTATGAACAAGAATACTCTTTGTTTGTAGAGTCAAAGTCCATGCAAAAGATATAAAGTCACCTTGGTCATTAATACCCTGGTGCATTGTATTTGTTTGCTACATCAAATAGGATTGTTCAAAACTATGAAGCCTCCAAGCAAAGTGAAAGAAACATCACCAACAACTAACAACATCAAATTTATATCCATCATCAAAAATTTCTTCTAACATACATCCTACATAGCAATATCATTAGTACCATATCCATCTTGCATCCACAATGTCATGAATACATATCATGATGATAATAAAGCAATGAAAACATCATGCATCATGTATAAGGAATACATCCATCATATATCAACATCATCATATACATAATAAAACATCATATGATATAAAATCTGATCCATTCATCCACATCATATGCATGCATCTTAAAATATACAAAAACATACATAAGCATACATCATCATACATCATCATACATAGTCATCCATGATCATCACATAACACATAATAAAGTCAAATCAAAGAAGGTATATCTCATATATATCATCACCAAAAAAGGGAGAATGTCATAGTACATCATCATCAATGAAACAAGTGTGATAGGATAATATAAAATAATACACATATATACAAGGCCTCGACTGGGCTGGTGAATATATATACAAAAATCATGTCTGCAATATGTCTCTGAGCAATAAACAAATAAATATCAAGTACAAATATAAAACTACTTGGAAAGAAGGAGAGAACTCTATAGACCAGGCTGCGGACCACCATCTAGATTTGGTTGTCTGAAAAACTGCCCACCAAACTCAGCATCACCTCCACCTCCTGCAACACTAGTCTCTCCAAACTGTGGACGCTGATCAGCCCTACAAATAGTAGCATCATACAAGGTCTGATAGTATTTCGACATCTATAACATCCAATCTCTCTCAGCTCATTTACTGCCATGCTCTTCCCTTAGACTATCATTATCAGTAGTAACACCCTGTAACTGTGTCTTAGCCATGAGATGATGACCAATCTTTGTTTCTTCCTCTACTATGAAACCATCTCACTCCTATTGAGTAGTATCTCTCTCTACTATCATTGTGGCAAGTTGTGCCTCCAAGGCTTGTTGTCATGCAATCTCTATCGCTAACTGAGCACCTCCATCCCTAGGTGGTGGAGGGGGACCTGGAACCTGTCCTAGACCCTACACTTGATCACCCTGAGCCCCATCCTCTCAGTCCCTACCTAGCTGCTCTACAAGAACCTCAATGCACTTTCACTCCCCACACTGACCTATAACGCCAGCTCTACCTAATGTGAGATCACTTATAAGTTACTTTTCAAGGCTATAGACACTTATAAAACACATAATAAGAATTCCAACATGAACCCAACTAATTTTTTATCACAATAGAGGTTTAATTTTACATAAATAATAAAGAAAATAATAATAAAAGGCCTATAAATTTTCCACTTAAGTTCAAATCCAAAAACCACTTAAAGGATCCTAACCAAATCTCACTTAATAAAATATTCAAAA
This sequence comes from Sequoia sempervirens, assembly GCA_007258455.2. Taxonomy (NCBI): domain Eukaryota; kingdom Viridiplantae; phylum Streptophyta; class Pinopsida; order Cupressales; family Cupressaceae; genus Sequoia; species Sequoia sempervirens. The sequence continues at coordinate 135,030,371 of VDFB02000002.1, read as the reverse complement.
TAAGGTTATAGAATAATCAACATAAATTTACATATGTATATTTATACAATAAGATATTAACCCTTTCATAAGGTAGGCTTAGGTATATAGGGAAATCATAACAACAATTTCTTGAGAACCTTCATTGATTTCCATTGGTCATGGAATGTTGACTTGCACACTTGTAGTCAAGCATAAATATATCTAAGGATAATAGTCAAAGTAACATCTACCATTAAGTCATAAACACAACATAGTCATAACATAATTAGCCACATTATCAAGATACTTTGAAACCAATTACAAAGTGTAAATTATCTATCTAGAACACAATAACACACAACCATATAATGTATATAATTTAATCATATCCATAAAGCTTCATCATTACATAAATAAATTTATACTAGTTTTCATCTATATCTATTACAAATAGTAAAATTGAAATCTAGAAGATGTAAATAGTCCAAAAAGCATCAAGTTACTGAGTCGTCGTCAATCCATAATTAAACTACTACTCTAACATAGTGGGTGATTGCATGGAAATGGTATACAAATATATGGGAAAATGGTCAATCTTCTCTTTAACACACTTGCATTATATTGGAAATGACATGACACAATCACGTTATGGCTTGGTAAATACCAAGCCATAATTGGAGCACATTTTGTAGTCATAAATAGAAAAAAAAAATCTCAATAATGTGAACGTGTTATGTGGTTACAAAATGTGAGCACATTTTATGGTTACATAATGCACTCATGTTTTCTAAATAATTATTTTTCTCACCTATTTTTTTATGGAATAGGTTTGGGCAAGGAGCCTAAAGGATTGGATTGTTAATTTGCTTCCATTTCATGTGTGTTTTTACCTTTAATAGAGTTTTTCAGCTTCCACATCATCAAGTTTATACATTGTATAACAATAATTAATAAAATTAGCATCAAAATGTGGCACGTCTTCTTATCTTTCTAGTCATAATTTTTATTTGGAATAGATTAATATATTTATAGTTAATTTCTCTTACTAATGTTTATATATTCCTCAAATACATATGTATTGATTTTTCCTTATAACTTTTATTAGATGCTTATCAAAATTTGAAAAAACATATAAAATTCTTCAACACTTCATTCTTTACACATTAAAAAAGTTATATATTGAAAAAGGTTTTTTCTAAATCTTATCAAATAAAAGTCAAGTTTTAGGGATTTTGGTCGAGAAGGTGTATGAGCTCTCCTAGGGTTTTCTTGTGTATGTGGTTATTATTGGACCCTCTTGCGTCATACTATGTTCTTTGTGTAGGAATTTTCTCTTTTCTTGTGTGTACAACCACATTTACTACAGTATTTTTGTTTTAATATGCCTTCAACCAGCTCTAACCTAGTAGTTCATGCTGGTGTTGGCAGTTTGATGGCTCTGCTCAATGGCTCCTCCTCCAAACAAACGACACTATAAATTTGTTCCAAAAGTGTTTCACGAGGTAAGTCTTTTGACTCCCTAGCTAATGTGGTTTTACCTTTACCTAATTTTGATTCTACTTGTCAATGGCCTGAGCAACATACCCTTGTTAGGTATTTTGTTGGAAGGACTCCCCCTAAAAGTGTGCTTAAAGAATGGGTCAACAAGGGGCATGGGTCCCTCATGGGGTCTGCCTTGATATGGTCCAGAATTTAAGGTCAAGGTTTTTTTTTGTTCCACTTTGCGGAGGTCGGTCATGTTTAAGAAATCCTAAACCATGGTCCCTTGTATGTCAGGTCTTCTCTATTGGTTTTCCAGTCGTGGACCCGATACTTCGCTGTCTCGAATGACACCAAGTTACAGGTCCTGGTCTGGATTGAGTTTCCAGGTTTTCCTTTGCCTTGTGTACCTTTTTTAAGTCATATTGCTGGAGAAGGTCATTTGTATTGAGGAAAATAGGTTTTTCCAGGCCCGACCCTAGAAATGGGTCTATGTCAAAGTGGACCTTTCACAAGATTTCAAGGACTCCATTGACATTCAAATTGGAGCTCTTCAGCATACCCAGAAGGTCACTTATTTTAATTTTCCTAACATGCACGTTATAGGTGTTAGTCCACAAACCACAAGATCAAGGACTTCCCTTTGGCAGTGCCTCATACTCCTTCGCTATGAGAGTCTGAAAAGCCTCGTTAGGCAGATAATTATGTTTCCAAACTTGATGAAAAATGGACCATGGTCACGAACAATAAAAATAAGTCTAGTGGCTCTGGGATGGCTTCCAAAGTCCCTAAGCCAGCAAAAAATGTTTCAAACCCTTAGGTGAAGAGGAAAGAGGCTCCGATCAGGGCTCATAATGTTCTAGCACAACCTAGGTCAAAGGCTACGCCTCAGCATGTTGTCGTCATGATAACGCAACCAAATGCTTCACCTCCCATGTCAGAAGCTCAAAGGTGGTCTCGCATTCCTTCTTCGCCATTAGAAGGTGAATTTGTGCAAGAAAAATAGATATTTTCTTCTTTGAATATTCAAATTAGGTCAATTCCACCAGAGTTTTTGCAAAATTGCCTCTTCTCTGAATGAAGAGGAGCTGGACTCCGACAATATGGAGGAGTTTCACTCATGAATTTCCCATCATGGAATGTCTAAGGTCTAACAAACCTATCCTAAAAGTATTTTGTTAGGAATACTTTGAAGAAATATTCTAGTATCGAAGTGCTTTGTCTCCAAGAAGTTAAAATTTTAGGTTTTTTCCTCATGTCAGCTTATCACTCTATTTGGCCAACCAGTCAAATGTTTTGTAGTGATCATGAAGTTGGACATGGCGGAGTTGTCACAATTTTATCCCCATAGTCGAATGCCTATGTGGTTGACCACGAGTCTGACCCCACACATCAGCTCGTCTGGATCCTTCTCAACATTGACAACCACTCCTTTGGGATTATTAATGTTTATGCTTCTAATTATGTCATGGAATGCTCTGTGCTTTGGTGTTGGATTTTTGATTCTTTTCCAATTGTTACTTGGTTATTGTGTGGGGATTTCAATATGGTTGAGATGGTGTATGATAAAGATAGCACTTTTCCATTCAAATGGGCAACTGGTGAATGGGAGGTGTGGTTTTACATGTGTAATAAATTGGGGCTCTTTGATCCCAATATTGGTTTATACTATTATCATTCCCTCTAGAGCACTTGGTGTAATTACAAGGCTAGCTCTGATAGGATATTTAAGCGCCTTGATCATGCCATGATCTCAACTCAATCTTTCTTCTCTTTTGACAACTCTTCATTTCTCGTTAAGTCATTAGTTGATGTGAATTTTTCATATCATTTCCCCATTTCTTTTCGCATTAAATGGGTGACAAAAAAGCCTTAGGTTTGTAAGATGTAGTTCCTTTTTAACACGTCTCTTTTTTCACATCAGCCCATGTTTGCCCATATTCACAGGGTCTAGAATTTGGAGTGTAGGCCACCACATAATAAAGGTTGGATTAATTGGTGGAATGACTATCACTCACATGTCTAAATTTCTCTGTATTTATGGGCACCAGTTGGCCATTTTTCATCGGCAGTCTTATGAGGCTACCACCGTCGACCTACACTCACTATTGAATTGACTCCATTTTTCGACGAACGTTTGTCAGTCATTCGACAAACATTTTTCAGAAAATTAACGAATTGACGAAAAAAATTTGTCGCTATTTTTTCATCAAAATTCTGATGATGAATTAAATGTTGAAATAACGGCGTAGATTCATCGATCATCAGCATCATAAAATGACTCAGATGTTTGTCGGAATATTGCCAAAAACTTCGTGTATCCACTGATGAATTACAACCAAAATGCAATTGCAATGGCTCTTCCAAAGCATTGAAACAACAACAAAAGTTTGTCGCCATTTTGATGAAATGGGTAAGGAGTTACGACAAAATCTTCATCCCAGCTAAGCAACTTCATTGGCCTTTTCTATGATTCGTTGGTGGCCTTCATCAAAATTGTGACAAAATGGGCAAGGAGTTATGATGAAGCCTTTGTCACAGCTAAGCAACATCGTCAGACCTTTTCTGTGATTCATCGATAGCCTTTGTCGAAAGTGTGACAAAATGGGCAAGGAGTTACAACAAATCCTTCATCGCAACTATAGCAACTTCGTTGGACCTTTTCAGTGATTTTTTGATGGATTTCGTTAAAATTGTGATGAAACAAAGCAATTTTTTTTAAAAAAATGTTGAAATGTACCTTCACAGAGACTCTTGGCGATGACCACTGAAGCCAACCCATCGGTGAGAGATCAATCATCCACATAGGATAGAAAAATCACTTTGATAGTCCATGTCTTGCCGATGACTTCCATCAGCAAGATAGATCCAATGTCACACTAATCTGAGCTCTTCAGGAGTTTTGAACACTGCTAGTTATCAGCAAGACATTCTGAGGGTCTCGCCGATTAAACAAGTTTCTAAGAGCAAGTGAACAAATGGAACCTATTAATTTTCTTATTTTGAGGTTCTTTAAATCATAAATAGATACTATCTTCTTGTGTATAATGTACTTATATTCAGATTTGAATTTGAGACCAATTGCTATTGCACATTCCATTTTATTTGCACAAAGTATTCTATAAGAAATATATTGATAATACCAAATGATTTATGGTGTTGTACAACTCTACTTATCATCACAGTTCTGTTGTTCCCCCCGAGAGAATCCTGCAAAGACAAGTTTACAATACCAAGTCAAATAATATGAAAAAGACTTATTTCCATACAAATTAAATGATTATTCTCACAATAGTAATTGTCTAATTACAACAAAAATTCCATGAAAGGTTGTCCATGCTTCATAAGATATGATTGATCATACATATAGACTGCAAGATGCATAGAAAAAGTATTACACTTGAGAACAACTTAAACAAAATTAAAATACTAACACATACATGAGACATGTGATGAACTTCCAATATTTGCTATCTTTTTCATTAATGTAGAGGTAGGTAAAGGAGAAATAATTATAATTGTAACACTATTCATAGTCCAATAAATTATGTTCATAATTTATGTTCAATGGACCTCAGTTTTATCATTATACTGCCCATCTAATACCATATTTTAATCCAGGGTTCAACTATCTCAGATCTAAAGAAGCACCTTCAATTAACCATTTAAAGTACTATAAAATAAGGTAAGACTTTTACTTGAGAAAGATTGGGTACACTTGTAGGATTAAAGTTCTCACAATCATCAAGATTTATTGGCACACAGACACAACCTACTACATATGAAGTAATGGATGACTACAAGTTATTGAAATGGTCCTTAATATGTGACTGGTTTTCAAATTGATTGGTAGAAAATAAGGTTACAAACAGATCTACATGAAAAATTATGAGGACAATCTACTGTAATCATCAAAATAGATGAAAAGTGCAAAGGAAAGAGCCGAGCTACATCTCTAGAGCCTAAAAAAAACACACGCAAGAAACATAAAAAAAAGAACAAACCAGTTTTTGGATGAATACAAAATGGTGCCTTCAACAAGTGATTCATATGCTTTCACACCTAACACAGGACATTAAGAAGATTTTAGTCTTCCTCTGTGAAATTAACTACTTATAGAATAAACCCAAAAAGCAATATTATATATCTCCATGTCTAGCTGAGGGTAGGTATAAGAGAAAAAAATTTCCTCAATGCAATGTCAAAAAATATCAATGTGTGTGTAGGTTTTTATTACTCAAAATATCATTTCATTGCCTAAGGAAAAAATACCAAAGTGATGTTTTAAATTTCAATCTTCACATAGGCTCCCTTATTGCTACACATGCATATACAAGCATTATTTGAGCTCTAAACTATTCAAATATTAAGGATTTAATTAGATATAAGATGGAAAGTTGTTTAGACATAATCCATCATCTTTTACATATCTTTATTCACTGCTAGCGCTTCAGATAAATTTGTGTAAATGAGACAGAAATGTGAATCTTTTATGACAAAGAAAAATCTTAAAAGGAGGGGGGAAGAGAGCAAAGGGTATGGGGCAAGAGAATGCCTGAATGTATAGAAAATTATAACATTTTGATCATTATAACAATGAAACAAATCTTAATTTTGAAGCATTAATATCATTTACAACATTATGATCAAGAATGAATGTAAGTAGAGAAACTTTTGCATACCTGTAAATGGTACAAAATTTCATGGTTAAGTGGAAGCCTCCCATCAACAACAAGATCCAAATATCCATGTATCTATCTCAATTGAACCTCTAAACCCTTCAGAGCAGTCAATTTTTCCACTAACCTGTTATGCACAAAAGTCAAATTTTAGAGTTATGTCACCACTAAAAATAGAAGAAACAGAACTTTGAAACCAAATCCACACAACACAATGTGGTATTCATACAAAGCCATACAAACAAACTAAACTCAAAACATTAGAATGGAAACAACTTCAAATTATGATGCAGAGCATGGATTCAGGGTATAAAGAATCATTTTTCTACCACCATAGTGAAAAGTTAGCACTTTCTTTCATCTTTGCATATTGGTTTGATGCTTCAAACGGTGCATTTCTTATATTGAAAAGTGCATTATCTTATTGATTTTCTCTTTGTTTCAAGAATAGTTTAATATTCTCTACTTAACAGGGCTAACCACGTGACAGTGGAAGCTCATTTGGCCCCTCCCCCCTCACATCACTCTCAATTCCCCATACCCAATCATGTAACATTAATGATTCATTCATCCATTAATAACATATAACATTCATTCATCCATTAGTAAAATTTAGCATTCATTCATTAACATATAACATTCATTAATTAACATATTCACATTCATTCATTAACATATAATATTCATTCTTTTAGTTTTTACATATTATCAAAAATATGGTTGTCATGATATGATTACAATCACTTTTTTTTCTTTCTTTTTTAAAGCTAAAAAAATCTAAAGTGGAGTATCATTTTCTAAATCATCGGTCCCCCCTTTAGTCGTTTTGCCCTCTACTCATGATCTTAATGTATGCCTAGTCGTCTGCTCATGACGTGGATGCCGCTGCAAGGGGGGTCTACTACAATAACAAAGAAATTTTAAACTGATATGTTTTATTATTATTGTTACAAGTATTTCATTAATTAAAAGAACATTAGAGTGGTTCTCTTCACCTGATGAGTCCACATCATGTTCCTAAACTTATGTTATAGACTCATGCTTAACATGTTGAACACCCTCTAAATCCTGATCTACAGTTGAAACATGAAAGGTTACACTGATTAATACACCAGTTGAAATTAAATATGTTTAAGAGAACATGGCAGTGGTCCTCTTTACCTAATGGGGCCACACCATGTTCCTAATTTTCTCTAGCTTGATCATGCTCAACACATTGATCACGCTCTACATGCTCTAAAGTTGAAACATGAAAGGTTACATTAATTAATACACCAATTGCAATTAAATATGTTTAAAAGAACTTTAGAGTGGTCCTCTTTACCTACTGGGGCCATATCATGTTCTTGATCTTCTCTAACTTGATCATGCTCAACATGTTGATCACGTTCTACATGCTCTAGAGTACCAGGATGCACACCATGACCATCTAAAAGTTATGCTCCACCCTCACCAAGCTGCATTCCAATGTCATGTGCAGTATTATCATTGCTTGAATGTTTAAAACAAATAGGCATGTAATTACTTTATGGATAAAATTAATATTGAATAGATTGCACAAGTATTCAATTTTAAATAAACTTTATTGATTTTATTTACCTATGTGTTGGATGCAGTGGAAGATTTTGTTTGCCTAACCAAGACTCTTAGGCGTTCAGCCACGACACCATAGCCTTGCTAGAAGACAATCTTTAGGTAATATTTTGTGGGAACTCTATTGAATTCAGAGCCCTACATTTTTGCATAAGATCATGAATTTTGCTTCTATGGTGTGATAAAACCAAAAAAAAATTCAATTTATTATTTGGATACAATATTTTATTTATTGATACTTACAATTCATGTGGCTAATTTCATATAACTACCAGAGCCAAGTTTGTATTGCCCGTGTTTTTCTAGTCTTGCCTTTGTTTCCTTCGATGTGTCGGGTAGCCTATGAAAAGTTTGAAATACATTACATTATGTAAAAAGAAAGAGTAATCAGTATATAATTACATTGTTGATAGTATCACATACCTTCCTTGGCCTAGTGGTGTCTTTCCTTTTTTCTTTTCAGCATTCTCCTTTCCATCTAACACCAGGTCCTTCCACTCCCTCTCCAGAATCATGGGGGGACACTCGTACTTTTTGTTCTTCTCTAAATGTGACCTATATTGGTCCCTCACATACTTTAGATAGGTACCAACTTTCTTAAGGACCTTGGTTCGGTTGAATTTTTTATCACCGAAGAGCACAACTAAACGATTAATGAGCTCATCTTTTAAATCTTGATTTTGGGAATTCCACCGTGTACGTATGGTGGGCCTGAAGAGCTCCAATGTAATATCACTTAGATGTTTATAAAAAACATCATTTCCTACAAAATGATCATGGGATCAATAGTCTAAAAAGAGCAATCAATAAGTAAATTTCAATTGCATTAAATATAATAATAATTAAAACATTTTAAAGTACCTGGGACCTTCTCTATCTTTATGGGAATAAAATCCTTAGTCACCACAAATGTGACTAGAAATGTTCCCGTATTAGTAATACAGGAAGATCCAAGAAATATCTAAAATATCACTAGTACTAGTGGCCTCTACATCCCCAGGTACATGTCTTGACGCATGTTCTAGCATGTGTTTGCTGCCAGAGGGTGCATTAATAGATGCTGCATGGTATGTGTTGCCAACATTTCAACCGACAATATAGGCATGGATGATGGGGTCAGATGATATGATGTATGTGCAGGAAGATCAGGATGGACACTTGTACCAACCCCTACTCCTCGAGCAGCAATTGTAGTACCGATCATAGCCAGGAGCATCATGAGGATGCAAAAAATCCTATAAAAACAACACATATTTTGGTTCATGACATAAAAGAGTACAAAATATAAAACCATGAATGAACTTATGTTATAATTAAAGACCTCATGACAGCTTACTTGCAAGTTTTGTGATCTCTCAGTCAATATTTTAACCCTCTCTCTTATCTCATATGTTTGAGGCACTATGAATAACAACTTAAGGATTTCTTCATTGCATTTTTTTTGGGTCTTCCTTGTCATATCGAGAGAGTTCGTTGAATAAGTGATGTCATCATCACAGAATATTGACTGCACCTCCCTATGGATGCTCTTGTCTACTCTTGGTTCCTTTCCTTGATCAATCAACTGAAACAAGAATAATAAAAACATTATCAAAATTAACCCAATAAACTTATCAAAAAAACATAATAATAAAACATTTTGGTCGTATCTAATTTGTACAATTACAATGAGGTAAACCTGTCAGGTAGAAGCACCTGAAGATAAATTGTGATCTGTGCTCTGGGCCGAAGCCTTCTCCGTATAATCAATGTCTCGCTGTGACAAAAATTTAATATAAAAAAACATTGCTGAAATGAAACCAATAGACTTATGAAAAAAAACATAAGAATAAAATGGTATATTGGAGTCATTAATTGGAGGTTGGGTAAAATAGTACATAGTATGTACCAACCCCATAGTAACTATGTTTGTAACTAAGCAATTCAAATTGTAATTGATTAGCAACTCTTCCCCTGCAATTATTGATTTTATCGCACATACAAATACATGGTTTCCCTCATGCGCCTAGAATATGCAATTGGGTTGCTTATTTGTTGACCTAGGTCGTGTACTATTTATAAACCCTACAATATTCCCTAATGCTTTTGGCCTTTAGTCAATGTACATAGCCCTCCTTTATTTTGATCCTTATCTTTTAGTTGTATATAATTTGCTGACAGTGCATACCTACACATACTTCGTGTATATCGAACTAGTTGCATCCAATCTTTGTAACTGTAACAAGGTTTGACATACTCCATCAATTCAGTAACTTTGTCATAATAGACCTTTATGTCATCCATGCAAAACAGACCCAAACCATGTAATGACGATGGTGCCATGCGATATATCCTCTCATTGACACAAAAATTAGTGTTTATTGGAGGAAGTTCCTTGGGTACCCATTGTTTCCGTAGATGTTTGTACCTCAAGGGCACCTCAACGTCACCTATGTTCTCATCATCATAATAACATGACCCCCCTTCTACAAGAAAAAATTCCATGCATTTATAGAATTTTCTTCTAATCTTTTGACCTCTAGTTGATCTCCCTCTTTTAGACATACTACATGTCTCGCTTTCCTCTTCTCTTCCTGAATTTCCCTCGCTCGAGGAGGAAAAATCTGACAAATACCTATTTGGTGGTACCTACACTCATAAGGATGTTGGATGAAGTTATTTCATGGTGATTTGGTCCTAAGGTGACATTATGATTAATCTATCATTTCATTGCTAGAATTTCACAGGTTACAAGGTAATCAAGTCTTGATAGATTGCAAGTTATTGTTACTACCATCCAAATGTGTCCATCACAAATCAAATCTACTTAACATTTTAACTCCCAAACTTTGTAACAAGTGTTAAATGTGACTATGGTCCACCAGTTACACAACCAAGGCCTCAAATGCATTCTCTAATTGTAATCAAAGGACTTTTTCTATTCATTCAAGTAAATAAAATTGAAGGGAAACACCACCAAGTGGTTTATTGGACACCTACATGACTAAAAATAGCAATAAATTTACATTTAATTTCCATATGTCTAAGTGGTTAACAGGGAGGGAGTGTGTACTAGGCTTGGTTAAGTCATCATAAGTTTATGCTTTGGCAATAAAAAAAATTTAAGTCAGCTTAAATCTTCCTATGTCTAATTGCTAGGAGACTTTTGGTATGTTTTAAGGTAGGATGATTGATGAAAGAGCCCAAAGAACCTTTCTCCATGGTATCCAAGTACACATAATAGCGGTCTTCTCTTATACGGTTGGACATGATTTAAAGAAATTAGCTAGGAATTATTCATTTAACCTAAGGTTTTTTCATAATGCCATCATTGGAAAAGTATGATCAAATTCTTCTATTACGAAGAATTGGTCCATGTGCCTCTAGTAATCACCATAAATGATTGTAAGGATAAAATGACTAATTCCATTAGGTAGGAGAGAATCAACTTTGAGTTCTTCAAAGATTATATTCCTTTGTTCATAATTTTTAAGGGTTGTGTGTGGAGGAGGTTATCACTACCAAGAAGGCAAGAGACCTTTCCTTGTATTCTTTTATAATTTTCATTATTCTTATTTATTTTACACTTACATTTACAAATACACTTACATATGCATTTGTTTTCATTTATTTCTCAAGTAGTTTAATATTTTGATCAATTTCATATTATATGTGTTGAAGACTTTAGAATTTCAATTACATTAATTTATGGATATGTTGTATCTATAACACTACAAAACCATATACTCTTTGCATTTACCCTTGCATTTAGAAATACACATTTATATACATAGATATAGATTTATTTAATGATATGTTGCATTTATTATTCTAGGAGAGCATCCAATAATTGCATTTACATTTACATTTAAAAATACATATACATACATACATACATATATACATACATACATACATATATATATATATGTGTGTGTGTGTGTGTATATCATTTATATTCAATGTTCAGAAACAACCCATTAGGTCTGCACATGGATAAAAATTCATAAAATCAAATCTACCATACATATTTTGTTGAAACCTAGGCTTGAACCTCTCATTTCACATGCTTTTCTTCACAAAACTATTGAGGACAGTAGCTATACCTTCTTTATTTCTCATCCTATAGCCTATTCATGCATCCTACAATTACAACAATATCCATGGGGCCTCTTACACAAGCTACAGGTGTCACAAAATGTGTAAGAGCCCCTTTATATCATGTTTGGACTATAAAACCCTCAAAAATAGGGTAACTCATATTATGATTTGTTAGTGAGCTGTATGGACAAAATCATTAGCACCAGCTCATTCTTGGAGTCTTTTGAAAGAGAAGTGAATCAGGTGGCAGTTAAGTACAAACCTTATAGCATCAAGCTAAATGAGGTGTGATGCAGAGTCCGGAGGCTCAACCTTAATCAACTTGGAAACCTGCCTTCAAGAAGTATCCAGAAAGATTAAAATGATCACATAAAGTAATTCAACCAGCCTTCCAAGTTCTACAATCATCAGAAGCACAATTTCCCAATTTCACTCCTAAACCCCAGTTTTAGTGCAAACCAAGTTTAGGCATTTTCACCAACATTTTCCAAAACACCTAACAAAATCAAGGATGATTAAGATACCCTTTTTCAAGTTATAAAACATACAGGAAAACCAATATCAACTCTTTTGGAAAAACTCAAAGATCCAATACTCCTGCCATGGAAACGGCCAGTGGATTAGCCCATTTTTACAAAGAAGGTACCCTTTAAACTCCACCAAAATTTATGAAACCTTGGGGCAGCAATTAAAATGCCCAAAAACTACTAAATCCACCAATAGTTTCTAGAAATCACTCTTCCAACATAGCACAGCCTAAAACCCTTGATTCTAGGCCTTCAAAAGGAGGGTTTATTGTAAATCATACCTCCAGACCTTTCCAGACTCTGCCACCTGTTCAAACACGCATAATTATGCCTGCACAAGCTTTAAACTTCATCACATAGGTTATTTCTTCCAGAAAACTCATAAACCATCATTTAGTTCCTCACTTTCACAAGGAAAATCACCCAAATTCTATCTAGGGCAACACCCAAAACCCACAAGCACACTTCCTCTGACCTTCAAATAATTTGGAAATATATTTTACAACAAATGGGGCCATTCCACTGAGTTACAATTGCTACAGTAGGTGGAATGCCCTAAAAACTCATTTTAATACTCTCAAATCACCAATTTACACCAAAACAAGGCAGTTTCAGTAAAACGTCAATAAAACCCTCTAAACTTAATAAAAATTCACCAAACCACTTTCAAATAAAATCTGACTCTCTCCTCTTTCCAACCATACTAGGGTTGAGCCTGTATAGGTCGTACAATGGTCGTACCACACGTTTTAGCAGCAAATTTACACACAGAAATTTCCAGAAAGTAGCCTTTTTTTCATTATAACTTCAAGAAAAATGATTCAACAACCATACCTCAACCATGAGAGGCTTATTTAACATCTAACCACCCTTACAAACATCTTCCAACTATAATTTTAATTAGTTGGACATTGGAAACCAACTTTTTACCAATTAGACCCCTAATTGCCTAGTTTTGCACTTTTAGCAATTTGTTGACAATTAGTACATTTTTATGCAACCTTTTGCATTTTTTGAACTAAATAAAATCAAAGACCCCTAATTACATTAGTAATAGTCTCAAAGACCTTATTTAACATAAAAATTACTCATACTATCACTAACTCCTAGACTAACCCTCATAGAATGCACTTTGCAATTACATGTTTTTAGGTGCCCCTGCACCATACTCCCTGGGTAGAAAAAATTTATGCCCCATAAATCACTCCATAGGACTAATCCAACCTTCTAGACAATCCCTTCAAACCTGCTCCAAGTCACTTGCATGGAAATCTTCCTCCAAGGCACTTTGTACCCTTCATGTTTTTCCTTGACTTTACCTTGCCATATTTGATCCTGCTCAATGGGATCTTCTTGCTGCATTTTGTCTTCATTGATACCTGCAAACAAAAATTTAGTACACAAAATGAAACAACCATGCATTAGTGTCCCTGTCACATGCTCTTCCATGAGCCAATTAGACATATAGCCTTGCCCTTCAACTTCACTCTCTGCAACATAACCTTCACTGTGTCCTTCCACTTTCATTTTAACCCTTGGTTTGTCCTCTGTCAGAGAAATGAACAAATCAGGGAGATAACCAATGATTCCCTTCACTCTTAGCCTCTTACTCTTCCACTTCACACCTGCATTCAAATGAATCATGCTTGGATCCTTTATCTCAATAGCACACAATATCTTAATTGCTAAACTCAGCAACCAAGGACAACTCACTGTCCCAATCTCAGATTTTCTTCTCTTCTCCAACTCAATTGGAGTCCACACACACTGTCTTCTCTTAGCCATTCCTTGGCCTATCACCTTCAACCTCTCAATATTAGCCTCTATCCTTATTGCAATTCTCTGCAAAACCTTTGCCAAATATCCTTCACCTCTCATGGTGACCAACCTCTGCTCAACTCTTCTAAACTCTCCAAACTCTTCCATAGTCTCCTTCACTATTTTCTGCCAATCTTCATAGCTGACTGTCTTTTTCCTGACTTCTACAACCTGCTCATCATCTTCAAGCCTTCCAAGACTTCTTTCATTCCTCTCATTACTTTTCTTTTTAGTCACTTCCTCATTCTTCTCTTTCTCAGTTTCCAAAACCTCTGTCACACAGCCCACTGTGTTTACAATCCTTGTCTTTTCATCACTTACTCTTACTGTCAAGGGACACTCCACTGCCCCAATCATGATCTTGTCATAATTTTCAAGCCTTTCATGGCTTTCTCCAACCACCTCACCTGTCTTGTCTATATCTCCTCTTTTCCTCTTAACATTCCCAATCTTCAAGTCTTCACTGTCATCAGCATTTTCACCTTTTCCTCTTACCCATATCTGCTGCACCTTGTGCTCTTGTCCACTCAATGGATAGCATACACTTTCCTCAATGCTCTTGCTTTTCCATACCTGCAAATCACTTGCACTCACATCTCTTTCCCTCTCTTAGCTCTCTATCCCAATAACTTTATTATCACAAAACTCAGCCTCAATCTCACCTATCCATGTATCTTTCATGGATGTCTGCCCTACATCATTTTCAAACTTTAATGAACAAACTTTTACCTACTCTTTGCCTTCCACACAACTCTCAAGCCTACCTTGCATCCTCAATTCCTCTTCACTCTTGAATCTTTCAATACCTTCATTCTTATTCTCTTCTCTTTGAGAGATCTCTGCCCCAAGTGCTTCCTTCTCGCAATACTCTGTCTCAGCTTCTTGCACCACTGTGTTTTTCATAGGTGTCTGCCCTAGAACACCATTAACCTGCAATGAACAAACTTCTTGCTGTCTTTTATCTTCAACATAACCTTCAAGCTTACCTTTCTCTTTTAAGGTCATTTCATATTTGACCTTCACTGCCCTTTTCTCTCTTAGGTCTTCATTCTGCACTGTCCTTCCCAATGCTGCTTCATGGTGTTTTTCCTTCTCCATTGCAACTATGCTATGCCCTATTTCCTCATCCTTGTCTTTGTTTGTTTTATATCCTAAGAACTTGTGTCTTTCCTGCAATATCACCTTTGTTCTCTTGTCTTTTCCATCTTCCACCAATGAAGTTAAAACATAAATCCTCCCATCCTTTTTAATCTGGTAATTATTTTCCATGCCATAGTACACAGCAAATCTTTCCCAACACCATGGTTTTCCAAACATTAGATGACAAGAGTGCAATGGTACAATATCACATAATATTTTGTCTTTATATCCACCTATTTCAAATTCAACCCATGATTTCTCTTTAACCAAAAATGTATTCTCATCATTCATCAATGAAACATAATAAGGTGAATCATGTGGGAACCTTTCTAAGTTCAATTTTTCAACCATTTCAAGGGCTACCAAATTATCCAAACTACTTGAATCAACCATAACCTTGCATATCTTACCTTTGCACTTGCACCTAGTCTTGAAATTTTCATTCCTCATATGTTTCTCCTTCTCATTCAAACCTCTAGTAGCCATGATGTCCTTTCTCCTTCAATCTTTAAGAGATCTACTTCCTCGCTCTGATACCACTCTGATGCAGAGTCCGGAGGCTCAACCTTAATCAACTTGGAAACCTGCCTTCAAGAAGTATCCAGAAAGATTAAAATGATCACATAAAGTAATTCAACCAGCCTTCCAAGTTCTACAATCATCAGAAGCACAATTTCCCAATTTCACTCCTAAACCCCAGTTTTAGTGCAAACCAAGTTTAGGAATTTTCACCAACATTTTCCAAAACACCTAACAAACTCAAGGATGATTAAGATACCCTTTTTCAAGTTATAAAACATACAGGAAAACCAATATCAACTCTTTTGGAAAAACTCAAAGATCCAATACTCCTACCATGGAAACGGCTAGTGGATTAGCCCACTTTTACAAAGAAGGTACCCTTTAAACTCCACCAAAATTTATGAAACCTTGGGGAAGAAATTAAAATTCCCAAAAACTACTAAATCCACCAATAGTTTCTAGAAATCACTCTTCCAACATAGCACAGCCTAAAACCCTTGATTCTAGGCCTTCAAAAGGAGGGTTTATTGTAAATCATACCTCCGGACCTTTCCAGACTCTGCCACTGTTCAAACATGCATAATTATGCCTACACAAGCTTTAAACTTCATCACATAGGTTATTTCTTCCAGAAAACTCATAAACCATCATTTAGTTCCTCACTTTCACAAGGAAAATCACTCAAATTCTATCTAGGGCAACACCCAAAACCCACAAGCAAACTTCCTCTGACCTTAAAATAATTTGGAAATATATTTTACAACAAATGGGGCCATTCCACTGAGTTACAATTGCTACAGTAGGTGGAATGCCCTAAAAACTCATTTTAATACTCTCAAATCACCAATTTACACCAAAACAAGGCAGTTTCAGTAAAACGTCAATAAAACCCTCTAAACTTAATGAAAATTCACCAAACCACTTTCAAATAAAATATGACTCTCTCCTCTTTCCAAGCATACCAGGGTTGAGCCTGTACAGGTCGTACAATGGTCGTACCACACGTTTTAGCAGCAAATTTACACACAGAAATTTCCAGAAAGCAGCCTTTTTTTCATTATAACTTCAAGAAAAATGATTCAACAACCATACCTCGACCATGAGAGGCTTATTTAACATCTAACCACCCTTAAAAACATCCTCCAACTGGAATTTTAATTATTTGGACATTGGAAACCAACTTTTTACCAATTAGACCCCTAATTGCCTAGTTTTGCACTTTTAGCAATTTGTTGACAATTAGTACATTTTTATGCAACCTTTTGCATTTTTTGAACTAAATAAAATCAAAGACCCCTAATTACATTAGTAATAGTCTCAAAGACCTTATTTAACATAAAAATTACTCATACTATCACTAACTCCTAGACTAACCCTCATAGAATGCACTTTGCAATTACATGTTTTTAGGTGCCCCTGCACCAAGGTGATCAATTTTGATTAGCCAACTGATGAAGAGTACCAGAAATGGGTAAATGTATATTTAACTGAGGTAGAGTGAAAAGGAGTAGGCTGCTAACGATTGAAAAATTAGCTATTGCAGTTACAATAGATTCTAGTTTTGTTTTTTGGTGACAGTCTAGGTACAGAATTCTTGAAGTTTTTTGTTGTTGCATCAACCATTCTCGGTGAGCATGATGAACAAGAAGATTCTCTGGGGAGATTTTTGTTGTAACAAATTTTTGGAATATCACAAGGTGGTCCAATTCATTGGTGACACGTGTGCTTTCTAACTTGATGCTTGTTTGCCCCTTTTTCTATAAGAAGGATTTCAAGGCCAAAAGTACAGGTTAGCAAGTTAGATATTTTTGGTCAAGTCTAGATGAAGTTGCAGAGCAAATTGTAAAGTTTGGTGGTTTTAGGGAAAATGCAATTTAGGTTTTGAGTCATTTTGTAGTAGGTTTTGAATTCATGGGGATTTGATGTTTTATGATAGTACTAGCATTTGAATTGATATGATTAATTCGAACTCATGTCTCTCCATTGTACAAGCATATCTGAATTTTGAATAAAATGATCAAGGGTTGTTTTGTTCATCTCACTGTTGTGGTGTGTATGATTCTTGTTTTAGCTTTAATTCAAGGAATTAATTAAAATACTTGAATGGGATTGTAGGTGGATATGTTTTTTATAAGGATTTGATAAGTAGTATTGGGTTATAATACATATTGATAAGATTATAAAGAAATGTTATCAAGGATCTTATATGTTATGTGTTAAATATGTCATAACTCCTTAGATGCTTATAAATTTGACTCCTCCAATGGATATATGGCACTGATCTAAGTTGTACTTATTCATATGGTTCAGTATTTGTTTACCTTTACCTAGAGCTTGCTACAAATCACAAATCAATGACTACCTTATACTGTGAAATGTTGTTGTAGTTATCTCATGCTCCAAATAGTTGATATTATTGATACACAGCCAATTCTATTTGGTATTATCCTATTATGTTGAGCTATTAAATGAGATTATCTTTTGTTGTTAATGTTGTTTGTGATGATGGTGTAGAGGTTGTAAACGCATTAAGGGATCACCCTCCCGGGTCTTGCAGATCCCAAAGTGTAGGAGGTCTTTCAAATCCTTTCCAATTGGTCTAGGTCCTTCGAGCTGCCTTTTATTGGAATTGGAAATTCCATAGGTAGATTAGAAGATCAACTTGCTTACTGTAAAAACAACCAATACCTTGCATATGTTTGTGGTGGACATATTAAAGAAGAATTGTATGCCTCTATTTCTATTCATTAGATCTACCTTATCCTAGCATATACTTGGGCTAAGTCTACAATTGCTTCAGACTCATGTGATGAAGGCTATGTGTGATGAAATCCTAGACCTCAACCTAGATGTGGGTAGATTATGGGAGTTTTGCCAAGACCTAAGGCTAGTCGATAAAAATGTGAAAGACTAAGCTATTTTATTTTTTTGTCTTATCTTATACCATTTTACGAGAATGGGGGTGCCAATGTACGAGAAGATCTTTGGAAACTAGGCATGAAAATTGAAGGTTAAAGAGAATGGGGGTGCCAAACTTATAGTACTCATTGCCCCTTGGTCATCAATTTTTCCTGAGTGCCCTCAAACTCATCCCCGGCCCTGGTATTGACCTTGTTTTCACTCCTCCAAACTCTTCCTTGGCACTGATATTGACCTTGTTTTCACTCCAAACTCTTCATTGGTGTTGGTATTGACCTTGTTTTAACTCCAAACTCTTCCTCGGAACTAGTATTGACCTTGCTTTCACTCCTCCAAACTATTCCTCAGTGCTGATATTGATCTTGTTTTCACTCCTCCAAACTCTTCATTGGTGCTGGTATTGACCTTGTTTTAACTCCAAACTCTTCCTCATCACTGGCATTGACCTTGTTTTCACTACTCCAAACTATTCCTCAGCGCTGGCATTGACCTTGTTTTCACTACTCCAAACTCTTCCTCGGCGCTGACATTGACCTTTCACTTCTCCAATTTGATGAGCTATAACCTGGTTTCTTTAGGTTTTACAATATGTTAACTGAGTTGAAAATTTTGGCGCCATTTAGCTAGGTTTTAATATTCTACAAGATAGTTAAGTATATATTAGCTATATTTTACATAATAAATAATATAATTATTCAACTTATTATAATTATATATTATATTCTTTAACAAAATTATTAAATACATATAAAATTATAATTAATTAATAATTAATAATAAGTATATTTTTATATAATACAAAATATAATTAATATAATATATATTTAATATAATAGTAATATATATTAATATGA